>CM062849.1:9710829-10926600 GCA_031772225.1 Eubasilissa splendida | reverse complement strand
TTCCGCACAGCATCGCGGACCACGGACGCGGTAGAAAGTGGCCGAGAAATGTATGGACAAGAAAGGCCATTTTTTCCGCGTCACAAAAACATTCCGCCCGGCATTCCGCACCACTGGATTTTCCACGTCACTGCACCAACGGACCGCCGCGTGGAGGGGGTAGCGGGCCGCTGCGAGACTCCGCCCCCGCCGGCGCGCAGACTATGCCGCATTTAGTTTTACGAATAACTAGTTGTAGAAAATTATATTTTATAAAAATGTTATGTTAATAAATAGAGAATGGAGGGGGCGATCGCCCGGCGATAATATTATGCACCTCAAAAATCATTCAGGTATTGAAAACGAGTTTTCCAAGTTTGAGGTGCGATAATTAATTCCCCGGGCCATCGCCCCGGATAAGACTTATCAGGCATCGCGAGGAGCAATAAAGACTATAAGAAAAAATACTCGCGGTGCCTGAGAAAGTAAAAATGTGAAGAGGAGAAGAGAAATGCCGGAGAAATTCAGAATCTGCCGTCCTCCACTTCGCGGCGAGAAAAATGGACAAAGTTTCGAGATCTCGCCGCCAGGGGGTGGCTGCGCTGGACCGCAGCGGGGCGGCAGGGGGACGGATCCGGCATTCTGATTGGAGGAGATCTCCTGGAGCCCGTGGCGCTCGTAGGATTATAATATGTTAAATAAATAATGGTCCAGTGGCTGCAAAGAGCACTCTCGTCTCATTCGTCTCTCGCACCACTGGACTGGATAAAGCAAACTGGACTTTTTTATTTCTTCTCATCTTTCGACCTTGCTACTACTTGGACTACTGAATCTTCTGGCTTCCTGACTTGGCTTCGACTTTGGATCACGGACCTGGAAATTCACACTGACATCGGCTGCTACACTGGACAAGATTTTGGACCCCCCTGGACCGCTGCACCACGCTGCAGATAATTTTGTTCGAGCTACCACAGAGCGAACCGGCGAACCACCCCTACGTTTACAGTTCTTGTTTCCTGTACGGAACAAGTGGTCCTTCGACACCGGATTGCTGCTTCGCTCTGCAACTAGCAGATATTCCACATCATGCCTCGATCTGGATTACGATCGGGACACGCTGAAGAGCAGGAGAAGATGATGGAGACCGAGGAGCAGAGACACGAGCCATCGGACTCAGACGAACGCCAGTCTGAGGATGACCGAGCCTCGCAGAGAGAGTCATCTACGACCGTGACCGAGGATACCATCCGCCAGCTGAGGGCGGAACTCCGTCGGAGTGAGCGACAGCATCGTCGCCTGATCAAGGAGCTGCAGCGTGACCACGGCGAGGCGCTACTCCGAGCACAGGCAGTCACGGTCGGCGCCGAGAATCTCGGCAGAGTGGCGGCCGGAGCCGCCACGCAACACGAATCGGCGGCCCTGAGAGGGGCAGTTGAGCACCCCGAATCGGCGGCCCTGAGAGGGGCAGTTGAGCACCCCGATTCGGCGGCCCTGAGAAGGGCAGTTGAGCACCCCGATTCGGCGGCCCTGAGAAGGGCAGTGGAGCAACACGAATCGGCGGCCCTGAGAGGGGCAGTTGAGCACCCCGAATCGGCGGCCCTGAGAGGGGCAGTTGAGCACCCCGATTCGGCGGCCCTGAAAAGGGCAGTTGAGCACCCCGATTCGGCGGCCCTGAGAGGGGCAGTGGAGCAACACGAATCGGCGGCGCCAGGAACGGGACGGACCGCGCCGCCGGCTGGGGGCCAGCAGGCGGTCTTCCCGCTAGACATCGGAGGCATCGGGACCACGGGCAGGACGCCGCAGGCTCACTCGGATGACACCGTGCAGACACCGCCGCCGGATGGGGCCGCGGCGCACGGTACCACTTCATTCACGAGGGAGTGGGTTCGCGACCAGCGGGACCCGATGACAATGGTGGCAAGCGCCATCTCCGATGCAATCCGGTCGGCAAGGATCGGAGAGAGCCCGAGGACACACTCGGGCCAGGACGAGCCGCGCATGAACGCCTTCATTGCGCGGCAAGCGGTGGCAAAGGACTTGCCGCCGTTCAGCGGTGACCCGCTAGACTGGCCGACCTTCAAGGCGCAGTATGATCAGTCCACAGTCTTGTGCGACCTGTCGGCTGCCGAAAATCTGCTGCGCCTACAGAGAGCCCTGAAAGGGCGGGCCCGAGAATCGGTTGCGGCGCTCCTGATTGAGCCCCGCAATGTACCCGAGATCATGGCCATATTAGAGAGGTGGTACGGCCGGCCAGACAAGATCGTGGACTGCATGCTGGAACGAGTGAGGCGCCATCCCCGCCTCGCCGACACGGCCACCACTGAGGCGATCGTGGAATACGCGGTCGCCGTGAGGAACGTGGTGGCCACAGTGGAGAACTGCAACGGCAAGCAGCTGGCATCCGCGCAGCTGCTGACAGAAATGGTTGGCAAGATGCCAACATGTTATAAAATGTTTTGGATGGGCGAGCGCCGCGGCATGACGAAAGAAGTCACTGTGCACGACTTCTCCGCCTGGCTGACCGAGCTGACGGCGGAGGCACCGCATACCGGGTGCCTGGAGCCGGCGGCGCACGCACAGAAAGGGCGCCGGAGCGCCCAAGTGTACGCCACTAGTGAGGGGGATAGCGAGCCCGACATGAGTGCGCCCGCCGAGGCGAGCGCAGGCTCGGGCCGCAACTATTCAAGCGCGGGTGCATTCGGCGAGGAGACACTTCGCAAACGTGTGTGGTGCTCGATGTGTCAGTCGGCCAAACACGGTCTCGCCGATTGTGTGGACTTCGCCCGGCAAACGAAGACGGACCGGTGGCCGATAGTGCGGGACAGCCACGTCTGTTTCATATGTTTGAACGCGGGGCACCGGTATCAACAGTGCCGGGAGAAGCGATGCGGTGTGGGTGGGTGCCGCGCGCCGCACCACAAGATGCTACACGGGGCGCTGCGCGCAGCGGCGCCGGCCGCGGCATCGAACGCGCCCCCGGCGGGGGCAGAGAGCGCTACATCAAGCACGGACATTGTGGCGAATACCTGGGACAAGAATCCATCGATTCTATTAAAAATGGTGCCAGTGAAAATCAGTGGGCCCCGGGGGCAAGTAAAGGTACACGCGCTCTTGGACGAAGGCTCGACAGTGACACTTATCGATGCAAAAGTGGCCAGTGCCGTGGGGGCCCGAGGACCGGTACGTGAACTCCGGATTCGCGGGGCGAGCGGGATGTGTGCATCGGATGCCCGCTCGCAGACAGTGCACTTGACAGTGGCGGGTGACGGCGGCGAGTACACGCTGAAGGCGAGTACGGTGCGCGGGCTAGCGCTGCCCGCGCAATGGACAATGCCGGCCCGGGAGAGAGGGGCGCGCGCGGGCCGGGAGGCCGCGAAGCAAGTTATGCCGCAGTTATTAATCGGGCAGGATCACGCGCACCTTATTGTCACCCGAGAGGTGAAGGCGGCGCACGAGTCGAGGATCCTGTCCCGTACGGCCCTGGGGTGGACCGTACACGGCACCGCGGCGCCGCAGGAAGAAGAGGCGAGCGCCACCGTTTTGGCACTCGCCGAAGTGCCGAGCCCGGCCGCCGATACCCGCCTGGAGGCGCTGGTACGGCGGCCCTACGCGGTGAATTCACTGGGGGTGACCGCCGCAGCCCGGGTAAATACAGAGGATGCCCGATGCGGCCGAGACCCGGCATATGCGGCCGCGTATGGGACCTGCCTGGAAGTGAGCGAGCCGTCGGACTCAACCGCGAGCGGAGAGCCGTCCGAGACCCGAGCTCGCCCAGCGCAGGCGAGAAGTGACGGGCCGGGGATATCGAGCGCGGTGCGAGCGAGAGCGGAGATCACAGCTCTCGCTCCTGTGTTAAGGGACACCGCGAACGACACGGCCGACATACGAGGAGAGCAGGAAGGCGCTATTGCTCCACTGGCGGTGGGAGCGAGCGTCGTGGCTCTCGCTCGGGACATGGAAGCGCCGAGAGCGCAAGAGCGAGTGAGAACCCAGACCGTGGATCTCACTCCCGCACGGAGGCGCGGAACAAGACCGCGTAGGAGAGCGCGCAGGAAGGCGCGTATCGCTCCGGACGGGAAAAATACGGATTCAGCTCCTGCCATAGTAGGAGAAGTCCGGGAACGAGAGTGTCTCATACACGCCGTGCGGCGGGCGCTTGAGGCTAAACAGGACGGCCGCTGGGAGACAGGGCTCCTGTGCAAGCGGAGCGACGCCGGTCTACAGAATGATCGACGGTGCGCGGTAAGCCGGCTGGCCGGCATCGAGAAGCGATGCGGCCGAGACCCGGCATATGCGGCCGCGTATGGGACCTGCCTGGAAGTGAGCGAGCCGTCGGACTCAACCGCGAGCGGAGAGCCGTCCGAGACCCGAGCTCGCCCAGCGCAGGCGAGAAGTGACGGGCCAGAGACATCGAGCGCGGTGCGAGCGAGAGCGGAGATCACAGCTCTCGCTCATGTGTTAAGGGACACCGCGAATGACACGGCCGACATACGAGGAGAGCAGGAAGGCGCTATTGCTCCACTGGCGGTGGGAGCAAGCGTCGTGGCTCTCACTCGGGATATGGAAGCGCCGAGAGCGCAAGAGCAAGTGAGAACCCAGACCGTGGATCTCACTCCCGCACGGAGGCGCGGAACGAGACCGCGTAGGAGAGCGCGCAGGAAGGCGCGTGTCGCTCCGGACGGGATTCGAAAAAATACGGATTCAGCTCCTGCCACAGTAGGAGAAATCCGGGAAAGAGAGTGCCTCATACGCGCCGTGCGGCGGGCGCTTGAGGCCAAGCTGGACGGCGGCGGGAGACTACGACCCGCCCGCCACGAAGTAATCCTCCTGCCGACCCGGAGACCCGGGTCCCAGGCGGAATAAATGCGACGAATAGCTGTGCTGCCTGAGGAGTGCGGCGGAGCCACACGGGGGGAGTGTTCCGCACAGCATCGCGGACCACGGACGCGGTAGAAAGTGGCCGAGAAATGTATGGACAAGAAAGGCCATTTTTTCCGCGTCACAAAAACATTCCGCCCGGCATTCCGCACCACTGGATTTTCCACGTCACTGCACCAACGGACCGCCGCGTGGAGGGGGTAGCGGGCCGCTGCGAGACTCCGCCCCCGCCGGCGCGCAGACTATGCCGCATTTAGTTTTACGAATAACTAGTTGTAGAAAATTATATTTTATAAAAATGTTATGTTAATAAATAGAGAATGGAGGGGGCGATCGCCCGGCGATAATATTATGCACCTCAAAAATCATTCAGGTATTGAAAACGAGTTTTCCAAGTTTGAGGTGCGATAATTAATTCCCCGGGCCATCGCCCCGGATAAGACTTATCAGGCATCGCGAGGAGCAATAAAGACTATAAGAAAAAATACTCGCGGTGCCTGAGAAAGTAAAAATGTGAAGAGGAGAAGAGAAATGCCGGAGAAATTCAGAATCTGCCGTCCTCCACTTCGCGGCGAGAAAAATGGACAAAGTTTCGAGATCTCGCCGCCAGGGGGTGGCTGCGCTGGACCGCAGCGGGGCGGCAGGGGGACGGATCCGGCATTCTGATTGGAGGAGATCTCCTGGAGCCCGTGGCGCTCGTAGGATTATAATATGTTAAATAAATAATGGTCCAGTGGCTGCAAAGAGCACTCTCGTCTCATTCGTCTCTCGCACCACTGGACTGGATAAAGCAAACTGGACTTTTTTATTTCTTCTCATCTTTCGACCTTGCTACTACTTGGACTACTGAATCTTCTGGCTTCCTGACTTGGCTTCGACTTTGGATCACGGACCTGGAAATTCACACTGACATCGGCTGCTACACTGGACAAGATTTTTGACCCCCCTGGACCGCTGCACCACGCTGCAGATAATTTTGTTCGAGCTACCACAGAGCGAACCGGCGAACCACCCCTACGTTTACAGTTCTTGTTTCCTGTACGGAACACCATCCTTTCGACAGTCACGATCTAAAATTACTCCACTCTGTACCATATAGAGGAATAATAATGAACAAACTTGAAATCAATTTTTTTTTAAATATAAATATTTCCCTGCAAAGTAACTGCAAAAAATATATTTGACAATGGTGTCAATTGAAAACATAAAAATATGGATATTTTCAAAAGTAACGTAAATTGTAAAATATTTCATATTCTTATATTCTCGAAATATTCGAAATGAAACATTTAATTATTATATTTATTATTTATCTTTATAATAATATCACTCAAAATTTGATTATAAATATATATATAATGTTACAATAATAATATGTGTCACCAAATGTCTTACAAATGTTCACCGCATATGTGCAATCTGAAGTGCTCGTATGGGTACAGACTGTCAATTATTATATTATACATATAAAAATAAAAAGTTACAAAACTTTTTTAATGTAAAGTAAAATGATATTTGACATATAAAACGATTCAGTATGGGGAAAACCACTAGATTAGGAAAACCATTAGATTAGGTTTATTACAGTTGCATTGGAAAATATATTTAATTAATATCATTTGTTATTTTAAATTATTAACCTTGTTTTATTAACCACTTACATCTACCGGTTTCGAAAAATATCATTTCATTCTTCAGGATGTCATTAACTAATCAAAAACATATGTTATTGTTTCTTTAACAGAATCTATTTTAAAAAAAACAATAATTATTTAAAAAATAAATTTAGTACCTTACTTAAATTGTTACTTGATACAAAATTACTAAAATAATTTTTAAGATATTTTTTTAGAATGGGACTTGTGGTTAGATTTAGTTGGTTGTTTATAATTTTTTGATTAGTTTTACACGCTTTATTTATCTCCAACGATTCCAAATTATTTAATTTATGACCAACACCGTTTACATGCAAAATAGACAATCCTAATTTTTTATCAAAACACTGAAAACCCATTATTATTCAAATATCTCAAATGCTCCTTTACTCTTATATTAAAATTTCGTCCTGTTTTACCAATATAAAATGCAGTACAATCCTTACAACTAAGTTTATAGACACCTGCATTGTTAAAATAATGGATTTTAACCACAAAGTTGATTTTGCTAATCTTGAAAAAATAATATAATTTGTATTCAAAACGCTGTAATGTATGTAATATATACATATTGTACATAATAGAATATATTATATTCATAGCCCATTCCTACTGCAGTAACTGAACATATTAGTGATTGTTTGTAATATTGTCTCTAATTAGCAAGAGTGAAATTGAATTGGTTGAAATTTAATGTATAAGAATACTTTTAAATATATAATATTTTATATTGCTTGGCCCCGCGGATGGCTGTGTATCATTGCAATCTGACTGATGTGAGGGCAATATTAGTTTTACAGACATGCAAATGAATGTTTTTATTATATGTATGATAATGTTATGTATAATACATACACATATTTTGTTATTACTAATTTCTAAAGATTATCTATGATATTTTACCTAATCTAACACAGAAGTCATATAATGTTTATATCTGTAGAAACTTGTAAGATGGTCCTTGTCCAATTTAATACTCATGTGTAACAAGATTTTTGTAATCTTAAATTTTACATAAATTAATAAACATCATAAAATAAAATTAATGAAACACAATAAATTCAATTATTAATAAATAAATAATCTTTTTATTGGTATTCTTGCAACATTTTTATTCACCTGATTATATTTTAAACTTATTGTTGATGATACCAGAATATGATTGAATTTATCAATATTAAATAATTAGTTGATAAATTATAAAAAGGTATAATATTTAAGCAATTTGTAACTAATGTAAACTATTTATGATTTAAAATGAATTTTAATATTTTATATGGAATTATAAAAGTATATTTTATCAGGAAATCCAGTTAGTTTAATAGTAAATAAGTGGGGTAAATACACGCAACGGGGTCAGCGAACTATATGGCACTGATAGTATGCGCCCCCTCTCGTGATAACGGAAGGGTGGCCCCCTGGCCAGGGGTTGGCGCCTCTCCCTCCCCCTCTGCGCCCTTGCCCCCCGGGCACATGTGCTCGGGCTCCCCCTTTAAAACGTGGAAGAGCAGTATCACATTTTAGCCCATTTGAAATCGTTGTCATGGCAATGTCATTAATTCTTTTAATTACCCATCAATTTTACCCATACTAATACGTTTAAAATGAAATAAAAATATGAAAACATCGCGAGTCCGCGCCAGTCGCACTCCTCGGCGCCGAAAAATGTCGAGCGAGTAATGCAATACAAATAAAAGACAGTCGTGTGCGTCCGAGTGTAAATATCAATCAGAATTATTAATTAGAACGCCCCGATTGGATTAAACATAATCGATAATACACGTGAACTAAAATATCACAGTAAGCTAAAAATATCACAGCGCACATAGAATATCAGGTGGGGTTTCTTTGCAGATGTAGTTAATTGAATAATTGGTATTATAATCTTACATAAACATTCCGTTTCACTCACCATAGTCGGCAGACATGACCTGATCTTGAAGAGTATCTGCCTCTGCTCCCCGTCCTTGTCGAAGATGTGCAGCCTGGGCCCGCTCTTGAGCGAGCACAGCCTGCAGAGGTCTGTGAAGGCCGTGAAGTTCAGGTCCTCAGGCTCGGTCATGGCGAAACACCTAATCAGAAGGTCCAACACGCACGAATTGTCCATAGATAGTTAGCTTTCGACTAACTCTGATCTGACTCTGACACGGTCCCGTCACGTTATCATTTGTGTAATAAACAATGATCGACCGACCGAGCGCTTCACGGATTCACACGATTATATGTTTGACGCGCGCATTCGTATTCGGCCATCGGCGTGTTGACATGAGTGTCAGTATGTATCGGGGGTTTGGGGTTCGCTGGGACGGGCTTGGGGAGCTGGGGGTGCGCATGCCCGCCCGCTATCGACTCGGTGAGGGTCGCGGGTGTGCGAGGGATGGAGGCGACCCTCCCTCTCCCACTCGCTATGGAAATAGCCTCTGTCAAAGGGGTGGCGTTGTAGGGTTGCAGATCCCCTTGCAGCCAGCTCTGTACGTGTACAAAGTGTCCGAACTATTTTAGATACAGACTTATTCCCATCTATCCCTTTCTCTCGTTTCCTTAGAGATAAAGACAGAGGTATTGTTGAAAACAACTGTGTTCGAGTTTTGTGCTCGTTCATCAAAATTATGCGTTTCGGACACTGCATGGCGCCTCCGAATATATCCGGCCTTCACTTATACTTCCCAGTATAAAACCATTTCCCTATTGAGGAATATTTCATTTAAATCGGCTTTTCAATCTCAAAGCGAGGATTTAAAACATCGTAGAAGTCTATATTCTTGGAATAAATGTTTTGTTGGGACGTCTACTGAGCGTATTCAGTAATGGAAAAATCGACAATAAAATATTCAATCAATTACGATGACCTGTTTCTATTTTTCACAAAGCTTCATTATGATCGATTTATAATGGAATGTACACATTTCCGAAAAAACGCAATCGTATGTTATGTGGGTTGAAATTAGATGGAATATGGATTTGGATGAAGTTAATTAGTTATATACACGTATGTTAGTCTTGGCCGGATGTCAAGAAATTATCACAGACAATAAATAATTTGAATAAAATTGTTATTGTTCGGATTATATGCTTAACCATGTCTCTTTCACTATGTGTACAGATTATAAATTTGTAGACTACTGAAAATTTCTCATAAATTCTATTAAATAAATGTATTTACATAAAAAATGTTTGGTGGTGCTATTTTTTTTTATAGTAAATTAAAAATAATACAGGCATATTACAGGCAAATTGAAATAATTAAAAATCTTTGGAGGATTTTATGAAGAACATTTTGTGAATAACGTTTTCTGTATTGACCTATAATCCATTGGCCTCATTTTTTATGTTTAAAAAATTGTATTTTTTACGTTATTAGGGAAATAATCTATTTAGCTGTTGTCTAATTACGAATTTAGCTATTTAGCTAATTACGTATTAGGGAAATAATCTATTTAGCTGTTGTCTAATTTCGAATTTAGCTATTTAGCTAATTACGTATTAGGGAAATAATCTATTTAGCTGTTGTCTAATTTCGAATTTAGCTATTTAGCTGATTACGTATCAGGGAAATAATCTATTGAGCTGTTGTCATCTACTATGTATGAATGTCAACTTATAATACGTCTTTAATATACAGAATGCCATCGATTTCTGGCTAAAAAGATTCAAATCTATTGAAAGCATTAAGCTTTCTCCTTTGCCGACCATACTCAACATATATGTTAAACATTTTTTATTTTATCGTCCGTAAACACAAGTTTTCGGCTGCAGTTGATTATATAACACATTTTTGTTTGTAATCAAATGTATTATTACTAAAACCGAAATAAGTACATATACCCACGCGATATTAAATTATACAAATCTTGGTGTTTTTTTTCACATAGTACATATATGATACAAATACGCATTCAAATTAAATATACCGTTTAAATTATTTTTTACATTTTTCTTATTCATCTACAAATATCATCTATGTTTAATATCGAAAACCGCAATTGCAAACGTTAAACCGTATGCCATTAATGACATGTCTCTTTTTAACTTTATTTTTTTCCTCCATTATACTCGTAGTTTGTTAATTTCAAGTTACGTGTAAATAAAATACATAATATTTTTTATTTATTTACATTATTTAAAACTATAAAATGTCTGAATGATTGTTATATAATGCAAAGAAATTGAAACAATTTACTTAAATTTATTTAAATATAAATGTCAGAAAATAAGTTTTCGCGAGACACAATTACTTCATAAACAATGAAATGGTGATAGAAGTTTCGCGAGTCAATCAATGTTCTGGGTGAAATCTTTCATTACTCACACATTTACCGCATATCAATAATATATTATATAGCTACAATATAAATCGAAATATTTGGATTCATATTGAGAATTACCAAAGATTTCTAATATACCTAGATTCTGTTTTCCTACTACAACAAAAATATATATTTTTTTAATATATTAAATTAACAACATTGTTTTACTCGTACGACTTTCTCTCTCGAACTTTCTACGAGTCCCTTGATTTTACAAAAAAAAACTACTATAATTTACTCACCATTACACAGGCTGCACAACTAATTAATACAGTGAAATTGTTGACATATTTCAACAAAACTTGTCAACTTTTTAGAGATACTCGAGAAGTCAATTTTGAGACGTTAATTATTTTGTGGAAAAAATTCTCAAAGCGAATTTCTTCCTCTTATTGGATATGTTTTACATTTTCACTATTTATTTACTGAAAAATACATAAAAATATGTATTGTGTTCATTTTTCTGTTATTTTGTTTTACGTGTGTATTTTGTATTTATAACATATTCTTACATTTTTAAGATATTAACATATTTTTTAATATTCAATGTAAAAATTATGTTTTACATATTTACAGCATTAATTTTAAACAGATATTTTCACTCTGTTTACGGCATATTATTGTTTTTATTTATTTTTGAAAGCATTCAAAATATTGAAATATTAATCGTACAATTTTCCGAAAACCGTCATTTCCAATAACTAATTTCGTTAATTAATTTGATAAATAAAATGCCGCACTGAGACGTAACCAATTGTTTTGTAATTATGTTATCAAACCCGCGAATCACGTGAACTAAACAAATATCTATATATATATATATATAATACAACTTTGTTAGGCAGTGGCTCATTCATGACCACCGTCAGTATATCCATAAATCCTATTTTCAATGTTAAAAATTATTTAAATACGCAGAGTTCAGTAACACACAACTACGACATCAGTTCGGGATTACGCTAAAAAAATTGTTTTGGAGAATTTGAATCCGGCCCCCCAGAATTGATTCTGATTTCTGATGAGGGCATACTCAGTCACGACCGTAGTACATGTAATATGAAACGCGTCGATATAATCGTATTTATAATATATATTCAACGATTGTTAATCTGCAAACATATCGATGGTATTGGTGAAAAACATATGTTGAAATTTGAAACTTTATTTTATTCTAAATTGCCACCGATGCGTGACGCGCCGAGAGAAGTAGACGTAAAGATCGATATACAGGGTGTAACCTATTCCACAATATTTTATGAGTAGACACATGGCTAAATTACGAGTCAAAAATGTTTATGTAAATATGTGCCTAATCTCAACCATGTCAGAGATATAAGCATTTAAAAAAAAACTTATTTATGCCATTATTTCAATTAATTGAAATATTTTATTGATTCCAAATCACATATTGAATACAAAAATTATAGATCATTGAATTTCAGACAATTTTTTAAAAATAATTTAGATTAATAATGGATACATTTCGCAAATATTTATTTGGTAGATTTAAGGCTTAACATGATTTTGTAAAAATATCAAATAATAATATTTTCCATCCATGAAATATTGTGGGCTTGGTCTGTTACACCCTGTATATTGATTGGTTCTATTTTAAGGTTGGATATATTTTTTCGGATACTTTCCATACATTTAAAAACTACATTTAAAAAACGCGTCAAGAAAATGCGTAACATTTTAACATAATGTTACTTTATTGTGATTTTTAGATTTAGGTGATTTGAATTTGTCGTCATCATACAACATTTTTTAAATGTGCGCATGTGGCATAAATCTGGTCTGAAATTCTATAATGTAGACGTAAACAATTCATCGTCTCAAAATAAAATTAGTTTTCAAATTAATTTTAATTTAAAAATTCTGGCGACTAAACCAGGACAGTCTGAAGTCAGGATTGTATGTGATCTGGTAGACCATATTTACCGAAAACTGGCACTGTACCTTGAAATCTTTTAAGCACGGCATTTACGATCGCTCCGAACGGACAAGGTCCTATGGATGACTTCCAAAAAATTGATCCCATTCAAGGTCACACCTGGTCACGCCTCTCGAGGGTCGTCAAGTGTCGTTTGTTGCTGTTTAGTGTTTGCTTTAAAAGTTCAATTATTTTAATTTGTATTTAATTAAGTCATCAAATGGATGGAGCACTGCTCTGGGCTGCCGTTGTCTTGTATTACAAAACGAGGAAATAAAAAAAAATGGGTGAAAGATTGGCTTTTAAAATGAGCGTCATTTACACACACAAACACACACACACACATATGATGAATGAGTTATCATTGGAACCTTCAGACTGGAGAAGTTATCTACGAATGAGTGAAGAAAGTTACTTTAATAATAATATTATATAAATAATTTGTATAGCGCCATTTTCGTAAAAACTTTCATCTCAAGGGGGCTTTATACATAAATAGTTTATAGTCCTGCATTATATTTGTTTATAAAATTAAAAATTGTTATTTTCACTTATGGAAATGATTTTTTGAAAAGGTGCGTTTCTAGTTTCTTCTTAAATAAAGCCTCTGATGCACTGTTTCTTATTGAGGGAAAGAGTTCCACGCTCTTGGGCTTGCCACCGCAAATGCCCGTTCACTAAATTTAGACTTTTGACAACGGTTGGTCGGTTCTACAACCCTTCCTGCGGCTGTAGTAGAAGCTAACTTGAGAGCTTGACGTCTGCCATTCAAATTGTCTGGGATACAAAGCTCTTGAAGATACAGAGGCGCTATGTTATGTGTCGCCTTGTACATCAACCAGCACAATTTAAATTCAACTCTTTCAGGAAATCGGAATCAATGTAGCTGATGTAAAAGGGATATTATATGAGATAATTTGGAAACTTCATATATTATCCGTGCAGCTATATTTAGAATGGATTGTAATCTATCCATCTGAAACATTGGGAGACCAGCATAGATGCTGTTACAATAGTCCACACGTGATACCACAAATGTATTTATAAATAGACTTATAATACTTTTGTCTCATTGATAGTTTTGCTGATATGTGTATTCATTGAAAGATCTGAGTCAATATGCACGCCCAACAACTTAACTACGGATTTAGCATTCCCAGGCATTGATTCTGTATTAATTTTTGCTTTCGAGCTATTAGAGCGATTGGATTTTGGACTGATTAGATATCCTACTCATCATGTCACTCTACATCATCATCATCATCATTCACGGTCAGATTTTGAGTGACACCGCTCCATTCGGATGTACGGTGCGATCGTGAGTGGGAGGTTTTACAGGTGATTCCTCAAACGATGGCGGCAAAACAACTAAAACTCCAAATTGCATTCTATAGTCAGCGAGTCCTCGATACACCTCAGCAAGAAGTCGATTATGTTATTGATTAAAATAAAATGATAAAATTAAAATTGTTGGCCTCACCCTAATGAAATGAGTCAACCATCCATTGTTGAGAGTGTTTCTGTGCTAATGATGGGAGTGAACTCATTTCTATTCGCTATCTACGTCATTTTAAACTGAAAAATGTTGGCATTGTGATGGATCTATTGTCATGTATTCTCATATCCATGATATTGCCAGTTCGGCTGCCATCCTAGTTTTCCATAAAGATAGAGAACCAAGATCTGGATCGAGAATATTAATGTTGATGAATTGCTGGTTTGGGTTTGCAGGATTTCGTGGATAAACGCGAATAATATGACGTTCAAATGGTGACTAATCAGACGCTAAGAAAAATATTTTGATGTTTTAACTTTGAACACGATAAACTGACCAAGGAGGCCACTCTTTCTGGAGTTTCCCCATATCAATTACATATCCCGACGTATGACAGACTTAATATGGTAAAAAAACGTACGAATTCTATTTGGACTGCACAATGGATGGATCCAAATAACTATAAGGCTTAAAATAATTCAAATATCTATTCCCCGCACCCCCTGGTTCTCCAAAAGGAAAGTCTCCAAAAGAACAATATCAAATATCTCTAGAATGAGAATTGAGCATTGCCAGGTAGCCTCACATTTATTCAGATTGAACTTAATAGATTTACCAATTTGTGAGTGTGGTGCCGAGGAGGAAACCCTTGACCATATATTTTTTGTCTGTCCATTGCGGATCGCAGGTTTTTTTACAGTAATCTCGTCAATGGTAATTTTCAACTCTCAGTTAACTTGTGTCATCTTCTTTCCCTTAACTCGCCACATTTAATCTATATAATAGCTTTTTTTTTAACGACAATGGTATTGACCTGTAATATAATATTTCTTATTCTATAATATTATTGTACTTTTTTCTATAAAATAAAGTTTTAACTTGATTAACGGCACAAATCACTCTTGAAGGGTGGTTTGCCTATTTAAAAGAAGAAGAAGAAGAACATTGAAAACGATCGTTATGAAATAAATAATATTCGTAACATAAATAATTGGTACTGTTAATTTAAATAACCCTCAATTCAGCAGATTAACAGTGTTCCAATTCTTAAATTTTTGTCAATAGATTTCTTTGTCTATTATTTAAAAAAAAGAATTATTTAGCACCTTCAGAACAAAAAAGTCACATATTCATATTTCAAAAGAAATTGACATTTCCTCCAATAAAATATAACATGTGACATCCAGAAAGACATTGGGTTTTATATATAGAATAAGATTACATTAATGAAATTAGTAAAATTCAGGAAATTAGAAACCGAGAAAGTAATAAATAAAAGATAAATCATTATGACTAACTGGTTGATTTGACTGTGTGCTATGCCGACGGTATTCAATAACATGCTGTCAAATAAATAAAGAAAAAAAAACATTAATATTTAATGTAGAAAGGTATGAAATTTCTCTCGGTCAATACAATCCAGAATCGGCAGTCCAGTTGAAAATAGCCGCAAAAACCAACTTGGCCATGACTTAGCCATTGAGTTTAGTTCCATCGTTGCCGAGGCAACAACAAATGTGCCAAACAGAATTTGTAATCAAATGTTTTAGCACCAGTTTTGACAGACTTTCATAGAAATTTGAGCTCGAATGTGGTTTAAACGAAACCATAATTTCTTTAAAAATCGATTGATCTAGACATTTTTTATATAAAATGTCGGACACAACATCGGCCGCGTCGGAAACTTACGAATACAATTTGCGAGTCGAGAAAACTTTGGCAATAATCAAACCGGAAGCTGTGAAATTCGCCGCGGACATAGAGGATATTATTAAAAAGAATGGATATGACATACTTGCGGTACGTATGGATTTTTAATTAGTTAATATTAAATCTCATTGGCTTGGAATATCACACAAAATTATTGTCGAAAGACACGCGATAAAATTTCTTAAATAATGTTTCAATTCAAATCTCACTTCGATCGGTTCGGTTTTTAAAATTTTTTTTTTTTTTTTGCATGGTAAAATAAAATAAATGCAATGTGAAATGTAGATTTCTACCTACTAGTAACTAATGATAGTTAATAATAAAATAGATATTTTTTAAAATGATTTTTAAAGTGTTTTACTTACCTATAAATATTAAAGAAATGAACTTTTTTTATTTATTCGATAAATGGCCGTTCAGAACCAACCATCCAATTAAATTAGCACTTCAATACAATGTAATATAGGTACTAATTATTTCACAACCTTGGCAACTGTATTGGATATTTTCACGAACTACTTAAATTAGCACTAAATAAATTAAATATTCAACAATGGATTATTATTTTAATTTCTAAATGTAATTTAACATTAACTGTAATTGAATTTACAAACCAATGAATATGTGAAATTCTTCAAAACAACAGGCCAACAGTCAAGTTGAGATTAAAAATACAGGATGTAACAGATTTAGTCCACAATAATTTATGGATGGATACCTGACTGAATTAGAAGTCGAAAATGTTCAAGGGACGTGTGCCTAATTTCAACCATGTCAGAAATAAAAGCATTTCAAACAAATCGTAAATGTGCGATTACTTCGATTAATTTGATAATTTTAGTGATTTCAAATTATATATTGAATACAAAAAATTAAAGGTCATCGAATTTCGAGCGGTTAGACTATTTTTTGTTTAATGATTTAGGGCCTGAAGCAAAAATATATTATAGATTAATAATGGAACAATTTCCCAAATATTTATTTCGAAGTATTTAGACTTCAAGCTTAAAACGATTTTTTTAAATTTTCAAACAATTTCAGAATTTGCACACATTCCTTGAACAATTTCGACTCGTAATTTAGTAAGGTATCCCACCCATAAAATAATGTGTACTAGGTCTGTTACAGCCTGTAATATAAGAATAAAGTATAAATATTCAAAATTCAAACTGTAGAAATGTATATTTCAGTGCTCTTGTAATAATAATAGCAGAATATTATCTCATACCTAAAATGCCCATACAAATAATGCAAATAATAAATATACCTACATACTGAGAAAATATATCCAGCAAATATCAAAAATGAATTAATCATTTAGTTCTTGAAGCTTTCATAATCTTTTCAGGTTAAATTACAGGTTTTTCAGATCATTATCAACCAACATAATATATGTACAAATACAGTAATACCTCACATAGTCAGGCTTCAATCAGTCCGGATTTACTAGTCCAGTTTGAAAATTTCGAAATAAATTAAATTTTAATTGAGCAAAATAAAAATATATACTAAAAATTAGTAAAAAAATATTTTTTTTCCTTTATACAGTCAAGTCTCTTTTGAGCGGTTTATTTTTAAGCAGTTTTAAAGTTAAGCAATACAATACATAGAATTAACAGCTGAACAACTATCAAAAATTATTGAAATGGTTGAAACCTTGTCAGAGCATATTATGGAAGTTGATCCCAATATTGAACATAGCCTTACAATTCGCCGAATGATAAATAATGCAATTCGTTGCTACAAATAAATGTATGAAAAGAAAAGGCTATAGAAGAAAAATGTGCAGACATCGAAATTGCAATTTTTAAAAATTACATTAAATAAAATGGATTTCTAATAAAGATATTTGAATTTATTTTATTGCGTTTTATTTATTGAAAAACAAGGAGAATTTTTTTTATTGGAACAATTATCATTTTTTTGTATGTATTTAATTCCTCGATTAGTCCGGTTTCAAACAATCTAGGATATTGGCGGAACCAATTACTCGAACTATATTATACCCGGACCGGAGTTAATACTGTATATTCAAATTTTTCTTGTCAATATTTTATCCGGGTTCACATTTTCATTGTATGTATTGTGACTTATAGCCAATGTTCTTAAATGGAACATTGCTTCAACATTCATTAACCAAGATTTTTGGAGAGAATATAATCTTGCCACCACACTAGTCGGTGGCCTGTGTCAGAGATTCTGTACCACTATGCAAACATTATAGTTACTTTGGTTTTAGTTCAGTTGAATGAGAAGTTGTTATATATATTAATATAATGACTGATTCTAATTAATACTGTATTACAAGTGTGTTATATATAATATATTTATTACATCATTAGTATTCCCCTAGCAGAAGTTACTTTTGTATCATTCTGATGCAAGATTTATGTATTTCTTATCTAAAAATGGTGTGCTTCGCTTGTGATTAGACCCAAACAGCTATATTTTATCCTCAATCCTTTGGCTCTTTTAACAGATGAAATATATAGCTTAACAAAATAGCTGAACGTTCTTATATAATTGAATAATAATATTTTTTATAATGAACGAAAGTTCATTATATGTATTGTTTTATATTTTATTAATATATATTTGTATAAAGTATGCCTTGAGAGAGGGCACAGTATGTTGACACAATAGTTGCGTCTTTAGAATGCATAATATGAACTTTTATCAGACAAGTTGTTAAGGTTAAAAATAAAATTATTACATCTTTAAACTAAGTTTCCGCATTGTGTGGTGCATTGTGGAGATTAAATTAAATCTCTAACTCTAAATTTTCACCTACTTGGCCATAAAGCCGATTGTTTTATGTTTTAAATACAGACCTCTTATTTAAGACATAATTATTTTTCCACAGTAGATACCGTAAATGAAAATGTTTGTTCAATATTTCAGTAAGTTTTATTTATGGATTACTTATTATTTATTTATTATAGAAACGAACAGTTCACCTGACACCAGAGCAGGCAGCTGAATTTTACTCCGAACACTTTGGTCAAACCTACTTTCCAAATCTGGTAGTGCACATGTCCGACAGCCCGATTATTGCGCTTTGTATTGCTAAACCAAATGCTATAGCTGATTGGAGGAAAATAATGGGTCCCACAAAGTAGGTGTAATACATATTTCTAACCATTTTTTAACAAATTACAACTATACACAAGCATACTGTGCTATGAAAAAAAGATTAATTAACAATTAATCCATGGAATGGTGGACAATTTTGGACCTATTCAGTCATTTAATTTTGGAACCATTGAGCAAACCTCAGATTAAATCTGTAGACCTTAATATATAGAAAATGAAACTATAGCAATGAAATATATCTGGTTCAATATTAGCAACTATTCAGAATTTTCAAATCACCTTTTGGAAACAAACCATTCTTTTGATATTAATAAGGGTCTAGAAATTATACATACAAATAAAGGGTGTCCAGCAGAAAATATTCAAGTTTAATATTAAATAAATAAAAAACTGCAAAGTTATTCTCATATTTTATTTATACAAAATGGAGTTTAACGATGCGGATTTTACGTTTTATAAACAATATTGTCTAAATGCTGTCCATTTCTCTCAAGACACTCTTGCAATCGGACTCTTAAATTTGCGAACATGCAAGAGCAAAGCGTTAGTTCAATGGCAGAAAATTCAGTGGATATTTTCTTGTAAGGCCTGAATTGTTCGAGGATTGTTGCTATAAACTTTTGACTTAAGGTATCCCCACAAAAAAAAATTGCACGGTGTAACCGAGGTGCCCAGGGTATGTCTCAGGTACAGGGTATATGTTGCAGTAAAAAAAACTTGTTGATCATTCGGCAATACACGTCAGCAGTGACTGTCTCTCGCTGGTTAAAAAAATAAAGGTCAATTATCCCTCGGGCAGAAATTGCACACCACACTGTCGTTTTTGGACAATGCAAACGCTTTTGATGGCGTTCCCTTGAGTTGTCAGGGTACCAGTATCTCGTGTTCTGTTTATTAACATAACCAACGATATGAAAATATGCTTCATCAGTAAACAATATGTTTCCAAGCATTCGTGCTGTTCCAAAACGTTCCAGCATCGTTCTCGCTAAGGTTTCACGTAAAGAATAGTAATTTTCGTTGAGAAACTGCATGATTTGCAGTTTGTATGGGTGAAATTGTAGTTTCTTTTTAAATAACGTGAACTGCTGATTTTTTTATTCCAGTAAAGACTGCAATCTTCCTTATCGATTTATGTGGATTGCGTATAATTTCACGTCGAAATTGAGTTGCTGAGTGTATCGCTGCTGATGTTGATGGTCCCAGAGGAGTTTGGTTAAACCATTGCCCTTTCTTGTCTGAACTTTTGAACCCAACACCAGATAAGTTGCATGCTTGGCCCATCACTTACTCGTCGAATATTAAAGTGAGAACAAAAAGCGCGACGCACACGAACCAATGAATCACCGCACTTTAAAAATTGCTCAACCGCGAACGCGCGGGGCGCTCCCAACCAGTGATTCACAAATCACGCACGTCGAACAATACCCCTCCCACTTACCTCATCCTGATGGTTTACGAGCAATTACAATTTAATCTTGAAATTTTCCCGCTGGATACCCTACAGTTAGATAAATTTGAAATTTTAGAAATGAGAAAAAGTGTTAATAGCAAGTTATAAATAACCAAATCCTCTTTGCAAATAGTCACCTTTTAAATTTGTTTTCATATTAGTTCTTACTTAATAATCATTTTATAGTTTTGTTTTTACCTATGCTTGTATTTTTAATTTCAGTATACATTGTTTCCTGAAGAAGATACCATAGGTATCGAAACATTTAGAATAATCAATAAATAATAGTTTAAACAAAGTATTTTGTCTAATTCAACTCTGTACTATCTTGTACACGAGTATCAAGACGAATCTCTGAGTCAATTCTCATCCGTGTACACTGCAATAATATCACAACCATTCAGTAAATAAATAAAATATTTTACTCTTAAACTTTTACTACAGTGTTCTAGAATCTCAGGCATACTGGCCAAACTCTATACGGGCCAGCTATGGAATGAGAGCTAATGAAGAGGACGAATATTATAATGCGGTTCACGGGAGTGACGACCATGGAGCAGCCTTGAGGGAAATTCATTACTTTTTCCCAAACTGTAAATATTGTTTTATTTATTCCCCAGTGTGCACCACAAGAACTATCTAGAATAAACAGTAAATGTTTTAATTGGTTAAAAAACTGATAATATAAAGTAAATATTTTGACACTTGAGATATGAAATGGTTCAATTGATTTCGTGAGTGAGGATCAGTCGTTGATCAGGAGGAATGAAGAAAGGTAACCGAGAGAGAGTGGTCAAATCAAATCATAAGAACACTCGCATAACACAAAATATGCAAAAGTTGACAAACCACCCTGCGTGTTTGAATGATCCATATTTGTGATAAATGTTTTTAAACCAATAATAATCGTAGCATTTTTCAGGAACATATTTACATTGGTTCAATTATCAAGGAACAATATTTTCTTAAGAATCACAACCTCACCAAGAAAAGCAAGCACACACCTACGAGTCGAAAATTTATGACAGTGCGCACATTGATGACTAAATATCTCCATAGCCCTCACTATTACGACAGAACTATGTCAGAAAGTCGTAGGTGTGTGCTATAGCTCTAAAATGAGAATTTATCATTTAATTATTAATGTTTTTTTGTTATCTTAATTGTATGTGGATCTGGGTATGCAATAGTTTCATACTATTTTTTAGGTGTCAATTCAATGTCGTCATCATCGATGCTTGAGTGCAAATGTTGGAAAAGTTATTTTATAATGTTTCATTCTAGTGATGGTTGGCCCCTTGCTCCGAGACTGGCAGATTAACGAGTACCTTCAAGGAAATGTGAATTCTACTCTTCTGAAAGGTCTGGAAGAGTTATGCAAGGAACGGCCGGAAGATCCCTTAGTATGGTTGGCAGATTGGCTCCTGATTCATAACCCCTACTGCCCGAGGACTATACCTGTCTCGGACGAAAATGAATCAGAACTTCTGTCAGATTACTCATAAATAAACTCTACCTGTTAAATCATATATAAAAATTATAGAAAATAGCTCATGAAAAGTCAGAAATATACCCATTCAAATAAATTTGTTTGATTCTTGCTAGAATATGAAGATATTTCGTAAAGTAGAGCAGAATACTAAACATTTATTTTTGTCTGATGTATTCTATCACATAGGGGCTTCTGTAGTGTAGCGTAGAGTGCATTATTTTTAACAGAACAGGCACATAGTTAAAATTGTAAGTTTGAAAATAATTTTCAAAATTTGCTCAATAATTTTAAGACATACAGTGGAATCCTGAATTTACATGCCCGAAATTTATGTTTTCCCTCCATTTGTAGATTATTTCTGCTTTCCCGTGTCATTTTAGTATATTTAAAACCCTGTTTTATATTTGTCTTTCCTGCGATTTATGTTAAAATTTACAATTAAATATGTCTAACATTGGACGTAGTGGATATTTATGAAATAGTAGACAGTCATATAAATGAAAACTTGACAGAAGCACCTTCAGACGATGCCATGAGGCATATTGAAGGCCTCAAAGTATATTTTACTGTTATCTCTCAGGTCAGCCTCTACTTCAGTTGTAGGAAGGGTTGTAGAACCGACCAACCATTGCCAGAAGTCTAAATTTAGTGAAAGAGCATTTGCGGCAGCAGGCCCAAAAGCGTGGAACTCTTTGCCTTCCATCATAAGAAACAGTGCACCAGAGACATTATTTAAGAAGAATCTAAAAACGCACCTTTTCAAAAAGTCATTTCCATAAGTAAAAATAACAATTATTAATTTAAAAAAACAAAGATAATTGCAGAACTATTTATTTATTTTATTTATTGGTAACAAACAGTTTATGTGTAAACCGCCCCCCTTGAGGTGAAAGTTTTTACGAAAATGGCACTATACAAATTATCCAATATTATCCAATTAGTAATGTACCACCAGAAACCTTTAATTTAGTTTATAATATTGAAAGAACTATTCAAAAATAATACTGACAACAAAAAAACATGCAGCAAAAAAAATTGTTTGATTTTTTCAATTAAAAATAAAAATTATTTCTGTTTTTTTAATAACCCCAATTTACATTTTCCCTGTTTACATTTTTTTTGTTAGTCCCTTCAAAAACTTAAAATAGGGGCTTCACTGTATACGCAATTAGTTCTTAACATATTCACTGCTAACAAAAAAAATGCTTGCCCTCACACTTTATAAATTTTAGAAAGTATAATTGAAAAATTTTAAATAGCTTGTAATATTCTTTCATTTGCCGTTAGATATGTCACATTACTATCCCGGACATGTACCAATCAAAGGAAACTCCTCTCAAGGCCGAGCATACATAAAAAAAGTATGAAAAACAATGAATCAGCTAAAGCAACACAAAAATAGTACATACTAAGTTATTTTGTATTATTTATACACTTTTACAAATCACTAAAGTACACTTGCATGGAAAAGATTTGCATTACTTTTTTTAAGTATGAAAAAAAATTCTTGCAGATATATTTGCTTGCGTTGTATGCACACAGGTGTGTACAAGCATTTACACAATATGAAATGTATGAGGTATGTCCCATATTGATTTAGCCTAATTACGTTGCTTTTGTTGATACCGTAATATTTCCCCTCTCTTCGTTGCAAGTCTCAAATTCCTACTCGTCTTAGTTATTGAGGAGCACTTTAATAAATGATTATGATCATTTTAATAAATGTTAAAAATTGAGTATCTTACGTGTATAGAGTTTAATAAAAGTATTTGAAAATAGAGGGATGGACACCAACCAAAACCGACCGCCGTCGCTAAGGCTGCTGTCTGAGAAAGCAACTTCTCTGAAATCAATCGTCCACCTTACTGCTCCGATATAGTCCCCATCGATCATTATCTGTTCCCAAATTTGACGGCTGACCTCTGTGGGTTAAATTTATAAGTGATGATGAATTGCAAGCTACTGTTTTAACTCATTTTGAGAGCAAATCTTCTGAATAATTTTATTAGGACAGAGAATTATTATTTCTTAAATCTGAAAAATGTATTAGAATAAAGAATGGCCATATTGGAAAATAATTAATGTTTTTTTTATATCACATCTGCAACCTATTCAGGCTAATTCAAAATGGGACTCCCCCTCAAGATAAAAACTGACTACATGTGATGTGCTGTTAGGTGAAATACTAACAGAGACCAGTGCTGTAATATGCCTTCGCATAATACTGACGTCTAACTACTGGATGTGTTAAAGGCTCAATAGTCATTTAGACATTTTTTCTCTCCAAAGTTCAATGAAAATTACAAATTAAAAAATCAATTATTATCTTTATTCCTTGAATAGAGAAATTCATTAATATCCAAAATTTTGCAGGTTTTTTGTGCTTTCTATTATGTATTTTTATAAGGACATACTTAGGTCATGATTTTTTAAGAACACACTTGTTTAATATGAATTTAAAATAGTAATAATAATAATTAAAAAGAAATAGTAATTAATAAATAAAATAGGGAAGGAATTTAAAAAATAAATTAAATAATATTTTATGTATCTTTATTATTAGTAGAATATACAAAAGAAAATTGTAGGTAATTATATCATTCCACAGTCATTAGCTTAAGTATCTCAAAACGAAACAAAATAAATTCTTATCACAGCTCTGCGTTCCACAAAAAAACTAAACTCATTTTGTGACAGCAGTAAACACTAATGAACCTTTTTTTAAAACTAAATCAATCCAATAAAACTACTATTTGAACATTAGTAAATGTAAAAAAAAAACAAGATTATAATGAAGTAAGGATCAAATAAAAAAAGAAGCGTGAACGTTAGATCGTTGTAAAACAAAGTGGAGGATATACACAATAACTATATGTGTACGTCTCCACTAAAAACGGCGTAATCTCTAGGATCTCAGAAGGCTTAACACAACACAACTAATGCCAAGTTTCTTTTCTTTTCTTGACTTATATTAAAATGAAATATATTTTATCTTTCAACTAAATAAGAATTTAACTCTGCTTTGGCTTATTACCCAGCCAAACTCTTTGCCTGCAATGTTCCAGAGCCTGAAAAAATAAAAATATATTAATCTTTCATACAATGTTAACGGATTGATGGAATATATGACATCTTTTTTTTTGTATTTTCAAAACATCTTGCCAGTCGTTTGTCTGCAGGTACATTCATATCAATTTTATTACATTTAATATAATCAAAACATAACAACTAATCAGTGTCACAGTTTAAACAATTCGTTTCATGCTTAAAGTAAGAGAAGTTATTATCGATAAGCCACTTTTTTATCATTTCTTTCAAATTGGGAGAAAGCGTACTATTTTGTAAAGACCCAGGTATATTAGTATGCCTGTTAATATCTGACGTCCATGTAAATATGCACATAAATCACATAAAACAAAGTTTTATTTAATAACATAAAATAATATTGTAGCATTTCAAAGAAAAATTATTTTAGGAATCCTTATAATTACTTATTATTTTCAATATTTAATACACAGTTCTTAAAAACCACTGGTAAAATAAATATTGTATACATCAACATATTAAAAATTAGGAAAGCATTAAATTATTTAAAATAAATTTATAGAAAAAAAACAATGCTGAAATTTTAATAAAATCATACATAGTTCCAATAACACACTGTTAGTAAATCAAATTAACTCCTTGGCTGCCCACGTCGCAAGTTTCCAACAGAGAAAGATATGGTATGAGAACTGTCAGAATTTAAGTTGGCTATCCTGAGTACAGCGGACAACCACGTGAAATTCCGCAACGTCTATTTCTTACGACGAATGACCGTCAAATATCACCGGCGCCGCAGATCGGATCTTTAACCAAATTATTATTTCCAGTAGTGATATCGTACGGCGCCCCATAGAAATCTGTTTCAACTCAAGGACAGAACGAATTACATCTGAAATCGAGTGTAAAAATCGTCATTTTTCCTCCATTCAAAATTGACAGTTGGCGCTTACTTTTACGTTGCCAAATCGCAATTTTATTAAATTTGAAAATTTAACACACATGTGGATGTCAAAGTGCTGATATTTTTACAGTTATCGAATTTTCGTAAACTTTTTTGATTTTATTTTTACTTTACAAAATGGCGGAGAGGTGACTCAGTTCGTTAGTGGAGACTGGAGTCCGATGATGAGAAGAACGCAATAAGTTGGAAAGTATCTGGAATGTTCCAATTTGAGTAAATTGTCAGCTAGATTTTGACGTACGTTTGTGATATTTTTCGATTTTATTGCCAAGTAATTCAAGTGAATAAGATATTATTTTTTAGTTATTAATTAAAATTAATATACGAGCGTTTTACTATAAATACAGTGAGTGCGCCGTTAGGCAGCATTGGCCATTCCCACGGCATCATTATGTGTGTTGTTAGTGCTATATAAGTGCGATATGTAATGTGTACGTAGTTGTGAAGCGCTAATATATCTTTGTTTTAAGCATCATATTAAACATAATAATACTTATAAAATCTGATGTCGTTCTTCCAAAAAACAAATATATAATAAATAATAATGTTCTATATATATAATAAATAATAATGGCCTGACAACACTATCAACTTTTATTTTTTATTTTTTTCAATTTATCTTCATCTTAAAACTGTACGAAATCGCGGTCGATGGATGTTTATGGTGAAATAGTACCCACGTTTTTTTTTTATTACGTTTACATGGTTTTTTCATAAAAAAATTTTTTTAAAAAGCTAGCCTGTGAATTTTGAATTTTAAGAATTAACTAATCAGGCCCCGACACTAGGGGCCTTACTGAAAGCATTGTCCTGCTAAAAGAACGCTTGCCAGAAGACTAAGAAAATAATTGCATGGAAAAAAGAAAGAGATGGATCGGTAGAGGCCAGGATAACTTGGATCAAGTTTGTACCACAGATTATAATTAAAATAAATATTTTTTCAATAGTCTCAATAAAAATACTTACATGGCATTCATTGGCCTGATCTTCATTCTCACACCAGTAGCTTGGTCCCCAAGTACACTTCTTGGCTCCCAGCAGTTGGTCAGTTGCCCTTGCCACTCTGGTCGGCTTGGGGCCCTTCCACACCACCGTGCGGCAATGCTCAATCGCCTGATTGAGAAAACACAAAATTTGAAGCAATAAAATACACTCACTCAGACAGGCATTTATTTGTCATTTAATACAAACTTCTTAGATATTGTGTACATTCCCTGCCACTACATATTTGAAAGAGAACAAAAGTGATGATGGAAGTTTAAATGACAATTTGAAAGATGAATATAACCTTTAGTGATGGTAAACCGTTATGTGATTGTGACAATGATTGGTAACTAAGATTTAGCAGTTGGAGGTTTACTTTCTAGTATACCAGTCATTGCTCAAAGAATTAAGAATAATCAGTTACCAATCATTATTACAATAGAACACAATCACAGTTCACAGTTCACAATAACGCTTTAAATAACAGTTTAAATAACGATAAATCACTAATAACTGCATCTATAGCCGTTTGACAATTTATTAAGGTCTAATATTGTTAATTCATATAAGATTTACTGATTTTCTCGTATAGCTGTTTTCTTGCTTGTTTAAAATGCTTACTTGACATTCATTAGCCTGATCTTCATTCTCACACCAGTAGCTTGGTCCCCAAGTGCACTTCTTGGCTCCCAGCAGATGTTCAGTTGCCCTTGCTTCTCTGGTCGGTTTAGAGCCCAACCATACATTTGTGCGGCAATGTTCAATCGCCTAATTGAGAAAACACACAAAATTTAATATTTCGCATTCAGTTGAACCTCAACATACGAGTAATTCGAGATATGAGCAAATTTTTTTTTAAATACAACTCGACACACAAGCAAAAAAACCAATTGCGTAACTTAAAACGTTATAATTAAATTATGTAGTATGTATTCTGCACCAGGTATGTCACTAATAACAGCAGTGGTGGACAGTGAGCTAAATGTGTAGTTTGTATTTTGCGCCAGAGATGTCACTAATAATGACAACAGTAGCGGACATCTGTCACTTCAAATGAGATTAAGGAGAACTGTAAAATGTGGGAAACAGTACAACATTTCTTAGAAAAGCACCACCCAAGTAAGGCTGTAGCAGAAAGAGTGATTAATCTTTTCAATAACAATACAATGTCACATTTTAATCAAATCCTCAAAAAGAGGCAAAAGCAAGTGCTATAGATAAGTTCCTGGTTAAAGTTCCACGAAAAGAGAAAGATTTTATTGAGTCATCAGTGATTCGGATATGGATAATTAATAAATTTGATTAATTCTTATATTAAAAATTTTAATAATAATAAATTATAAAAAATGTATATATATTTTGGATGAATTATTTTGATACAAATATTTATGGATCATAGAACAAATTAATTGAGTTTCTTTTATTTACTATGAGGAAATTTGCTTCAACATATGAGTGTTTTGAGATATGAGCACGTTTACGGAACGAATTATGCTCATAAGTCGAGGTTCCACTGTATATTTAACACCATTGATTCGTTTGTACACACATTATTTCATTCCATAATAGTAATATGATAAAACTCTTGAAGTATTATAAATATCAACAATTTTATTTTCATCCCTTTCTATCAGTCTTTAATATTTAGACGATATTGGAAGTAGATTAACTATAAGTCTCGTCATAAAGGGTATGAAATACATAAAGAGTATCGAAACTAATCTAAACAGGAAAAACAAAATTAGCACTTTAATGCTCAGACAATATTAAAATCAAAAGCATTTGTTATTTGATACAATCAAGCCAGAGAATAACTTCTTACATGATGTGTATGTCTGTTGCTGCTGTTACATATTCAAAAGAGAACAAAAGTGATGATAGCAGTTCAAATGAAAAACAATTAGAAATGTGAATATAAATTCTTCATTTTTTATCTGAAAACTTATGAAAATGAAAGAACAGTGTTTGGATACTAAAATAATAAATTCACTCCAATTTATTAATTCCATGCATTTCGTAAAATAAATTTGATTGAATTTAGTTATTTAAGTTTTAGAAATATTACATACATAATTTGAATTTTCAGAACATTTATCGCACACTAGTAATCAGAAATTTTTGGCAGTTTTTTTAAGATGAGTACATGAAATTACTGGGATTCGTGTTAGGTTCTCTCAAGCTGTCTTATTGATGTTTTAATAAGACTACAGAACAATTACACTGGACAAGGTGGAATTAAAGATTATAATTGTAACTTATTGATAATCTTACATTACATTCCTTGGCTTGATTTTCATTCTTACACCAATAAGCGGGTCCCCAGGTGCACTTATCGGCCCCGACCAGTTGCCGCTTCTTCATTGTCGCCTCTTCCGACACCATCTCCAGGTGACTAAAGTTCTCCACTCCGCACATCCCAATCTCCGAGCAGACTTTTCCACTGTCAGCCAGGGTAGTCACCAAGTGGATGATGCTCTCACCATATATATTCATCAGTTTAATGCACTAGAAAGATAAAATAGGTATAGTAAAATAAATATTAAAATGCAGTGAAATGATAGTTTTATCTGAATATACTGTGTTTTAAAAATGTGAGTTTACTTTATAAAAATTTGTTATTTTGTATGAAAATATTAAAATTAAAAAAAAACTATACTGCTGTACTTAATAAAATAAATATAACTCACTCGGTCCAAATATCTTCCAGGCAGAGCGTAACAAGTTTTCTCAATGATGTGATCTATTTTTCTGTCAACGTTAGGGTTTGACAATATCTGTTCAACAATATCAATTGTCTCTTCGCACACTGCACACTCCAACACTGCGTCTATGTAAAAGGGAAAAAAAAAAGCAAAATTTATAGATATAATCAACTTTTCACTGTTGTTTGCATCTATGCACTTTAATTAAGGTTGGACTGATTACATAATCGGTACAACTCATATTAAGACATTTCCGTCGGGTATTTTTCATGCAAACTGGTGACGTAATGCGGGTAAACAATTATTACTCTAATATATTAATTTGATATCTTATCTACAAGTTGCAATATGATATCCAAAGGAAATGATTGAGTTTAATTAGATTTTTTCAATTAAAAAAAAGCTTTTACATAAACGGTATTAATACCCTTCCCGCAGTTAGACACTAGTCCAGTAAGTGTTAATGGAATTAACACCAATCACAATCATCATCAATAATAATCGTTCACATCACAATCAGTGCCAATATGAATATGTGTCTTTTTTTAAATGTGTACATGTGCCTATTTTATAAATGTCAACAAAAGATACCTCCTATCAAATGCATAAAAATTATCTTAATGAATTATCTTGTGCATTTTAATATTATGCAACGTGAAGATTGTATTTTTGATGAAACAAAATGTTCTAATCTATTTTTCAAGTATGTACATATAACCCCTTTTTGATGTTTTATTCTAAATAAATGTATAAAAATTATCCTACTTATATTATAACACATACAGTAAAATCCTGTTTATTCGAAGTTGAGGGGACCGAAAATCAAGAAAAAAGTTAGAATAACGATTTAGGATAATGAATATAAAAATTTCAAAAATTTGATTCTTTTTTACATACTAACTTCTTTCATAGCAACTCGAAGTAATTATATACACCTACATCCACACATTTAAAATTAACAAACAAGTTGTCAAAATACAGTGTAAACAAATCACAATGATATTTTTAAAAAAACCACTATTATAATGGACTATCTTTTCGCGTGTCATTTCGCCGCTGAAGTTAGCGACAAAAGTTTCCAGCGCTTTTAAAACATTTGTTTTGTGGTGGTCGCGGCGACATTTGGCACTCGCCTTTCAACGTTAAAGTTCTTTCTGTCATCATGTTTAATATTGTCAACAACCTCATTAATGGGGTTGTGTATTTTTCTGTTAATTTTGTTTTGAATAATATTTTACAGAAAACGAGCGAGAGAAAAAAATATTTCAAATTGAGGATGCACAAGATATATTTGTCATCTTTTCTAGTACACTAAGAGTGAGTGAGAAAACAAACAAAAAGAATTAACTTTATGCGTCGTGAATCGGTATAGGGGCGGAACTACCCATTTTGACGGTCTTGGACTTTGGACAGGCACATCGCATAGCGCATGTGTATTTTCCAGATTGCTGACATCTGACAAAAAAAATCGAATTAGGTGAAAAATAAATCGACAAATTCATCTGATAGGATCCAAAAATAGCTTTGAATAACAATATACGATTTATAAGTACAATTTAGTATGAAAACTTTTCAGAGGGACCACATTCTGCTCTAAAACTTCGACTTGCAGCGAATTTCGAATAAACATTCTTCAAATAAACGGGCTTTTACTGTAATATTTTATGATTTTAGGCAAATTATATTTCTTATTTAATGTGTGATGACATGTATGACATATACGTATATGCAAGACATGTTCTCAGCATTTGACATGTTAAATAAAAATATTAGTACATATTACTTCAGAAATTTTATTTAGTATGCTATAGAACATAGTTTTTTTGAGTTTCTGTACTATCCGAGCCAAATGTATTTTACAAATTATGGAATATCGCAGCAGGGAGATGAGGAACAATAAAATAAGAAAAAAATAAGGATTTTTTAAAAAGAATAAAACGTTATATTTATTTTCTTAATTTGCATATATGTAAATTGCCATACTATTTTAAATAAAGTTATTTTTAATCCCATCAATAAGCTGAATGTAACAGTCGCAGTTGTCCGTATTATCCTTGTATATTATTTGATTTTTCCTCTACATTTTTATCTTTATACTTTGGCATATGTTTTGTCTTTAATTAAAATACTATTTAATTCAACTATGAAATTGCTACTCACATCAGCTAATCAACAATATCGGCAAAATGTGACAATGTTAATTTTAATTGTAAATAAATTAAAACTTAAAATTGCTTGAATTTGATATTTTTATAACACTAAAATTCGTGGACTAAACAGTGTTCAATTAACAACAATAATTTTAAACAAATCAACAAAATCAAAACAATGGAAAAAACCTCGCACTACAATACAAAACTGCACTAGGGGTAACTGAATAAGGGTAAATAAAATAATAAATAAAAAATCTATATAACTTACTTTGCAAGTGAGCTTTCTGTTGATTACACATGTGAAGCGCTCCACAAACTTCAGCTGGAGCCAAGTCTTCAGACAGGAGAGTGATGACCAAATCGGCATATTTGTCCACAAAGCCGTTGCATTCTTGTCCAACAGACTTAGGAAGGTGGTTGCAGATGGTGTGCACAATCTTCTTGATTTCGTCCTATTGTCAAAGATACTTAATATTATTTGCATTGTAATTAGAATTATAGTGGTACCTTAGTATACGCCCTTTGTATCTTCCAGATCCAGATCTTTGTACTTAAACCAAACAAATTTTTCCCATAAGAAATAAAGGGAAAATGATTAATCCATTCCCATGAAAAAAATTGTATTAGTTTTGCCTTTCCGCAAATCATTGACTACAATACGCTATCGCCAGCACACTGTTTTTCTGTTATTCAGATCAAAAGCAATTTCTCAACAAGCTCTAATATCCCTGATCTTTGTTTGTTAAGGCGCGACTTGCAATAATAATTAAAAATTTTGCGTTTTTTTACGAAAATGTGGGTTTTTACTATTCATTTATATCAGAAGTTATTGAATAGATTAGACTTTTTTTTCAACTATTACTTAGATTGGACCTTTACATTAATATAAAACTAATAAACTGAATGTTATTTACCATAATTAAGACGATAGATAAGAAAGACCGCGACCATTAGATGCATTTTCCGCATGCTACAAAATTGAGTTAATACGATAAATTAATGCATAAACAAAATATATTTTCTTATCATCTTGAAGCCAAGATTACGGAGACAAATTTGTAGGAAACCAAATAAGCAAAATGTTAAAAATGAATAGAGTTATAAACCATTCAAATTGCTGTACATTTGATCAATTTTTGATGTTTTTAAAATACTTTGTTTTAGTAAAAACATATGTTTTTATATAATATATTAACATGCTTTGAGGCTTCAACTACTATTTAAAACTAAGTTTAATATCAGAAACACAATAATCATTTTTCAAATAATATATTTCCAGTCTTATGAAATACAATATTATTAATTAGCTTTCACAGTGTTAATATGCTGTTCAACACGGCCATGGCGGTCGTGAAATCTGCGCTCTGATAGATTTTAATTAAATTTGCCTATAAAACACATTTTAATACAAATTTTTACTACAATATGAATGAATATTATACTCATTCACCATAACAATTGCTTATTTTTGTAAATTGAATGATTTTGAGCTTTTTTAAACGAAAACAGATTATAATTTTGACATTTAAATATTAAACATATGTCAAACTTCATGTCACCATTCATAACGTTTTAGAAACTGACAGCGAGTGCGCGCTAGCCGCGCATGCGCTGTCATGTTTCACCCCCTTCGCGACCGTAGCAGATTTAATAACGTCTTTGTTTTTCACAATCGTAGATAATGTCACTCTCGCATACGGTATGCAGCAACCAAGTCCCGGATACGCATGCCACCTTCACACTTTTCAATAATTTATTTTTTATCTCTATAGTGAGTCAACTATATTCTTCGTTGTTTGGCTCTTCTCATTAATTTTCTTAGAACTCATGGTTTAATGAATTTACAAAAAAAAATGCAAAAAACCACAAAATCACGCGAAATTCAGAGTTATAGCGCACGTTGTTCACCGAATGGTAGAAACAGTCGTACGGACGCTCGTGGGCAGTCCTCTCTCTAAAAACTAAACTCAGCCAAATGAGACCGAAGACATAAGCGCGCACCATTTGACGCATGCGAGTCATCGCCAAACAAAGGTTGTATACCAAACAAAAATTTCAAAGCTGATGTATACCGAGGTACCACTGTAGTAATAATTCTCCAATGCATGTACTGCAGAAGAGATAGTAATATATAGTATATGTATTATTAAAAAAGAATAAGAAGATCATTTTCATAAAAAAATAAGTGATCCACAAAACAAACCTACATTGTCAAGCCTACAAAACCAAAATATAGGAAAAATAATAAGGAATAAAAATTTGAAAAAAATTAAGTTAATTAGTATAAAAATATTTTTAGTTAATTAATAAAGTAAACTTTATTCAAGGCATTATCCAAATAACATTATCTACATATACCTTTTGGCACAGTATGTACTTTTAAATTGAATTTATTCAATAACTTTGATAAACATGAATCAATAATAACAGTTTCTTTGTGAGTTCATTATAAATCTACCATTTCCCCTTGGTAGATTATGATTATATGTGATTGTTAAGTTAATACAGTAAAACCGCGATATAAAGAAATCCAAGGGACCAAAAAATAAAAATTCGTAATAACGAATTCCCACATATAACGAAATAAATAAAAAAAATCCTACTATATGTTACGCGCCGTCGCAAAAAAATGTTGCGCGGCTTCAAAAAAAATCGCAAATTCTACAAACAAAGGAGAAGGCCATAGGGAACTGAATACCTACATATTTTTAATAGTTTCGTTATTAAAACAGATAAGCAAATGAATAATCAAAGGAATTAAATTAAGAACAGAACCTATTCAACACCAATTGGAAGATATTTTTGTAAATTCGAGAATATTGCAAACACAAAACAATATTTTAATTGTGTTTAAATGTAGAGCCGCTTCAAACATAGTTTTGGGCATGAAACATAAAAAATAATTCAAAAATAAAAAATTTACAGTTGAATCACGGCATTTTTATAAAATGAGTCGCATATAAATTACGAAGGTACTTACCGGTAACGGCGGCAACCACTTCAAAATATAATCGTTAAAATTGTTCACTTAAAAATTATCGTTAACATTGTTCACTTAAAATCATCGTTAACATTATTTGTGCGATGGTTAAAGTTTTGCGGGAATTATCACGTACTGAAGCCATTTTAAGGTTTCACAAAATATTAGGAAATGTACTTTAAATAATAAATTACTCTACACTAGTATGTATACGCAGATTTCAGTAAACACACGAAAACAATAGTTAATAGAAACACAAAATGCCGTACACAAAAATAGTCCATAAAATATTTTAACGAATTATTTATATTATTGACGAGTTCACACGAAAATAATTGTCAAACGAAAATGAATTTATGTAAATATTCAGTTTGGTCATGCAATAATCGGTTTTATGGGCCTACTATGAACCCAAGAAGAAGTTTGAATTGTTTTACTACCTTGTCGGCAGACCGCCGCGCACCGCTGAAAAGGCCATAAAACCGTTCGCATACGGCAGATGCAGCGGTGCGGCTTTGTAAGTGCGAAATAATATTTTCATCTTTTAACATTTTTTTATTTCGTTATAAATTTACGTAAATGTATTGGCATTTTTTCGTACGGGACAAAAATGATTTTGTTATAAATATTAACGGGATTTCGTTATATAAATGCATTTTTGTATGAAAAATTGGTTTTAGGGACTAAATTTCGATTTTTTTTTTCGATATACGTCATTTTTCGCTATATCGGGTTTCGTTATATCGCGGTTTTACTGTAGTTTTTTTTTTTGCTGTTTAGATAGTAATTTTTTTTTATAGGTAATTATTTATAAAATAATAATTTTTTTAAAAGTAATATATTTTCTTTTTTTAATTATCGTAATGTTAGTTAAAATACAATATTAGATGTTATGGTCAAATAAAGCATAGAAATATTGAAATCACTGTTAACCCGACCGCCGCTACGAACATCATATGATGCGCGAATAATTCGCTCTTCAGACGCTACGCGCATCATATGATGCGCGTATGATATTTTGTTGAATACTCCGTGACAGCGCGGCAAATCGAGCGGGGAAATATACCAAAAATTAGTTCGATCTATACTGTTGCTGACATCTTACGTTAGTCATGTGAAATATTATTATTTGTTTATATAAATCAGTTTAAAAACGAAGACATCTTGAAACGCCGTTCAGTTTATTTGAATTTGGCGGCGCCGACTCATCCCCCGCTTGTCGTGTGTTCGAGGTCACTAGTATTTGTCGGAAGTGTGCGTTGATATGAAATATTGACATCGCGATCTGTGTTTTGTGGATAATTGAAACAATATATTGTATCGGAAACTACATTCATTATTACTGTGATCTTATTTAAATTGGTGTTTACATTCAAAATGTTGATATTGTTCTGACTATTTGTGTTTTGGGAATCGGTTATATTTTCAGACAATATTCGTTTATTAGAAACAGATGCTTGTACTGTGCTACGTATAATCATAATTATTTAAATTTAAAAATTGTGTACCTTTTAAAATGGCGGGCCGCAGACTTACAGAGGAAGAAATATTAGAAACATTTTTAGATGTGGACTCTGATTTAGAAATAAGTGAAGATGAGCAACATGAAACGATGAATGAAGATGTCAGTGAAAGTGAATCAAACCCCCCTGGGACAAGCCAATCTCATAACCGTTCTAGTAGTTCACATCAAAGTGAAAATGCTGACTTTTTGCCTTCTTGGACCTCTGGTCCATTTATCCCAGTTATTCACGAGTTCGATGAGTTTGTGTCAGGTATAGACCCATCTACCTTATTTACTGAAAATTCATCAGAAATCGACTTTTTTGAATACTTCTTGAACAGAGAAATTATGACAAAAATAGTTGACGAAACTAACAGATATTACACAGCTACCGTTTCAGTACAGGAACCTTCCCAAAAATCCAGACTTCGTAGATGGGTAGACACGTCTGTCGAAGAAATGTACGTTTTTTTTGCAGTATCAATGTTAATGACGAGAAATCGACATCTTACTATCGAGGAACATTGGTCAACCGACCCGTTGCTCGCTAGTAATATTTTTGGGAAAACTATGCCCAGAGATCGATATGAAATTTTACTGCGCATGTTGCACTTCTCAGATCCTGACACACAAGTCCCCGGTGACAGACTTCATAAACTAAAAATCCTAGTTGACCATACGCGAAACATTTTCAAAAAAACATTAATGCCTTTTGAAAATTTATGTATAGATGAGAGCATAATTGTTTTCAAAGGGCGTTTGATTTTTAAACAATTTATCCCGACCAAACGTCACCGGTGTGGAATTAAAATGTTTGTTTTGTGTGACGTCAAGACAGATTTTATTTTAGATTTCATTATTTATTGTGGTAAAGGGACTGACATAACTGACACTGAATGTCTCGGAGTCACAGGGGCGGTGGTAACGACATTACTTCAAGACTACTTCAATAAAGGACATAACCTTTTCGTCGATAACTGGTACACTAGCCCTCGTTTATTTGATTTTCTGCACGAGAAAAAGACTAATGCGTGCGGTACGGTGCGGAAAACACGGAAAGGTATGGCCACATTTCATAAATTAAAAAAAGGTGAAATGGACGCCAAACATCGTGGACCTCTTTTAGCATTGAAATGGCGCGATAAAAGAGAAGTCCACATGCTAACAACCTTGCATGACGATTCCATGTGTGCGACAGGCAAAATACATTGGAAAACGGGTCAACCTATAATTAAACCGAAATGTGTCAATGACTATAATAAGTGTATGGGTTCTGTTGATAAAGTGGACATGATGTTGAGTAGTGTAAGTTGCTTGCGAAAAACAATAAAATGGTACAAGAAAGTGGCTTTTCATATAATTGATTTATTTTTATTAAACTCACAAATAGTTTACAAAATGATAACGAAAAAAAATGTTAGTTTAGCAGACTTTCAATTAGCCTTAATAAGACAATTATTAGAAAAATATCACATTACGCACAAATCACCAGCACCCCATCCCCGTACGTTACATGATTCGCCCCTAAGACTAACTGCTAGGGCATTAGCAAAGCATATGCCTGAGCCAATAACGGGAAACAAATCCCAAAGACTTCAGAGAGCCTGTCGAGTTTGCGCCGCGTCCAAAACTAGAAAAATGTCACAATATAAATGCTCGCAGTGTAATGTGACATTGTGCGTGTGGCCGTGTTTTAGGACCTATCACGAAAAACAAACATTTTGATAATACTTTAATATAATTTTTTCTCCAAACCACTTTAAAACTTTTTTAAATAACTGTTACGTATGAGTGTTGTTATATTGAAGATAACGGCGCAGTTCTCGAAGGAGCGGGTAAGTACCGCTGTTATTATATTATTTATCGTGTGAGCGGACATCTCTGATGCGACACTTGACTTGATGTGATATATTAATGTTTACATATTTTAGTCATCTGTGCTCTTTTGTTTATTTATGTATTCCAAGGGACTTTATAAGAATGTAAACATTATTTTCAAATATCTTCAAGAAACGTGAAAAAATATAAGCATACTCGTAAGTGCATAATAAAGATATCGGCGCAGCAATCCAATTCAACGAGGTCGGTATAATCGTATAAACAGTGTGACTGTATTTGTGACCGCGCGAGAGTATACGTAAGTCGGCGACCATTTTTAGGGATCATTGTTTTGTTCAGTCAATATTTATATTATCTTAAGGATTTGAACATCTCAATTGATTGTTTATATTAACAACATTATCGGAGAAGTATTTTCAAGTGATAAATCATGCACAGGATGCGTGTATCTATATCTAAATGTCATTTTAAAAGTTGTGTTCAACCAAATTTACGACTTTCGAAAATAGGCCCGCGCAAGGGATATCATTTGAAGTACACTTGTTTAGCAGCTGAGAGGTTAATAAGTTTTCCTGCTTAAGAAGATTTTATTTGCCGGTAGCTTGGAAAACGTATTAAGAGGGTTTCACTGTATTATTATAGTATTAAAACAATATACAGTTTAATAAGCATACTCACAGCATTGCTCTTATCCTGGAGTTCCTTATCAATTTCATTCATGATGAATTCACAGATGACGCATTGTGGTGACGATTTCACATTTTTGCCCTTTGGAATTGTATCAGCATATATCAAAGGTTTTCCATTGTATGTGTTGTCAGGAATCTCATTGGTTTCTATTCAAATCAAATACATATTACAGAATAAACAAAAACATTGGAAACAATGAAAAACTTAACCAATATTTGCAAAATTACTTTGTGGCCACATATTATATAAATATGTAATAAGAAAAACACTACATGTTTATACAAAAATTACTATAATTAAATTCTATTATTTTACAGACCACATCTACTTGTATATGTGTTTATTTTCTTACATTACTGAAGAAACGCAAAGTATGTAGTTGGTACGAAAATTAGTGATTGAGAGACAATTGTGATTGAGGTGTAGAAAGACGAGAAGAGACAAATGAAAGAAACATCCGTACCTTACTAAATACTTTACTTGAAAAACAAGTGGTAAAGATATTGAAATATTACATTTTTTATAACTGTGATTTTGGATAATAATGAAGATTAAAAAAATACTTTTATTAATAACTTTACTTATTAAAATTAATTAAATTACTAAGGTTTTATATACAGTCAACTTTCAAATATCCGGGGCCGCATTAACCGTGTTGCGAATTAACCGGAGCAGTATAAAATTCAGAAAACTTTTAAAAACATTTAAAAATATTATTTAAAATTATTTTTCATTCCATTACATATGTACCATAAAATAAAACTGGCGAAATCGCGGACATGTCATCAACTGTAAATCCGGGTCGATGACGCGTTTGCAAATATTATTTGGGTGTGCTCAGATTTATTATTTATTTATGATTCAAAAATTTAAATTATGATTTATTTTTGACTTTTAAAATTATTTGTACTTGTATTTTATTTCCTAAATTTTGTATTTTCATGTCACATAGCTATGTGTTGCTAGCACATAAGATAATTTAAGATAAAAGATTATCGAGAGTCTACTGAACAATATTAAATAAAGTGAAAGTACATACCAATCTGTACAGCTTTATTTGAAAATGAATTTACCAACATTTCTTTAGGCAAAATGGGTCTCCTGAAATTGTTGTGGTCGGCCATCAAACCCTTCTTGGCATGATACATGTCAGTTAAAGAGGTACTTTTAAGAGCAGACACATCAGGCTTATTGTCCTTGCATAGGTTAAGGTAGACACAAACTTCTTGCGGTGTAAAATCGGCAATAAGCATTTCAATCAGCTGTTTATAATATGTATCAACAAAGTCGGTGCATTCTGATTTCAATTTCAAAGGAAGGTGAGAACAGAGAGTGTCCAATGCATTCTGAATACTTTCCTGAAAATATACAAAATTGTTGAAATAACAAAATCAACATTAATATCACTTGCCATTGATGCAATGTTGTAAAATTCTATATTATACTTCTACTTTTAACTATATAATATGTACTGCGTTCTGTTGTGTGGGTCTTTTGTTGGACTCTTCAGCTACCAAAAGAAGTGCTTCAGTAGCCTTCGTAAAGCTGGGTGCTGCATCTCCATTGTCTCGTGTAAACAGAAGGAGCACAAAGAAAAACTAAGAATGTATTTGTTTAAGCGTAGCTCGAAAATATAATATTCTCTTACCTCTGTTTTGTTGTTTTTGAGCATTGATTGTAGCTGTTCAACGGCAAAGAGACATAGTGGACAGTTGGGTTTGTCATCATTTCCACTCCTCATTAGGATCTCCACATTCTTTACCTCTTCTTTGGGACAGAGGGTTAACAGAGGGCACACCTGGGATGGATCAATTTCTTGGACCAATAAGGCGATGACAGCATTTCCGTAGGCTTCAACAAAGGCCTCACATTCGGAATCAATAGTGCTGGGAAGTTTTTTGCACGCTTTCTCAACTACGTTTTTTATTTGTTGCTGTAAATCACACACTTTCATTGATATCATATTTTTTTAAAGACAAAATATGGAATTTTCTCCGTATCTTAAAAAAATGATACAGTAAATCCTCTGCACGCGAACCTTTAACTTGCGGACTTTCAAAGATGTGAAGTTAAGTATCCAATTATTTAAATAAGTGCAAAATTCAGAACTGTATCGGAATATTAAATGTTTGTGTCTCTGCCGCTTGGCAGCTTGTACATCCCACACTTTCAGTAATGTTTACAGTAGTCACATGCGATCTTCTTTAACAAGTGTTAGTGCTCTTCAATGTAACTACATTTTGTTAAATTACTGTGCGATTCATTTTGACCTCAGCACTGCACGATGTCGGATGTTAAGCGCAAGAACAGTGAATATTACAGTAACTGCTGGATGCCTCAGCTAACTCTGTTAGACTTGCAAACAAGCTCTCGGAACAGAACTTGTTTGTATGTAGAGGACTTATTGTATTAAAACATTAATCCTTCGCCCACAGGAACTGAATAAAGTATGCAAATAAATCAAGCTCGACACGTGGGAAGTGACTTAAGTTAATTTCAAGTTTAGATGCTGTTTGCTGACACTACATGCGACTGTTGACCGATACTTATGTCAAAAATTAGAGTATTACTTTACAGAGCGACATCTTTGAAAATATCATTATTCATAATTCAAAAAAATAATAAAACCAGAAGCCTTATAAAATTTCCAAACACAGATTTGAATCTCGCACGCCGGCGTATATGCGGCAACTACGTGCATTTGTCAACAATGTAACACTAGTGGAGGCACTAGAGAAAATATATTTTAAAAATTATTATTAATCTTACGTACTTGCGTAGTAGTACATATCCATTGTGCCTTTCTTAGTTTTGGAAGGTCTAAGAGAAACTCCTTGTGACAATTAAATATTTATTATAATTTGATATAATTGAGATACAAGATATACAACTGGTAACGAGACGAACGGTCAAGCCGAAAAGAGCTCGCGCCTTGCACGTGACCCCTATTTATCTCCGCATATGCACACACGTCCCGCCCCGGCGGTGAGGCTCACATACACACACACATCTATACAACCCAAGGACATCACAATTAATAACTTGTATTATTATTTAAAACCTTTACCATGTGAATAAATATACTTTTTGTATAATGACATGAATCGGCTGATTTATTAACTAACTAACTTACCATCACACCATTTCCGAGGAGGTAGACAGATAGGATAGAGTGCCACACTCTTCTGTCCTGACACACAATTCTCACCTCATCCACATTCATACATCTTCTCAAACAACCTCATTGATTAATGAGGCTTTGAACAGGACCATCTTCCAATATCTGATTTATAATATGTGTTTGGGACATATATTTATTTGTGTAAATACTTATTTATTCTTGAATGAAAATAATGTACTGTGCCTTCCCCCCTTCCTTTCCCCTTCCGGCCTTACAACCGAACCAGTCGATTGGCAACTATGAACCAGTGCAGTTATACGTGAACTGAAAGAATTACAATATTATACTAATTTGAAACTTCGCGTATATAGTGTTGGAACTAGTCGTCATCGTCGTCGTCGTCGTCTATAGGAACCTTTGACGAAATAGTGAATAAAAATATAGTCCACATTTTGGAGATGTCTGCTGAATCTGGATTACGGTTTGTACGCAACAATGTTTTAAATAAAATTCATCAAAGTGTAACACCCGTATTGAACAAACCTTACATTTTGTTGTAATTTTTACCTACCTCAGTTTTAGCATCGCTGATTTCCACCTGAATATAATGCAGGAAGTACTGGCAGAAAGTGCACACTTCCTTGTTTTGTGGCAATGAAATCATCATTCTCTCAATTGGCAGCTGACTCACTTCTGGTCTCTTCACTTTAACATTCAATTGGCTTTCTCCAATGTTGACGCTATGCTGAATAACAAAACAATTTGAGAAATTAATGGAAGTTAAAGATTTCAAAGTCCTAATGACATTGGATAGCGTGCTTGGACTGCTCAGGTTATACTGCAATATCCATGATATACGGAATGAGTGCCTATCAGACAGGCCCAAATTTACGAAAGGTCTAAAATTGTGTTTAATAATTATTACTAAAATTGTATAAACCATTTACTAATATTTTTTTATTTTTTTCTCACTGCTGTGTTAAAATTTTCACATAAATTTAATAAATTTAATGATTATATGGGAGATAATGAAAAATTTCTCATAAATGATTACATGAAATGTAATATTATAAGTACCTTATAGCTTTTAGCTTCATCAGTTCCAATGAGAGTTTTATGGAGGGAGAGCTCGATTTTCTTGGATGGCAAAAATATTAATGGCGCAATTGGGGCATCCTGCGAAGAAACAATCATTTTAAAATTAGTTAAATGGTCGCATAACATAAAATAAATATGTAAAGGGACTGTACAATGAATAACATTTTAAACATACATGTATATATTATTAACACAGCAGAATATTGTTTCATTATTGGAAATTCCTTTAATAATAGTAATAGTTCAAATATTTCACAATCCAAATTATAAATTATAACATTATGATGATTTAAAAATCTCAGTACTTTGAAATAACTGAATCATTTGTTTTAAAAATTAATGCATTTATATGTCACATAAATTAAACATTCTGACAAGTGATTAAAACGTGAAATCAATTTAAAAAAAATTACAATGCATAACTTACAGCGCGGCGGCAACTGCCAATTGTAGAAAATGGGAATTATCTTTTGCAAAGCAAGGGTGTGAATGTCGTTGCGTCTTGACCTTATGTGAATTTCATTCACTTCTGATTCATAAAATACGTTAATTATAAATAAATAGGATTTTTTGAGCAGCGATTCACGTTTTCAATTCAATGCACCACTAGTTTAGAAGAAACATTCACTCCATATGTTGTTTTAGAAGCTTAAGCTTCTTTACCCTTTGTTAATTAGGCCTTTGTATAGATACTTTTTTTTCAGCTGCAATAACAGCTGTATGTTTCACTTATATATTGATCTACTATTGTCTACATATGAAAGCATTTAAGTTTATAGAGATCATTTTAGATATATATTTGTGGATAAAATGATCTTTACATATAGTGACATCTATTTTCACCACTACATGTAAAGGTGGTGACAAATATACATGCCACTACCATGTCCTATAAAGCGTTAAAAAAGTGACCCTCTTAATTTAGGAAAACAAACATTTTTGATAATTTGTATTTGTCCTGAATATTTATCAATGGTAGTGCACCAAATGTTAAATGTTTAGTGCCTCCAACAGTTCTCATTTGAATTTGTTTGTTGTCTGGAGCAATTTTGCAAAAACTGCAATTTAATTTAATTCTTTAATAGCATTTGAAATTTCCCTTACGATTGTAATTTTATGTTGGCAATGTTGAAACCTAACATGATGCTGTGAATGGTATGTATAAAAATGTTCATAAGTCTAGAACAAGATTTTGGCCAAAGTTTGATAACTTTTAACTAATACAATTTTCGCATAGATAAAATAATATATTCCAGAATCGGATTAGGAATTATTTCATTCGCATAAGGTCGAAGAAGAGCAATGTTTTCCATTAACAGCTACGCATCTTGCCAATTTGTAAAAGTGTACCTCATTTTCCAACAATTTACTTGCTCACTAACTTTATTGTTACGGCATTGTTTTTTTAACATTTTGTCATTGCTTTTCATCGAGATTCAAGTAGTTGCAGTTATAAAGCATAATTACTATATTTCTTAAAATATATAAATATTTTCCCATTTAATTTAGCTTAGTCCCTATAAAACAATGTTTCATAAAATAAAATGAGCAATTAAAGTAATTACTTTAGTAAACGTAATACTTACAGTTTCAACACGGTTTTTGGGACACATCCCAGCCATGAAACAAACTGAGCTGGCATCGAGCTCGGTCAGAAGGAAGTTGTAAATAGCGGGATAGTACTGATCGACAAGAGAGAGGCATTCACTCCTAAACGTGCCGGTTTGTTTGCAAAGACCTGAATATTAAGTAAGTCAAGATTTATTTTAAATTTCATCTTTTAACCCATTTTCATGATCAAATTGATTTATCAAGTGGTGGGTGAATGGCTCCGGACTTAAAATAATCCAATACACTACACTATGTTTATTAAAAATATAGTCCTGTCATCGATTCATTCAATTAATATTCAAAAATCACCATTGAGGAAGCCTCTTACAACTTACAACTGATCTAAAAATATCTGAAGTATCATGGGAAATGTAAGTAATCCTTTTAAAGAAAAAATTTATGTTTCAAAAATATTTTTTAACGGTGATAAAAGAAAGCTACATTACCATCAAGTACTCTCTTAAATTCAGTTTCAGTCGTGTTAGCAATAAGAATATCTCTCAAATGTTTGACGAGTTGTTCGCACAATTCGCAAGGAACATCAGCTCTGAAATATAAACAGAAAATATTCATTACATGTATTGGATAAAAATGTATAAATGGTGAATGGTCGATTATAAAGATAATGCATAGAGAAATGACATTAATAAATTAAACCCACTTAACAGATTGAAACTCAAACTCAAACTTTTATCAAATCGGTGAACTTTCAGTTGTCAGGCAAAAAAAATCCAGAATATATTTACATTGAGGGTGAGCTTTCATTTTTCCAGATTGAAATTCGAGAAATTATACATGAATTAGATATGCTTTCAATAGTTAAATTCTTATAAGTTCCATAGAAATAATTAATGACATTATTTGTTACGTAAATCATGCGAGAGAGGAAGGTATGAATAGAAAGAGACGACACTAAAATTGTTGATTTTCTCGCATTCAAACATAACTCGTGTTTAGAGGCCAAGATTTTCATATTAATACTATGGAATAAGTGTTGTCATTTGAATTAATCTATTGAAAATTAAACAATTTATCAAAGTACCTAATTTGTATATATGAATATGTTTTGAAATCAGACAAAGTACCTACATATATTTAGACGATCGCTTAAATCAATGTTCTAAATTTAAAATTATTATGACGGTTTAAATTTATTATTTTGTTTAATATTATCGATTTAAAATGCCACATTATGGTGATATGTCTGTTTCATAATTACATGTTATTTATGAAACAGACAGCTTTTGTCTAAGATGCAACAGTGTTATATATAAACAGAATATTTAATTGCGATATACATAAAAATAACTTACATAAAATGTTTACTTTGTTCAAGAAAACATTGTTTTCCCTTAAAATCAGTAAAAAAAACCATCTAATTTATGAAATTTGCTACTAACGTTGTGAATAAGTTCAATATTAATTCATAAAATATGCGTGAAAACATATATTTTTGGCATTTTTAAACTAAAATAATGACAGCGCGGATTCCATGACCATCATGGCCAGATCGAGAGGCGAATTGAAAGTTCGACGGACAATTAAAATTATCATAATTTATGACTGAAAATATATTATTTAAAAACTGATTATTGTGTTTTTGATATAAAACTTGGTTTTAAATAGTAGCTGAACCCTCAAAGCATGTGAGTAAATACAATATACTATTTAAAAATGTATGTTTTCTCTAAAACAAAGTATTTTAAAAAATTAGTAATATGTTCTGCAAACTGAATGGTTTATAACACTATTAATTTTTAATATTTTGTTAATTTGTCTCCGTAATTTTGGCTTCAAGATTATAAGAAAACATTTTGTTTATGCAATAATTGACCAAAATTAAGATAATTTTGTAGCACGCGGGAAATGCATCCAATGGTTGCTATCTTTCTTATAATGCTTGTATTGTCTTAATTATGGCAAATAACATTCAGTTTATTAGGTTTAAATAAGTATAAAGGTCCGATCTATGTACATAATAGTTTAAAAAAAGTCAAATCTAGTGTATAACTTCTGATATAAATGAATAATAAAAACTGCGAAAATTTTTGATTAACTGATTTAAAAATATTTATTTAAAATAAAATTATCAGCCATGTACGATGCAAAATTTATAACTCCAAGTGATGAAAAATATATGTGTTTTTGATTTTTGATTCTGTTTGAAATTGAGCACAATATACAGCTGATTCTCATAACGGCTAAACATGTTATGATGTAAAAATAGATATTATAAGTCTATTGAATTGTATTACATATATACATATTAAGGTTATCGATAAAACGATAATTTTGCAAATAAATATAAATGAGTCAAAAGTCATGATCATGTCAGTTGAAGGTCAATTGGAAAATTTCTATTCAACTGTGGTATGCACATACTACACTAGACATCTAAGGGTATACATTCATTATTCCAATTATTCGAGAAATTCTACCCGAATTATACTCTTTCAAGATGAGGCTAATACTTAAATTCTTATAAGTATCACCTAAATACTAAATGACGTTATTTATTAGGTAAATATTGCTAGAGAGGAAAGTTATGATAGAAAGAGAAGACAATAAAATTGTTGATTTTCACTCATTTGAGAAAAGTGTCAAAAAAAACTTTTATTTAGTCTTATCCACATCTTTTCATATTAATATTATGGAATTAAATGAAATGTGTGTTGATATTTGAATTAACTACTCGAAAATTAAATAATTTGAATGGAAAGTCTTTGAAAGGCTGAGCGAGAAAAGAGTGAGCGATCTGAATATAGAAGATGCATGGGACCACTTTAAGGTTACTCTATGCGAATCAGCGAAGGAACCCTGTGGCATAGGGTTATATAATGTCTCCATGGCTGTTCAACTTGTATATGGATAATTGTGTGAAAGAACTGAAATGTATGAATGTAGGAGTAAAATGGGCAATTTGATCAAGAATTACAGAGTCTAGTGAGTAGAATGTACAATGTATGCAAGGAAAGCAACCTTATTATGAATGTCAAGAAGCCGAAAGTGACGGTATTCGAGAAGGAGGAAAGCAAGAAAATGCAAAATACTTGTAGGTAATGAATGTTTGGAACAAGTAGATGAGTTAGTGTATTTGGGAAGTATGTTTGATAGAAACGGAAAGGCTGAGAAAGATATCGAAAAGAGGGTGACTGCAGGAAGCAAAGTGAGCAGCGCTTTGAATGGAATTATATCTAATGGGAACTTGTCAACCAAGGCAAGACTAGCGGTACACAATAGTCCTGGTACCGACACTGATGTATGGAAGTGAAGCCTAGAGCCTGTAGAAGAGGAACAAAAGTAGACTGAATGGAGTGGAAATGAGATCCATTTATGACAGTAAAGAATAAAGAAATAAGGAAAGAATATAAAGCTGATCTTAGTATAGTGAATAAGATTAAGAAAGGATTATTTAGGTGGTTTGGTCATATGGAAGGGCCGCTTGAATCGGCGGAATAAAGCAAAAAAAAAAAACACATTTATAGGATCGATATAAATATTATTCAGTAAGAAATTGTGTTTTTAATGAAAAACTTTTGATTTTAAATAGTAGCTAAAACCTCAAAGCATGTGAGTAAATACAAGATATTATTGAAACCTGTTTGTTTTCACTGCAACAAAGTATTTTAAAAACATTGTAAATTGATAATATGTCCTGCAAATTTAACAGTTTATAATTCTATTAATTTTGAATAGTTTATTACTTTTTTGTAGTGCAGATTTGTCTCTGTATAGCAAATGACTAAATAAATACTTCAAAGCTGCTATAATATAATGTGAATTAAAAATAATAAAAGTGGTTATAATAGTTATTGTATTAAAACTTTTCAAATAATTTTATTATAGCAAATTATTTATAGATGGCCAAAAATATCTTACCCTTCTTTGACCGCAATCATGCCAACATTGCCCATGGGTGTGATTTCCACATTGCTGGTTTTCTGTTCCTCGGGTTTGTGTTGGTGGAATCTGTACGTACAGGCTCCTGCAACATGGCACACATTATCAGCATTAAAGTTTTCCTGAAGGTGGGAGTAGAGCTCTTCAAAATGGCTGACAAGCGCTGTTGCACAACTGTCAGAGAAACTGCCAAGCTTGAAGCAAACCTAAAAAGAAAAAGTTGAAATTAATTATATTATATAAAGCAACAGCAATGATGCTAATGTGCAGGGGCGTGCAGTGCATACAAGCAAAAAAGCTGTGTATTACTAAAAATTCTGGGAAACAAATATAAATTAAATAATCCTTATGTTATAATTACACTAGCGTATCATTAGAATCATTAGTTGCATAATTGTGGATGCTACCGCGTGACGCCACCGGAGCGCTGTAGTCTTCTACTGGGTTATTATTCATTTATAGTTACTACAATTGCTAGACACTGTTTTACCTATCGTTCTATTCAAGCCATACAATTGCTATCTACTGAATTGGAAATTTCCACTCGGCAGAGTCAGAAATAGATCAGCTGATCCATGTTGTACGAAGTCCTTACTTGTGCTGTTTCCTAACAGAATGACATTTGAAAGGTTTTGAACTTGGCTTAGAGATGATTGAAGCATCTATTTCCTCATTTACTAATTTGAAAATTTTACAAGCCTTACTAAACGTGTTGTTTTAATGATTGTTTTTTACGTTCGAGGATAATGCATTTTTATTATGATGGATTCATTTTGCTTAAACACGTCGGCCAGTTAAACGAAAGTTCATAAACCTGCATGTACACTGTAGAATATTATAAAGTATTATATGATATCATGGTAACAGCATAACCTAAATCTATACCTACTACACGCCACTGCTAATGTGGCTACCAAAAATATTTGTAACGTGTGTGGTAGTGATTTAATTAAAGTTAAATAAACTCGATGGAGGGCAGATAAGCCACGAACCAGGCATAACCGAGGCAGACCTTTGTTGGCTGATGAGGATACATTAAAGGGCATAATTAATGCAGTTTCTTGTCAAAACACCAGGCTTTAAAGATGAGAGTGAATCATGTGACATAACTAATGGATCGGGTACATAGCATGTAGCAATGGTGACCCAATAATTAACAAACTGAATTGTGATGTTATGAAGTACCCATCATATTCTCCTGAGACTTCCAACTTTTGCCTATTCAGGTTGTTAACGATTTCTTTTTTCAATGATGTCTGCCAATTTTTATAAAAGTGGTATTATAAAAGCTCGTAGAAAGGTAGGAGACTCAAATCAAATAAGAGAAAATAACAAAAGCTTTTAAAAAAATATGTGATAACTATTGCATCAATTTAATATTCTTAATTTACAAATTAACAGTAGTTTACAACCGAAGAAACAGACAAACCTCTAATGCCGACTGTAGGAAATTTTCATATGATAATGAATCAAAATTATCCTTCATTTTTCCAACTACTGTGTAACATCCGGTGCACTGTTCTGTAGACTGGACCGGAGCTTCCACTGGCTTTATTTTTTTCTGAAAATATATAAATAAAAAATATAAATTCAAATAAAAAAAATCTGATATTAACCCATTATAGGGCAAAGGCCGAAATTGGTTAATATATTAAGGTGCGACAATAATAATTCAAATTTTCGCATTTTTTACGAAAATGCGGGTTTTTATTATTAATTTATATCAGAAGTTATTCAATAGATTAGACTTTTTTTTCAACTATTACTTAGATTGAACCTTTACATTAATATAAAACTAATAAACTGAATGTTATTTGCCATAATTAAGACGATAGATATTATAAGAAAGACCGCGACCATTAGATGCATTTTCCGCATGCTACAAAATTGAGTTAATACAATAAATTAATGCATAAACAAAATATATTTTCTTATAATCTTGAAGCCAAGATTACGGAGACAAATTTGTAGGAAACCAAATTAGCAAAATGTTAAAAATGAATAGTTATAAACCATTCAATTTGCAGTACATTTGATCAATTTTTGACGTTTTTAAAATACTTTGTTTTAGTAAAAACATATGTTTTTAAATAATATATTATATTTACTCACATGCTTTGAGGCTTCAACTACTATTTAAAACTAAGTTTAATATCAGAAACACAATAATCATTTTTTAAATAATATATTTCCAGTCTTATGAAATACGATATTATCATTAGCTCTCACAGTGTTAGTATGCCGTTCAACTCGGCCACGGCGGTTGTGAAATCTGCGCTCCGATAGATTTTAATTAAATTTGCCTATAAAATATATTTTAATACAATTTTTTACTACAATCTGAATGAATATTATACTTATTCTCGATACCAATTGCTTATTTTTGTGAATTGTATGGTTTTGAGTTGATTTTATATGAAAAATGATTATAATTTTGACATTTGAATATTAAACATATGTCAAACTTCGTGTCACCATTCGTAACATTTTAGAAACTGACAATGTTGTATTTATGCAATGTTGCCGTGAAATCTGTAAAGACGTGAAATTTGCATAGTCGTGATTTTTTTGTTGTGTTTGGTTCTCATTAAAGTCAATAATGTATTATTATACACATTATTGTTCTGAAATTACTACCTCCTGTGACTCCAGATGCCTAAGGTCAAAAAGTATCCATTGATACGCTCTAGGAAATGTTTCAACAAAATTTTAAATGATTATAAACTTCTTAGAAAAAACAATTCAAAAAATCGCAACGTAAGTTAATAATTTTTACCATTCCTATAACAATTAGCTATTTGATTTAACAATATAAATTATATGTTCAATATACATATATTAAGTAGTGCAGATAAATTATTTTCTATTGGAAATAAATATCTTTAAAGATAAATAATTTTATCAAAAGAATAATACATAACAGACCTTGTCTGATTGATACAAATGTATTTGTTATAGTCATATAAATGAATGAACACGTATTTTAATATTTTAGACATAAAAATACTGATAACTAAATACTAATAACAATAATAATATTATAAATTATTTTCAGGATGTTCCCGAACTGAGCATTGAATGTGTGGAATCGTGTGAACTTCTTAAATTGGATGGCAAAAGAGTGGTCATACACCAATTCTTTTCTCAAATGAATCAAATTTACATTTTTTATTACAATCAGAGTATGAATATCATATAATATAATATTATCATAAATAGTTTTCGTTTCACAAATACACCTGCTTCAAAAGTTATCAATATTATTTATCAGTATGAATTTACATCAATTTTTTCCTTATAATCGGGGCAAAATTGTAATATTTTATAATCATATGTTTATCGACACAAACAATGGTTTTTATCATAAACATAATAATTCTTCATAGTATAAACAAAACAATTCTTAGGTGAGAACTTTAACAAATTATTTAATTTTCGCTTGATAATTTCAAATGGCAACACATATGTATTATGAATGTTAAAGAAATGGCTATTTTCTGATAGCTTATTACCTAGGAATTTAAGAAAACCAACAATTGTATACTTGTGATTTTCTATTGATACCTTTCACTCTAGCAATATTTACGTAAAAAATAACATACTTGATATTGTAAAAGAATTAACTATTAGTCTCATCTTGAAAGGGTATGCAAAATGCAAAAATATCTCGAAATTCAAACTGGAAAAATGAAAGTTGCCCCTTAACCAGTAGTGTTAAGGCCTAAATTTATAATACCACCCATAGTACAGTTAACCTTAGTATCTCATTACATTGTCGACAATGTTCTTTGGCTAATAAATTATGGTGTGAAATTTGCATTGTTCCCCGAAAAGCAATGTGTATTTTTTTAAATATGATAGTTCAAATTCAAATTCTAAAATAATTAATTTGCTCTATAAAGTGTTGAAAATGTCAATAATGTCTATCAATTATATTAGCTGGTTTACTATTGTAGATTTTCAAACAAATATTTATGCACTTTTCAACCGTACTTCTATAAAATCAATATGTATAAGGTTAAGTGTACAAAGTAGGCATAAAAGAAAAGGGTGTCAGTTTAGTTCAATTCGCTTGCAGGGTGGGGATCTGATTCCATTTCTAGTATCATCAGTTATTCCGATCTGAGCTACAGATTATACAATTTTCAAATTATTACCTCTTCCAGCATTTTGTCAATATTTTCATTATTACAGAGGCCAGCTACAGTGCAGACCGCCTGTGGGTTCATCTGCGAAGCCAACGTTTCCACAAGTTCCGGAATGAACTCATCAACCATTTTGATGCATTCATTGGATACAATGTCTAAGGGAATCAACTTGCAAGAACCCTCAAATACAGCTTTCAAGTCTTCCTGTAATCAAATGAGACAGCTAAATTAAACTATGTACATATTTGGATTCTACTATTTTTACATCAGGTCCTGCTTTCGTAAGGAAACTGTGAAAAAGGTTAAATGTAAATAGCATAATAAAATCACACTTACATAAGTCAATATGCACGTCGCCTTGACCCTTTCATGATACATTCATTAATTTATGAAAATGCTGATATCTTAAAAAAGGTTTCCTCCAATTATATTTACAAAATGTTCATACAGAATGCAGCAGGTAAGCTACACATTGTTTTTGGCCATTATAATCAGAAAACTGAGTAACTTATTATAAAAATTACTGAATAAATTAATAAAAAAAACAGATTAACTAAGTAATTTACTAAAACCAGAATTATCTAAATATTTATAGTTTTTCTGGATGGTTGTTTATAATTGACAATAATTGGTTCATTAAATACTCAGCAAACATATTTTGAAAAGAAAATAATATTAAAAATTTGAATTAATTTAATATTAAGGCTGTACTGATTTTTAATAACATTATTGATAATTAGGTTGATCAACATTTTATTTTTTTCTCCTTTTTACTTGTAAATATCATATCCCTGTATACATTCCGAAATACCAGGCAGTGTCACCGAATACAGCATTAAGAATATCCTATGTTTTAAAAAAAAAAAGAGTTTTTCAAACCTGAGTTTCATTACTCTCGAGTTGGTCTCTCGCCTGCTTCACCATGTCCGTACAGATCTTGCAAACGTCATCATCATCTACAGGATATACCTGTTTCTCCCACACCGCCTTTATACAATGGCGCACTGCTCCACATCCTTTGGCGTTTCTAAAAATAACAGTCACAAATATAATAGTGTTACATTCTGTGATGGTAATGTATGTAGACTATTCAATTATAATACAACTACATACCTAATAAAAAAAAGAGCGGCTGATTATTATTTTGTACAGTCAACCATAAATATTCTAAACTAAAATTACAAGGTCGATTATATAAATCAAACATAATTCTGATTCTATTATATTTTATTGAAGTAACAGTAAAGTAGTTGAACTAATGATGAATATAATGTACACACTAGTGATGAGATAAAACTGTGATTGTGTGATTGGTGTTCGATCGTAATAATGATTGATAACTGTTTTTTAAAGGTTTAATGTTTGGTGATTGCTTGCCGAATTACGACTAATCACGAATAAGCAGGATCAACCCATACAATTTTAGAAATTCTAAATTTGAGGTTAGACATACATTGAGTGCATTAATAAAGTAATATTCCACGAATAGGGAGAATGTTCATGTAAGAACACAAGTACATGTGTAAGAATATGTATGTACATATATACAAACACTAATACAAAATAAAAAAGTTAATTTAAAATATAGAACATTTAAAAAATAAAACATAATAGAAGATTTATTACTCAAGATACAGTTTTTGCTTTTGATTTTTTAAAAGATTATATACTATTGTTACACAAGGGCATTACAAATAATAATCTTAAAACATTCACTTGTATCCTAATCAGGCAAGCTGTATAGTCTTAGTTCAAAGATAAGCCGTAATGTGATGTGTTGTCATGTAGAAACACTTTAGTAAAATTGCTGTGAATGAACGATTGTTGTTGGGAATGAACTGAGGACATAAAAACACTTGAATGAAGAAGTGTGATGCGGGAGGCAGAGAGGTCAGCAGGTCACGGAGAGATACAGACGGAGTATAAGAGCCTAACATCATTGTGTGTGGGGTGTTATGAAAGCCAAACTCTAAACTAAATAATTTAATACAAATTAAATGTATTAATAAGAAAGATGTACATATAAAATCATATTGAATTAATACATTTAATTTGTATTAAAAATATCACAAAATTATGTTCTGAAAAATTGCAACTTCACAATAAGAATGTGTTCTCCTTAAAAACAAATAATTTAAGTTGACAGACAACCCAAAATAGGCATTTTGTATTATTTGAAGGACTTTACATATAGTACTACATATTATTTTTCTTAAGAAAAAATCTTTTGTGCAATTTGAAGGTTCAATGTGTGTGCTGGAGGAGAAATTAAAATATGTATTACCTTACTAGTATAAGCTTATTTATTTAAATTTAAGTTAGTGTCTTGTTAAAATATGTGCACACAGTTAACTTGTGATGTTTCAATTAACTATTTCACATTAAATTAATAGAAATGTACACACTATAGACTGATTTTTCGTGTTTAGTTATTTTCACTGTATAAAAAAAATGGATTTGCACGAGTACATAAAATGTTGAATCTCATGACAATGATTAAATGTATGAATCATTAAAACTGTTGACAGCTCATAAATTTCAAAGAAAACAGACATTCAAATGATCATGAAAATATACAAAGCATTCAAATACAAACACAGTACAGCTTCTACTAAACTACCTACAATATACGAGAATATAAAAAATGTAAAAATAAACAATTCTGTGAACATCATTTAAATATTTAATTGAGAACTATTCAATAAGAATAGAATACAACTATTAAAATTCTCGAAATATAACACAAAAATCACAAAATGCCTGCTTAGATTATAGATTTTATATGATTAACAAAGGTATAAGTCAAAACACGTGAACTAAAACGTTTTTCAATATAAATATATTCCGGTAGCGCAACAACAATATTTTAACGATAAAATTGATTTTATATGTATATCTTTATAATTAATATATTTAATTCATATTTAAAAATATACTGTCAAAATATTAGTTTCTAATTAGAAATCAACGATCCACAATGTCTCATTCAGAATCAAAAACTACACAATCTAACATTTTACAAGATAAATATTCCATGACCCACACACCCCCTAATCATTAAGCCATTATGATAAAACAATAATTTTTAGGTTAGGTACATAAGCGGATGGATTTTAAGTGAAGTAGATTTATTTTTCAGAAATTCAAGTTATGCACAACATTTTTTAATGTATAGAGCCCACTGCCCAGAATCAAAAATAACAATGCTGCACTCCGTAACAAACTAAAACCAAGCTAGGCGCGGTCATAACGAACATAGCATAATTAATAGATTTAGTAAAAATTAAAATTATTCTTAAATCAATTCTAATTGCATAGTGGATAAAAGTATATAATTCTAGAAACATAAATGATTATTAATAAAAATCATACAACTTTTAATCTTAATAGAATTCAAGCAAAATGAATCATAATAATGTGTCCCCACAAGATAAAAGAAATGACTTGAGCATTAAGTAGAATGAACTCCTGACTAATAAATATGTGATTCAAACATATGAATAATAATACAATGACAACTAAATGACGAGTAAACCATTGAGAGCAGCAGTTCTAAAACAAGGTAAAATATTTTTGACTTCAAAGTAAGTAAGTTTTTTTTTAGCCATTTCAATATTTTTTTATAAACTTGAACCCAAAAGTCAGTACCTACCAACGTTCCCTTTAGGTTTGAATCACAGATTATTAATAAATTTTTTTTGTGCAATTTTAAGGAACAGTGCAATTATTTGTGCGCATTGGGGAAAAAATAAGAAAAACATTAGGTACCATACCATACCATAGGGTCTCAGTTGACCACATTTCTATTGAAGCTGTAACACATAAATAAGTCAAGAGAACTAATATTTTACATCATTTAGAGGGAACATTGGTACTTACACCGGCGATGGCGAACCTATGACATGTGGCAAAGTTCAAATTTGTTTCCAAAACTAAAAATGAAATCAGTTGAATTTAAAAAAAAATTATTTAGAAAAATAAATTTAAAAATGTATAAATTATTTTTATTATCCATAATAATATTATGTATCCCCATCTATCTTCATCTATTTCTATGATTTTCTGGACGTCTTGCAAGTCTTGGATGTTGTTTCATTATGGCTATATAATGCTTAATTAAACGGCCAGGTTTGTGAAACACCAGCGAGGTAAAAAATAATGTGTTTTTTAAGTAAGGTTAAGATAAGTTAAATGTTTTCTCTTTTATATATTCAATAACAGTATGTAAATATATGGTCACCAAAGGCCGTGCTGCGGTAACTTGCCGCCCGCTTGCTTGCTTACCTGCTAGTATTGAAGAATGTATTAGAATAAGGTTATTGGTGATTCAATTAATATAACTCAATTCCCACTACATTTAATCCAATGCTACAATTACTGTGGCATTTAACATGTAATATATACATTTACATACTATATAGTCAATGAAATTGATTTAATCAAGAATAAGATATTGTCAGCTAATATGGTGAATATTACATTTTCTCAGATATTTACAAAAAATATATTTTTCTGTAGAATTGATTTCCCTGATCTTAAAAATGAAAAAAAAGAGAGATCTGGTTTCAAGTATTTAAAAAGTTATTATATTTATAAATTTTGAATTTTCACAGTATGGTATGGTGTTTGCATAAATAAAAGTCATAGTTGTTGGTCAATTTATTATCTGTCAAGTGAGCAAATTTGCATTTTTTGGGATATTATTAAGTTAGATTATTACCAATATTAAATGAAATGATGAAATTAATTTATTTATGTTATGAGTTTCGGCTATGGTAATTTATAAAGCAAGTTATTTAAATATATATTTATGAGCACTGTTAATTAAACATTTTAAATACATGTCCGAATGAGAAATCGTAGATAGTATTTTAAACGAAATGTATATCGAAGCAATTGGCATATTTCCATATACAGGTGTAACAGATTTAGTCCACAATATTTTATGGGTGGATAGCTGACTAAATTACGAGTCGAAAATGTTCAAGGAATATGTGCAAATCTGCACTGTTACAGAAAATATTATAGTCTACGTACTTCGAAACAAATATTTGTGAAATTGTTCAATTATAAATCTATATCTTTGCTTCAGGCCCTAAATCATCTAACAAAAAATAGTCTTGCCGCTCAAAATCTAATGACCATTAATTTTTTTATTCAATGTTAAATTTGGAATCAATAAAATAATTGAATTAACTAAAATAATTGCATAATTACGATTTTTTTTAAATGCTTATATCTCTGACATGCTTATATTTCTGACATTGAAATGCACATATCCCTTGAACATTTTCGATTCGTAATTTAGTCAGGTATCCACCCATAAAGTATTATGACCTAGGTCTGTTACACACTGCATATTATATTTGGACACACTTGCGGAAAAAACATTCACCATTTCTGTGCCCTTACCTATGCCCTTTATTTAATTTATTTATTTAGATTTTATTGACATACATATTTTTGTTGTAACAGAGGTGAATATATTATAATATAACATGGTAAACATAGTGTATATACTCGTAGTTTATTGTGTGGGATGGAGAAGACTCCACCTCTGATATGTACAGCGTTGTCCTGGCTATTTTGCTAGACTGAAGTCTGTGTTAAAGTAGCCAGTTTTTTTCGTGCTGTTGTGGTGTTATTTAATTCAAGAAAGATAAAGATTCGACAGGAATAAAAATAGAGATAAAAAAAATTAAGTGGGAGTGTTGTAGAACTAGTGAATTATTAGAGTAAGCAGGCACTGTATAATGATTATGTTAGAATGTTGGATAGCCATCCTTCTAATTGATCTCTATCTGATTGGATCATATGTTGGGTCCATATTTGTGTAATCTTATTGGATTTGAACGATTTTCAGTTGGTACTGAGTGTGTTGTACGGTTTCGGAGCTAAGAACATGTAGAATCTTTGATAAAATGTCATTGTTGCTCTCGGAACTGGTGTGTAGATGTTCGTTGTTTGTCTTGTGTTATGTCCATGATTTATTACTTGGGGTGAGTTGTTGTTAGCATGGAAATATCTGACGAGTCTCAATATAAAGATTTGTCTTATGTCTAGAGCATTGTACTCTTTAAATATAAGATCTGATGGATATCTAAAGTATGAATATCTAATATTGTATTTGGAAAACAAACAGTTAATCAATATAAACGAAAATCATAATAAAAGTGTAACAAAAATTTAACCAATTACATGTTTTCTCAGAAATAACAATATATTTGATACAGTGAAGACAATTACTTGAAAAGGACTTATTAAATAGATAAATAGCTTATTCAGACTTTATAATAGGCAATAAATTTTACACTGCAAAAAAAATTTATAAAGGAATGAGAACTTTCTCCTCTATTGCAGAAATACAAAAAAATAACAGTAAAATTAAGAGAAGTGAGAGAAAAAGTATGTTTAACGATACAACATGATTCAACTGAGAAAATGGGGATCACAATAAAGTAAAAGTTACAAACCCCTGTTGAAGAGTAAAATATTGAAAATATAACATGTATCCGACTGCAATGTTATTGTATTATAATGACAAATACCATTATTCATAATTTTTTTTGCAAATTAACATATAACATTTTAGATATTACTGGAAACTAAAATTAGACTCAGTGTAGCGTGACAATACACTTTTGATAATGCATTTAATTATGAGTGATTTGAGGTTCAGAGTCAGAGAGATGGTGACCACAAAATCATTGAGAATGTAAAACGTGATACAAGATTTTGGGTAAGTCCTGAATAAGTATACAGTTTGATATACATGAGGTACATACATAAGTATCCGTATTTAACGAATGAAGGTGCCACTGACGCAAAATCTGTATACCATTGTTTAACGCCATATTTCAAACGACACCTGTCAAAATTTCAGACAGATTTATCAAGTAGTTTTGTTTTGATAACTGTTGAAAGTGGGCAAATTTATGTTTGTTACCAAGGAAAAAGAGCAAGAGGAGAGGTCATAGATTCGATTCCATTTTTTTGAATGGGAAGACATGTGAGGAAATCAAAGTGAAGTTGCATGTGTTTATAAGGACCATGCACCTTTTATGACTACCATCAGATATTAGTTTAATGAATTCAAGTGTGGCCGAACATACGTTTTTGATGAAGTGCACCCAGGATACGTAGGATATAATCAACAAAATCCATGATATTGTGTTAGCAGACTGCTGGGTGAAGATCAGAGAGATTGCCGACATTGTAAACATCTTAATTGAATGCGTACAAAATATCCTACATGAAAAATGTTTGCTTACAGTGGAACAAAAACGGAATCACATGACAACTTCAGAGCGCTGTTTGGACAATCTGAAAGAATTTCTTATTGTTCCTTTTCCTTCTCTAACACGAGTACGTACCATACAATCCTCGGATATCGTTAAGGGTCTTTGAAACTAAATGCTAGATATGTAAAAAGTGCAAGTCATTACCAGAAATAATTTTATATTTAGTATTTAATCTTAACTTAATGACCAGGTTTCTTTCCACTGGCCAGGTCGTAAAGTGAATTGGTCAGTAAACAAACTCCATGTTTTCGCTGCTTCTCTGATCTTATCCTTGTCCTTTAGAATAGTCAACATGGCAGAATGTGCTAGGCCTACATTACGTGCCATTATCTTCACTTTCTTTTCAGCGTTGTATTTGTTGATAATCTTCATTTTCATTTCAAGATTTACATTTTTCCTTTGTTCCTCGCTGCTTTCTTTAGGTAAAATGTTGCACTTTTTTTTGTTACGGGACATCAGCCAATTTTATTTTAATGAAACATGTAAAGTTATATAATTTATACACGGCATATGATTGATTGACTCTGTGAACACTGGCTTACTGACTGAATACAGTAAGATCCCGCTTAACGCGGAGGATACGTTCCAATAAGTTCCAGCGCTAAACGAAACAGCGTTAAACGAGGTCATCTTAACATGTAAATAATGGGGATAAGTGAAATAGAACAGAGAATAAGAAAATTTATCAATTTTTGTTTTATTTTGTAATATTTATTGTTAAATACTTTTTATTATATTAATTATGGACTTATTTATTGCTAATATAAAAAGTTTGAGTAAAGAAATTATGTTTGTGATGAGGAAGGTTCTTCCTCATTTGACATTTTTTGTTTTTTTGTGAAGAAGTCATCTAATATTGCTTGCCTTTTCCTGTTTCGTTCAGCAAGCAGTTGTCGATAACAAGACATTGCATCAATGACACTTCATCTTGCCTTTGAACTTATCAAAATTTAAATCATTTTGTATAAACTGATCCATAATTTCCGTTATGATAGCTAAACTTTTTTAAGAAAATCTGTTGAAAGTTTCTTTTGCTCCTCATCTTTAGTATTTCATCATCTTCGTGCCTTTGCTGTTTCACTAATTCCTTAAGATCGTCGTTGGAAAGACTTTTACCGGTTGTAACTTGCAATAATTCTTCAATATCCTGGGCATTTATATTATCCAATCCTGTTTCATTAGCTAACTTGACAATTTTGTCGACATCACCAATGTATTCTCGCGATTTCGGGAAATACCAATTCTACCGCGTAATACTGAAACAGCGTTAAACGGGGTTTTACTGTATACACAATGCGCATCGATGCGCAAATTAAGGAAGAGGGTGGTGTGCTCCCTGATGTCACTAACATAATTCAGAGATTTGATGGTTATTGTATAGAACGTAGTGTTGGCAGGCTTACAATAGTGTGAGCAGTCCTTAAACAAGATAGTCGTTAAGTAAGGAGTGATGTATTATTAATTTGAACTTACGTAATGTTAGAACACCAATATGATGGACCCCACGTGCAATGATCCTGTCCAAGAAGAGGTGTGGCCGCTGCGATTCCTGAAAATATCCACGCAACAAAAATATTAAATACATATGTGTAAATTTCACATTTCTCTGTTTGAATGGGGCAAAATCATCAAGGCAATGAGGAGAAATTTCACATTGCAAAGCTATCACAACGAGAAAATACAATAACATTTCAATGCACAAAGCATGTAGTGTATTAGTTACCTTGCTTTTACGTACCGTTGAGTATTTTAGTAAACCAGTCAATATTTAATTTCTTCCAAACTTGATCAATGAATCTTGTATTTAATGTTATCTACAGTTACTACAATAATCATGTATATTTTTTTTTATTGTCTTGTATTTAATAATGTTTCAGTAAATCAGTAAATATTTAATTTTTACCAAACATATTGATTATTGTATTAAATAGTCTAGGCAATCGCAAAACTGATAATATTTTAATTATGTTTATAGAATTATTATTTGGCCAGAGAAAAGAATTGTTAAGCTGTGCTGCTATAGAGGACACAAAAGAAAGATTTGTTTCTATATAAACAATTTAAATTATTGTTAATATTATTTAGTCATAATCTTACTCTTGGTTGAATTGAATACAATACAAGATAAGTCGAAGATATAGTGTATCATCATGACGCTATTAGGGTGACACAAAGAAAAATGTGATTAAATATTGACATTGATCAGCTATAACCTCACTTTTAGTAAGAAATGTATTTAATGTTTTGTTTGAAGAATGTGTCATAATACCTTGCCCCTATTGGGTTACAGATTAAACATCTCTATATTAACATAACTTCACTTTTTGGTGGATTCCAGCCTCTGTCTGCAAGAATGAACGTTTTTAATTCGTTCCAAGGAAAACAAAGAAAAAAAAAACAATTGCGAAATGTCAAAAAAATATAGTAGGCTCAGGAACAGTTTATTAAAAACAGGACAATAATATGATAAGGCGCCAACTCTGGTAATACCATGTCGAAAAACGCTACCATATAGTATATACCGGATAGCCGCAGTTGCATTACGAAAAAATGTACAATTGCCTTTAGTCTGGAACATTGGCTGCATTGATCTCAGGAACCAAACTAGACTTGACTTTCAGAGAATCACCTCTACATCAGCAACCGATCATCATCAGTCTTTCTAAACGCAATAATTTCTTACTATCGTTAAGAAACTGAAGATTAACATAAGTACCTTTTTGCTTCATTTGCCTACCTATGTGTATTAATATTATTGTTATTAATTAATGTATTTAAGATCGATCACTGGCCCATATCCAGAATGTGATATGTAAATAGATATAATTTATATGAGCATTATAGATTAGAAAATTGCTTTATATTAAGTAAATATCAGTAAATCAGGTTAGTATTGGGTTAGCCAGAGAAGACAAAAAACAAATATTTCCCTTTTTATATCAACCTCTTCGAATGACATTGATTTTGATTATACATAACTCTATCATAACTTTAATTTTTAATCAACGACTTACAAGTCATATTGAAGGTATAATACAATCATGCTGTGTTGCTAATCGTTATCGGGAGGAAAACAAATTGCAAACCATGAAATAAATAATTAAGTAATTAACATATTATTTTGATGTGGACTACAGTATTTAATTCAATATAATAATCACAATTATTAATTATTGCCAATTATAACATTACCTATATTAAATCCCTAATCCTTTTTTCTGCATTTTTCTATATTATAGCATTATATAGCTATATAATTTTTATATAAGTATTTCTGAAAAATGTTACGGTATAAATTAATCTCATTCTTTAAATGAAAATCTGTTATTAATTAAATATTAATCATTTATCAACACATAAAAATCGACATTAGCACCTTATTACTGTAGTGTAATAGTCATTATTGTGCCATGGTATATATGTACAAGAACTAAGGCTTTTTAAAACTAATAAGGTCTTCATGACCTACTTAATAAAATTTACACAAGAAACTTATGTTTGTTGTGTCTATTGTTTGATTGAAATTTTGAATACATACAAATACTCATTTCTGATAAACAGCTAAGATTATAATTATCATATATACAGTAGTGACGCTTATTATGATAATGTTTATTCATGTAAGTATTTATGTATTCTAATAAATGAAAAATGATGTCCAGCAAACACAATACAAAAAGTATTATACAGTAAAATTCCGTTTATTTGAAGAACGTTTATTCGAAATTTGCCGCAAGTCAAAGTTTTGGAGCAGAATGTGGTCCCTCTGGAGTTTTCATTCTAAATTGTACTTATAAATCGAATATCGTTATTCAAAGCTATTTTTGGACCTTATCAGATGAATTTATTGATCTATTTTTCGCCAAATTCAATTTTTTTCGTCAAATATCCTTAATCTGGAAAATACACATGCGATATACGATGTGCCTGTTCAAAGTCCAAGTCCATCCAAATAGGTAGTTCCACCCCTATACCGATTCGCGACGCATAAGGTTAATTCGCATTGTTTGTTTTCTCACTCACTCTCCGTATACTAGAAAAAATGACAAATATAACTTGCGCGTCCTCGATTTGAAATCTTTATCTTTCTTACCACGATGCATTAACTTAAGGTCGCATGCTTTTTCTCTCTTGCTCGTTTTCTTTAGAATGATAGCAAATATTATCTTTATAGGTAACGCAGTTCTCTGAGTTCTCCCAGTTGCTAGCTGCGAATGTCAGTGCTTGCCAATATTCTGTTCCGTATTATTACAATCATTATTTTTGTTTATGTAACGTTTGTATACTTTGTTGTACAAACGCTAGTACGCGGTTAAGTTCCTCAGACTTTTCCGTGTTTTATAAATTATTTAATTTGACTTAATTTGAATACAGACATTTCTCTTTCTATTTAAGTTTAGTGTCGAGGAATTTTAAAGAATGTGTAGTTAGCGTTTCTCAGATTTTCTTGTACCTTGTTAATTATTTAATCGCCATTGTTTCATATGTAAAAAAAAATAAAAAAAAATTCTCTAACATTTACATGTTAGACATTTTGAAATTTGCGAATGCGTGGTTTGCGTACCTTAAGCTTCTCCGTGTTTCGTCAAATTTAAATTAAAACATTTTTATATTTTTGACTGTTGATTTTATATTTCCGAAAATAGCATCAATGCAAAACTCATACAAAACGCCAACAGTTGCTAAAAAATCGAATTAATACAAGAAATTAACAAAAAATATTATCCAAAACAAAATTAACAGAAGAATACGTGACCACATTGGTGACGTTGTCGACAATATTAAACGTGATGACAGAAAGAACTTTAGCGTTGAAAGGCGAGAAATGTCACAGAGGGGAAAGGAGTTAGGAAGTGAAGAGTGAAGAACAACACGTCACAGGCGAGTGTGAAATGTCGCCGCTACCATCACAAAATAAAAGTTTTAAAAGCGCTGGAAACTTTTGATGTTAACTTCAGCGGAGAAATGGCAGTGTTGACAAGTTCGACTATTATATCGTTATTAAAAATAGTGTGAAAAGATAGTCTATTATAATCGAGTATTTATAAAAATAATATTGTGATTTGTTTACACTGTTTTTTGACAACTTGTTTGTTATTTTAAAATGTGTGGATACAGGTGTATATAATTACTTTGAGTTACTATGAAAAAAGTTAGTACGTAAAAAAAAAAATTGTCGTAAATCGTTATTCAAAATTTTTTCTTGATATTCGGTCTTCTCAACTTCGAATAAACGGGATTTTACTGTATCATGATTTAGCCAGTTCGAGTGAGGTTTTAGACATCAATCCCAATTACCTTACAATTGGGGGAATAGATTTCTGATAGACTACTAAATTAGATTTATTTTTCACAATACAAATGCTTTGTTTAGTTTGAAAATGCACTTATACATTGCCGACCCTAGCCTCTGTGGCACCCTCGGGCGAAATTTTTTTGGGCGCCTCGCCCCTCATCCTTGATTTAAAAAAAACGAGTGGAACCATTGGTCTCTGTTGAACCATTCTTTCGGATCCTCAGATTCTGCAGCTATGTTTTCCAGCGACCAGACCATATTTTTCGTGATCAATCTTGCACTGATGATAAGGTGGAGAATGTCATATTACATATATATTTCTCAAGTTTCACTTCACATGGGCAAAACTTTCCAGTTTCCGAATCTTTATTGATTTAAAAGGGAAGAAGAAGGAAGAAAGAAAAGAAAGTCATTTCACTGGCGAAGATACACCAGACACGTCCGAATGCAACAACAATTAACTTCAATTGATATTTTTGAATTTTAGCCAGTAGTAATTAAAGCCTGACTTGCAAAAAATATACATAGTATTATAATAGTGAGTGGAGTTGTAATTGAATTTTTTTTTGCCAATCAGAAATTTTAATTGGAATTATTTAGTTGCTTATTTAATATAATTATAAGTTGCTTATTTTGCGAATGGGAGCTCACTCCCCCCCTCCCTCCCAGCATTTCAGCGCAATTTAAACTTTAAATCACCAATATATGTCAATTTGGTATAAACAAAATATGCAAGGAGAGCGCTATCTGCATCCGGTGCGTAAAAAAGATCAGTTAGGTATATAGACATATAATTAAAAGAGGACTCCAAGTAAATTAGTGCGCCTTTTGAGTAGAAAGTTGGGGCGCGCCTAGTGAGAAAGGCATGTCAATTCTATATAAATATAATATTTTAAAAATTGCACTGAGCATGTCGGCTTATGCGTCACCCTGCATCTATATACAAATACCTCGCTTTAAAGAACAGGTACGTTCCTGAAAAGTTATCTGTGAATTTAAATTCCGTATATCGAATTTCCATAAATTGGAATTCTATATAACAAATTAATTTTTCCATATAAATACACATTAAATGTGTATAACGTATTCCATGAAGAAAATAACAATGAAATATTTTTTTACTTCTTCAGATTTAGATTGTACAAATAGACCATTAATGGATTTAATTTAAAATTTCTCGTTGCATTGCCTCCAAGAAGTGTTAACCACTCTTTTGAACTTTAAAGTTAAGAGCAGATTTCTTCTCTTTTGATAGACAAGTTCCATTAAGCATTATTTTCCCAGTCTTGTCAAACATTTGATAAGGAATATAATTAATTTGAGATATTGAATATATGCACGAGCTGCATCATTATCAGCACTTGCAGCTTCTGCTTTCATTTTAATGAAGTTTTCTTAAACTATGGGTCTTGCATTTTCTAACCAGCCTTAAAAATCATTTAAATATTTAAATACATAACACTATTCGATGATTTAAATACACGCTTTGCCACTTCTTGTACAATTATACTGCTCATTGGCAAATTATGCTAATTGTTATCACATCAGCAATAGCCTTTTTTGTTTTTTCCAATAAGTTACTTTTGTGACAAGTTATTTTTTCAACACTTTGCGGTGCAGCTGATAAGGATTGTTTAAAACCATTTTAAACATAAATAATAAAACAAATACTATGGGCCGGTTGTGTGATCAGTAGCAAATTTTTACCATGGTAACTTTTTACTATAGTAACTTTCTACTATCGCTCATAGTAAAAATTCTGCACAGGCTGTTTATATATCAAATTTACTACTGTCAAAGACAATCTCGTCTCTCAGTATGGCAAGGTGAATAATTATGAAATATGCTCTATTTTCTGCTTTATCTATGGCTTTATTCGCCCCTGCATTCAAGACCTATCATTTCGGTGGCAAATTTTTTTCAGATTATGTGTTAATGTATATTAAACAACGGGATCATAGGATAAACTCTTATCACTAAAATAGCGGAATATTGAATGATTAATTGTCATATACTGCAATTATCAAAGTACCAATGTGACAGATGACTTTTGAAACAGCTGTGAAAAGACCATCATATTTAATTATTGATTCTCGTTTTTACTATCGGATATCGGAGAGTAAAATCAGTTTACTACGTGATATACTTTTAAGAAGTAATTTTTTTTTTTCCAATGATCAAACAACCCGTTTTCGCATAGTAAAAAGTGACTACTGATAACACAACCGGCTCTGTATCCACATATTTATTCCCTCTTCCTTTTTGCAATTATCTCAATTGCCAAATCCATTACAGCGACATTCCATTAAAAAAGGGTCTGTGTTAAAGCGAGGTATGGATGTAGATATAAATATAACATGTATTCTTTGTACACATCTATTTTCTGTTGTTAGGTATTCTTTCAGTTGTATGAAATTATTTTAAAATAAATATCTTTGTCATGTCTAAGATAATATATGGAATAGATATAACAATATCTATCTCATCAGATTTATGCAGACCAAAATCGTAAAATAAGACTAGATTTGAAAAATTTCCATTCTTGACACATGTAATGTTATGTATAGAAATTTAAACCAAAAAAACTATGTAGTATTTCAAAAACGGAAGCTGAGGTGAATTGCCTACAGAAATATAAAATAATACACATAAACAGTAAAACAAAGCAAAATATCAAAAATCCTTTTAAATTATTTGAATACATATTTGATTAAAACCCGGAAAATAGGATAGATTATTAAATAAACTACTTTACAAAATATTCTTTGGACCGTGAAAACTTATCTAAAATATTATCAAGTGTAAATTAACACCATTAAAATAACCCCTGAGGTTATCGAATGTTATAAACTCTGAATTGTTGCGATTGTCATACTATGTTGAAAAGCCTATATTATTTTTTAATTAAACTATTACAAATTTATAATGTTTTTACCAGGCACATAAAAATTCAATTTATAGATACTATTAATCTTTACCAGCCTACAAGTATCTAAAAATTGAGCAATTTATAAAAAAAAAAGTGCAAATGACAGCTTAAATATTGTTAAAATACAAAATAAAGATAAGATATTGATATTAACCAATTGATTGTTTAAGAATGTAAATGTACACCAAAATTAAAATTGTTTCTTTTTTTTGTGAATATTTAAAAAAAAAATAGGTATTAGGTTTCCAGGAGGTTTTGGCCTTGGACCGAATTAAAAATGTGTGTTCCGGGCAGATGAAGGCTTAATACACATGCTTAGAAGAAATTGAAAGGTTTCATAAGATATTGTGTCTAAGTAATTCAACACATTATTTTGGATGATTAGTTATATGCTTACCTAATGAACAAATTACCTTTTGTAAATCATTTTAAGAACGTTTGGTTGTTGTTTATATACAACAAACATTCTTAGACACTAATAATGTTTGTCTGTTGTATCCTAATAGCTGGATACAATTTTTCACTAAGAATTCAGATAACATCAATTATCTATGAGGTAAATAACTAAAAACCCTATAAAAGGGAAAAAATCTATTATATTTAAACTCACAAAGCACTAATTAAGTCAGTGTATAAATAAATACACAAACAAGATGTTTTAAATCAAATGGCTTTGTTTGTATTCCGAGATGTCAAATTGATTTTGCTTGACGATTACTTGATTGGTTGATTGCTAAATTGAGAAAAATATAAATAATTTTAACGCAAAAAGCGACAACACGGGTATCCAAGGCCAAATAATGTGACAAATAATGTCATCATTGGAAACGAACAAAGACGCAAAATGTCAAATATATTTTATTCTTAAAATCTAGGCGCAGTATTATTTTTTCTATAACTTACCGCAATAAATTGCGAAGATCGCGAGGCAAACAAATTTAATGTTTGCCATTCTCACTTTTTTCAACAGCGCTGTTGAAATACGGACCACGAATTTAAAAACAACTTCAATCCTTCACGATGACACACGTCAATTGCGTTGTGCGTTGAATTTATCCGGTTCGTCAAGTCAGAGAGAGGGTCAGCTGATTGTAAAGCTTTATCGCCATTGGCTAGAGTGACTGTTCACATTGTTGAATGTTCCAAATCTCACTAATACAGAACGACTGAATAATAATGAATGTTTGTTATTAATTTGTTAGAATTTTTATTTAATCTCGTGCAATAATGTCGTAATCTGAGGGACGTTATTATTATTTAATCTGATAAATTTATATAGGGGAGAAAAAGAAAAAAAGAGAATAGAGAAAAAAACCTAGCAATCGTTAGAAAGGAAATCATTGTTTATTTTATTTAATGACGTATTGTGTTCTCCATTGTTTCTGGATCGATTGTGATGATAATAGAAAAGTTAGCAATATTAAGTACAAATGTATTATTTTGCTGTTCAATTAGGATATATAGTATAGATACGAGAGTATTCAACTCAGGGTTAGGCAGAGGTAGTGAGGGCATATCCACACCTGCGAACTGAAAGATCGCCTAGGGCGGCAACAATTCGGTGACAGATCTTTGCTGCAAAAATAAGTATCTTAAAACTATAGGGCCAACTTGCTAAGCTTACATTAATTTTAACTGATTTAAACATGTATATAAAGGTTGTCCAGCGGAAAATTTTCAAGTTTAATATTAAATTAAATAAAAACTACAATGTTATTCTCATATTTTATTTATACAAAATGGAGTTTAACGATGAGGATTTTACATTTTATAAACAATATCGTCTAAATGCCGTATATTTCTCTCAAGACACTCTTGCAATCGGAGTCTTAAATTTGGGAACACACGAGAGTAAAGCGTTGGTTCAATGGTAGCACCTTGTTCGAGGATTGTTACTGTAAACCATCGGTAAACTCTCGACTTACGGTATCCCCACAAAAAAAAAGTTGCACGGTGTAAGGTCCGGTGACCGAGGTGCGCAGGGTATGTCTTCGTACTTGCTGATTAATTTATTGGGAAAATCCCCTCAGCTTCTTCATGAAACTTTAGCTGTGTATGGAGTGGCCCCGCCTTGCTGAAATTGTGTTCTGTTGTTGAACCCGGGAAACAGCTGCAGTTGCGGTACCAAAAACTCATCGATCAGTCGGCAGTAATGTGCTTTGTCAGTAAACAATATGTTTCCAAGAGTTCGTGCTGTTTCAAAACGTTCCAGCATCGTTCTCGCTAAGGTTTCACGTAAAGAATAATAATTTTTGTTGAGAAACTGCACGATTTGCAGTTTGTATGGGTGAAACTGTAGTTTCTTTTTCAAAATAAGGTGAACTGTTGATTTTTTTATCCCAGTAATGGCTGCAATCTTCCTTATCGATTTACGTGGATTGAACTTGAACCACATGTTCTGGCGTCGCTGCTGATGTTGATGGTCCCGGAGGAGTTCGGTTAACCATTGTCCCTTCTTGTCTGAATTTTTGAATCCAACACCAGATAAGTTGCGTGCTCGGCCCTCGTTGAATCACCGCACCTTAAATATTGATCAACCGCGATGCACGGTGCGCTCCCGACCAGTGACTCATTGCAACTGGCAAATCCGCAAATTACGCGCGTCGAACAATACCCCTCCCATTTACCTCACCCTGATGGTTTACGAGCAATTACAATTTAATCTTGAAATTTTTATGCTGGACACCCTTTATTATAGAATTAACCTATTTTACTCGCTGGACACAAAAGGCGCACCAATTCACTTGGTGCTGAAGGCGCCCCAACTTGTTAGGCAAACATAATGTGAATTGAACCGGTATTTAAACCATTAAAAATGATAAAACGTGTAAAATGCCCGAGATGGGGCCATGTCCAGAGAAAGGACTAGAAGTTGAATTTTTTAATCCTCATAATATCAATGGAGGAAAGATTAGAGCAATTAGATGAATATTCAAATTTGTGGGATTTTTTGTATACCTAATGTCAACAATCTACCAGAAAAAAGAGAATTAATTCAATTCTGTGCCAAACTTCAAACGAAAATTACAGTAAATTAAAAATATGATATTGATGGTACACTTCTTTGTATGAACTAATAAGTATGAAAGCCTTTCTTTCAATTAAATTTTTTTTTTAAATTACTCCACATATTGTGTTAAATTTTATAAAACAGCATAATTTACAAGATTTATATCCAAATATTCAGATTGCTATGCAAATTTTACTAATGCTATCTGTAACTGTAGCAGACTTAAATTAATCAATAAGGTTTATGCGGCACAGACATCAGGATGTGGGTGGGCTAACTGTGGCAGGTCAGCTCGTAATAAATATCACAATAATTCTATGACAATTCTGTGACATGGTGAACAAATACAGCCATCAAATAAGTGTTGCCCCGGAGAATGGCAGCTAATCCTCCAGTATCACTATAATTACAGCTCATGGGGTGCTGTTAAAAAATAATGATCAATAATCTCACCCGGGCTACAATTTTAACAATAACTGGGAAATCTTATTGTTATATAAAGCTTTGTATCCATTCAGCGGTGTAACTACGTCAACGCAGCCAATGCGGTGCAATGGGGTCCACATTAGACACATTAGTCCACATTAGTTTGCGCCCTATGAAACTTTTGGCATTAATACTTTTTAATATGAACTAATAATTTTTAAAATCCACTACAGCAAAAAATAAAATTATACAATTTAGAAAATCATTTCTCACTTGTATTACGAAAACACATAAAAACATTATCAATGTACCTCGCTAATATATAGAACTAATTGAGGTTAGGTTAGAATCAGACCATCAACGCAAAGCAACAATGTACATACATATTTACGCTTGGAAAAAAAATTGCAGAAAAACTAAAATTATTAAGGTAATCAGTCAATGAACACTGAAAATACAATAAATAATAGGTCGTCGTTTTTATAAGGGCCTAATACATATTCGAGTACATATATGTATATAGGCAGCCTTTTATTCCATCTTGCATTGGGGCCTAATTTTGTAGTTACGCCACTGGATTCAGTGTAAACTTGGAAGGAAATAAAATTGAGGTACATACTCTCATTTATTTCATCTGTAATGATGTGTACGCCTAAGACTGTCTTTTATATAATTAAAATAATGAACAAAGTATGGTAAAATGAGGAATAAAAAACTAAAAGTACTGGAAAAATATTTATGGCTTGATTCTGACACTATCGTCCATCAAACTTTGTTTCTATGCATGGTCTCACCAGGTATTAAAATTTATTGTTAAGAAATAGGCATACTTTATGTTGCAATTGCAACATTGACATTACCAAAACATTTCCTTAGAAATCAATTTGAATTATTATTAATACTAATGGAATAACTTGATATTTAGTATCATATTATGTAGTGTAATCATCCAATACCACAATATGACAAGAGCAAGAGTGGAGGCAAGCAATTCATTCTGCAGCAGCAGACTAAAGAACCACGATGCTCAGTCATGAGCACATCGAGAGTATAATCATAATAAAAGTATCAAGTCGCAATATATTTTATGAGTGGATAACTGTTCTAATTCTGTGTTTAAAAATGGTCAAACTGTATGTATTAAAGATCAATCATTTTAGTTAAGTGCTGGATAGTCAAAGGTTTTATTCAATTACAAAAATCTGAATGTTTTTATACAATCCATAGATACGCATGAATACAATAAGTACTCTTGGAAGCGGGGGGAAGGGGTTATTAACCAGTATATGTGGATTATTGTTTTCACATGTTATAAATTATATTGCAGTTTTCCAGTAATTTTGTAAACATTTAATTATTCTTCGTTTGACAATTTCACTCTCTACCTGGAGCATGTGATCACCACAAAACCACTCCATAGTCCGCCACTAGTTCTTACACATCCTTCCATGTCAATTCTATATTCCATTGTTCTGCTGAGTACAACTTGTGTATAGTTAGTTATTGCAGGAAGTCCAGAATGCAGAGGTCGATGAGCATGAGAGACACTTGGTCTTCTCACAAAAAGGTAAAAAAGTTGGTTCTCTGAGGATGATAAGCTTGAGAAAGGTATCGAAAGGAGAGTGATTGCTAGAAATAAAGTGAACGGTGCTCGAACGCAGTTATTTCCAATAGGAACTTGTAATCTGAAGCAAAACTAGAAGTTCATAATGGAGTTCTGGTACCAACACTAATGAATGGAAGTGAAGCCTTGCATTGGCAAAAAAAGAATAAAAGTAGACTGAATGTGGTGAAAATCACTTAGGTGAATTGAGTGAAGAATGAACAAATTAGGAGTGAATCTGTTTGTAGCATAGCCAATGGAATTAAGAGAGAGAGTTGCAGAAATGGTTTGGATGTGTGGAATATATATAAGGCAAGGAAAATATATGACGCTAGTGTTGATGATACCGGAAATAGAGTATGTCTGCAAAGACTTGCGGTGATCACGTAAACCAAATATGGAAGATAATTCTGTGAGAAATAGATATATAAATGTGGATAAGGTGAGAGAGGTATGTTAGGGCAGAATAGTATGCCACTCTATCTTATCTGTCCATCCCTATGGCAAAATGGCATGTTGGTAAGTTAGTAAACTTCGTGTGATGAATACATTATGCATAATTATGTACCGATTCGTTATACGTCACACATTGTTCAACAGACATGAATTTGAATAAATCTAATCTTATCTGCAATAAATTTTTATATTATTTGTTATCAGTCCATATTTTTGACACAGGATAATGTACAGGGATACAAAAAACAACGTACCCATTCCGGTGGTGTCAAAATAAAATTACTAGGATATATCCAAGAATCCTGTAAGCGCACGGCCTAATAATAATTTCTGCTCGTAAAGAGCCTCGTGTAGTCTCTTTTTTCTCTGTATTCATAACTTCTAAATAGTCAAAAGTAAATAGTTTTACTTCGCAGACAAACCAATATTATTTATCAATTCTGCCAAACAATATGCCACATAATATTTTAAGAGTTTTATATTGTTAAAAATCCTATGAATTGATATATACGTTCAAACGGTACGTTGTACCTACCGTTGAAAAAAGTATAACAACAAATATTCATGAATATATAAAGCAAAATACAAAAAAACGTTTATAAAGAAACAGTGAGGAGAAAAAAAAGATAGCAAATGCCTTACATTATATTAAAATATTATTAAAAAATGAGTAATCATGCTGCAAGCAATGGTTTTTAAAAACACTTAGTTTAAAACCACTATTTATTGATACATGCTTCAAGACCTATGGTTCCTTCTTCAATTCTTCAGGAAACAATATATACTAAAATTTAAAATGCGAGCATAGACAAAAACAAAACTATAAAAATAAAGGTGGTGCATAACTAATCAGGAACTACAGTGAAAACAAATTTAAAGAGTGACTCTCAAGTTAGTCCTATTTTCATAGCACAAGCTTAGTTTGAAAATAATAAGAATATTAATGTGATCTCTATTTAAAAATATATATATACAAGGTGGTCTAAAAAAAGTAAGAACATTTCATAACACATAAATTATTTCAAAACATAATATAATTAGTTATAATTCTTAATGCAATTTTTTTCAACAATATTAAGCTAATCAGAAATCATCAAAACACCCCATATTGCATAATCTACTGAGTTTAAATCTGGGCTCTTCAGCGGACACATGCCTGGCTCGATGAAATTAACATTTTCACGACAAAGAAAGTTGATTGTATTTCTGGCTGTGTGAGATGGAGCTCCGTCCTGCTGTAATGTCCAGTTACGCTATAATGTCTAGCTATACTCCAGTCTTTGTTTTGAAACTCTTTGATCATTTTCCTAGCACCCCAACATTTTTCAATTCGCAAATTTTTGATCATTCTGGGCAACAATTTGAAAAAACCAAATATAAACAATGGGAAAATTAATAATCAAAGATGGCGACTGGAAATTGCCGAAATAAAACGTAATATAGGTAAATAGGTAAGTAAGTAAATTAGTATACTATTTAAGCTATTGTTGATATAGTTAAACTAATTTTGATGTAATTATATCACATTTTACCAAATGTTCTCACTCTTTTTGGGCAACCCTGTATACACAGTGTATGACAATTTGTTTTTGCTAGTCACGGTGGCGTTACTATGCCAATGCGGTATATTGGGATAAGGGGCCAAAAAGTTTGCACCCTGTAATCCATTTGGTATCGATATTTTTGCCAGTATCGATACTTTTCCTAGCATTAATATGGACTAATAATGTTTAAAAATCGTTTCTCACTCTCACACGTTATCCATGTATACGATAGTAATACCCCGCTTATATGTCAGGTTTGGGAAGACACCGTCACCGTGTAAGTGAAAGAAAAGTGATGCCTTTTTTAAATTGCATATGAATGCCTAAAAGCATTTATGGTTATTTTATGGAAATGCGAATATTGCATGAGACAAGAATAATTATAAACTATGCAGAAGTAATATTCATATTTACAATACTTATTTGGTAGACCCTTTTCTCCATACTGTATGTTAAAATGTTTCTTGGAAAGGTTCTGAATTAAATTATAAAGTGTACACAAAGTAGGTATATGGCCGAAAAACAACGGTCACCGATGGCAATGTTCACCTGTAGCTACTTTACTTTTTATTTAAATAAATCAAAATTCTAAATACTCGGTTGAAAGAAAAACATGTCTGATTGGCCAGATTCGTCTCGTGATATACGGATTATATAGGTGAGTCCTTTTCAAAAACCCCATCCAATTACAATGATCTGTATATTATTAATAGAATCAGCGTTAACTTTGTAGAGTTTCATCATAATGGATGGATATAAATGAAACAATGTTATTACTCTACTTGAGTTTATTAGCACTACTCACCCCCTCCCCCAGTACTTAATCACTTGCATGTTTACCACCTAAGCCTTGTCCTATATTTATGTGTAGTCAGTTTAATACTTCACCTGTCGATGAAAGTTACTGTTTCTCTCGAAACCGAAGTAGTGCTAATAAACTCAAGTAGAGTAAAATAACATTGTTTCATTTATATCCATCCATTATAATGATCTGATTGATCCTGCTTTTTCAATAGAGAAGAACGTGCATCAGGCAATGATCCGTGCTTTATTATTCCCATAACTCTCCGTCACTTAACCAGAATTCATCAATATATTTCCCACACTCCACGGCCGTACACACTACAATAGAGTAATAATCAGTAGGGAGTGTTGAGATAAATGCATTGCAGAGAAAATACATTTAGATTTTTTAATACAACATTTTCTGTACATCTGTGGGAAGGTTGGTTGTGTTCAAGTAAAAACCATTGTTATACAGATTTGTTTATCCTCATCGAGGAGAAGCCACCGAGAGCAAGAACGACAGAATACATGAATGACAGAAAAGAAAAACGATGCACGGTTGATGGAAAGACAGAGTTGGGATGAATGTCCGCGGTCCGATCGGTTTGGGTGCTGGGCACAGATTTTCTCGTTAACCGCCTCCTTGGATGCATGTGTACGGGGCACATGTGGTGCACATATGTCATGCCCGCTGGGCGGTGTAGCTTGGCCTTCCTCAAACGTTCTTGCTTTGTTCGCGCGGGATAGCGTAATACTGAGAAATGACAGAACGAGAAACATCTGGATGAAGCACGCGAGCCGCCACACATCTAAATTGACTGCATTTCGTAATTGTGTCAAAAATATAGAAGGTAAGCATTGTAATCTTATCAACAAATAATTATTAGTCATAGTAAAAGCTCGAAACATAGTGATATATTATATAGCGGCCAATAGGCCGAGGTTACACTACTGGCTGTTCCTAGATAATCTTAATTCATTCAATGTTATAGTTTTTTTTACCATTTATGGCTCTATTTGATTTTTAAATCAAAATATATGATCATTACCTAATTAGCAGTTTTCATTTACTTCTTGCAGCACCATTTTTTCAGGACTTTTTTATGTTTTGCATTATTTCATATTCAATAATCATAGAGTTTTGTTATCAACTATCATTATCATTTTGTATAGCAGCTAGGTGAAGTAAGTACAAAGTTTTAAATAATTATAATTTAGTGAGCTTTTTACTGTATTTATTAATAGTTTTAGTAAAGTTTTGGTTTATTTTTAAGATTGTACTCCAAGAAAAATAGCCAGTTGAAAGAAACATTTTATTCCTAAAGAGAAATTGCAAAAGAATTTTTAAAAAATTTCAGAAAAAGTTAGACAATTGTGAGACCTTAACTGCTGGCTCTTTTCTGGAACATTAAAATTTTAAGAACACATTAATATTGTGAAGTTGCAGTTTGCAACAAAATATTTTTTCGATAAATTGAATTTATCTGTATATCTCTCTAATTGATACATTTAATTTGTATTAAACATATTAACATTTTATTATTGTTCACAGGATTGTAATAAAGATATACGACGACATAGATGTCGCCCGCGAAAGATCTAGTATGACCAGGATAACCTGATATTGGAAAAGTGTCTTGTTAGAAACCTTGAAAATCAATGAGCGTGCGTGAGAATATGCATTACTGTGGATTAAGCAAAGGTTGTGGTTAAGGGCAGAAGAGTGAAGCACAATCATGGGGAACAATGTGACAGTTATAAATAGGATTAGATAACACCAAGAAATTAAAAATATGTAATTATAATTTAAAACATTTTAATTATACATATATAATATGTATATTGTAAAAATATATAATTGCAAAAATTAATTTTTGTTGGACAACTAAAATACTAGAAAACGAAATAACTGGATAAATGCTCCAATGTTTCTTTATGAAGTCATATTTATTTGTCCTGATTAACTTATTTTTACTATCAAATATGGTCTTGGCAATATTAAAGGATCTGTAAAAAAAGAAAATGTGATTGCCAAGTGAACCTATTTTAGATATTTATGCTAGTAGAATAATTTTGTAGGCGCATTTTTGAAATCAATTGTATTGGTATTACTCCGCTCAACACAATCTTGTATCTTATTGTTTATATTTTCCATAATGTACATTCATGATTTATGAAAGACACAAAATTTCTAAAAGTATGGAGGTTTCGATGGCTAAGCCACACAGAGCATATGAATGATGCGCAACCTCCAAAATGGCTACTCAATAATAAACCTGAAGGACAACGGACAACAGGTAGACACAAAATAAGGTGGCAGGACAATATAAATAAAAACCCATCCATCTTGGTGTTAATAATTAGTGTGAAGCATCCCAGTGGAGAGACCGATGGTGGTATAATCTTGAGATGAGGAGGCTAGGTCCTATAGAATGCACATTCATAGTTTATATATTGAAATCTTAACAAAGTTATACCCTGGACGATTTTTATTAATATCTTTGACATTTGAGGAAAATTTAAAAAAAGTGGACTACACATATTTGAAAGATAAAATCAACTTATTTAGAGTCGGTGAATTGAATAGGCAGTAGATTAATATTACTTTTTGTAGTATGTATGTACATGTATAGATTTAGATTTATCCCTCTTTAAATATAATATTATCAATTTCATTCTGACACCACCAAGAGTACCCCACAGTGCATTCCTATTGTGTTATCCTATTGTTGGATTGTTAAAGTTGTATAGGTGGAAGTGGTCCAAACCTTCTTTTGGCAAATATCAAGAGTCTGAAAAAGGTAACGCGATTTTAGTTTGCTTAATTACTTAAAGTCTTAGAACAGTAGTGGAACGTAAATTTTATTTTATACTTACGTTAAATTCGATGGCATTGTCTTCACTCAGACATCAGTGAGAGGGTCCCCAAGTGCATTAATTACTTCAAAGAAGGTCTGGTGGAACTGTTGTAGTTACATTCCAAACTGAATTTTGGCAAAAATCAAGAGCCTGAAAGTAATAATGTGATGTGTTTAATTGATAAGTCTCACAGTTGTGATGGAATGTTAAATGTTTGTTCAGATTTATACTAACGTTACATTCGATGGCGTTGTCTTCACTCAGACACCAGTAAGAGGGTCCCCATGTACATTTATTGCTTCCAAGAAGGTCTGGTGGAACTGTTGTAGTTACATTCCAAACTGAATTTTGGCAAAAATCAAGAGCCTGAAAGTAATAATGTGATGTGTTTAATTGATAAGTCTCACAGTTGTGATGGAATGTTAAATGTTTGTTCAGATTTATACTAACGTTACATTCGATGGCGTTGTCTTCACTCAGACACCAGTGAGAGGGTCCCCAAGTGCATTAATTACTTCAAAGAAGGTCTGGTGGAACTGTTGTAGTTACATTCCAAACTGAATTTTGGCAAAAATCAAGAGCCTGAAAGTAATAATGTGATGTGTTTAATTGATAAGTCTCACAGTTGTGATGGAATGTTAAATGTTTGTTCAGATTTATACTAACGTTACATTCGATGGCGTTGTCTTCACTCAGACACCAGTAAGAGGGTCCCCATGTACATTTATTGCTTCCAAGAAGGTCTGGTGGAACTGTTGTAGTTACATTCCAAACTGAATTTTGGCAAAAATCAAGAGCCTGAAAGTAATAATGTGATGTGTTTAATTGATAAGTCTCACAGTTGTGATGGAATGTTAAATGTTTGTTCAGATTTATACTAACGTTACATTCGATGGCGTTGTCTTCACTCAGACACCAGTGAGAGGGTCCCCAAGTACATTAATTACTTCCAAGAAGGTCTGGTGGAACTGTTGTAGTTACATTCCAAACAGAATTTTGGCAAAAATCAAGAGCCTGAAAGTAATAATGTGATGTGTTTAATTGATAAGTCTCACAGTTGTGATGGAATGTTAAATGTTTGTTCAGATTTATACTAACGTTACATTCGATGGCGTTGTCTTCACTCAGACACCAGTGAGAGGGTCCCCAAGTGCATTAATTACTTCAAAGAAGGTCTGGTGGAACTGTTGTAGTTACATTCCAAACTGAATTTTGGCAAAAATCAAGAGCCTGAAAGTAATAATGTGATGTGTTTAATTGATAAGTCTCACAGTTGTGATGGAATGTTAAATGTTTGTTCAGATTTATACTAACGTTACATTCGATGGCGTTGTCTTCACTCAGACACCAGTAAGAGGGTCCCCATGTACATTTATTGCTTCCAAGAAGGTCTGGTGGAACTGTTGTAGTTACATTCCAAACTGAACTTTGGCAAAAATCAATAGCCTGAAAGTAATAATCTAATGTGTTTAATTGATAAGTCTCACAGTTGTGATGGAATGTTAAATGTTTGTTCAGATTTATACTAACGTTACATTCGATGGCGTTGTCTTCACTCAGACACCAGTAAGAGGGTCCCCATGTACATTTATTGCTTCCAAGAAGGTCTGGTGGAACTGTTGTAGTTACATTCCAAACTGAACTTTGGCAAAAGTCAGTAGCCTGAAAGTAATAATCTAATGTGTTTTATTGCTTAAGTCTCCCAGTTATGATGGAATGTTAAATTTTTGCTCAGATTTATACTTACGTTACATTTGATGGCGTTGTCTTCACTCAGACACCAGTAAGAGGGTCCCCATGTACATTTATTGCTTCCAAGAAGGTCTGGTGGAACTGTTGTAGTTACATTCCAAACTGAACTTTGGCAAAAGTCAGTAGCCTGAAAGTAATAATCTAATGTGTTTTATTGCTTAAGTCTCCCAGTTATGATGGAATGTTAAATGTTTGCTCAGATTTATACATACGTTACATTTGATGGCGTTGTCTTCACTCAGACACCAGTAAGAGGGTCCCCATGTACATTTATTGCTTCCAAGAAGGTCTGGTGGAACTGTTGTAGTTACATTCCAAACTGAACTTTGGCAAAAGTCAGTAGCCTGAAAGTAATAATCTAATGTGTTTTATTGCTTAAGTCTCCCAGTTATGATGGAATGTTAAATGTTTGCTCAGATTTATACATACGTTACATTTGATGGCGTTGTCTTCACTCAGACACCAGTAAGAGGGTCCCCATGTACATTTATTGCTTCCAAGAAGGTCTGGTGGAACTGTTGTAGTTACATTCCAAACTGAACTTTGGCAAAAATCAAGAGTCTGAAAGTAATAATGTGATGTATTTAATTCCTTAAAGTCTCACAGTTGTGATGGAATGTTAATATTTGTTAAAAATTATACTTACGTTACATTCAATGGCATTGTCTTTACTCTGACACCAGTAAGAGGGTCCCCAAGTACATTTGTTACTTCCTGGAATGCTTGGTGAAACTGTTGTCGTCACATTCCAAGCTGTGCTTCGGCAAAACTCAATAGCCTGAATAAAATAATGATGTCATGTGTTTAATTGGTTACAATCTGTTATTTAATAAAAAATATATATATATGTTTACATATAAAGAAACTGTATATGTCACATCATAATTTATGAATTTGTGAAATGATGTCTGTTTCATTTATTTAAGTATAACACTAACATTGGAGTAATTAAACCATCCAACAGGTATGTACATGTTATAATACACAATTCAATGCTATTGTAAAATATAAAATATCTTCTATTTCATGTGCCGACTTCTATTGAAAGTTGGCGACCAAGTTGCAGTATAATGATTTATCCTTTGTAAGATGTATAAGATTACCCGTATTTTGGATGCTGAATCACTGTAAAGACCCTAAGGTTACACAGCCATGACCTTTTTCTACCTACGCCTCTGCGTCCTTCTATCTTCCTCTGCATGTCATCCCCATGCTGCTTTATGGAGTCAAGGTCTGTACATTATGAGAAGCCACCATTAATATACTGGAGGCATTTGAGATTTGGTTATATCAATGTATCCTAAAGATCTCCTGAGTTGACCGCATTATCAATGTTGAAATAATAAGAGGCATGAATAAGTCAAGTTAATTAATAAAAACTATTAAACCAACGGAAACTGCATACTTCGGACACATTCTCTGCAATAATAAATATGATCTCTTGCGACTCATTATATAGGTTTAGGGGTTAGGTCGGTGGTTAAATGAAAGAGTGATGATTGGCGACATTGATGTATATTGTGACAGTATGATAGAATAAGAAAGATAGATATTACGGATAGAATGAAGAAATAAAAAGATGCAGAAGGTGCGCGTGTATTATGAAATGAAGCGAGTCGGCGGTCTCGCTCGGCGCGCGTGGACCGGCAAGACCGCCATTGCGAAGCGATGAAACAGGAGAAAGAGCTCGACGGTGAAGGATCGAGCCAGACTTGTAGCGGCAGCCAGCAGCGGCATCGCTAGCATCGATGCCGGCTGAGATGGCGGTGAATTTGAAATCTGATCCCCACATAAGTAATAAATTATAGCTTACTTACATTACATTCAATAGCATTTTTTTCGCTCTCGCACCAGTAACTGGGTCCCCAAGTACATTTGTTACTTCCTATTGGCGGTATTGTACTTCTATTCCAAATCTTCTTTCGGCAATATTCGACAGCCTATAAAAAATATTAAAACATTACCGAGAACTTAATTTATAAATTGAAAGCAGTTTCATTATACAATTAGAAAATTTTAATCTGAAAAAAAAACTTCTTTCACTGTTACAAGTCAAAAGATGCCATCTTAATTCCTCAATATTATGCATAGTTCCTCAAACAAATTAACCATTGGCTACTCATTTTCTTCTTTCTTATTCATAGATGACTAGCGAAATGTTTCACATCACAAAAAATGGGATGTGTCACGATTTTTCACCTAGATAGGGTGTTCAGCGGAAAATTTTCAAGATTAAATTATAATTGCTCGTAAACCATCAGGGTGAGGTAAGTGGGAGCGGTATTGTTCAATGCGCGTGATTTGCAGGATTGCAAGTCGTAATGAGTCACTGGTCGGGAGCACACCGCGCGTTCGCGGTTGAGCAATATTTAAAGTGCGGTGATTCATTGGTTCGTGCGCGTCGCGCTATTTGTACTCACTTTAATATTCGACGACTAAGTGATGGACAGAGCACGCAACTTATCTGGTGTTGGGTTCAAAAGTTCAAACAAGAAGGGACAATGGTTAGCCAAACCCCTCCGGGACCATCAACGTTAGCAGCGACGCCAGAATATGTGGCCCAAGTTCGACGTGATATTATGCGAAATCCGCATAAATCGATATGGAAGATTACAGCCTGTACTGTACCTACTTGGAAACATATTGTTTACTGACAATGCACATTTTCGTATCGATGGCTATGTTAATAAACAGAACATGAGATACTGGTGCCCCGACAACCCAAGGGAACGCCATCAAAAACGTTTGCATTGTCCAAAAACGACAGTGTGGTGTGCAATTTCTGCCCGAGGAATAATTGGCCCTTATTTTTTTAACCAGCGAGTGACAGTCACTGCTGACGTGTATTGCCGAATGATTGACGAGTTTTTGGTACCGCAACTGCGGCTGTTTCCCGGGTTCAACAACAGAACACAATTTCAGCGAGACGGGGCCACTCCATACACAGCTAAAGTTTCATGAAGAAGCTGAGGGGAATTTTTCCCAATAAATTAATTAGCAAGTATGGAGACATACCCTGGGCACCTCGGTCACAGAACCTTACACCGTGCGACTTTTTTTGTGGGGATACCTTAAGTCGAGAGTTTATAAACCCGATCCCCGCTATGCGCATCATATGATGCGAGAAGTAATCGCATCTCTCAGCGCGGCGCGCATCATATTATGTTTTCGACTTATTTCGTCATGTACTACGTGACAGCGCGGCAAATTGAGCAGGAAAGTATACCAAAAATTAGTTCGATCCGTGCTGTCGCTGACATCTTGCGTTAGTCAAATGAAATATTGTTATTTGTTTATATAAATCACTTTAAAAACGAAGACATCTTGGAAGTTATTTGAATTTCGCGGTGCTGAATTATCGTCCTCTCGTCACGTGTTCGAGGTCACTAATATTTGTCGGAACTATGCGTCGATACAAAATATTGACATCGCGATCTGTATTTTGTGGACAATTGAATCAATATATTGTATCGGAAAATACATTTATCATTACAACGTGATCTTATTTAAAATGGTGTTTACATTTGAAATGTTGATATTGTTTTGACTGCATTTGTATTTTGAGGGTGAACGGTTGTATTTTCTGACAATATTCTTTTACTTCTCTTTAGAAAACAGAAGTTTGTATTGCGCTTCGTATATTTATCAAAATTATTTCAATTTAATAATCGTATACCTTTTAAAATGGCGGGCCGTAGACTTGCGCAGAAATAAATATTATAAACATTTTTAGATGTGGACTCCGATTTAGAAATATGTAAGCGAAGATGAGCAAGGTGAAATAATTAATGAAGATGTCAGTTAAAGCGAATCTACTCTTTTCGTCAATTGGGATAGTAGCCCTCACTTATTTGATTTTATGCACAAGAAAAATACTAATGCGTGTGGTACAGTGCGTAAAACACGGAAAGGCAGGGCCACATTTTGTAAATTAAAAAAATGTGAAATGGACACCAAATATCGTGGACCTCTTTTAGCATTAAGTCCACATTCCAACAACCTTGCATGACGATTCCATGGAAACTACAATCGAAAAACATTGGTCAACCTAATATTAAACCGAAATGTGTCAAGTGTATGGATTCTGTGGATAAAGTGGACATGATGTTGAGTAGTTTAAATTATTTACGGAAAACGATAAACGAAATACAGTGGTACAAGAAAGTGGCTTTCCATATAATTAATTTGATTTTATCAAACTCTCAACTAATTTACAAAACGATAACGATTAAAAATATTATAGCGGGTGAGTACTGACGTTATTGTATTATTTATTACATGAGCGGCCATCGCTGAGGCCGGCACTTGACTTGTATATATCTTAATGTTTACATATTCTAACCGTATCGGTGCTCTTTTGTTTATTTATGTATTCCAAATACGTTATGAGACGTTAAACATTATTTTAAAACAACCATAAGAAATGTTAAAAAAATACAGCGTAACTGCATATTGAAGATCGGCGCAGCAATCCGGTTGAACGACGTGGCTATGATTGTATAAACAATGTGATTGTATTAGTGACCGTGTGATAATATACGTAGACAGCGGCTTTTTCGGAGATAGATTATTTTGTTCAGTCAATATTTACATTATCTATAGGATATATAGGATTTGAACATCTCAAGTGATTGTTTATATTAACAACATTACCTGTGAAGCCCTATCAAGTAATAAATAGTACACAGGATACCTTTATGGATGTCTAAATGTCATTTTAAAAGTGGTGTTCAGCCAAAGGGAGGTATACTTGGAGTACATTTGTTTAGCAGCCGAGAAGTAACAATCCTCAAGCAATTCAGGCCCTACAAGAAAATATCCGCCGTGAAGTTGCTGCCGTTGAACCAACGATTTACTCTCGCGTGTTTGCAAATTTAAGAGTCCGATTGCAAGAGTGTCTTGAGTGAAATGGACGGCACTTAGACGATATTGTTTATAAAATGTAAAATCCGCACCGTTAAACTTCATTTTGTATAAATAAAATATGAGAATAACATTGTAGTTTTCATTTAATTTAATAGTAAACTTGAAAATTTTCCCCTGGACACCATTTATATACATGTTTAAATCAGTTAAAAGTATTTTTTCAAGGGATTTAAAGATGGTTAACTCAAATCATTATAAAATACTATCGATACCAGACGCATCCAAAACTTTTTTAAATCTGAAAGATTTAGGGGACGCTGAGCATCTATCTTGCTATTGCATGTGCCTTTAATTTCAACCATGTCAGAAACATAAACATTTAAAAAAGTCGTAGCTATCCAATTATTACGATTTCTGAAACGCTACATCTTCTTGCGACTGCTCTACGTGTCCATTATGTACTCTTGATGAGACTTTGTTTTCTGACAGCCATACTGGATGCGTCATTCTAATCCGCTCGCAATACATATAGGATGGTAGTGTACTATACGAGTCGAATCTCCGAGAGAAATCTCATCAGTGGACAGAACATTATAGTATATATTATGCTAATCTTTTTGTGCTACTGATTTATATTTTTGATATAATATACTTTAATTATTTTTTTAATATATTCTTAACATTTTTATACTATCGTACCTGTGTATACAATTTTGATACAAAGTTACAATTATTTAAGAAATAGTGACATCTATTGAACTTCTTAAGAAACTGAATTAATTATATTTCTGCCTGTCACGAGGGATTCGGTTCGGTTTTCGGCTAGATTTATATTTTATTCATTAATTTTTTGTCTTTTCAAACTGCCAAAATACATTCTGTGCAGGAATGGTATGATGCATTTTTCCCAAGTTTTTTTAAGATAGTAAAAAAACAAATCTACTTGCATTGATAGTTGTTCTTTGTTAGTTTTCATTTTAAAACATGTTTTGCGGGATTTTAAAATCAGAATTCAATTTCAGCATTCTTTATTTACAGGGTGGCCCAAAAAAAAGTGAGAACATTTCGTAAAATGCGATATAATTACATCAAAGTTAGTGTAATTATATCAACAATAGTTTACTAATTTACTTACTTACCTATTTACGTATATTTCGTTTTATTTCGACAATTTTCGGTCGCCATCTTTGATTATTAATTTTCTCATTGTTTATTTTTGGTTTTTTCAAATTGTTGCTCAGAATGATCAAGAATTTACGAATTGAAAAACGTTGGGATGCTAGGAAAATGATCAAAGAGTTTCAAAACAAAGCCTGGAGTATAGCCAGACATTACAGTAGGACGGAGCTACATCTCACACAGCCAGAAATACAATCAACTTTCTTCGTCGTGAGAATGTTAATTTCATCGAACCAGGCATGTGCCCACCGAACAGCCCAGATTTATGCATAATATGGGGTGTTTTGATGATTTATAATTAGCTAAATATTGTGCAAAAAAAATTACATAAAGAATTATAATTAATTATATTATGATTTGAAATAACTCATGTGTTCCGAGATGTTCTCACTTTTTTAGGGCCACCCTGTATATCTATTATTTAAAAATCTTACACCATATCCACATTTTTTGGCAGTGTTTTCATTTTGACACCAGTAAGCAGGACCCAACATGCAATGATCCATTCTATGATGATGAAAGGCATGATTCTGAAATATAATATTATATATTAGACTAACATACTTTTAAAGATTTTAGCTACATAAATAGAAAATTGAAGTGTAAGGGCGGCGATTTAAAACCATAGCAGCTTCTATCTGACAAACGACTTGAGCGATACCTGGATTGCGGACGCAGGCTGCATTGAGGGTGGGCCCGCCGCTTACCCATTACCGTTAAATGGTCCTTCTCATTCGCCGCCCGGTTGTCATTTTTTAAATACTAATAGGCAGCTGTGCAATTCAGTCCGTCACTTAAGTGACAAAACAGAGCCTCCCAGCCGCCATCACAAATATCCTCATTGACCCCGACCTTTTAATTTATTCAGAAAAGTAAACAAAATACTTTTGAGGAAAATATAACAATATGTAGACAGAATCATACACTACAAAAACACAGTACATAATAAATACTAACATACAAAGAACAGTTAAATAAAAATAAAAATGTCAAATAAAAATCTCACAGAGTTACATATTTTCTCTTCTCTACTCTTCATCTTCACGCCCTGCTATCTTCTGTATGTGTTTTATTTTCACCAACTCCCACCGAAGTATTTAAATGCTCAATTGCTACAACTATATCTTCATTATACAGGCTCAGTTTAAAAGAGTAATCTTATTATACACTGTTAATAGTAATTCGAATGAATGCCAAGGACTGTCGCATGTCACGTGGTTAGACACCTTGAAACCCACACATTTCTGTATTTAGACGGTAGTTTTCAATACATATATTGTTTCTCTCCTCAATTGTCAATTTGTAACATAATATTAATTTATATGTTTCTCATTTCTCAACCATACAAACATATATTCTGTTATGTTATTCCACTAATTGTCTTAAAATATTTTTACTTTGTACCTTAATATCATATTAGGACTATATCAGGACCATTAACGACATGTTGATTATCCGAATATTAAAAAATAAATAAAATAACAATTCTGTTTAATAAATTGCTTAATTACCAAATATATTTATTAATGATCTCCGAAATTAAAAAATTTCAAATTTTCAAAATTAAAAATCAATTAAATTTTAGAAGCGAATTCCGATCTACAAGATATAGAGATCAAAGTGATATCTCAAAACTAAAATATACCGCAACTCAAAATCAATATATTTATCAAGGCATAAAATTTTTTAACAATCTCCCCATCACAATTAGAAAAATTGCGGACTATCATAAATTTGTAACAGAAGTAAAAAAAAATATGTACACAGACTAACTGAAACATTAATTAACTCGTATATACTCCTTCTCTATACACGAGTCTTACTCTCATAGAGAAGAAACAAATGTTAAAATAATATATATATATATATCCACTGATTATTCAAATTGTATTATATATTTAATATTAATAAAAAATCTATGGCTTAAATATTACTGCACAACTTTTGGTGCTCAAATATTATCTTAGTGATCAAAAGCAAATATTAATGGATCATTAATCACTTTTAATTTGGTGCTCGGTTAAATATACAACAACAAATATCATATTATAAATATTTTTTCTTACCTTCAGCGCACATAGACTGAGAACTTTGCATATTGCTTGAGGAACCATTTTGGAAGCGAGTATTTTCAACAGAGCTTGAAGATATTCACTGTATATATTGAGATTTTTGCATTCATTTTCATAAACACTTTTCAGATTCACCTAATAAAGAGATTAAACGTTAATATTAGACTAAACTGATGAATATAAATGATGTTCAGATAGAGAAATATAATAATTTAAATGGCAACCTAATACCGGCCTAGACAATTTTCGAGACAACCGATCCGATCAAAAATTTTATAATCGTTTACAAATAATATTTTTTATTTTATTTCTATAAATGTACTATATATAATGTATAATGCACTATCAATCTCATTCCATAGATGTCCTTTTGTTGACATTAAGGCACCTAGTTTATTGTTATCAAAGTATTTTGTAATCTATACTTTACCCCGCCTTTAGTATTTTCTTATTATTTTAACCCGCCGTTAGTATTTTCTTATTATTTTACCCCGCCTTTAGTATTTTCTTATTATATTGTAGAATATTAAAAAAGGTTTATCGCAAGATGCAATAAAAGCAAGTGCTAACTGGGATTTTTATAAATATTTTTTTTTGTTTAGGATGAATTTTAATATTTTTGAAACCATCGGCCCGCCCGTATTTTTCCAAGTAACCCAGCAGGCCAGGCCTATCTACCCCTGCGCCGATGCCTTATTTTAAAAACATCATTAAAAATATCTAACAATAATTTAATTACAGAAGTCTGTTATTTTTAGTAATGTTAGCTAAAAATGTGTTTAATATTAACGAGTATAATCTCATAAAATTTCTGTTTTTATAAGGCGAGCGTTATCAAACCACGGCAATTGGTGTAAGTAATATATTGAGAAATATCAATCCACAAGAAGACTGAAATATGGAGAAGTTCTTATTACCTGGTTGGTGCTGCAGTGAAGCTCTTCCCTGGACTTGTTGACTAAATTACTACAGATGTTGCAATAAAATTGATTGCCACGTTCTCTATTAAACATTTCAGTCGTCCATATGTTTTTTATGCACCAGTCCACCCGGTTCCCACAATTATGGGCGTTTCTGCAATGTAAGCCAATTAAAAATATTTAGAAAACCCTAAATAAACGGAATCTAAAGCGAAATCGGAGATATCTGTACATTGCTCCATTGATAGAGAGCGACGCATTTAAAAAAAACAACAGAATCGACTTAATAATTTTAAAACAGTGTAGTTCTTAACTTTAAAAATGACTCCTAGGGGACATTCTTTTGATGAACAACGCTTATCTCCTTTTATGGATGGACAGGCAATAGTTGATATCATCTATTAAGGAGAACACATTCTTATGATGAAGTTGTAATTTTTCAGAACAGACGGTCTGTGAAATTATCCCGGTAGCGCAAAAACAATATTTTTCGACAAAATTGATTTTATATGCATATATTTATAATTAATACATTAAATTAGTATTTAAGATATCATCTATCTGTGCAACGTTGCAAAGAACTAGTTATTTTAAATTTTGACTGGTGACACCGATATTTCTTGTATCCTACGATATTCGATCGATTCTGTGGAACCGGTTATTACGATATCGAGTAATTGGGTGTCCCGGGAACTTAATGATAATCAATAATTAGACAAAATACTTTGTTTAAACTACTATTTATTAATTATTATACATGTTTTGATATCTATGGTATCTTATTCAGGAAATAATGTATACTGAAATTAAAAAAAACAAAACTATAAAATGGTGAATAAGTAAGAACTAATATGAAAACAAATTTAAAAGGTGACCATTTGCAAAGAGGATTAAGTTATGAAAACTTTATCTTATTTCTAAAATTTCTAATTTATCTAACTGTAAACCGCTAGTATTTGTATGTATAATTTCTAAACCCTTGTTAATATCAAAATAATGATTTGTTTCCAAAAGGTGATTGGAAAATTCTGCATAGTTATAGTGGTTTAAACTAAGTATTTTGTCTAATTATTAATAAAAAATGAGGCCACAAAGTAATTTTGCGAATATTGAAGAAGTTAATGATAATCGGTTAAAAATCACAGGGAAACAAATGACAACCACCGCTGGATGGACGTCCGTTTTCTATTGCATCGCTAGGGGGGAGATCATCAAAGATAATGTACACACACGAGAATATAACGGATAACTGAAATTATGTACAGCAGATATTATTATACAAACCATAGCATGTTTATTGAAATTGATTTACATTTATTTAATTTACTTTCAAAATCGTCTCGTGTAAAATGTCTCCTGTAAAATTTTGAATTATGTCACATTTCTGTAAACGGAGCGATATTATACAACAGACGCCGGTTATTATGATCACATTGATTGTTGTAGATTTTGATACTAATATCCGACAATTCTAATAGGTACCTGAAAACTAAAATCTACACAAAAGGTATCAGGTATATATTTATGAAAATTTTTAATACTTATATTTAAGTAAACTATTAATTCATTGTACATGCCTACATAAAACAAATTCAGTATCAAACACATTTTAAATTAGTCGCACGTTTTACTTTATTCATTTTAATGAAGTTACGGTTATTCGAAAATTTAAACAAATTATATTATAAATAATACCTACCTACAATAATAAACAAAAAATATATACAGGGTGGCCCAAAAAAAGTGAGAACATCTCGTAACACATGAGTTATTTCAAAACATAATATAATTAATTATAATTTTTAATGTAATTTTTTTTGCGCAATATTAAGCTAATCAGAAATCATCAAAACACCCCATATTTGGGCCACACGCCTGGCTCGATGAAATTAACATTCTCACGACAATGAAAGTTGATTGTATTTCTGGCCGTGTGAGATGGTGCTTCGTCCTGCCGTGATGTCCAGTTATGCTGTAATGTCCAGCTATACTCTAGGCATTGTTTTGAAACTCTGATTATTTTCCTAGCACCCCAACGTTTTTCAATTAGCAAATTTTTGATCAGAATACGGTCTTAGTGAGTAAATTAGTAAACTATTTAAGCTATTGTTGATATAGTTAAAACTAATTTTGAATATAATTAGATCAACGCTTTTACGAATGTTTCATTTTTTTTGTATTTTTGTTTCATAGTTGTATCTCGTCTCACTGCCGCGATATTTCACCATTTGTAAAATACATTCACCTCGGATAATACGGAGACTCGGACATCGAGGTTCTACTGTACTAATAATATTTAACCCTTCCCTAGCCATGCAGTAACATAGGTCTACCGAGCCGATTAAATCGTATTTCTATAAATATGCACAATGTAAAACTTACATTTTACCAAGTCCTAAAAAACTCATTTTCACTTAGAAATGAGTAGTCGAAAACCAATTATGTAAAGCGAATCATAATAAAAAGAATCATTTTTGAATTCAATTCTGTATAAAATTGTTGTTTGCATGCTATCTACGTTAAAATATAGCACTTTTACCACGTGAAAAAGATTCACCACATTAATTTTAAGATAGAGATTATAGATGAAGATCATGTTAGATGGGTCTTTTGACGAATGCGTTACAAGAATAATGTTTGAGAATAAAATGAATGTTTTTAATTATTATATTCATTATTTCTTATTATTATTATTGTAACTGTGACATTAACTATTTTAAAGCCAAAGTGTTAAAATAACTCAAATTTCTTGCAGTAACACGAGTTGACAGCATGGCTGCGTAGAGTATTTTTAGCATGGTATGGTAAAGGTTAAAGAGTCATATTATCGTTTGGTCCGTATCCCTGGAAGTATTTTCCCGATATAAATATTTATCTGTGGCGTGTGCTTATTTTTCTTCTTGGCGATTATTTTTTTTCAGAAAATCATCGCTGATACAAAAAAACTTAAATTTGGTTATGGGTATTACTTTACTTCAATTTTTTTGTAACCAACAAACTCACCTAATAGCAATAAATCATGGACACAACACAAGGCAAAGAATGAACATCTACCCGCCAGTTCCGAGAGCAACAACGACATTTTATCAAAGATTCTACATGTTCTTAGTTCCGAAACTCTACAACACACTCAGCACTAACTGGAAATCGTTCACTTCCAATTAGATTACACAAATATGGACCCAATATATGATCCAATTGGGTAGAGATCAATCAGAAGCATCGCTATCCAACATAATCATTATACAGTGCCTACACTAATAATTCACAAGTTCTACAACACTCATTACATTTTTTTTCTCTATTTTTATTTTAATTCCTGTCGTATATTTATCTTTCTTGAATTAAATAACACCACAACAGCACGAAAAAAACTGGCTACTTTAACACAGACAGCAGTCTAGCAAAGTAGCCAGGACAATGCTGTATATATCAGAGGTGGTGTCTACTCCATTCCACACAATAAACTACGAGTATATACTTAATTGCAATATAATTATATTTTATGTTTACCATGTTATATTATAATATATTCACCTTTGTTGTAACAAAAACGTGTATGTCAATAAATATAATAAATAAAATATATCTATGTTTTTATTTTAAGAAATATTTTCGGTTTCTATGATTGGATATCGAAACTTTTGACTTTTTACTCAGACAACCGATATATAATAATATTAATCAAACTATAAAATGTTTTTAGTTAGGTATAGTTGTTAGTAAATGTATGGAAAGTTGGTCCAATTAAAATGATGGTTGGCAGAGAACTTACGTCACATTATCACACCAATAGGATGGATCCCATCTGCAAAGATTACTACCGGCAGAAGCTGAAGTGGTTTCAAAAATACCTAAAAACAAACCAACACAACTACATGACACCTAATAATATTATATAATGAATTAATTAGTATATTATATAATATAATATTAATATAATATAATATTAGTAGACGATGTACATCTACCACTAGCAGATTAAGGAAAAAAGCAATTACTCAGATTAAATTATTTATTGATATATTTATAAAGATGTTTGTCAAAAATATTTAAAACATATAGCTTAAAAATTTTTATCAAGGAGAAAACATTATTATTGTGAAGTTGCAATTGTTCAGTGCATAGGTTTGTGATATTTTAAATACTAATTAAATGTACGAATTAGAAAGATATACATATAAAATCAATTTTTTCGAAAAAGATTGGAACATGGATGTATTAATTTGAAAAGTGTAACATATGGGTTCGAAAATTTGTCGTCAAAAGTACTGTCGCTGTAGCGTAGTTGGATAATGCACCTTCTCCGGATCGGAAAGAGATCCAGGTTCGTATTCCGATAGCGTAACGACAATATTTTTCGATAAAATTGATTTTATATCTATGTCTTTCTAATTAATACATTTAATTAGTATTAAAGAAAATGTTCTACAATTAAACGATGAATTCACATTTTTTTGTCAGTCATTATTAATTTGCAACACTTCAAGAATAAAATGTTCTTTGGCTATTAAACCAAAGTATTGTTATTATAATGTAAAGGATTAATCATTCTTTCAAAAATAAAGCTGCATTAACATTAACTTTGGCATACTTTATTGATTTTTTAACATAGAATATATTTAGTCAGCGTGTTTCCCAGTAAATTATGTCACGAAAACTGATGCGCTAGAAAATTTCGTAACATCTTTATATACTCACATTTATTTTGTTTATCATTGTTACGCCTCGGAATCGTTTGATTTTCGTTTTTAAAAAGAATTTTGCAACCGCAGAGTATTGATCACGGTAACTCTTACATGCAGCCATCTATCATCTTAGCTATTTCCCTATTAGACTGCAGTATCAAATTATCACATAATATGTAATACCGATTTTTATAATATTAAAGAAAATATTGTAAGCAACAGGAACAAAGGGGTCCGCGAAAGATCTGGTATGGTCAAATAAATCAGATATTAGAGAAGTGGTATGAAGGAGTATGAAAGTGGAGGAGGCAAGAGTGGTGCGACAGTACATTGACCAGCACCAGGAGTGTGGCATTTTATCATCTTTGCCAGTCCCTGTATGTAAACGTCGTGATGGTAAGTTATTTTCTTAAAAATACTAAAAATACATAGTTACTTAAAATTTAAATAAATTGTGTGTGTTGCGTAAAAGCATAGATGCCGGAAGAAACAGGATTCGGAAGGAAGTTCCACTCACCACAATCCCGTTCTCCTGGCACTTCCAAGGTGGACTGTATCTTTAGGTTTTTGGACACTATCTCCTGGTCAGGGTCTTGAATCGATTGGCGACCCTGAACCTGTACGGTTACAAAAAGATTTCGCAGTATAAAAAAAAGTGAGAGTGTGCCTAAGTGACCATTTTGTACAATCTGAAGGAGTCAAGACCCTGACCAGGAGATAGTGTCAAAACCTAAAGTTACAGTCCACCTTGGAGGTGCCAGGAGAACGGGATTGTGGTGAGTGGAACTTCCTTCCGAATCCTGTTTCTTCCGGCATCTATTCCATTACGCAACAGTGTGGTGCAGACTTTTTGGTCCCAATTGCACCGCATTAGCGTAATTACACCACTGAAGTAATTTACGTTATAATGTAAATCAAAACAATTATATTGTTTTAACACCACTTTATTTGAATATATAAACCAACTAGTTTCGGCTCACGCTTGAACCTTCAACAGGGATGTTATACTAATGATTAAAAACAGAATTACAACCAGTTAGGAGAGCATTGAAAAGAGAGAGATAGATAGAACATCAACTTTGATGGGGTTAGGTAAGAGAGATGGGGTAGGTGTGGGTGCAGGGAAGGGTAACATATCTATAATTGGGCTTGTTTAGTAAATGTTTTTTATTTATTTTAAAAGATTTTTTGATTTTCAGAGGTTTTAAGTTATTAAGATGTATACCCATCTCGTTTCTATGGAGTACATCTATACCCGAAGATTGTTGAAAAGAGTGAACTTTGTCAATTAAATGGATCAAAAATTCTGAATAACCTATATGTTCAATCACCCTCGTATATACATTTTTTAGAGTTTTTTCCATACAAAAACTGGGCAATCGTTGCATCTGAGTTTGTAGATCCCCGTATGGCTTAATTTGTGAGATTAATTATTCTATTTTTAATTAGTATATATTTTTTCAACCCTGATGAAGGTTCAAGCCCGAGCCGAAACTAATTCATTTGTATATTCAAATAATGTGGTGTTACAACAAAATAATAGTTTTTATTTAAATTATTATTATGTCTAACCGCAATGTGTTTGTTTCGTGTGAAAGTTTAATTTACGTTATTTTGCAAAAAAAATGGACTCACACAATCTACTTATTGAAATTGCATTATCTGGAAATTACTGATAGCACTATGTCTCCTGATGAGTCATCAGCTTGCACAATATTACCAGCGAACTGAACATATACTCATCCCACAGGGATCGGGGTAAGTTTGAGGAAAACACAACATGTATTACTTTTATAATGTTAATCCAATTGTGAAACAAAAAAGATTTACGAATTTTGAACTATTTGAATATCTTATTGAACTCAAGCTAGACTATTTTTTCAAACTTCTCCCAATGAAGACAAACACGGCAACTTGTTTTTCTTCTTGTGGTTAATGGGAGATAATAATAAATTCCTTAGATTAGGTTTCTGCGATAAATATTTCCATTCTCAGTAAATAATCACAACACTAATCTTGGGTTGTTCTTCTTTCTTCTAGAATATCAATAAAGACGCGATGCTAAAAACAATTGATCTAAACCTAAGCGAATACGTAGAAATAAATGTTCTCAAAACAAAAAACACAATTTTTGAAATTCTTAATGTGTACACCTGTGTAAATATTTTTAATTCAATTCAAGTTAAACGAAATCTTATGGCCAGTGACAATGGATGAGATTTCTCTAGTTTGCACAGATAACAGTTCAGCGTGAAGCGATTTATGAAACATCACCTTACCGCATACGTTTTCCGCACGGAATAAAATGACGCAACCAGTACACACGTTCCTTTAGCGACTCTCAGAGATGAAGATCATCGTGAACAAAAATAAAAATAAATGGTTTGACATGTTTCCGAGATGCCACTTGCCATTGCCACACGACACGACATCTAGTGTCCAAAGTATCAAATACTTCAGATGGTAGGTAACGGAATGTCAGCCTACATTAAAATTAATTAAATTTACAACTGAATACAAGTGGTTCAGTTCTTAAGCGCGCATTCAATTTTGCTTCTCATAAAATCGTTGAAATTACCAGACGATGTTATTGAATACATATTAATATGAGCGATTTAAATAATATATATTATCAAGGAACAGATTATTGTAAAGACCAATTTATACATATATGCAGCAAAAATGCTGTAGGACTGACTCACCGAAGTGAATGGCGATTATAATTAGACAAGTGAAATATAACTTTGCCATTGTTATTTGATTCCTCTAACGAATCGTTTGCAATTTGCGGAAAACTATTTATAATATTCACAAGAAGTACTTATATTTTTATATAGAACACGGCTTTGATAAAATAATCAATGAGCAATGGTAATATGGCATATGGCAGGGTTGTTAAATAGCTGACACGCGATAGATTTACAGCGGCAAGCAGAAAAATTTGAGAAATATACCTTCCTTGTTATTAGATGTGTCTGGAACATTCTTCAACCACAATTTTTCAATTATAATTGTTCGCCGACAATTATTTTATTTGATTGCGCGGGAAGTAGGTGGGAAGGAGTGAAAGATTTCTAGAACTTTCGTTAGATTTTTAGATGTTCTTCAAGGGTCTTTGAAGTTTTCTACTTATGTAACGCTGAGTATATAAGGTAGTATTTAATATACACCTTATCTTACTGTTATGTTATTACTGTTGTATCTTTAATGATGAACTGAACTTGAAAAAGAAGAACACTCAAGTTTTTCGTTTTAATATGCCCTTCCATATTTTTGTAAATACAATTTATATTTGACCTCGAAAGACAATTAATCGATATCATTATGTGTAGCTCAAAAACTAAGAAATATCGATATCTTCTGGGTTTGCTGACTAGGTATTTCGGCAGATATTTAACTGTGATTAAAAAAAAACTAGTCTTTAATGTATTTTAATAAAATAATGAAATCATAAAAACAAATTTATAGACATTTTCTATTTGTGGTGTGTCGCTTTAACATCGCTATGTGTTCATATTGTATCAGCAGGTACAGGTAAATAAGTTTTCACTCAAAAATAGGCCGACAACCGTATGAATCAATAATACACTAACTGAATATTTATTTATCTGAATATTGCACTCAAATAAATTATTTTATAAATCAAATTAAAATAATGGATGTCTAAGATTTTCCGTTTAAGGGTTTCTATGTTTTGATCTCTAGGGGGGGATACATAGTGCAGGTTCATCGGCCACCAACTGCAGGTGGGCCAGTAGTCATTTTACCGCTTAAAAACTTTAAAAATTTAAAAATTTTTTGAGGTTACACATCAATTTATTTTTATTTCAGATTCTGAAAATTAAAGCTTGAAAAATGTACGATAAATAAAATGTGCGTAAAACGTGTGAAATCAACTTTTAATGTCAACGCTTCAAAAAATTTCCACAATGTAGAAGATTCAGATTGTAACCAGGAACATACTCAATCGCAAAACTTGATGATGCGAATATACAGGTCCATTTTTTAGTCATTTAGGCACTTCAGGAATATGTTGTACATTGATACACGTCAATGTGTGCGTGAGCATTATCTAAGCGAGAAAGAGACAAAGTTACATGACAGCTTCACGCTAGACAGTAATGCAACAATGCACTTGACGTTAGTTGACTCATGGTATCGGTTATGTACACCGCGCGCAGTATGTTGTTGTTTCATGTCGTACTCAATTTATTTTATTCACCTACTAATTTTAGCTGATGAGGAGCATAGGCAGTTATTATTATCATTAAAAATCGACCTGTAGTAACAATTATGGGCGACCGATTTCAGGAAATATCCATTTAATTTTCAATTTATGATGAAGAGACATTTGTTTACAAGAGGATCTTATTAATAAGATTTTTAATTATGAATAACTGAATTTATAGGCTATGAAAATAAATATTATGGTAAAGATTCTCTTTTGTACGTTTGATGTTTTATGGAAATATATGTCAGTAATAATAATTTTGGTCTTATCTTGGAGTCGTGACACACGGAGCAGGTAATAGTGAAGATATAATAATTATTCAAATGGATGCTCACACACGAAGTGTTTTCATATTTCATGGTCATTAGTCTCATACAAAGAGAGAAAGCGATGCGGGCTTTTATTGGTGCTCTCGGTATGACTCGATCATTTCTGTTATCTGCGCGCCAATAATTTCCGGGTTCTGATTGCTAGGTATGTATATAAAATGATACTTTAAATACCATTTTTAAAATATTTTGAAAAATAAATGTTACTATCCTAACCTAACTAATTATCCTATTTAGCTAGATGGATTACTGAACTCGAGTGAGTGTATAAACAAAGAATCATCAAAGGGTAATAGTGTAAACTGAGTCAGTGGAGAGTGACGCGGAGATGACAACAAAGTGGCAGCAACAAACTGCACACCGAATGATTTTTTAATTTACGAAATCATTACCAAATTAGTTACCAAAAGTCATTAAAAATTTCAGAAATTATCAGTAACACCGGTTTCTGGTACAGCAATATTTCCGGGAGTTCTAGGTCTCATTTTCAAAATGGAGCAGCCTTTGTCGTTGCCGAATATACAGGGTAGCCCAAAAAAAGTGAGAACATCTCGGAATACATGAGTTATTTCAAAACATAATATAGTTGTTAATTTTTTTTTTTTGCACAATATTTAGGTAATCAGAAATCATCAAAACACCCCATATTGCATAATCTACTGGATTTAAATCTGGACTGTTCGGTGGCTACATGCCTGGCTCGATGGAATTAATATTCTCACGACGAAAAAAGTTGATTGTATTTCTGGCTATGTGAGATGGAGCTCCATCCTGCTGTAATGTCCAGTTATGCTGTAATGTCTAGCTATACTCCAGGCATGGTTTTGAAACTCTTTGATCATTTTCCTAGCATCCCAACGTATTTAAATTCGCAAATTTTTGATCAAAATACGGTCTTCTGCAGTGATTTTTGTCATTCTGGGCAACAATTTGAAAAAACCAAATATAAACAATGGGAAAATAAATAATCAAAGATGGTGACCGGAAATTGTCGAAATAAAACTAAATATAGGTAAATAGGGAAGTAAGTAAATTAGTAAAATATTTAAGCTATTGTTGAAATAGGTAAATTAATTTTGATGTAATTATATCACATTTTACGAAATGTTCTCACTTTTTTTGGGCCACCCTGTAAATAAAGAATGCTGAAATCGAATTCTGATTTAAAGATCCCGCGAAACATGTTTTAAAATGTTCTCATTTTTTGGGTCACCCTGTAGTGTACAGGGCATAAAAGGTAACGTTCATCATAATGGCTGGGATTAGCAACTATGCTCCGATCAATCGGAAGTAGAAAATAGGAATATATAGTTTTCTTTTTTACAATAAATTGTTATAGCCATGCGGATCCATAATGAAATCGATAGGATATAACCACGGATAACAACCATATTTTAAATAATCACGTATATCATTGGAACGATACGTATTAAAATAATTTTGAACATTATTATTATTATTATTTTTAAATCGAGATGCGTACACGGAATACGTGTCACGTCAATATTCTTACCATTTTCATAATAAACTTAACGCGTGTGCTATGAAAATAGGACCAACTCACCTGGAACGAGGCTCTAACCCTCTCGATCACCAAGCGAGTATCTTAACCACTATATTAACAATCATATCAAAATTTAAAAATAGGTTTTATAGAAATACTGACTGTGTAATACTATCAAGAAGCAAGGATCTTTTTTTTTCTAGCTGTGGGTTATGAAAACGATGTTTTTGTGGGTAAATACAACAATTTATTTTTTTAATTATCTTCATTAAAATGATGGTTTCACTAAAATGTTAAAACTTTTTATAAAAATATATTTTCTTCTGCTTAAAACAAATATTGCAATTTTTTTTTTTTGATATAACAGTCATCCATGTACAGGAGTCGAAGAATGGATCAGTAGGCAAGTTTCAGTCATCAAGCAGAACTATTTTGCCATCCAAACGTGAGCTCTACAATATTTAAGAGCCTGGAAAAAAGAAAGCGATTGGTAAATGAAAACAAATTACAATTAAGAAGTGCTCTTATACAATTTTGTGAGAATGTTGATTCATTACACCCTTATTAAACAATATATTAAATCTAGTCCGTCACAGGACTTCTTTTAATCTTTAAATAAACATTTTTTTAAATAATTTTACACACACATTAACAAAACTTTTGTAGCTTAAACACCAGGAATAAAATAGCTTGCCCACTGGAAAAAAGCTACACCTTAAACTTCCATTATAAATGATGAAATAATTTTAAGGTGGTCCGAAGGTGAATATGAATTTTTTTTTTTTTAAGATAACATTTTATTATTGTGAATATGCAGTTTTTCAGAACTTAGTTCTGTGATATTTTTAATACAAGCTAAATGAATCAACTACAAAGATTCAGAAAAAATCTAAAATTATTGATCATCTTCTATATTACTAAATTATTCTCATTACAGATGAAAAAAATACATAATGTTTCAGATGACAGCAGGTACAAAGGTCAACATATTTTGAAGTTGTAAAATCCTGAATCAACTTTTTAATTTATAAATATGTGTTTAAATGTCAACAGAAATGAAGTAATTTTGTCACCGTCAGCAGCAACACCGCATATCTCAATTTTTTGTCAAATTAAGATATTTATATCATTGAAACGTTTTATATCACTAGTTTCACGATGGAGTCCGCTATGGGCGTGCAAATCAAATAAATGTAATCACCACATATATGAAACCTCCCTGTCAACTGCGCACAAGTCAAAGAAATCATACCTAAATTTAGTTCAGTTTCAGTTTAGACAGAATCTGTTCCTCTTTACAACTCTAGAAAGGTAAGTAATACTTCAGTAATTCTACAAAAAAACATTTAAAACTAGTTCTTTCTCTCTCCTGTAAAGTACACAATTCTTAGATATGTGATGTTATTGCTTAGGTGACGATTTATTTCTCTATTTAAACAACGTACCATCAGAACAAAAATGTCACTGGATATGTGTATCATATCATTCATATTTCAAAGGAAATTGATACACCATTCAAATATAGTGTATCGATTTCCTTCAAATTTACTTATAAAGATGAAAGTGTTATAATCGATTTTACATTATACTAGAAACTTTACCTAACCATGAAGGTTTAATTTTTTTGAGCTGTTTCTAGGAGACCACGGTTTATGGTTTTAGAAGCCCTGAATTAGAACATGAATATTGTCATCATTCAAAATGTGTATGCAAATAAAATAATTATTACACTTACTTCACATTCGATGGCAGTGTCTTCATTTTGACACCAATAAGCGGGTCCCCGAGTACATTTGTTTTTACCTTTCGGTTCTTCTGGTTTGTTTCCGTTCCAAACATTCTTTCGGCAGTAAGCTAGGGCCTAGATTAATTATCATAATTAATTAATACGATGTGAAATAGAAAATGTTTTTAAGAGGTTCGCTCATTAGAATTTGTCACGAAATCTGCTTATTTTACTATCACGTTTACCCTGTGTTTTAGTACAGAGTGCTTTCTGAGTTATTCACAGAAACATTGTCTATTGCGTTGTATATGGAGAGTAGATTGAAATAACTTGTGTATATTGACCATTACCGTTACACTTGGTATGTGCTATGACAGTACATAATTAATATTGGGCGAAGTGAATCATTCGCCATCCCTTGTTTTTTGTATGTAGAGCAGAATATCAAATTTATATTGATATATATATATCGCTAATCTCCGCGTGTTTGAAGGACAATATTTTCATCCGTGAACACGCACTATAAGAAATATCAAAATATCAGGTAGGTACCTTATGAGCAACATCATTAGGAAACAATAATTTAACAAAATGTTTATTATTTCTAAGAGTCACGTGGACGAACATATGTTGGTCTATTGCTTCCACATCTATCATTATCGGCGATGATTCCTGAACGTACATCATATTTACCGGTGCGTAAAACCGAGCTCCTTACAGCCGCAAAAAACATGTCCAGCACCGACGGCAATAGTACCCGACGTCGAGTGCCAATAACATGTGGCCGCAACCATGGAAGACCCACTCGAGAGATTCACTCTTGCCATCTTTCAGATAAGATCTCCAGGAAACGCTCCAATGTGTAGACTTTTTATTGTGCTTAACCCCGCTTTGGCTACACACACTATGGTCACTCCACTCATCACTCACATTACTACATATCCATCTCATTCATCTGCCATACGCCCACACGAACATCAAACATTATCCGACATACCTGCTTCAAAGTGTTGATGAATACATTAATTCAGAATTCTTTATCCCATAAACACAAAAATATATCAGATTTAAAATTCTTAAAATTGATTTTTTTTTGTTGTAAGTTACAATATAACGTTAAAATTCGCGTGAGAACCAAGATAATAAATATAAAAATATGTTGGATGTATGTGTCGAAGAAATAATGGATGTAGAGGGAGAACCTCAAACTCCGTGGGCGTCATAAGAGTGGCGTACAATAAATGTATGAGAAGGGCAGAAGAGAGAATTGGCGATCCTATTATCTTTGGGGGATGCCTATATCTAGCAGTTGAGAAATACAGATTGATGATGATGATGATGAAGTTACAACACAGAAACTAGTATAGTAATATAATATCAAAAATATAGAAAAAAATAAAAAAATAATACTACTATTAATCATTTTGGCAAGCTTTATATAAAACGAATATTTTTTGGAGGATAGTTATAAAAATGTACCCTAAGATTTACTTTTCAGAATACCAAATTTCACTTGCACCTTGGCGGAACCAAGAGGTTTTGTTAGAAATGCAGATTAAACACATTATATATTACTTACACCTGATCCACAACCCCTGGCAGTGCTTTCACTCAAGCACCAGTAAGAAGGACCCCACGTGCACTTGTTTCTTCCGTAACGGTCGCTGTTGGCGTTATTAGAGTTCTGAAATCAATAAATAAAATTTTAAGAATTACGAAACATAACAATAATTTTATAAATTTCCTTTATTTTTTTTTAATACTGACGGTATTCATTTTATAGAACTCCATTGTTAATCAACACAATACATCAAACACGATTTTTTTGGTTCTAAGTATATTTAATTCTTCCAAATAATAATTAGACGATCGCTTCGGCTGTCTAGGCCATTATCAATTGAATTGATCCGATCCGAAACGATCGTCCAATTGAATGGAAAAATTAAATATAGAACCAAAAAAATCGCGTTTAATTTATTGTGTTGATTAATAATTTTTACAAATGGTTTAGGTAGTACTAAACAGAAGAAATACATTTATTACAATGATTTTTAATTTCTCTTGTAAATCTCAAAGCGAGTGTCCATGGCATTTTTGATATATTCTTCGTCAGTCGGTTTACTCATCATAGGCTATATCTATAGACTTTGCAATAGGATAGCTAATACATTATTAATATGGTCGGTCCATCGAGTTGAAAATCAAGTTTCCACATTCTTTCTCTTTTGATACAAATATGAATTATAGACCCAGATAGATCCACCTTAAAAACGGACTTCATGCGCGAGCCATGAAAAGTGAAAAAAAAACAAATCGTAAAAAATAAATCCACAGGAAGAATAGTGTTTGAAATAATATTTAATAATATTTTAGATTGACATAATAACAAATATATTTTAAAATTATGTTTTCCAGATCTACCACATCAGGTTAGGTACTATATATTATACATACAGAAATGGTGAGGTTAAATATTTTGTGATTAACTGTTAATTTAGTGCAATATGCTGGTGATTTTTTCCCTTATCTCTGAGTAATTTCGGGGGTCAATTTTTCAGTATATTATTTAAGAGATCTATTATCACAGTTTTTTTTAACATTATAATTACTTAAGAGATATTTTTTCCTGGGTAAATTTTAGAATTAATCTAATTTTCAAGAGTAAATTTTTCAGGTGGTAATTTCTCCAGTGGAATGTATTTTTAAGTAGGCCAATTATCAAAGGGATTGTGGTGATCTTGCATGCGCCCCACAGAAATGGCCGTACAGGGACTCACAGTACGTACAGGGTCCATGCGAAATGACCAATAAGTAGATGCCAATTCATCATGACCTTTTATCAACATCGAAGCGGCCACTTCAGTAATCGACTTCATACGTCCATTTTACTGTATACTCGTCGAACCTGTCTTCGTAATTTATCCAGCAATATACGCCAACTTTTTGGCTCAAGCTCTTTAATTTAAATACCTTGCTCTTGACACAACATAAATATTTCCACACATGCATGGATATACACTGCGACATGCACTAACACGCGTGAGACTAGAAGATAGTTAGAGGCTTCAGTGTTACCATCCACAAAACCTTCTGATACAATCACAGTCAATAATATTCTATAATCACAAGCCCTAAAGGATCAATATTCTAGTGGCTCAACATTTAGTCAATTATACAGCGGATCTATTTTTTAAAGAGGGTTACATTACGACGAGATTTATTTTTCAGGGGTACGTTTTACAATGAGGAAACCTTTGCTATTTATTTTTCGTTAATTATTGTTTAACAATGCAGCCAAGTCTCAGAAACGCTAAATATATGGTAATTAGAAGATGTGACGTATGGAATAGAACAGTCCTGTAACAGACGCCAAATAAATGTCATCCACACAACGCAAACTGTGGATAACATCATCTGCGTTATATACAAGGTGTAACTGACTAAATTATGTGTCGAAAATATTCGAGGAATATGTACAAATTCTGCACTCTTACAGAAAATATTATTGTTTGAAATTTTTACAAAATCGTGTCAAGCTTGAACATATATAACATACTTACATATAAATAATATTTGTGAAATTGTTAAATTATTAATCTGTATATTTGCTTCAATCCCTAAATCATCTAACAAAAAATAGTCTGGTCGCTCAAAATCCGATGACCATAATTTTTTAATTAATCTAAATAATTACGATATTTTTGAAATGTTTTTATCTCCGACATGATTGAGATTAAGCACACATCCCGTGAACATTTTCGATTCGTAATTTAGTCAGGTATTCCACCCATAAAGTATTGTGGACTAGGTCTGTTACACCTGTAGAATGAGAAATATTTACTAGTGGAAAAAATCAAGAGATGCAGAGGGCTCCAACAAATTTAGATTGATAAAAAAATCTTACCTCACAACTGGTTTTGATAGTTCCACACAGTCCGGCAACTTTGCAAATCGCTTGGGGGCTCATATCAGATTCGAGCATCTGCAACAGCGCCGGGAAGTTTTCGAGTACACTTCTGCATTTACTTTTTACATTCTTTATCTGCAGCTTATTGCAGTATTTTGCGAAAACTTTCTTCAGACTCTCCTGTTAAAATATGTCAATGTTATAATAATTATCAAGATACAATGGTTTTTAATGAAAATAATCAACTATTTTACTATGACATAACGAAAGATTTAAACAAATAAATTTATAAATTTTAATAAAATCACATTTTATTTGTGATGTTACGATTATTTAGAACAAAGTTATTTGATAACTTTAAAAATTAGATACATCATTTGAAAAGATAGGTACATAAAAAAGTACATCTATTTTATATTGCTGGTAGACAGCTTAAACTAATTAAGCTATGGTGACTTTATAAAATGTTGCCAGATTTGATTTACATGAACGATACATTATTTTTTACTGTTGGAAGCGCCCATCTTTTTAATTACAGTGTTTCTCATAAACCTAATGGTTAAACCTAAAGCTATCTACCAGAAATAAAATGACACGAATTCTAGTCATGGTGGTGATGATATTTTTACATCAATTTCATTATAAATGTATTTTATTCACAAAATATGGTTTTGGTAATACTTATAGGTTAATATATATGAATATTACAAATTGATGAAATAATATACGGAAATCTATTACCATTTAAATATGAATTAAATATATTAATTAGAAAGATATACATATAGAATCAATTTTATTGAAAAATATTGTTGTTGCGCCACCGGGATTCGAACCTGGATCTCTTTCCTAACCGGGGAAGGTGCATTATCCAACTATGCTACAGCGACAATTTTCGAACCTATATGTTAAATTTTTGATATTAATACATTTAATCGTTCCATTAATGTTACGTTCCATCAAATAATGGAACGATTAAATGTATTAATATCAAAAATTTAACATATAGGTTCGAAAATTGTCGCTGTAGCATAGTTGGATAATGCACCTTCCCCGGTTAGGAAAGAGATCCAGGTTCGAATCCCGGTGGCGCAACAACAATATTTTTCGATAAAATTGATTTTATATGTATATCTTTCTAATTAATATATTTAATTCGTATTTAAAATATCACAGACCGTCTGTTCTGAATAATTACAATTTCACAATAAGAATGTGTTCTCCTAATATTACCATTTAACTATGAGAACTCACAGGGCCATTATTGTATACACTAATATAATTAATTTATGTAAGAAATGATTCGCTAAATATAATATTGTCAGTGTACACATATTTAATGTGTGATTTAAAACTGAATGTTTTGGTTCATGATCGATGAAAAATTATCATAGAATGTTTCAAGAATTTTTAATACCTGACAGCTACATCTTTTAAGTTGTTCTCTAGACTTCTTGACCAAGGTGCCACAAATGTTACAATTCATTTGATCTTGATCTTCTATGGATGGTGCATTTCCCCATACATTTTCTGCGCACCAATTCACGGTATCGCATCGTTGGGCATTACTTGAATTTAAAAAAAAAAAAACATTTTTAAGAAATATAACAAATATTTGGGAAACTTAGAGTAATCTTGAAAGAAATATTTTGGATAGGTATATAGGTTTTTGTCATATCATATTAGGCGAACAATAAAATATTTAATGGCTTAATAAAAATTAAAATGATTGTGTTTGTGTAGGTAAGTATTAAAAAGTTTGTTAAAATTCTTAAAAATTCGAAATGTTCAAATTAAATTATTTGTGTTCACATTATGTACGATATGTAATTATGTAACCTTTTAATAAAAAAATAGACTGAATGCAATGAAAATGAGATCGCTTAGTCATATATGCGACAGATTCATTTATGACAGAGTAAATAATAAAGAAATAAGAAAATAATGTAAATCTAATCTTAGTATAGTGAGTAAGATTAAGAAAGAATCACTTAAGTGGTTTGGGCTCATGGAACGGATGAATGAGGAGAGAATGGTAAGGAAGAAATGGCGTGATGGTATGTTAGTTAGTTTTAATTCAAAATCAAATGCTTTATTTAAGTAAGCAAAAATTAAGCCCACTACCCCTATGGACTTTCATTTTGATTAAACATTTTAACCCTGTACATCCCAACGTGAGATGGGAGAGTCCCAGAATACCTTGTCCTTTTCATTCGCAATCAATATTTGGATAATACCGTCTAAAGTCTAATCTCCTCTAAAATGTTTAAAGTTTAAAAAGGAGTCAGTCAAAGATGTACATTGTCTCCAGACCTTTTTAATATGCACGGAGAATATATCATGAGTAAAAATTGGAGGCACAAAATCTCAGGTACGCGGACGATACAACTTTGATCATTACATCAATAGAAGAAATGGCTACACCACTCTGTCGCATTGAAGAAGAAAGTACAAAATTGGGCCTTTAGATAAAAAAGGAAAAAAACAAAGCTCATGATCATTGATTGATATAACCAGCCCACCACGAATAAATGTCCTTCCAGACCTTGAAGTTGTCAAGGATTTCGGTCATCTCGGGTCTCTAGCTGCGAGCCAAAAGTTAAACAACGGATAGGTATGGCGAAAAGTTCTGTGTCCAGACTTGACAAGATCGCGGTATTTCCTAGACAACGAAGTTCAGCCTTGTACCTACAGTTTCTGGTGCATTCTATATTTTTATATATTGTGGAATCATGGATCCAGAAAGCAAGGCAAAGAAGACATTTGAGACACATGTTGCGCTTACCATGAACGGCGAGACGCACAAATATCTCATTCGGCAGGAACTTAATATCAAGGACAGGCTCTAAACCATTTGACTGAATCCTTTTAACTTTTGGACATCTTGTGAAAAGGGAAGATAATTTGGAGAACCTTGTTGTGATGGGTCACGTTGAAGGATGAAGAGGACCAAGTGGAAAAGGAATCATGTACTTCTCTGTTGACAGCTCTAAGGTCTGTAAGATGCCGAAAAAAGTGGAGGAGCATTGTCAAGAGTACGAGACCCATGAATGACCGACGCAGATGATGATATCTTAACGTATCTATACTTGCCGTTATAAAAATTCAAATAAATACAAAGTTTTATTTAAAATCGGTGCAACGAAGTCATCTAGTCTAGTTTAATTGAATATATTGTAAAAAAAAAAAATTAAATTTTTTAATTATCTCTTCCAATTCGTGTATGATATTTAAGATGTTGGTAGCTAGAAAATTATTATTAATAGATTATATTATACTCCGAACATCAAAGACCCTAGGAATCATTTGGAAAACACCTTAAAAAAATAACGTGCGGATTTATACGCAAGTGCGCACCTTCTCAAGCCAATGTGTTATAATAATTTTGTCAAAGCCTCCGCGTGGGCCTATTAAAAATATTATTTATTAAACTGAGGCTACTGGGAATACAGCCTCCCTCCCTCCTTCCCAACTTGGCCAGTCAAAACTCTATTTATTGAATAAAAAAACGAAAGAATTGGTACTTACGATAGATTGCTACACCAGAATGAAGGGCCCCAAGTACACGGATTACTGCCAATTGGTTCTTGGCCTACCGCTGAAATACAACAGATGACAAAAATTGATCAATTTTACAAATAAAATTTAATTTTAAATTACTCATATGGGATAATTTTATGAACACTTTTAGAATGAATACTTCATCGCCTGCATAAAATATACCCAATCTAAAATATCTAAATACGTATGTTAAGTAAAATTAAAAGATTAGATTTTTTATGTTTTTAATAAATTACTATTCATAATTGAATTGAATCTCTTTATAAATTAATTGGATTTCCCATAAATTATTTGTTTCATTGATCCAACCATATTTAATAATTTCGTTAAAAATATCGTCATAAGTATATAATAATAATAATACAAATCTGTTCGTTTACATTTTGTTGCCAGCTGGATTTTGAATTATTTTTTTTTAAAAAATACATATTTAATGTATTTTAGAAAAATATACAAATAAAATTAATTTAATCGGAAAATATTGTTGTTGATACCGGGATTTAAACCTGAATCTCTTCCTGTCGGATAACACAGGTATTAGAGATTCCGTAAAAAAAGAATTTAAAAAAAAGATGGCTTTCAAATAATGGAACGATAGATTTACTAATTTGAAAAGTGTAACATATAAGCTCGAAAATTTGTCGTCAATGCTCTGTGTTGGTAAAGCATAATCGGTTAATGCACGTCCCGCGGATAATAGAAGAAATCCAGGTTCGAATCCCGGTAGCAACATTAATATTTTTCGATAAAATTGATTTTATATGTATATCTTTCTAATTAACACATTTAATTTATATTTTTAAAAAAATATCACAGATCTATATTCTGAATAATTACGACTTCACAATAAGAATGTGTTCTCCTTAATTCTTTTTTTTTAACAAGACTGTGTTAAAATATTTATTACAGAACATAAAAATATACATACAAGAGGAAATGGTTTAGATTCATAAATATTTTTTACAATTATTAAAAATTATTACAATTATAGGTTAATTAATATAAATAAGAGATAGGTCGAAGTATATTTTTATGGTAGTCATTAACGGTATAGCTTTTTTTTATTGTAATATTCTTCAGTACCGCCAACTGTGTACATAATTGTTTTGAATCTCAACGTTTATAATAAAATATTAATTTATAAGATCAGGTCCTACAAAATGTGAGATATCTGATCATGATATCATTCACGTTTTACAAAAATATACTTTTAAATGTGTCAAGATTTTCACGATTATAACTATCCCGGTTGACATTAATAATATTTTTCAAAATTAGCAACGCAAATCAGACAATTTTTTTTGCTCATATTTACAAGTCGACATGTATATTTTCTTCATATATGACGTTTACACGTTTCCATGGTTTAATGATCACACATAAATTATTGTGTATTATTAATAACAATTGCAAAAATAGTCACGTCAAAAGAAGAATCTTATTACATACATAATTGTTAATTGTTTGAAATGGAACAATACCGCGTGCCGCCATGGAAAGCACGTTCAAGAAAATAAACAAAATGTAACAAAAGCCCGCAAATGTAAATCTTTGGAAAAAAAGTTTTTGATATATGTACATGGCAACGAAAGTAATTCAAATTAAAACCGAAGGAATTAATCTGAATCAAAAGCCATCAGACAAAAAAGAAAAAAATCTAGCAACTTAGATAAAATACAGTACTAGATCTACGCGAATGCTTAGTGCATTTTTTACAAGCAAATACGCCTGCGTTCACTCACTATATTCACATAGAATAAGGAATATACTATTGTAAACATATGTGAGACTCACCGAAATTAATCGCAATTATACTAAGACAGACTAAGAACAACTTTAACATTTTAATTCGCCTCGTTTAATAACCGTATGAATTGGTGCAAAACTATTCTTGCAATGTGCAAGGTACACTGTACAACTGCATTTATAGTTCGATCTAACACGTATTTCATCCGATAAGTCAATAGTATAGGGTGTATCAATGTTCTCTGTTACATTATTTATTTTGAAAAATTTATTCCAACTTTATTACAAACATATTTGTCAAACTGCAGATCAGTTTTACGGCATGTAATATATATATACGAATTGACAAATGCTGAAACAATTTTTTAAAAATACCGTTGTAGGATTAACGGTGTAATGCTGTATTAAACACGCATTTTAATAATAATAAAAAATAATCTACATGGCTCAATAAAACAAAACACTAATGTAACCGTATCCCTGAATGAGATTTTCGACTTGAGACAATCTCTTAGATACGAACTTCAGTTCCATAAGGTTCTCTGAAAGCATCAACTCTCGGCTTTCGTAGTCCCCGCCTACACACCATGTCTCAGAGATTCGCCGTCTTGCACCTCAATTCACGTTCGTCGTACCTACGTCAGATATCAATTATTATTATCGTTCGTTAGTTGGGTGGTTTTGAATCTTCCCAGCAGCAGTAAAAACTAAATAAATGTTTAAAATGTTAATGTTTAATGAATTATGTCTAACTTTCGGAATATATAGTAGACGGATCTATAGTATTTTTATGTAACGTTTGCACATGTCGAATCTTGCTGTCATGTTGAACGTCGTGTACTCTGGTTTGAGTTTTTGTTTCTTTCTATCTCAAGTTGATATCCGAGTTTATCTCAAGATCAAAATCTCAACACGTGTACGTGTTAATGATATGTATCTCATTATCTCAGTATCTCATCGCATCTCTTTCTGTGGACACGGGCTTTAATACCCAGCTTGAATAGAAAAATTTCTTCCAGGTCTGCTATTGGTCGGTTCTTGTCGTTTCAGATCACATTTCATGTCATGATAACAACTCATGTGTGATTCAAATCATCAATTAAGATAACAACAGACTCACTGCATCCAGACAAAATCTACTTCATCTGACTTAAGAGTCTTCGCTGACTAATAAATTTGATAAAAGTGGTGGGAAGTAGACAATCTGAACAGGTTGTCACTCAATTGTATTTTATTTTTGATATCATGTACACTAGTTAAAGGGAAGAACTGCAACTTTCGAAACTATAGTGGTGACAAAATATAACTCAGTTAAAGAATGATAAATATATAAAATTAAAATGACTAGATAGTTATTCATTTTTAGATAAGATATTTAAAAAACGATATATTTATTTAAATGAAAAATAATGTATTTCTGTAAAAAAACATTACATATTACTCAGGTTTAGATTTTTCTATACCTATAAAAATGATATATTATTTTCACCACTCCCAATCTCTCTATTCTGATTTCGAGAAGCATTAGAAAAACTAAAGCATATAAATTATTAAAAATTATATAATTTAATATTAATACTACTAAACTTAAAAAAATAATTAATACTTATTAAACTATTACTAAACTTAATAAATTGATTAATACTTATAAAATTAATATTTATTAAACAATTAAAAATTTTACATACTAAAAACCACGTCCGCTAGTGTGTTAGAACCACGTGTTTAGAAAAACGAAAACTTTTGAAATAAAACAACACCACCAACTCAAACGAGACAACATGAAGTATTCTTTGTAGATACATATAGAAATAATTATGCTGTTAAATCGCCAATATCCCGGATGCATCGGTTTGGTAACAAGTTGAATTTCGTTGACATTTTTCGTTGTAGGAGCATACCTGAACTGAAGAAATATTTGTATGTAAATTATACTTAGTTTTTTTTTATGTTATATTAAAACTGTTACTATTAAAAATGTACTGTTATAGTAACATTTTTATTATGTAAAAGCGTTGGCGTTGATGGAAATAAAAATAAAAATTTCAATACAACATTTATGGGAGGGTATTTAAATAAAACGAATGTATTTAATGTATGATTAATGAATTGAATTCTAAGTCAAATGATAGTAGATATTGAATCGAGAATACTCAATTAATGTTGACTAACAGAATAGATTTGTAATCGAAATATGAAAATAATTTTTATTTATTTCTCTTTTTTTTTATCACGTTGTAGTTTTAGACATTTGACATTCATCATTGTATTATTGTTTCAGTTGGTCTTAAGTATCCATCTATCAAAAGACAAACATGCACACAAGTTATTAAAAGCCAAGTTCGTATTGCTATACGATGATCCTGTAAATCAATTTAATAAATTTTTCAACGATGGCTATTGAACAAATAAGATTACGAACGTTAATTGCCTCATTTAAAAGTTATTCCTCCCAAAAAGAGAAAAGTCTCCACAAGGCTACGAAAATATTAATGCATCCGTAACCTAGTCTATAAATAAACCTAAAAATAATTTGTTGTTTTTTTTAAATATATCAAATAAAAAACAACAAAGTAATGCAGGTAACAATGTAAAAATGGTATTATCAATCTTTAATGTAAACAAACTAATAAATCGCGATAAAACAATTAATTTAATAATCTAAATTAGTGATGAGATAAACCATTATTCTGACTGCGATTGTGAGATTGATACAATCAACGATGACGTTTAATATCTAGTGTACCGATGGTTGCTCGCCGAATTATGAATAATCACTTACCAATTAACAGTAATAATGAATAATAAGACAAAATATCACGATCACAGGTACAATAACAGTTATTTAAAATAACAGTTCAAGTCATCACTAATCTCAAGATAAAAAAATATTAAAGAAATAAATAATAAGATAAAACAATTTGTTTAAAAGACTATTTATTGATAAATCAACACGCTTCGATATCCATGGTAACTTCTTCAGGAAACAATGTATACTAAAACTAAAAAAGCAAGCATAGATAAAAACAAAACATAGTGGTGGGTAACTAATTAGGAACTACTGAGAAAAAAAAAATTAAAAGGTGACTATTTGCAAAAAGGATTTGGTTATTTATTCTTCTTATAATTTATCTAACTAACCCCTAGTATTTGCATGTATAATTTCTAAACCCTTGTTAATGTCAAAATAATGGTTTATTTCCAAAAGGTGATTGGCGAATTCAAAATTGCTATTTAGACATCTCAAGTGCTATTTTAATTCTAATATCAAAATTTGCAAATATTGAAGAAATAAAATATCGGTTAATGAAAATAACAAAATAATTTCAATATATTTAATGATTTTTTTCAGTTTTGTTATTGTTCTAAAAATATTTAGTGTGTCAGCGCGCCAGCACCGCCGGTGCGAGATGTATTTGAGTGTGTGTGTGGCGGGCATAAAAGGATGACTTTTTTCGTTAACGTTTGGCTCCGAGACTAGTTGTATACTTTTTATCATAAAACTGTATTATTCGTGTAATAAAGAATAAAATTGTCACATAAGAGTTTCTTTTGGATCACCAACAATCTTCTAAAAGGTTTACAACTTGAGAAGTACTTCTTACGCAAGTACGTAACACTTGGAAAGCGTGGTTTTATTAATATATAATAAATAAAACAAAAATATTACTCACTTTTTTATTTTTTGAATTTTGATGTAGTTTACATTAAAATATACTTATTTATTTATAATTTAGTTCCATCTGAATGCAATGACAATCAGATATTTGTTGACCTTACCTAAACTTAAAGTAAAAAGATGTGAACCTTCCTAGTATAACAGCCATGTAATTTTTATTTCTGGGAAACAAATTTATAAATAAGTAAATTGGTAACGGAACACCTCTGCGTCATTCTGCAGCCCGGGTCGGCTACAACAAAAATAAACCGATATAAAATTGTTTTGTCAAATCAAAAAAATATTCAGGTGAGCCTCTCAATGATCAATAAAAAACATAATCGATCTTTGTTGGATTAAACAGAACATTTCTAATATTATATGTATTCAAATCCAAATATGTATTTAAATTCAAATTTTTACTGCTGTCGTAAAAACTAATAATAAAAATTATCTAAACACTACTGGAATTGTTGTCAAGAAATAATTTTTGTTAAATTTCTCCTTAATATATCCCTAAACTTTCCTAAAATTCACATCATTTGGATATGCGCGGATATATCTTTATTCTCAGTCCATCTTTAGGCCTAAGGATCAGTTCGCCCAATAGAGTCAGATCTTCCCTTCTGTCTACAGACTCTACGCGATAATTTCGCAATATTGTCGAAAGTACCGCCTTTTCCTCCAGCATCGCGAACCTTTGACCTAAAAATTGTAATATTCATAAATAAGTTTCATTGCGTTTAAAGTGATATACAATTGATTAAATCAACTTCATACAAAATAAATATTATTTCACTCATATATAAAAAAGAATGATACGAATTATCCGAAACATTGATTAGTTACTCAAAATCATCTACAAATCAAATAAATAATAAATTTTTGTCAAAATGTACTACATTCTCTAATATATGTGAAATTATTTATAAAAAAAGTCATTACCCTACTTTGTTTTATTAAATAATTAAAGTTATTTCCTACACTCAATTCAGATTTTTAATGAACTAATTTTAGTAGAAAAATATCTGTATGCATTAAAATTTTAATCTTGTAAAATACATTCCCAAACAGTATAGGTAAACCAAATAAGTAAGCTGTTGCGTACCTTATATTATACGTTTGGGTATTTATTGCACAGACAACAATGAATTGAGAATTGAGAATACAAGCGATCATCCACGCATAAGATTTATTATATTTCATCAACCTATGTTGGTTGTGATAATATTTAGTAAATTTAGCACAAATTACGCGAAAATCGCTAAATGTCGCCTCGGATTGATTCTAAATTTTTTTAATAGTTAACATGAAATCAGTTGAAAATGCGATATTTAATGATAACAATATAATATTTATTCCAACTATATTTAACGGCTGTGAAAGCACAATTCGTCATTAAACATGGCAATCGTATATTTTGCAGAACATATCATTCATTACAGAAAAAAAACCGTGAATTTACAATAACGCAAAAGGATTTAAATATTTATTAAATAATGAATGGCACAAAAAAAATTAAATTACTTCTATCCGCTAACTTGCAAGTGATTATTATTATTACGGATATTCAAAGTTTATTTTATTTTAATGTCAATGAAATAGATAAAAAACCGGTATTTTTAAAAAGAAAGGCCATTCAAAAGTGATGAAATAAATAAATTATGGATTTATAAAATAATGATTTTTAAAGTGCTAAAATACTGTCACAATAAATAACTTTACCTATGCAATTTCTGGGGCCAGCGCTGAAAGGAATATACGCATAGGGGTGTCGTCCTTTGCAGTTGTCAGGGAAGAATCTCTGAGGGTCGTATACTTCTGGGTTGGGGAAGACTTTCGGGTCGCGGTGCAGTATGGGGGTGACTATTAAGGCGGTCGTTCCAGCTGGCACGAGGTATTCTCCTGGAAATATGGAAGAACAAATGAAATCACTTAATTTTTTTTTATTATACGAGTCCACTTGACTACTTTGTCACCAAACTACTGGGTTTACTTGCTCTGTGGAGGACAACAATTGGTCCATAGTTAATTAATTATTTAACAAGAACCGTTAAATCACACAATACAATAAAAAATTTAACAATAAATATTTTATTTATATTAAATTGTGTAGAGATAGAGGCTAGTGAGATATTATCAATTCCTCTTCCATACTTATGCGGTTAATTAAAAAAATAATACCTTAGATCAAGCATTTTTTTTAAGGTCACCGAAAGGGCCTTTATTGAGTATTTCATTCTTAAATTTAGTATAATATTTTATATTAGAGATTATTTCACCATTTAAGTTAAGTGGCGACACTCGACGTGTAAAACTAACAACGTGTTTCACGCTATGCTATACCTTATCCCATTGTTAAAATTATGTTACAAATACAGTTCTATATATTTACTTAAATTTATTCAGTTTGTTATCATTTGTAAAGCAAGTTATTTAGAATATGTTTATGAACATCGTGTTTGAAAATGAATTGTTTAAGTGGATACGGATGATATATATACGGAAATTCAAAATCAGATACGAATTTCACACCTTTCCGTGAATGCTATTGAAAAAGAATTATTAGGAGAACACATTCTTATTGTGAAGTTGTAATTATTCAGATCATAGATCTGTGATATTTTAAATATGAATTAAATATATTAATTAGAAAGATATACATATAAAATCAACTCTATCGAAAAATATTGTTGTTGCGCCACCGGGATTCGAACCTGGATCTTTTTCCTAACCGGGGAAGGTGCATTATCCAACTATGCTACAGCGACAATATTTTTTAGCGACAATTTTCGAACCTATATGTTACCTTTTGATATTAATACATTTAATCGTTCCATTATTTGAAAGAGCCATTTACCTTATTTTTTACAAAATTTAATAAAAATGAATTGATAATTCTGACGTCTGCTATCAGTTTACTCAAAGGTATTTGAGATTCTGTAAAAAATAAGGTAGATGGCTCTTTCAAATAATGGAACGATTAAATGTATTAATATCAAAAAGGTAACATATACGTTCGAAAATTGTCGCTAAAAAAATATTGTCGCTGTAGCATAGTTGGATAATGCACCTTCCCCGGTTAGGAAAAAGATCCAGGTTCGAATCCCGTTGGCGCAACAACAATATTTTTCGATTGAATTGATTTTATATGTATATCTTTCTAATTAATATATTTAATTCATATGAAAAAGAATTGCTTTTAGAATTCAAACTGGGAACTTTATAACAATATTTTGGGGAAATGATTTAATGATTTATTAAATGTCTGAAGCGTAAATCTATAGATGTTTTATTTTTATGCATTACACAATAGTGGTATTTTTTAATCTTTAACCTAATGTTATTATAACTTGATTACACAAGCAATTATAATCAATCGCTATACGTTAAATCGACAATTCATGGATCATTCAATGGACTTTTAAATAAAATTTTATAGTATCAAAGACTTTTTGATGAAATAAAAATTAGTGAAAAATGATATTAACACAATATTATTATACCAATTTGAACATCTTCTTTTAAGTATCTTGCCATCATAGGAACACTCGGAAATAGTCTTAGCGCTTCTTTAATACAGCATTCTAAGTACTTCATATCGAACAGATCCTTCATGGAAGGACTCTTGTCAGGGTCTTTGTCGAAGATCTGATCCAACTCGTCTACTACCTGCTGCTGAATATCCTGATTGCATCCGAGAAGGTACAAGCACCAACTCACACCGGCCGATGTAGTGTCATGACCCTAAATCAAATGAAAATGTATTATAAACTTCTATAGTATAAATAGTTCTATTGAAAATGCAATAACAACGTACGAATGAACGACTCACACTGATTGTACATGTCTTTACCGGTCCTCAAGAATTACTCATTACCGAAAGATTTCGCCTATCACGGACCTAATATATGTTTTTTGATTCAGACAATTGTTATAATTCTATCGGTCCTGCGTATTTTCTCAAACCTTCTTCAACACCACATCTCAAATGCTCTCTCTCTCTCTCTCTCTGGTTAATCGTCCAGGTTCCACTCCAGATCCAGAAAAAGATTTCTATGAACTACTTTTTCATCTTTCTGTTTGTGATTTAAGGATTTTTTTTGTGTTCAAAACTTGTTTTGACATTACTAATTTAATTTTCGTATTCAATAAACGACAACCTTATGAAAATATTAATTAATGAGAAATTTTCAATAGAATGAATTATGGTCAGAATATTATTATCTTATTAATATCAAATATGAATTAAATATATTAGTTAGAAAGATATACATATAAAATCAATTCTATCGAAAAATATTGTTGTTGCGCCTTAGATTTGAACCTTGATCTCTTTCCTAACCGGACAAGGTGCATTATCCAACTATGCTACAGCGACAATATTTTTAGCGACAAATTTTCGAACCTATATGTTACCTTTTTGATATTAATACATTTAATCGTTCCGTTATTTGAAAGAGCCATCTACCTTATTTTTACCCGGTTTGGAAAGAGATCCAGGTTCGAATCCCTGTGGCGCAACAACAATATTTTTCGATAGAATTGATTTTATATGTATATCTTTCTAATTAATATATTTAAAATATCACAGACCGTCTGTTCTAAATAATTACAACTTAAGAATGTTTTCTTCTAATTATTAATATCATCTTTATTATATTAGTAATGGTGTAATGTATAATATTTTGTAATACTGCGGTTAAACAAACATATGTATCATAATATGATAAATATTTTTTTACTGTTATTCAGCCATTTACATTGATATGATACAATTTATTTTAAATATAATTTTACAAATTCTTTATTATTAAAATTTCATTGTGCTGATAATTTCATTTAGTGTTTTAAACATACTTATTTATAAAAATATATAGGCAAGATGTAAGGTAGTATCTCTAAGCAATGTGTATATAATAATAAATAATAATAATTATTATAAACCTTACTTCAAACATGAACGTGTCGACTTCTTCTCTGATATCTTCTGTAGTGAGGACTGTCCCACCTCGGGATGCTTCAATTAGTAAGTCAAGAAACGCGAGCTTCTTCTTTGGGAGAAGTTCGTCATCATTTTGTGGTTCATCATTGTCACTGCGTTGTTCTGCGGAAATTTCTTCTCTGCGCTCGTGTATCACTTTGTAAGAAAAGTCGTGCAGAGTTTTCAGACAACTCTGTTGCTTGCTGAAGTCATCCGTCATTTGGAAAACGTAGTCTGGTTGAAGCCACAGTTTCGACTGTCTATTGAGAATAATTCTTCCCATCCTGAAAGAACGTAAAAGTAAGATATAGTTGTTTGTTTATTTCGAGAGGAGTACCTACCCACATTAAAATTAACATTATGGCCCACATCCACGATTAAGATTTTTATGACATTTTTGACTATAGACAAAGATTATGCTCCCACGGAGATAACTTTCGTCTTTCGTAGTCCATCATGTACACCCCAGATATTTGCCTTTTCGCGCCTCATTTCACATTTGTTATACATAAAATATAAGTCCATTAATCATTCATGTTCCGTTTATCAGTTGGGTGAATTTGAATCTCTCCAGCAGCAGTTAAAATGGAATAAACGTTTGTAATTTAATAATGTCAAACTTACTAGAATAAATAGTTTCAGGTATCTATGGCTCTAGGTGACGTTAATCGAACGTCGAGTTTTTGCCTCTTTCTACCAGTCACAAGCTAATCTCTGGGTTTATCTCAAGATTAAAATTTCAACACATGTAGATAGTGTTGAATTTATCTCAATTTAATCTCTGGGATTTATCTCATCACGTCTTATTCCGTAGACACGCGCCATAATGTTTTTGCAGCATATTAGAAAATTGTATTTATGTCTAAGTAAATTTAAAAAATATTGAATCCTGTATGCTTACACAACTGTGTAAAAAGGTATGTTTGATATTTGATATTCTAATCATAAATCAGAACAGAATAGTTTTTTTTATATTCGAGTAAGTGTGGATTAAATTTGTATATTCTCGTGCAAGTAATCTCAATACATGTATTTTATGTGTATACTGAGTCTCAAAATATGCATTTAAAATTATTAATATTTATCTTATTTTAAAAAATTTGTACAGGGTGGTCCAAATGAGACTGAAGGGTTAAAAATATCCGTAACTTTTTTCGTTGTGTATTTTTTTTTCAAGTAATAAAAGATTTTTTGAAGATATATGTGCAATAACGTGTCGTATTGAATTTTTTTATTCCTCTGAAAAGTCTATTATCTCAACTCAACGAAAATACCATCAGCATATTAATGCCAGAACAGCTCCCAGTGGCAACATGATTAGGAGCTTAGTCTCCCGTTTCGAGAACCAGGGATCAGTGGCAAACCTTCCAGGAAGAGGTATTCATCGGTCTATATGCATTGAAGCAGTTGTGGAAGCTGTACGATCCATCTGTCTCTACTCGTCGTCGTTTTATTCAATTGTGCATCTCCAGAACATCCCACAAAGAATTTTGAAACTGAATCTGGTAGTCGAGAATAATTCAAACATATGGTTCCAGCATGATGGAGCCATAGCGCATACAGCATGAGTAACAATAGAGCGTCTTTGTGATTTTTTTGGTGAACGAATAATTTCAAAAAATTCCGATTTCGCTTACCTTCTCGTTCACCAGATTTGACGGCTCTTGATTTCTTTTTGCGGAGCTACTTGAAGGGGCTGGTGTATGTCAACAAACCTCAAACAATTCAACAACTTAAGCAGAATATTTATGCTCAAATAAGAAACTTGGAAGCAGAAACTTTACGGTTAGTAATGGAAAATTTTATTCAAAGAGTCAATATTTGTCAGTAAGAAATTGGAAACCATCTGAGAGATGTCATATTTGATACATAGTTGTAAAAAAACTTCATGAATTATATTTTGTTAAGAAATTAAAAATAAACTATTATTTTTAACTCTTTAGTCTTATTTGGGCCACCCTGCATAAACCATGTTTATTAATTTTTTGTCGGACGTATATTAAAATAATTATTGTACGTGATCTTGTCGAAAAACAGTGGTATTGAAACCGGTCGATAAGTTTAAATAATCAAAAGGGTTTATACAAACTTTGTTATTGTTAAAATTAATAATAATGTCTAAATACAAAAAAGTTAATGCTATAAACATCAAAAATATTCTCGTGGAAATCTGCATAATATCGAAATGTGCTACAATCGATCTTGATGTAGATCATAGAATTTTTACAGCATAGTTCAAGTGTCTTTGTCTGGAATATTGCCTTGATAACAGGATTCGAATAAAGGCAAAGAAGAGTGGTTAGGCAAAGAATAGATAGGATAGATAAGCCAACTTTGCATTATGGGTTAAACAGCATGCAAGGAGCGCTAAGATGAAAATACTGAGATGACCTGATGGAATAACAAGTTAGACAAAATGTAAAACGTGTATATACGTAATTTCTTTAGTTTCTCCCTATTCCTGAAAAAATAAAAGAAGGCCGACCCAGGTGGTATGGATATGTAATATAGAAGAAGGAAGATCACACAAAGACTAAAATCATTCATCATTCGTGGTTGCGTTTGGCGTGAATCAACGCATTTTAACCTCCCCATTCGCCCAGTCCTATCGCTGCCTTACAGCGTCGGATATACCAGGTACAGTTTGTTCTTCCCTTAATTATTCACTGTTACTATTTTATTTATTTATTGTAGCACTATGTATATATCTATACAACTGTTATATTAATAATAAATAAAATCTGTAACCCCAACGGAAGCTAAACAGTAGTGTAAAAAACACAACGCATCAACATTTACTTTGATAATTAAATCTTACCTCCTAACTAAATTAGTTCCAATCGGATATAGTTAAATTCACGACATTTTGCCGAGAGGAACTTACACGAGAGTAACCACTCCTATAACAATTCCGGGTAAGGGTGGGTCCATTTCTGTTTCAGTCATTCGCGGTCTTAGAGATTAGAATGTGACCAAAGATGCATACCAGAAGAGAACTAAGTGGAGTAGAATGATAAGAGTAGCCGATTCTTGATGAACGGGATAAGATAACGATACAAAAGACGTCTCATAAATGTTCCAACATAACGAATTTTGCGTATAAGCATAAATGCCAGAAGAAGTCAGAATACGGAAGGAGTTTGGCACTCACCACAATCCAAATTCGGCCGGTATCTCCAAAACGTGGACTGCATGTTTGAATTACTATTTCGTCATAGGTTCCTTTAGACGACGACAAGTTCCGACACTATGGACGCGAAGTCTCAAATGTATAATATTGTGATTCTTTCTATTCGCGTATACCGCACTCGCTCATGGTCGCCAATCGACTGATCGGTGGCGAGGCCGGGTGGGGATGGGAAGGGGGACGGGAAGGCACAGTACATTATTTTCGTTCAATAATAAATATATATATATATCTCCCAAACAACGACGATATTATCCAGCGAGAGAAAGATTATTAACGATGAAAAATATTTTTCCACATTAAACAAATATATTTATCAATAGCTAATTTTTAATTCAGATGGCAGCCGAAGTTTAGCAACCTTAGCGAGAACGATGCTGGAAAGTTTTGGAACAGCACGAACGCTTAGAAACATATTGTTTACTGACAAGCACATTTTCATATCGAACATATATATCGAATATAAACAGAACATGAGATATTGGTGCCCCGACAATCCAAGGAAACGCCATCAAAAACGTTTGCATTGTCCAAAAACAACAGTGTGGTGTGCAATTTCTGCCCGAGGGATAATTGGTCCTTACTTTTTTAACCAGCGAGAGACAGTCACTGCTGATGTGTATTGCCGAATGATCGACAAGTTTTTGGTACCGCGACTGCAGCTGTTTCCCGGGTTCAACAATAGAACACAATTTCAGCAAGACGGGGGCACTCCACACACAGTTAGAGTTTCAATGAGCTGAGGGGAATTTTTCCCAATAAATTAATCAGCAAGTACGGAGACATACTCTGGGCACCTCGGTCACCGGACCTTACACCGTGCAACTTTTTTTTGTGGGCATACCTTAAGTCGAGAGTTTATAGCAATAATTCTTGAACAATTCAGGCCCTACAAGAAAATATTTGCTGTGAAGTTGCTGCCATTGAACCAACGCTTTGCTCTCGCGTGTTCGCAAATTTAAGAGTCCAATTGCAAGAGTGTCTTGAGAGAAATAGACGGTATTTAAACGATAATCGTTAAACTCCATTTTGTATAATTAAAATATGAGAATAACATTGTGGTTTTTTATTAAACTTGAAAATTTTCCGCTGGACACCTTTCATAATAAACTCGTCATAGTTAAAAACAAAGTAAATGTATTATTTATTATCAAAATTAATAACCCGAAGTGTTTGCAATAAATAATAAAAATATATGTATCATTTTACCTAATTTGTATAACGCTGGATATCTTTAATTGTTATTTTTTATTGGAATAAAAATATATTACACAGTAAACTAAAATTGGCGTCGAAAAGAAGGAAAGTAAATTAATATTTTCCATACCGTTCGATTACGATCGAATGAACATTTGACTGACATATCATGATTGCCTTTCACATGTCTCTACATTTCATACGATCCGCTGGCGAGATATTTCAATCATAAGGTACACAAAATAAAATACACGGGGGAGCCCAAAATAATAGTATCTCTCTCGCGAAAATATAACGCGAGAGTGCTCCATTTTCCGAGTGGATGGGTAAATAAATTGATATACTGGCGCCGGGGAACAGCCAGCCCGCCGGGTGCGTGTGCACGATAAGTTGCCTGTCTTAGGCACACAGCCCTGAAAAATAGTTCGTGTACTTACTCATAGATGGCTTTAACGTATTCGGATTCGCTGTCTCCTTGCGCGTTTATTTTCCTTCCCATCGCAGTTTCTGTAAACATAATACGTAGGTTAATAAGGAAAACACATTCTTATTACGAAGTTGTAATTATTCAGAACAGACGGTCTGTGATATTTTAAATTCTTTAAATTTTAAATATTGTTGTTGCGCTACCGGGATTTGAACCTGGATTCTTTTCAATCCGGGGAAGGTGCATTACCAACTATACTACAGCAACAGTATTTTTGACGACAAATTGTTAATTCTGGCGCCTGCCATCGGTATACTTAAAGGTATTTGAGATTTCGTAAAAACAATGTAGATGGCTTTCAAATAATGAGATAATAGATGTATTAATTTGAAAAAGTGTTACATATAGGTTAGAAAATTTGTCGTCAAAAATATTGTCGCTATAGCATAGTTGGTAATTCACCTTCCCCTGATTAGAAAAGAAATGCGGGTTTGAATTCCGGTAGCGCAACAACAATATTTTTACGCAATGTCGTAAAATAATATCTACTAAGTACTAAGCGAAAATATGTATTCAGTAAGAAAACCACAAAATTATTTTGTCATCAATTTATTAAAATTGATTTATAACTTTTTTAAAGTTTGTATAAAATAAAAAAATCTTTCCGGCACTGACCGCAAGAATCGGACAGATTTTTAGAAAGTGTAGTTTTTATTTTTTTCTATAGGTTCAATATTCTTCTTCTATTAAATAGGCAATCCACCCTTCAAGAGTGATTTGTGCCATTTATCATGTTAAAATTCCATTTTATAGAAAAAAAAAAATAATATTATAGAATAGGAAATACTATATTACAAGTCAATACCATTATCGTTTAAAAAATTTGTTATTATATAGATTAAATGTGGCGATTTAAGGGAGAGAAGATGACACAAGTTAACTGGGAGTTGAAAATTACCACGGACGAGATTACTGTATAAAAAACCTGTGATCCGCAATGGACAGGCAAAAAAGATATGATCAAGGGTTTCTCACACATTGGAGAATCTATCAAGTTCAATCTGAATAAATGTGAGGCTACCTGGCAATGCTCAATTCTCATTCTAAAGATATTTGATATTATTCTTTTGAAGACTTTCCTTTTGGAGAACCAGGGAGTGCGGGAAATAGATCTTTGAATCATTTTAAGCCGATTACCCTTATGATTATTTGGATCCATCCATTGTGCAGTCCAGATAAAATTCGTGCGTTTTTTTACCATATTGAGTCTGTCATACATCGGGATATGGAATTGACGGGGAATAACTCCGGAAAGAGTGGCCTCTTTGGCCAGTTTATCAGTACGTTCATTTCCATGAATTTCCTTATGCGCAGGAATCCAAACGAATGACACCTGTTTATTGTTGCTGTCCAAATTAAATAGTCATCTTATAAGTTCAATATTAATGAAGTTACTAATTGTAAAACTTTTTGAACAGCCGCCATTTTGAAGCAAGGGTCATTAACAAACGTAGCTGAGATACTTACCATGTAAATTTTTGCATAGGTAGTACTTCTATCAAAATTTTTCGATACAGTATATTTGTGAATGCTAACAATATTGAATTATCTTTATTACGTTCGGATAATTTGTGGTATAATTCTTATATATTTTGGATAAATCGCCATAGAGCTTGGAGAATCCAGTAGTCACTGGGAAGCGGATATGTAGAACAAAAACTGAGAGATCGATCGCTCACTGGATGTATCGACCAAGTTCGGCAAAAAAAAAACTAGACATGTTGTTTTCTAAACAATTCTTATGATCGAGAAGAGTGTAGAAAATTGTCTCACGCAGCAAGAAAAATAATATTACGGGACCGCTATGTTTAGCCATGAACTAAATGATTTGATTAATATGGTAAAGAGAGAGCTATACATTTTCAGGATTACACAGCTGAACATATGTTGTCGAGTTATATAGAGAGAACAGTCTGATAGATGTATTATAAAGCGAGTGTAAATGACGCGAGAAGTCGGCGGCGACAAATAAATAGTGTCAGAATAGAAACGTGTCTCAATCGTTTTGTCTTGTATAATATTTTTATGCGGTAAGAATCTGAAGTTTACTGAGTGGAAAATATCGGTAATATCAATATAATGTAAAATATCAGACTTACCACAAATAATATCGAGTGTGCATAGAGTTACGTAGGGAAAAATATTGAATGGACCGTTGTCAACCTCGTTCCGCATCTTATTAACTAATATGCGACTGTGCTCGAAGAATACATCAATGAAGTTGTCCAAAATTTTGAAGTGGAATGCTGGCGTTAGAATCTGCAAAAATATTTAAATTTTTGATTAATGCAGAAAAAAAATATTTTGAAAACTATGCCCGTGTATATTGTAAGGCGTGACAATATCAAGATTCATTATTGTGATCATACTGATTAATATTATTATATATCATATATGCGATACAGGTAGCACCTGTGGTACATGTTATAATAAAAAAAGTATGTAATGCAAGTTAAATGAATCAACTAGAAAGATTTATCAATCGAAAAAATATTTAGTTGCTACCGGGATTCGAACCTGGACCTCTTCCTATCGCTATAGTAATTGGTAACGTTTGAAATGATATTCATTCAAGTCAACATTTGTAAATTCGAGTAACGGAAATGCCACGCCATTCGTTTCACCCTTACGAATTTTCGAAAATATCGCGCTGTTAGTTTTATTTCAAAAATGTTATTTTATCGCCATGCTTTGGAGCTATAATACCATAAAACGTAATAAATTAATTAAATACTTTTAAAAATGTTATCTTTGTGGTTAAGATTCATATTTTTTTTTTTTTTTTTTTTATTTTTTTTTTTTAATAAAAATAAAAACAAAGATAAAAAATAAAAATATAAATGATTTTTATTAACGATATATTAAAGAACCGAGATGATGCGCGTTCTTTTATTTGTGACGTTTACAATGTGTACATATATATACACAGCTATGTTATAAAATATACTATTAAAATATAATATTTAAGGGATCCCAATGTACAATTTGATGTAACCATATATAATACTTCCAGAATTAAGCTTCACGCAAGTTCCAAATCATTAGGGAAGCATGAAAGGTTCAGACTAGATACCTAAAACTTATCACATACTTTAACCCTAATTAAAGAATGTGCAGATTGTATTATTAAAATAACGCGATAAATGAGTTGGACATATTTAACACTAAGCTAAAACAACTTGTACATTACTTTTCATGAAACTGCATATAATATGTTCGTGTTAAATATTTGTTTATAATATCATACTTTCTACATTCTTGTGTATTTTATTAATCATTTATATTTGCATTTAAATACACATTACAATACATTAATAATTCATTTTAGATTTGAATTTTTTTTTACATTTTTTGTGTATTTCTGTCGACTTACCATTTAAATAAATAACAGCACGAAAAATACTGGCTACTTTAACAAAGATGGCAGTCTCGAAAAGTAGCCAGGACAATGCTGTATATATCAGAGGTGGATTTCTACTGCATTCCACACAATAAACTACGAATATTATACTTAATAGTAATATAATTGTGATAAGTTAGTTACAACAAAAACATGTACATGGTTTAAAAATAGTTATAATGTTTAATATAACTATTTTTAGACCATTTTACCAATGAACAATCCGTTTATTTTTGTAAGCTACGGTGGGTACGGGTGGCTATGAGTCAATTGTGACGAGCATTTATAAGAGATTTGATTACCACATCTGTATTGTATGAACTGATTTAATCTGTTTACTGTCTTCAAATTTTAAATGCTGTGAAAAACAAAATAAAAAAGTCTTATTTTCGCCTTACCAAATAAATAAAATTCACCACATCATACACCAGGTCATCAGGAATAAATTTTGAGTTCATACGTATGTATACTCAATATCGACCCCTCAGAATAACAAGGTTCCATCTGACAATGACACTGTTGATTAAATTTCAACATATATTCATGTATATTTTATTTTGAGTATGCAAATATGATCACTTTTAAGGTCTTAACTTATTTTCAGTATTATCAATGCCCCTGTGAGATGAACGAAATTAAAAATAAAAATAAACATTGTAAATTAACAATAATGATCCATATATTGTAATGATGCGTGACTGATGCAGTTGGAACTTTTAGCTCATACTATTTCCTTTAATATCCGTTAAATAGAGTTGGTGTGTATGGAAGAAATAAATATTAATGCATTTGGAACCCATTTCACGCAATAACTCAAATTAGTCCAAAATGTTAGTTGGAATCTTGTTATTCTATTAAGTATGAATTAAAGTAGAATAAAATTTAAAAACAAAGAAAAATTATTTTAGTATATCATCTACCGATCATGTCTATGTACTGTACATATAATATATCAAAGTTATATGCGGCAAACATACCCAGTGTCGAAATTACATAGGTATGCATAAATAACCAATTACGATTGGTAGGTCATTGTGTTAATATGGATGATACACGACTTCCCAAACACGTTATGTTTGCGCAATTATCGCATGGCAAAATATGACAGGGTGGGTGGAAAAGATTCAGACACTGATCAGATACTGAACACTGGAAAACGGCGGCCCACGATCGAGGACAATGGTGTCAAAAAAACTTACACATGGAAGAGGGCTGATGCAATTATCGAAAAACGGAGAAAGAGGAAAGAAAAGAATGACGATCCGTCACTCAGAACCCCCCTGCGGTTCGAGAATAGGGCTCTTCAGTCACACGCGTAATCACAATCGATAACAATGCCAGACGTCATCATCGTAAAATAAAACTATACACATAATATAATTCATATATTATAATACTTATTTAAATGCCGAATAATCTGAATTAACAGAATACAACAATAGCAGATAATACAACAAATAAATGTATTGGCCGTGTTGTTTCTGGCACCATGACAATAATTCATAACAATAATGTTAGTAGTGTCTTATAGAAAATGTTTGTGATTAATCATTTGTCACGTGGTTCAAATAAACATAAATCTTTATAGAAGGTTAAATATTTAATGATCATATTTTTCTTGCACTTGGCTTGTTTTCAATTTTTAGTTCTTTAGTTAAACATAAATTTTTTATTAAAATAAATAATTAAGCTATGTTTAGTAACAAATAAACGAAATACCTTTCAGCAATATTTGAATATGTCCAAGAACACAAAATTACTGAATTTTTACCTACAAAGACACTGTTATTAAATAAATATCAGATATCTCATAGAGACGAAGCTATTTTTATTATATTTAATGCAAAATATATAGAAATTTGGGGTAATTACTTGCCTTACTACCTGTCTTCGGCTGGCTTAAGTAATCACTTTATAACGTTAAAAATCCAGTAATTGTGTGTTCTTGGACATATTCAAATATTGCTAAAATAATAATAATAATAATAGCTTCGTCTCTATGATGAGATATCTGAAATACCTTTCTTCTAGATCTCCATTTATTTCCTGTACTTGTGAGCAGACCAGTTCCCAGCCACGGTCTCAGATAAATATACTCCGAGCTCTTGGTTATGTGTCTAGAGCTATTGAGAATTGGCTGAAAATATAAATGATTTTTTTTCGATTATCAAGCAGTACCTATACATTACTTATTCGGCCCAAAGTAAATAAATGCGACATTCCTAAATTACTACAATTAAAGTATTTTTGATTTTTCTGAATCTGAATCAATAGAATAAAAACATAATTCACCATCTATGAGTATTCTACTAAAAGTATACTTTTGATACATACATCCTACGTATAATATCATCGCTTAGTATATAACTGTAAAAAGCAAACTTTTCAGGAGAAACAAAAAAAAACAGTTTATAAAAAAAATTACTGATTATTTTGATATTATTACTGAAGTATTAGTTAAAAAATATTTTGCCTGATATTAAATGCAAGTGTTGATGGTAAAATTTGATTGAAGATTTTTTCTGTAAATTTTGATACCAAAACTTATTTGTCAGTTTCGAGGTATCACATGTTAAGCGACGATATATTATTAATGCAAATAAAAAGAATTAACTACAATATAAATGTATACAGAAAAAAAATATTTTTCGAAAAAATATTTTAGTAGCTAAATACAAAAAAGCTGAAAATGTAACTCCCAAACAAAAATGTGTTCTCTTTAAAAAAAGATGGATTAAAAGTGGTAGTAGATGTTTGAAGGAGTTGAGACTGACCTCTAGGACGGAAGCCTCTGAAATGAGAATATAGGGTTTGTTTCCCATCCATGCCTTGTTTAAACCTTGACGCTTTCCCCATAGGGTTCGAATTCCAGTTAGCCTTGCGTAGATCTCTGGAGAAAAATATACAAAACAATGAATTGATATTTGTAATAATAAAACATTCTAATACAAATTAAATGTATCAATTTAAAAGATATACAGGAAAATACAATTTATCGAAAAAATATTTTTGTTGCTTACGGAATTCGAGCCTGCATCCTTTACTCTCCGGGGAAATGCGTTAACCGATCATACCACACCAAAATAGTAAGGTGACGACAATTTTTCGAATTTATATATTGCAGTTATTTCAAATTATTCCAAATTTAATTTAATACCACAGAATTATATTCTGAAAAAACTGCAACTTTCCAATAATAATAATATGTTCTTCTTAATTAATAAAACATTCTGTAAAACAAATAATAATGCTATTCAGTAAACCAAAATTTAATGGCCCGTATCCACGTATGACATTTTTGTGAGATTTTCGGTTCGAGACAGGGATTATGTTCCCATGAGATTCTCTGAAGACAACACTCAGCTTTCATAGTTCACCGTCTCACCAAGTCTCAGAGATTTTCCATCCTGCTACTGACTTCGTACTTGTACGTCAAATGTAAGTACGTAGACCATTGATGTTTCGTTCGTCAGTTAGATGAATTTGAATCTCCCCAGTAACAGTTAAAACGGATTAATTGTTTAAAATGTAATGCCTTCTGTTTGCCCAACTTTTCATAATAATGTTTCTAGGTGATGGTTGTGCGCATGTGTCAAGGTTGCTGTCAAATCGAATATCATGTACACGGATTTGAGTTTTTGTCTCTTTCTACCAATCTCAAGTTGATCTGCAGATCAAAATCACAACACGTGTATACGGTACCGAGATTTGTCTCAACTAAATCTCTGAGATTTATTTTATCATTTCCCTTATCTCATTCCGTATGTATAAAGTTATCATTTTTTGTTTATTAATCCAATATATTATAGTTCTCTGTAATCTATGAACTTTCACGACCAATATAAAATGAGATTTTTCTCATATTGAATTAGAAATTTCAGAACAGTTATGTGTGTTAAATATGAAATCAATGGAAAAATAGTCGAATTAATAGATATTTTTGACTATCCTTAACGAAATACGTGTATGTACATATTATAATCCCTTTTTCTTTCTAAAAATATTAAATTTGATTTTAATTTTTTACCAAAAATTAGTACCTATGATATTTTCATTTAAAAAACTTAAAACCCTGATTCAAATATACCAATTTTATCGACGGTATGTGGAAGTGTCACGAAGAAAAATGACTTATTTAGCATGTGACCATACGATTAAAAATGTACGACAAACAAATGTATATTAGTATTTTGTAACTAAATCTTCTAACATGATTAAATTAGATTGAATATGAATTATTACTAAATTGTTTGACACGTGTAAGATATGTAAAGGGGAGGAATAGAAGGTTAGGAATTAATAATGTAATTCAACTGAAATTTAATTAGAAGAAACAGCATCCTTATGTTCCATTACGAGATGTTGTATATGTAAAAGATATTAAAATATTCTCGGTTTTACACTGAGCCAAGATGACTTATTAGACTTGTTACAAAAGTACCTGCAGGCCCAATGAAGTACTTATCTTACATCGAGTATCACATATTAAAGTAATGAATCATAACTTAATGTGTCCAAACACTAGAATATTTACAACTGGAATAGAAACGTTGGTTTTAATTAATAATTTAAAATTGTGAAACGTTGCTGAATAATAATACAATAAATAATAAATAACTTGTAATATGTACAATATATTAATAATTTTTTTGACTGTTAGGTATATATATCAATCGTGGTATACATAGGAGGCATGTTCGATAAATGATTCATATATTTCTACAATTTTAATTTCAACAATTGACCTTGTAACTATGAACTCGAAAGTATATGAATGAAATACGGTCTAAATTTATAGTATTGTATAATATCCATAGGGAGGGAACAAATAAAATACTAATATTTATACTATTATTAATATTTACACATTTAAAAAGAAAGTTATTTTATATTTTTGCATTTTGGGATGTAAATGACTACCAAATATTTATGAATATCTCTGTAAACTTCAGTTGCGGAACTTATATATATTATACGAAGCACATATGACACGTATTATATGTTAATATATTAAATACATTAAATATTGGCTTTCGTCATATAGGTCACAGATATATGAAAGAATATATAATATTAAATTTCTCATGAAAGTAAACAAAAATATAGATGCACTTAAAATATAATTCGAAGAAATACGCCGTCATTACAAATTAGAATAAATGTATTAATTAGAAAGATATACATATAAAATCAATTCTATCTAAAAATATTGTTGTTGCGCCACAGTGATTCGAACCTGGATCTCTTTCCTAACCGGGGAAGGTGATTACACCTACCTTTTTTGATACCTTTTTGATATTAATACATTTAATCTCCTAAAAAAAAAAAAAAATTAGAATGGTTACCGTCATGATCGCATTGGAGCTCGACACAGTTCCCAAGTAGTGGCATAGCCCAGGGTCCAGGAATTTTTCCAATCAGTTTCACCAATCGCCTTCTCTTCCAGTTGTAATAACCCAATGATGATACAATCACCAATATTGATAAACTCACGAAGGGCGAAAAGTTAGGAAGGATCCTCGACCGTAATTCATTAAAAATATAATACACATTTTTAAAAATGACTGACATATTTTTAAACTTTAAAATCAAAATAATGAATTTAAACTGGCATAAAGTGATCTAATAATTAATTGTGATGTTTCATCATCAGCGTGTGTTGTGTTGTCGTCGATGGAGAAATGACTGATGGAGACTCGACAACCATTGACTATTTACCAGGGCGGCATGATGACTAAGAGATACCCCACTAACCGCGTGTTACTTACTGTAATTCCATTATAAAAGTGAAATTTTGACTTGTCGTGACGCGTGGATGTTGAAACATGTAACGTCAAATAACATTATTATATATTTTTATGCTAATAAGAATTTGAGATGTTATATAATTTTCGGTTTTGTCTTAAAATCAAGATAACTTTATGATTTTGCTAAATAGTCATTAGACATGAATACATTAAGTTAATTTTGATTATCACAATAATAAAATGCCGTGTTTAAAAAAAAAATGTTTTTAAATAACTACAAAACTTTTATTTAAAATATACTCGTAAATAAGATTCTTTCACGGCACAAGTGACACAACACAAATTATTTTACAATTTAATTAGTCCAGATGAACGAAAAAATCATTTCACAATGACCACTTGAAAAAATAAATAATTAAAATCATTATAAATGACATTTTGATTGGTATAAATAATAAATATGCAGCACAATATTTATTTTTAGAAACAATATGTCAGTCACAGGTTTGAATTAATTATCCTGTAATATGTACTAGCTGAATTTTTAATACAATTGTTATTATATTCAAAATATCACTGTCATCTGATTAATTCAGTCTCGGTAAAGTAGATAACTGTAATAAGTGATAGTATAATTGTTACATTATATTTTAGAGTTCTTGTAGGTAATGTTTATACAGATTCGATGTTGATGAACATATTTGAGTTTTATACATCATTATTTAGTTAAAATATTATCCAGAAATACAATAATTATTTTTAACTCGCGATTGTAAAATAAATTTATTATGATTTGTAACACTGCAAGATTCCCGGGCTCGACTTATAATTGATATTTAAAAAGTAAATTAATTTTTCTGATTTAAAAAATATATTCAATATCCCATTTCAGCATCACTTATTTAATATGTATTAGGCTTGCCTACAAAAAAGTGATATTTGATATCAGATAATGTTTTTGTGGAGATTTCTCCACCATTGTAGCTTGCACTTGACGATGGAGAAACTATTATGGACGCTACTGAAAGTACAACTGACACTTTATGGCAAAAAACTTCACAGATAATGTTCTGAATAGATGAGATGCTAAGGTATCAAAGAATTGTAGTTTGTTCGCATTGTTGATGTTAATCCTAATTACAAAACAACATAATTTTTAGCATAGTTTGAACAAAGTTAAGTATATAATGAAATAAAATAAATCGTAACGCATTTTCGTTTCCACTGACGAGTGAGAATTTTATGTAGATGGCGGTAGAGATTCAATTTTCTTTCGAACATTGCGGAATATCCTTTTTAGGTAAGTTTATGGATTAAATTCTAACATAAACTTAATTTAATGTGTGTATGAGAGAGTACAATTTAGCTTAATGAAAAAAGCAAACTGCGTAGGTCCCCGTGTACTAAAAAGTATGTATATGTTAATTTATAACATCGTTCAAAGTTCAGATGAAATTAGTTTTATGGCCCTACGTCATTTTCATGATCCCCAATATGTAATTTATAATTTACATTAAGGTATGTACAACGCGTGTGGTTTTATGTTCTCCTTGTGTAGTGACATCTGTTGATGGGCGTTGCGACAAAAATGGAATCATACGAATTTTATGCTAATTTATCACACACTCTGTTGCCGCGTATAATTTATTATGTTATTATAATGAAAACTTTTAAAATCCATCTATTTTGTCAAGATCATTTGAATATACGATTAATATTTTTTATCCGCCATTGAATGAAACTGATTATATTGCCTATACAACGTGCGTAAGAAATAGGCAAGTTTCTAATATAAAATTGTTACTAATGTTTTCCTCATCTTAACTTATTTTATTTCATTTGTAAGAACGCGTGACACTTTTACAAATATTTTTTCTAGTTTTCTGCCAAACATAATTATGAAAATCATATTTGGTCAGGTAATTACATGCCTAGTTAACATGCGAAAGTACTTGGCAAAAGTTATCCACAAATCGTGCTGTACATTTGTGCCGAATAATTGAAAAGTAATCAAAAATTCGTGATGAAATGACGGGTTTGAATTTACTGTTTGTTGATTTTAAAAATGATAACTTAAAACAAAAATGTCATTAAATGTACAGACAATGTATTTTGATCATTATTATAACTGTTTAAAGAAGATTATAATGATTTCATGACAATCGTAAAATAAAGCCATTACACGTTATTCAACTTGTGCAAGGGTAATTGTGTGAAACAGCAGAATTCATTAGAAGTAGGAGCAAGAATGAGCGATATGATTATATACAATGTCCGGTGAGAATTTTTCAATTTTTTTAACCAAACTCACTTTTGAGGTTAATTGTCGTATGGTTGATGAGTTTTTGGTGCAGCAATTGCAAACATTTCCCGGATAACATAACAGTACGAAGTTTCAACAAGACGGGGCAACTCTACAAACTGCTAAGATCACGATGGAGAAGCTGAGGGGAATTTTTCCAAGAAAATTAATAAGCAATTACGGAGACATACCCTGATCATTTAACGCCTTGTAATTTTTTCGTGTGGGGATACCTGAAATCTAAAATGTACAGTAATAATTCTCGAACAATACAGACCCCACAACAGAACATCAGGCGTGAAATTGCCGCCATCAACCGAACATTTTTTTCTCTCGCGTATTTGCCAACATGAAAGTTTGGTTAAAATAGTGCATTGCAAGAAGTGGACGTCATTTAGATCAGCGGTCGCCTAAGTGGTGGTCCGGAAGAAAATTTCGCTGATCCGCAGAGAAATGTGGACGTTATTTGCATTTTTTAATCCATAGCAAACCAACCCGGAAAAATAGGTGAATTGCCCGGATGATTGATGCAAGATGCATGACATCATTTCAATCTCGTAAGACGTTTAGCTAGCTGCATTGCACATGTTTTGTGTCTTTTCATCTGTCACAGTAATCAAAACACTATCCCGATTTCGGCTTACAATAAATTAAGTTCTCCGTCTTGCAGTAATATCATTGGAGCCAAATATCTATAATATTATTTCAAGAAAGACGGGACGGGACATTCATCACACAAGAAATGTATAATGGTAAAAGGTTAAAATAATTAAACCATCTTTTAATTTATAATATTAATATAATAAGCAATATTTGAATATGTCCAAGAACACACAATTACTGGATTTTCACCTACAAAGGCATTGTTATTAAAACAAATTATAGATATCTCATAGAGACGAAGCTATTACAGCCGAACACAGTTTGTAAGCCCTGTAATTACTCATATTTTTCCGTTAAATATAATAAAAAATAGCTTCGTCTCTATGAGATATCTATTATTTGTTTAATAACAATTTTTAATTGTTTTGTTTTTACAATTTTTGTTTCATCAATAAAGCTTTTATAATTTGGTTACAATTAATATTATAGTTAAAGTTTATCAACTAGATGCATTTTATGTGTTCTTTGATCACTTTTTTCTAAATATATTTAACACTTTAAAAAATCCTATTTGTGGTCCGCGGGATTTAAAAATGAATATTATGAATTTAGTGGTTCGTGAGGTCCTAAAGTTAGGCTACTTAGATAACATAATCTTTGAAAAGTGAAATCTGCAAATTTCTATTATCTGTTAAAACTAAAATAAATATAATAAACTTATTTGTTTGTTTTTCTTTTAATTTCAAAATAGTTTTATTTTACTGGACACCATATATTATGTGAAGCTAATCTGTATTGTTTAGTGCTTAAGATATCCAAAGTGTTACTAAATGTTATATAACAGTAAATAATGATTGATTAAAACAAATTATTGGGTTTGTTTATTTGGGAAACATGTTCTCTAGAGATGGTAAGGTTGAGAAAGATAAAGAAAGAAGAGTGGCTACGAAAAATAATGTATATTATTTTCTGAACGTGTTATGCCAAGCGATGGTAAGGCCATGCAGTTCTTGTGCCAGAATTGAATTGAAAGACAAATACGAAAGTAATCTGATGCTGTTGAGTTACGGTCGCTCAGACGTACGAAAAGCAAATATGTAATGTGTGAATAGAGTGAAAAATGAATGATTTAGGAATTTATATCGTTATTCATGGAATTATTGTTTAGCGATGTGGAGCGAGGAGAGAATGGCAAAGAAGAGTGGTGTACTAGAACAGAAGAGTGTGGCGTCTATCCTTTATGCTTACCCTTGCAGAGAAACGACTCTTTAGGAAGATAGTTAGTCAGTAAATTATTTTATTATCAGTTTATATAGTATTTATAAAAATAAATCATTCAAATGGTCCGAGAATTCATTCTTTCCCCTTTTTAGTACAGAGTTTTCTTATAATTTTTTTACAATATCCAGGGAAATAGCCACCCACGGGGTATAGCAGCAAGCAATCGGTGGAAGCCGATCACTTATCTGCTAGTAAATACAATATATATTTAGATTAGTTAAATGTTCAAATTATTTATATTATAGTGAGATGAATTTACACAAAAATCTATGAAACATTTTTGTAAGTGAGAATACATTTTGTTGGAGATTAAAAAAAAAATTTATCTATAACATATAATTTTATTTCTGCAAACGCGAAGGGTGAATATTTATGGTTTGAATGGTAATAAAATAATTTCCAATGAGCATTGTTATGTGGCGCATCCCCTAAAGCGTGCTACCCTCAACCCTGGCCACAACAAGAGGAATTACATTACGCTTTACTCGAGAATATGTTTGCATTGTGCAAGAATTATAAAGCGTTTGTGTTTACACTGGGGATAACTGTTCAAAATAACTGTAATACTAGTGGAATTGGCAAGAATCTCTGTCTGAGGGTGTGATGCTCGCAATATCTCACCCCTTGTTTATTGATGACACCACAGAATATCCAAAAACCCTATAAAAAGGATTTTAACCAGCAATTACTTATTTTTCTTCTCACAATTTTTAAAGTAAAATAAGAAACACTATAGATAAACTTAGCGGAAGAGTGAAAATAAAACACATTTATAAAATACACTGAATATATTTTATAAATATGCCAAATGACATAAAACAAACGTTTTTTATATTTATATTAAATAAAATAAAACACAATCACTTTTTATAAAACCGCGAATTTTATTAAACGCCAACCGGTATCGCTTAGCTCAAGCTTCGTCAGGGTGTATTTAAAACTAATAATAAAAACAAGAAGAGTGCACTTGTATATAAATAAAGAGGGAGATAAACTAAGATAATATACAGAAAATCAAGGGAGGGGAGAGTACAATGTTGATGGATATTTTAAATACTAATTTAATGTATTAATTATAAATATATACATATAAAATCAATTTTATCGAAAAATATTGTTTTTGCGCTACCGGGATAATTACAACTTCACAATAAGAATGTGTTCTTAATAATTAATGATGGATATTTAATTGATTGATTTAAAAGGAAATTATATTAATTAAATTAAATCATATTAATTATTATTCTGTCTCTCTCTCTTTCGCATATAACTTTATATTCTGTCTCCTTCTTTATGTATATATAAGTGCACTATTTTTGTATTTATTGTTAGTTTTAAATACGCCCTGATGAAGCTTGAGCAAAGCAAAACCGGTTGGTGTTTAATAAAATTCATGGTTTTATTCAAAGTGATTGTGTTTTATTTAATCTAAAGGTTTTCAAGTTAGAGCATGACTGTTTAAAAAGTACATAACTAGAAAAATATTATTAAGCATGTTTAAAAGGAAAAGAAAATCGAAGAAACCACATAATATGGACGGGAAGATAATGCGAGGAGCTTTAATAATGATACGGTAAAATCAAAATATACGAAGCAAAATAGAAATGATTTGTCATTTTATCACAATGGCCTACCCTATGTGATAAATCTGATAAACACTTGTAAAAGAAAAAAAAAATTTTGAACGTTGATAGTGCGTTGACCTCACAATTTAATAATGAAGTTAAATATTATGTAGGACAGTAACACCAATATTGTAGGGTTAAACGACGGCAACAGCCTTGCGAGAATTACCTCGCCTCTTGTATGGGCCGGCAATGAAGGGAAGACATGATTAATTAGTCTTTAATGAATATGTATGAGAATTATTACAGCGGGTGGCGTGTCACCCGGGATCCCCCGGATTCGGTGCGAGGAAACCTTCCACTTAATATGTTCAGCGGCCGCCATCTTATTGTGTATCACGGCGGCTTACAGCAACTACAACATGGCCGTTTCTGAGAAATTATTGCATTAATGTGCGACCCTTTCGTAGCCCGAACCTAGTGTTTGTGTTCCTTCATATTTCAGGGACAAATCCCACCCCGGGCAGTTGACCTAAAAACTAATCTAAGAATAATGCTTGCAGTGGATTTGGTCCCACAGTTTTATGTTAAACATCGGAAAGTAGTTAACCCGAGTAGAGAATACTTATATATCGCCTTGGTGCCATGGACTATGGAATGTTCAGTGACTAGATCTGAATAGGTAAGTTGTATCCCTTCTCAAATTCTTCCGGTCTTCGAAATAATTAATGTATCAACTTAGATATGAATGCAGCTTAATGATTCCAAATTCTATTTATGCCAAAACTCTAGAGAAAAGAAAGCATAAAAACAATGTTCAATAAAGGTCATAATATTAACAAATAATATAAAACAAGGTGAAATGTCAGAATGAGTAAAAGTCTAATCCTACTGGCTTATTTTTAAAATAGTAAGATAATAAAATAATCATTTTAAAATAGTAAGTTTGTGAAAATATGTATTTTTTTATAAGAAATAAATTGAAATTTTCTTGACAAAATAATGTAATGAAAACAGTATTATTTGAATACTGATTAAATGTATTAATTAGAAAGATTTACATATAAAATCAATTTTGTCGAAAAATATCGTTGTTGCTACCGGGATTCGAATCTAGATCTCTTTCCAATCCGAGGAAGGTACATTAATCGACTATGCTACAGCACACATTACTTTTGACGACAAATTTTCGAACCTATATGTTACACTTTTCAAATTAATACATCAATCATTCTATTATTTAAAAGCCATCTACTTTATTGTTACAGAATCTCAAATACCTTTGAGTAGTCCGATAGATATACATATATAATTTTTGATTTTATATGTATAGTTTTCTAACTAATACATTTAATTAGTATTTAAAATATCACAGACCTATGTTTTGAATAATTACAAATGTGTACTTATTAATAATATTATTTAAAAATATCGAAATTAAAAAAATATTTTTTTTATTTACGCCACAAGCAAATATCTACTTACTCAATTCTGAAAAACTGGGTAACATTATATTTCAATTGATTTAAATCATTTTACTTCAACATTTTATAATCTATGGCATCGGTGGCTACGTTCATAAATAGTTTAATATTTATTTCCCATTATTCAGGCCATTAAGCGGACATGGTGACGGTGGCGCGGTATATTAATTAAACCATCCCCGCCTGCCGAGGGAGCGCGAGGGGATGAACAGGGGTAGAGGAAGGCTCTGGTGGTGAACTAACTAGAGATGAACGAGTTCAAATGTGGTTGCTGAATTGACATCGAAAAACTGCGAATGGTTAATTGCTCAATTTTAAAAGCGACATTTTTTTACCAAGTGTTACAAACACTATTTTAATTTATAAATATAAATTTTGTTAAATATTCCAAGCTCTCTCTTCCTTAGAGATTGACTTATAAAGTGTTTAGGATAATAATTGTAACGTTACGAATTATAAAAGGTATACGTTTAGTAAATAAAGCAGTCTACGATCAATAAAAAAAGAATTCCTGGAGAATGTTTAACTGAATTGAAATGATGTCAAGTTTTAAAAATATTTTAAATAAAAAATTATCTTTATTTTTAATGACATTATTATAATATAGTCTGCTCGTATACAAATGTACGTTACCTTTGTAAATGACATAAACAATATAGGTAAGCAATTATCAGAACATCTTTTTCAGTCGGCTCCCTCATCTGAGGATCTGGACGCCTGACCTGGTGATGACCTCAATGATTCTCCTCTATCTTTCTGTGTAGCCCGCCGTTCAAAAATTGGGCAGGTCGTGGACAATTTACGTTGAATTCTTAATCATTCCAAAATTGAGACAATAGTGAGCATTTTTTTTACACAAATTCAATCACCCAATGTTTTATGCTAGTATCACGTTGTTAGGCTGTGCAGGTAGCAGGTACCATCGTGATGTCTTCAAATAAAAAAAATGTCATAAAGCTAACAAATAACAGATAAAATAAGATTGAATTTCAAATTTAGCGGAGTGATTGTTTTCAAAAGTGGTAAAAGAATAAAATATTTAAATAAAAAAAAAAAATCCTAATGGCACAACATGTCTAAAGTTGTTGGTTACTCTTACTGACGGATTTTATTGCCGTTATCCTCGCACGTGTGAGTGACGTTCCTCAATTCAAAATCTTTGATCTGTATTGAACATTTTAGATAATGAAAATTTTCTATATATTTATCATCGTATCATTAATTTTTGATAAAACTAATATTACGAGATTCATCTTCAAAAGATAACAGTATTTTTAGCAAAAATGTTATAAAAATCTAGCATTATTTTATAAACAAACATGTATACAACGAGCAATTATGTTACGGATATTTACATCTTAAATACTTATTTCATTAACTTGTATTCACTTTCATATTTGATTTTAATTTCTAGAATTATTTAACTTGATTAATTTATTTATTTTCACTACTGTTATGCTTAATTTTAATTTCATTACTTTCATGAAATGTTAATACTAGCTATAATACTATACCAGAAAAGTATTGTCTGCTACAATAAAGTGAAATACTAGTATAACAGGCAGGGTATCGAATTTTACTTTGCTGCCAAAAACCTAAACAAAATTGCCTCATATTTCTACAGAAAATATTCTAAAAAATATATTATTATTACTGTTTACATACACAATTAATATTTCATTTAATCGCAATATATAATATTGTGTAATTTATTTTTCAGTATTTCCCTTACCGAGTCTATATTTTTAGAGGTCTGTTCACATTTTCGGAAAATTTAGACACATCTGAACAATGCAAAAATATTGAATATTCACGTCTTTAATTACATAGTTGTTCCACAAACCTTCGCGAACAAACAGTGTTACGATTTCATACATTTTGCAGTTCTCAAATCCACGAAATTACCATTAGAATAGAAGATCCCCGGCACGCTGCGCTATTATGCTCGCGTATTTATTCCTCACTCTGTATGATATATGGCCTGTTCACAGAGAGCATAACTAGGTCCGGACCAACGCGCAAATGGAAAACGGACAATGAGAAGTATATAACAAGCGCCCATCTCTGCGCAAATATTATATAAATGTTCTCCTTTAAAATGGTTCAGATTTTCTAACTGAAGAGTTTAGGTATGTTAACTCGATATTTTTTTAGTTATAATTTTTTACCATCACTGCATTTAACATTTAGTATTTATGTATTTATCGAAAAAATATTTTAGTTGTTAGGTTCAAAGTTGGACCTTCTCCTATTCAGGAAAATGCGTTAACCAATTAAAATATTCAACCAAGTTCGTTTACGAGAAATTTGTGAACTTATATTCTTTGGCTCTTTCAAATTGATACATCTATTCCATTCTTAGATTTAGATTTTTAGCGATTTAAATATTTTTTCTGTATATCTTTTTAGTTGATTAGTTTAATTTGTTTTAAAAATATCACAGATATAGATAGATCTGTAGTATTTTTAATAGAACATAGGTTCTGAAATTGCATCTTCACAACAAAAATGCGGTCTCCCTAAAAATAAATTATTTCTACTTTGTCACAAAATACTATTTTAATGTAATATGTAATCATACTTGCACAAAAGATAATGTTTCATCCAGTGGGAGTAATTAAAAAAATGATGCCCTAATATAGAGAGGAATAAAGACATTAGTTCCCAATGTAAGGGCCCCCTAAATATGTATATAAGATATACGGATATTACTACTGTGCTGTTTTTCCATTAAATAGGAACAATAACATTAGTCTGTCGTCTTCTATAACATTCTAATTTTTTAATATTTACGTAAGTGTGTGTTCGGTGTTTATGACAGGACCAAATCGCCGATCACCGTGAGCGTGTGTGGATGAGCCCTTATGTTTACTATACCTATCTGTCGTCGTCGTCCCTCCGCCTCTTACCATAGAGCATGAATTTGAAGTGAATGTCCCACTGATCTGGTTTTGCACAGTGACTGTTGCTGTATGTTTCGGTTTTCTCGCAGTGCGTGCCGAAGATTTACCATCACTATTGGGTGCTTCATGATAATCATCTAAGAAGTTTACTGAAGTTAAGGAGACCTGTGAGTACAGCAAGAAAATCCAGGTAAGTCGTGCTTCCTGGTTGGTCCTTGAGACCTTATTGTTCTGTCCTTATACCAAACTCCTATCACTCTTTCTACATCCCAAATCACCACCTCCTTGTGGTGTAAACAGTGTGTATTTAAGCATTTATATGTACTCATAACTGAAAACATGTTTGATTTTCATTTAACGACGGCGATCTTTTCCTCAATTTAACTACTGAATACATTAATAATATTTTCACGTATTTTTATAATACACGTGAGCTTTTTTACACAAAAACTTTTTTTTAAATTTTATAATTTTAACGAACAATTTTAAATTTTACGATTTTAAAAATGAATAGTGAATGCATGGGAAAAGTACCAATACATGTAAAAGTATTGATATCGAATGTGTTGTAAGGCAAGGAACTTTTGGGCCCTATCTAACGTCTAACGTAGGCCCCAAGCCCCAGTGTACTGCATTGGAACCATTGGCGATGTTACGTTATTGGATTCGTCTTATTAGCAATCTACCATGCGATCACTCAAGTCACGATTTATTTTGTATAATCTCTGCCTACAATTTTACAATGCAACTATTCCCCCTTCAAGCCACCCACACCAGACTAGTTTCTTGATTAACATGGACTCCACTCTAAAAATATTCCATCATTTATGTGGATTGGATTTATTTATAAACGAAACAAAACATATTTCACATAAAAATCCCACAATGAAATTTAAATACATCTTTTCATCAGAGAAAACAAAGAAACATTTTCGAATCAATATTTTAGGATGAAAATGTTATTTTTGGATGTTGAAGTCTAATTGTTATTTGCTGTAATAAAGTTTTATAATATGTACTTTATAAAACTTAATTACACAATCTGAGTAAAGGATTGCTCCCTATATCTTTCACAGAGTAACTGAAAGAATATAAAATTTTCTAAATACTAATTAAGTGTATTAATTATAAAGATATACATATAAATTCAATTTTATCGAAAAATATTATTGTTGCGCTACTGGGATTCGAACCTGAATCGAACATATATGTTACACTTTTTCAAATGAATACATCTATCATTCCATTATTTGAAAGCCATCTACATTGTTTTTACAGAATCTCAAATACCTTTGAGTAAACCGACAGTAGACGCCAGAATTAACAATTCATTTTTATTCAATTTTGGACACATTGATACAACTTATATATTATTAAGGAGAACATATTTGTAATAAATTTAAATATTTATGAATCTAAACCATTTGCTGTTGTTATTTTTCTTAACACAAATTGTATATTTTTTTGTTTTGCAATAAATATTTTAACAAATTATTGATTAAATATTTTACCACAGGCTTGTTAAAAAACTGAATAGTTAATAATATCGTATAATAAATAATTATTAAGGAGAACACATTCTTATTGTGAAGCTGTAATTATTCAGAACATAGGCTGTGATATTTTAAATACTAATTAAATGTATTAATTATAAAGGTTTGTCGTCAAAGATACTGTCGTTGTAGTATAGTTGGTACTGCACCTACTCCTAATCGGAAAAGAGATCCAGGTTCGAATTCCGGTAGCGCAACAACAATATTTATCGATCAAATTGATTTTATATAAATATATATTTATAATTATTATATTTAATTAGAATTTAAAATATCACAGACCTATGTTCTGAATAATTACAAATTTTTTATTTAAAAAATCAGTACCTAGTTATAATTAATTGTATTATTACATCTGTATATTTAAAAATCAGGCTCCAACGTCACCCCGATATGATTAGAAATGTACACTGAACTCTTACTAAAGGACAATTTTTAATATTGACACGTCTATTACGCCCAGAAGGATGGTAATGTAAAATAAATATCGCCTCCCGCCCTCGGGTAAACCCCTGGCACGTGGGCGGCGCGCGGCGCCCGCCCTGCACGTGCGGGCCAGCAGGGGATGCTTTCTGTGTGCACCGCACGCTTGGTTGCTGGTGTCACACAATCCGTATTGTCTCCTTTTGCCCGTGAGATAAGATATTTTTAATACAAATGATATGTGTTCATTAGAAAGATATACATATAAAATAAATTTCATCGAAAAATATTGTTGTTGCTATCGGGATTCGAACCTGGACCTCTTCTAATCCGGGGAACGTACATTAACCGATTGATTTATTATTAAAATTGTTAAATTTTCAGTCGCTCGAGTCTGTGATGAAATATAAATAAATAAATTACGAATAATATACTTTTTTCATCCTAATTGATTTTGTATTCTACAGATTGAATACTCGGTATTGATAATAATTTACGTTTTTAGAAGCATATGTTTATGTCAGCTGCCACACAATAACACCACATCTTGAGTAATAAACTTTAAATAATGATTTAACTTTTTCGTACAGATACACATCTTCTTCGATTACTACATCCCAGGGTAGGATTTTGCCACTTACCCGACTGCTCTCTACCGACTCCTATCCCTGGCCATTCTTCTTCCTAGACTCTCTCATCCTGCTTCAGTCTTCTTCGGCAGTCAGTCCACTTTTTCCTTGGTATGCTTCTAGTATGATTCTGCTGGGGTATGCACTGTGTCCGATCCTTTTCATTCTTTTAACACGGATATGTAGATGTAAGATGAGAAACCCTGCAATACAGAGTGCTATCTATAGCTTGATGTCGCTCTTCTGGTACATTTTTTGTGTGACACTGATATCGATCGTATTTATGAAAAAAATAAATTCAGTTAACAAATCTAGAATGTAAAAAATTAAAAATATGTATAAAATAGATGAGTATGTATAGGTAGCGGTCATTACTTAGCTGAAGCGATCAGTTGAGCCGATTGCTTTATTTTTGATTTTATATTCTTCTTTCAAACAGGCGATCCACCTTTCAAGAGTGATTTGTGCCATTAAACAAGTTTAAACATTATTTCATAGAAAGCAGTACAACAATATTATAGAATAGGGAATATTGCGTTACAAGTTAATACCATTGACATTCAAGAAATTTGCTATTATATAGCTTAAATGTGGCGAGTTGAGGGAAAGAAGATGACACAAGTTAACCGGGAGTTGAAAATTACCATTGACAAGATTATTGTAAAAAAACCTGTGATCCGCAAAGGACAGGCAAAAAGGACATGGTCAAGGGTTTCCTCCTCAGCACCACATTCATATATTGGGGATTTTATATTATATGTTCATTAGTACCAACTTGTCAGTAAATAAGAAAGATGATAATTGTCAAATTCATTGATACGTGTCTTACAGCATCCCTTTTAAACAGAATTTACATAACTAGTAATTAACAGTTAGATACATTCGATTTTTTTTTTGGATACAATTACAAATTATATCAAGGCTCACTTTCTTAAAAGATTTTCGTAATGTGCTAGATGATTTCATATTACAATTACTCGTGGTACTTAATCTCTTTAATTTCGCACATCTTTAATTACTGACATCTTTTTATTGAAAATATATTTAATGAGGTTATACGTCGTAAACCTACATATTGTAGATATTCATCCATTTTAAGGTTTTGTGTTTTAGTGTTTCGTCCTGCGAATGTGAGATTTTTAAATTAATTAATTTATTTATTAGATGACATACATATTTTTGTTCTAACAGAGGTGAATATATTATACATAATGAACATAAGACATAATACTCATAGTTTATTGTGTGGGATGGAGTAAAATTCACCTCTGATATATACAGCGTTGTCCTGGCTACTTTTCGAGACTGAAGTCTGTGTTAAAGTAGCCAGTTTTTTTTTCGTGCTGTTGTGGTATTATTTAAATCATCGACAGAAATAAAAAGAGAATTAAAAATATGTATAAAAAAGTAAAAATAAAATAAAAATATATGTAGTGGAAGTGTTGTAGGACTAGTGAATTATTAGTGTAGGTATTGTATAAATTATATTAGAATATTAGATAGCCATGCTTCTGATTCATCTCTATCTGATTGGATATATATATTAAGAAGAATTCATTATTATTTTGAAGTTGCAGTTTTTTCAGAACATATTTCTGTGGTATTTAATACAAATTAAATTAATCAACTGGAAAGATATGCAGAAAAAATCAATTTATCGAAAAAATATTTTCGTTACAACCGAGATTCGAACCTGGACCATTTCCTATACGGGAAAATGCGTTTTCTGTTTGGCAGCAACTAAAATATAAATAGATTTATTCTGTATATCTTTTCAGTTTACTAATTTAATTTGTATTAAAGATATAATTATAATTATTTAAATAATTCACTGCTTTATAATTTTTTTTGATACGTTATTGTAATTAAAAAATAAAAAGATCAAATAGCGATAGTTCAAGTCATTCTCGAATTTCACATCTCGGTAAGTTTCTAAAGATAACCTCGCCGCAAGTAAATTTGAAGTCAGAGCATAATTAGATGTATTGAAATGACTGAAAACTATTTTTACAAGACATCTGTTTAGTATATAACCATATATATGTATTTAAGTTGAGAATGCCGATGATAAAAAAATTGCCAATTGTGTAAATAATGTACGATTCAATATCACTTTATCTGAAAAACGCAGTACTAAAAAAAAATACAGTACTAGATCTACGCGAATGCTTAGTGCATTTTTTACAAGCAAATACGCCTGCGTTCACTCACTATATTCACATAGAAGAAGGAATATACTATTGTAAACATATGTGAGACTTTTAAATATTAATTAGAAAGATATACATATAAAATCAATTTTATCGAAAAATATTGTTGTTGCGCCACCGGGATTCGAACCTGGATCTCTTTCCTAACCGGGAAAGGTGCATTATCCAACTATGCTACAGCGACAATATTTTTAGCGACAATTTTCGAACCTATATGTTACCTTTTTTGATATTAATACATTTAATCGTTCCATTATTTGAAAGAGCCATCTTCCTTATTTTTACAGAATCTCAAATACCTTTGAGTAAACTGATAGCAGACGCCAGAATTATCAATTAATTTTTTAACAATAATATTTTTCGATAAAATTGGTTTTATATGTATATCTTTCTAATTAATGTATTTAATTCATATTTAAGAAATTTTATTGTTATATTTGTTAATGTATATAAATCATGTTACCAATAATTATTATAAAAAAACATTAACAGATGTGAAATGAGTTTTCTACGACAATTTTCATTCTTCACAATTTGAAAATAAACAAATTGTACAATTACATCAATGATATCGCATAACACTATTTTCTCGTCACGTAAATTCGCATCAAATCAATCAAAATTGGGCCAAAGGGAATATTTAACATCTCGCGTAACCAGGGGAGCAGAAGAATCTACTCGTATCATAAAATAAGCGGTTCAAACAAAAGCCCAGGCGACGAAGGGAAATATTGCATTAGCCCTTGTCGCGTGGCGGTCACGTGATCGCGGGAGAAATCCCGTCGCCGATTGTTGTGTACAAAGGATAATTGCCTGGAAAGAAATCTTGTTATATATCGAGTGTGTTATCCGGTTGCATTTATGCCAGTCTGGTAGCGATGAATATTTAAAATGCATTTCGTAAATCTGTTTTTTTTTCTACCATGCTGAACAATTTTAATATTTAATAATAAAATATGTTAAAAATAGAAGTAGACTTTATATGATTGTCTCCAATATTATTTGCCCACCTTTCAGATAATGAGATTCTAAGCCCAATCCAAAGATCTAATTAACAGTTTGGAATGAAATCTGTAATTAAAACTGTCTGCTAAGTTTGAAGTGATTTTGGGCAGTTTATGTCCCTGAGGAAAACGACCTAATACCGTAGGTGAATTAAACCGGGCTTTAGTCTAGGGTTATTGCTTGCCCTAACGGAACTCTATGATGCTATACTAGAAGCTTGGAGATTATTTTGTTATTTTTCTGTAATTCCAGAAACTATTTTCTTTCAAGAATTTTTTTTTTTATCCGTAATTTTTGGTCCGTGGTATTTGCGAAAGAAATAATATCCATTTTTTTTTAAAATATGAACATTTATAACATATACACATTTTAAACTCGCGTAATTTTGTCTATACCGTAAACAACGATTTTTGTCTAGCCGTGGGTTATTTAGAAAAATTGAGAATCATTTATAACAATTGCATGTGCATGCTGGTAGGCAAATTGCCAGTACGTAAGCATTGTTTCCATTTAACTTGTTTGTTTAATCTCCAGAATAATCATACTGAACTAAATATGTTTTACTGCTAATATGTTGGCATCTTTACGTCTGCGAATTTTCTGCATTTTTCAAACAATTTGTGCTTAATGTTGTTGTGTTGTTATGCTGTTGTCTTCAAAAGGGATTAATCCTTACTGAAAACTACATGGACGTTTTGTTTTCATAGTGTATTCCGACCTATTATTCCAATGTGATTCCATATTTGGGTGTTGGCGTAGATAATATTTATAGGTTATATATGTCAAGCGACCGAATTTGTATTTTTCGGGATATTATTAAGTTAGATTATTACCAATATTAAAATAAAATAATTTCTGTTATGAGTTTCGGCTATGTTAATTTGTAAAGCTAGTTATTTAAATAAATTTTTTGAATACTGTTAATGAAATATTTTAAATCCACTGTCCGAAGGAGAATTTGTAGAAAATATTTATGCGAAATCAAAAGCAGAGTACGGTACCGACTAATAAAAGAACTTGCCCTTTTATAAAATAATAATTATATTCTAAATTTAAATTGATGGAATTGTTCTCAAAATTATAAAAAAGCATTTTTTTTATACGTACCATACTTATTGTATACTTAGTTAGCATCGTCGGTAACAGCATAACCTAAGTTTGTGCCTACTGCACGCCACGCATATTAAATATATGTACATATATGGAACTGGTGTCTCAAGGCAAGATCGCGTTTTTTGTAGATGGTTTTTTTGAGGAGAAACATAAATTTCCCCTGAGAACAAGTACGGTTGACCTAGAGGTAACCATCTACAAAAAAAAAATCTAACTTAGAAGAGATACCAGTTCCATACACTAGTGCTCGCGGAAACCTTAAATAATAAAATTATATATAATACGACTATACTATAAATGACAACACCCCTGATGATGGATCCTGTAATGGGATTAGAAATGTCGACCAGAGAGGTTAGATGCACGTAGCAGAGTAGATCAGAAAAGTCTACAAAAAAATAATTAAGAAATAAAATTAATTGAGATAATGAAAATGTATTATTTAATGTTGAGTTATTTTCAATTATCAATAATTCTTATTTAAAACCCCAGGAATGTGTGTCTGTCATGTTACGTTATTACCTGGGGAAATTTTGAGAGGTATTTCACAATATGTATAATATTTGACTATCAACTGTTTTTATGCAGTTCTCTATGAAAGAATCACTTTTTCTGTTTTTTTAAATTCTGGTGATAGTAATAATTTTTTTTTTCTTTTATTGCTATACATATCCCACAACGCGCCAGACCGTCTTAGGAAGGGTCATATGATATAATAAAAGTCTCTGTCATGTGACGATGTACCTGGATATAATCTTCCTAAAATATAACAATTTAACTGATTTCTAAAATTTAAGAAAATTATTTATTTGGGAATAAATATGCTTCATTATTAATTAAGAGATTAAAGTAATGGAGATAAAGTTGATCAAGTTTTCTTAATAACGTTGTAACGGGTAATTTATGATCAACATTTTCTACTTCTTTCGCAACATGTATATATATAATAATAATAATTTTCGTTTAAAAAATTCACCTAAAGGGCGCTTTACATAATATATAAACTGTTTGTAGTCCTCAATTATCTTTGCATTTAAAATCAAAAATTGTTTTTTGAACTTATGGAAATGATTTTATTAAAGGTGCGTTTTTAGTCTCTTCTTAAATAAAGTCTCTCATACACCGTTTCTTATGACGGAGGGCAAAAAGTTCTCGGTCGGTTCTACAGCCCTTCCTGCGGCTGAAGTAGAAGCTGACATGTGAGTTTGACGTCTACTATTCAAATTGTTTAAGATACAAAGATCTTGGAGATACAGATGCGCCATGTTATGTGTTGCCTTGTAAATGAACCAGCATAATTTAAATTCAACTCTTTCAAGGAACTGGAACCAATGCAGCTCATGTAAAAGGAATGATATGTGAGAGAATTTAGAAGCTCCATATATTATCCGTGCTGCCGCATTTATAATGGATTGGATTATCCAGCTGAAACATTGGCAGGCTAGCATAAATGCTATTATTATAGTCCACACGTGACACAACAAATGCATAAGTAGACGGGTTGGCTCAGGAGGAAGATGTCTCCGAATACTTTTAATCTGTCTCAGTTGATGTCAGCATGCACCGACAGTTTTGCTGATTTGTGTATTCATTGAAAGATCTGAATCAATGTGCATGCCCAACAATTTAACTACAGATTTAGCATTCAAAATATATGAAACATTTTCTATCACACATATTTTTCTGCATTTCTCAGTGATATGGTGAATACTTGTTTACATTTATTTGTTCGTGCTTTTTGCATTTTTTTTGCTCGGTAAGAAATTTGACATTTACCATAAATAAATAAATTTCTTGAAATACGAATACATAAAAGAAGTGCTAATCAGATAAATACACACATTATATTTCTATAATTAATATATCAAATACTAAAAATAATTATTTAAAATGGACATTTGACTACTGTTTGACTTAATTCGAAGTGTTATGATATAGGTATTATACGTAGGTAGTAAATATAGTATGAAATGGCCATTTCGTTAAATTCTGGATAAGCTCAACTATGCCATCCGGGATTTAGGCCCGGTTCTGTGAATAAAGCAATAGAAAAACCATAAAAATGTATGTATTGGCAATGGCAAATATTCGAAATAAATAAAAATTGACGTCATTCTCAAATTTTTGATGATTATGCCCGCTTTTGCAACACTGTTAGGCGGGATCAACATTGACAGTAGTAAATTTGACGTACAAACAACCCACAAACGTTTTTTTATCACGGGTGATGGTAAAAATTTACTATAGAAACAATTTTCTATGGTCAAAATTTACTACTGATCATAGGCTTCCTCGGAATTTTTTAGTATGTGATAGAAAATTAAATATTTTATAACATGAAAAGATAAGAGATAATATATATTATTCATAATATTTATATATTTTATAATTGGTTCTCTATATTCACTTAATTCGCTTTGATTTAATTTGGTTTCAATATTCCTGGCCAATATCTTGACCACTTTTTAGTGTCGACTCACTGGAATTAACAACATGGAACGAAAGTTATTCTTTAACAAAATGTTGCCATCGGAAAGTCACCAATGTGTTTCTAAAAACCCATTCTTGTAAAGTAAATGATCCACCTAAGCAAAGGTACAATCCAAATACAGTCAATATATTTGAAAAGATCCTCTTATAAATATCATTATATTTGTATAATTGTATTTTTTATCCCAGTCATTTGGGGTCATCTGGGGAACCTGCTACCCGGTAGTCAGTAGCCTTTTTTAACATAAAAATTTAATTTTTTGTTAGACATGTCCAAACCACCAAAGTTGCGAATCGTGGACTTTGTCTACTATCGCCACTTTAATTGTTCCTTGGATAGTTTTAATACTGATTCTCTCCAACCTGGTGATGTCTAATAACCATCGGAACCAACGTATCTTTGCGGTATACAGAAATCGCTTCTTCTTGCATCTCAGGAGCCAATATTCTGCTCCACAACTGGGATGATCGATCTGATTATATATTCCATATTACATAGAACAGTGTAATATTTAATCACATTCGAAAAATGTATTAAAATTATCCTCAACTTTATTAAATAAGTATATACAGGAAGTCCCAAAAAAAATTATACACTGTTTAACGGGTCATATTTTTTCATTTTTTTTCAGGGTGTAATTAATTTGAAATAATAAATGGACTAAAATTAATTTTTGAAAAAAGAAAATTTATTTTAAAATGCTATTGAAATTATGAAAATTTAACAGAAGTACAAAGACAATATCGCAGGGAGTTTCAGACAAGTCCACCTAAGCGACAATTAATCAATAATACGCCACAACACCAAATGAAATGTTTTTTGAAGTTTTGAATCAGTAGCCCACCGTTATAAGCGTGTGTTGACCAGAACGGTAATAATTTTGGACATCTGCGGTAGGAGGAAAAGTTATACATTTTATGTATATATTGGGCCCAGCAGTATATTGAATTAACCTAATCTCATCTCTTGATTAACTGTTTATATATATATTTTTTGTACATTGATCATTGCACTTTGCTTACTGCTATACCGGAGGAACACTGTCTGCTATAAATACAGTAAATTACTAGTGTAGCAGGCAGGGTATCCAAATATATGTCTTACTTTCTTACTGATATGTTGTATTTACTTTGCCAAATTTTATATGCATACCCTAGGTACATTTGTCTGATATTTGAAATATTACGCAACACTCATAGTAATTAACTAGGTGAAAATGTATACTTAATGAATATTAATTTGGAAGAGTAATACGTTAGACCGTTAGACATTATTTATCAATGTAAGTACATAATACATGTAAAAAGTGAACCTTATAAATGTATTATTATTATGTAGATTCTTTTGCAATTTAAATATTAATTATATGTGAATAAAAACTGATGTTATAATCATTCAAACTGTGTATATATTTTTTGAATCACTCTGTATATGTACACGTACATAAAAATACAAATTAAAATTATTTTATCTCGCATGCAAAAAATTAATAATAATAATAAAAAAATAAAAATGCATGAAGTTAAGATATTACATCAAATAAATTATCAAAAGCTAAATACATTTAATTTTAATTACGTGCAGATTATTTAAATTAGTCCAGTTTTTAATATAATTGTTAATTTCTTTAAAAAATAAAAAAGCTTAGTATCCAAATTAACGAAGAGCACCTTTCGAAGATATAGAAATGCAAAAATATCGCGTCTGGTATAGGGTAAGATCCTAAACACAATAAAACTTAGCCGGGGTAAGACCCGGCCACGCACCCCTTCGTAGGTATATATAAGTTCAAACTTACATATCGACTCCTACATCTTTAAATATATATATATAATGTATTCTTCATGTTGACTTCTAGAATATTCCAAATAACTCTATTCATTCAATCTGTTTCTCCAAATGTAACGAGCTGTTTAATTTATTCAAGTCTAATTCTATCATTGGAATGAATAAATCGAAATCAGAATACATTAACATTTTATTACAAAATTTAATGCTATTAAAATGTTATCATGTTCCAAATATAAAAAAAGCATTTCAAAAATATAATTAAGGTGGTGTAGTGGTACTCGAAGCGAGTCCACGTACTAACATGTATACAACATTAAAAAAATTGATAAATATGGAAATTGAGGGGTGAGAATTGGTGAACGTTATATATATACAGGGGCGTGCACTGCATACAAGCAAAAAAGCTGTGCATTACTAAAGATTCTGGACAATACAAATAAATTTTTATCTTATGAAAAGATCCTAAAAAATTCTACCTGTTATTATCCGGGTTAGCGTAACCCATGGCTATATTTGTACTCATTTGTATTCAACTTCATTGCCATTCGTATCCGCATTTTACTAGAACGCTCGTGTCGGTCGCGTTTGACTTGTTTGTTCAATCCATGTGAAAAACATACTAAACTATATATTTTCTTACTCAACCTATTGGGCGTCTTTAAGGCTGCCAAATTTTACCTTTTATTCAAACAATTTGTGTATAATTCGAAAGGGATTAATCCATACTGAAAACTTCGAGTAAAAACACTTTTACATATTCGGTTCTCTAACTAAACTCTTTTCCACAGTGCATTTCAACGGACAATTTCTTATCTGTCAATCTGCGAAGTGTGAGAAGAGTGTAATACATATTCAAGTTGATTATTACTTTTAGTTAATACAGCAGTACGTTCAGACATATATTTTAAATAATAGTATAAATACAATCTGTTCCTGTTTTTATGAATTAGTTTTTAGTTAGCGTTTTCATTATCAAAACAGCCGAAAAGAAAAAGAAATGTCGCTGATGTTAAAATATATTTCAATCGAGTTTTCAGAGAAATCGTAGATAATATTTTAAGCGAATTTAGAGAACGATATGGATAAATAAAAGAACTTAGCTTTTTTGAATTAATGAATTCTAAATTATTTTCTACATTCAAGAATTATTCATTTATAATACAATTGTTTTTAAAATTAGTATCATTTTATTCACATTTTTTCGATTTTGATCGCCTTAAGAATGAATTAAATTTTTTATATAGTTCACTAAAAAGAATTGCTTTTATAATTAAAAAGATCGGGAACTTTCTATAACGATATTATTTGTGAATTTACGAAAAAACAGAGACGGATTGAATTGGAATACAAATAATTATCTTTTGCATTTAACATTACACTCGCACACTGCAGCTAATGATTAGCCCCAGATATTCATTCATATAGCTGGATGCCATTTATGTGATTCACTTTTGAGATATCTCGGGCGGCTAAGAGAGTTCTCTTCTGCTCTAAAAACCCATGCGCTTACCGATACAACCGCATCCGGTTTCCGTATAGTTAGGTAAACGTCGTCGGTAACAGCATAACCTAAGTTTAAGCCTATATATATATAGATAGGCCAGCCGAAGACAGATCGTAAGCCAGTAATTACCACACATTTCTGTATATCTTCCATTAAATATAATAAAGATAGTTTCGTCTCTATGAGATATCTGATATTTATTTAATAACAGTGCCTTTGTAGGTAATAATCCAGTTATTGTGTGTTCTTGGACATATTCAAATATTGATAAAACAATTAATCAATTACAGCAATTATCTTTCTTTTTTTCTCTTCCCTTTTTGTCAACCTTTTTTTCAAATATATTAATTCTTGAAAACATGCGTGGAAACAAAAGTACGTATGCAATTATTGTGGATTAATTACAGATATTTTAAAATTAAATTAACGTTTCTTCTTTTTCTTCCACGGCACTGCATGCCAGGGTGGGATTTCTCTACTAATGCTCTCCGTCAACTCCTATCCGTGGCCATTCTTCTCCAGTTCCTGGACACTACCATCTTGCTCCAGTTTTCTTCCGCACAGTCAGCCCACATCTTTTTTAATTTGTCTCTAGGTGAGGTCAGATATTATAAAATTAAATTATTAAATTAAACAATCAATAACTACTACTCGTGTACATTTTCTCTTACTAAATTACGTTGCTATTAGTTAAACACACACACTACAACCTGTATGTTTGATGGAATCTGTTTCGGATGTTGGAAACTTATGCCATTTGTTACTTGTGGAAGTTACTCGGAGTATTTAATTTACACAAAAAAAAACAAATCCAGCAAAAATGGAAATAAGGGGTAAAATTTTATTAATTGACATGGCAGTAACTTTTTAGTATAACAGAAAATATGTATTTTTAAATATTTCAAACTACGTATTACACACAGAGCTGAACATTATTTTATCGCGAATTCTCTCATCATCATGACTAGTTGTAATTTACACAGAATAAAAGTCGTTATTTACAATTTTTATGGTTATTATTCACATCTTAACCTCTTGACATTATTGTTGTGATAAGATAATAATACTCAGCTGTGTATTAATGAAACGCTCTTGTCCAACCATTCAACCTGTATGTCGTGAATAATGTTCATAGCGCCGGCGTTACGCACAGGCCGAGCAGGCGCCTGCTTTTGGCGGCCAAGTCAAGGGGGCGGCCGAAGGTTTATTAGTTATTTCCTAATAAAGCAGCGTCTAGAACGTCTTTTGGTAAAAAGCCGCCTTAAGCCAAGGTTCAAAATGCCACATGTGGTACTTTCAGTTGAACGGCATACGCCGCATTGATTAGCGTATTCAAATTTTGATATTGACCCATAGGCTGGTTGCACTCGGTTATAAGCTATCCTCACTAAAGAAGTAAGCCCTTTTGTGTCTCTCTTGAACATTTTGACAAATGGTTCTTCCGCGATATTGGACACCGACGATGTGTTGTTTCAATTTCTTTTTTAATAAAAATAAAAATAAATAAATGTGACAAAAATTGGATTTGACGAATGTAAAAGCTGACATATATAAAGTTTGCATAGTTGTGAGTATTTATTAAACACTAACCGAAACGAATCTTTCTATAGAAAACTTAGTAATTCCTAAATTATTATGTACATTTCACATTTTTGAGAACCTTTGTATTTTTAAGTCTGTAATCCATCTATGGACGGGCGAGAAAACAATTTCCAGCGACTTCGCTCTTTGCCGCCAGGTGGCGCCGCCGCGCTGCCTCGGTACTTCAACTCTTCTCGACTGAAGTACATGTACACAGGTAGCTACCGGTTGGTTCTCCACTGGAGTCTCCTACGGTCTAAATTGCTGCACCGGATTACGCCGGGATTTGCTTTCCGGGATACTTTATGCCTAGTGCCGACCGCCCAGGGAAAACCCCTGATTCTAAGGTCCATTCTAAGATGACAAAACGGTAATTCGAGTAATTGGGCACATATAAAAAATGTACGTTCTTGATACATGTATTCAAAATTACTACCCACAACAATATGTGTCTTTTTAACTACATGGACTATTTTAGTTTCGTGGGTCTTAAGGCATTCAAGATTTAGTATTTTCCTCACTCCCAACACATCCCTGGCCGTGGCCGCGGTGAAAACACTGGTACAAATCTGTGCCGCCTCGGTTGCTATAGCTCACAGTTTAAGAGGGGTATCAGGTAATTAAACGTACACGTAAATATAAACCTAAAATAGCGACAATAACATTTTACAAAGGGTAAACATTTTGTCTATTTAGTCGTGATTATAAATTTACCCTAAATAAAAAGTAGTCTGTAGGTACCTACGTAGTTACATTAATCTATTTTTATTAATTGCGGGATTTACAAATGATTTTGAATATATGTATATTTTACTGTAGCAATTTTTTGTAGATTATTATATGTATATCGCAATAATAATAACTATAAGTAATCTTGAGAAATATATTTATTATATTATAATTAGGAATTTTATACTTCCGTAAGGAGTAAAGTTAATTATATTAAAAATAATACAATGAAATTTTTAAATATTTTTTATTGTCAATTAATGTTTTCCCATTATATTCAATTTATAATTTCCCTTTAATTCTTATATATTTTATTGATTGTAAGTTATTGATAGACTTTAGATATTTTTAAAAGAATATTATTTGAGTGTTTATTGTTTTAATGGAAATTGTGTTATATTACATATTTCAATTTATACTCCTAACACATTACGTGTTTAATTTGGGGATTATTTTATTATTAGGAGAACACATTCTTATTGTGAAGTTGTAATTATTTAGAACATAGGTCTGTGATATTTTAAATATGAATTAAATATATTAATTATAAAGAAATACATATAAAATCAATTCTATCGAAAAATATTGTTGTTGCGCCACCGGGATTCGAACCTGGATCTCTTTCCTAACCGGGGAAGGTGCATTATCCAACTATGCTACAGCGACAATATTTTTAGCGACAATTTTCGAACCTTTATGTTACCTTTCTGATATTAATACATTTAATCCTTCCATTATTCTTTATATATACTTATATTAATTGATGTGTCATTAAACGGATACATACTTATTTAATATTCCATTATTATAAGGTTCTACATTATATATCGAATACGCATACAAGGGCATCGTATATCACGATCACGATAAAACTAATTTTATATGTATATCTTTCTAATTAATATATTTAAAATTATTTTATTATCCTTGTACCAACATATTGATTTATACTTTTTATTAAAATTTCAATATATTATTTCTTACTTTTACTTTTTTCTCAGCGTACCTTTGTAACACTTTAGTAAGTTTTATTTTTCATTTTTATAAAAATGTTAAAGTGTTTTTTGATTTAAATAGACTTTTAACCTTTTTTGGGATGATTATTTAAACTGTTTTTTATCTGAATTTATGTCCATAATATTATATACATGGCCTTCCTCTATATATACGAGAATTTTGTTTCATAGAAAGGTAGTAGGTACATCAAATAATTAAAAAATATATTTATTGAGATATAATACCGTGAATATATTTATTTATTTAAATACATATTTTAAAAAATGTCAGTATAAGAAATTATCAAGACGTACGAAACAGAAAGTAATAGGTAGTATCTATATACCTAATCTAGCCTTAATTTTCAGCCAGCGGACATATGTTATATTTTTGCGTACATAGTAATCTAAATATTTTTTTCTTAAATCTTTAAAATACCATTAAAGTTACGATTATTAGATATATATATATTACATCAAAACAATGTTATCCCAAATTTTTTTCTAAATTATAGTGCGTTCCAGCACTGGCGAATAATAATTATTCGTCCCAAAGTACCATGGTTGTAAATATGTTATAACATAATATAATATGTACGCTAACGTATCCTACACAATAACGATTCTCTCAAAATAATAAATCACATAATGCCCTAAAATATAAATAATATACCTGTTATACAAGGCGACATACAACATGGTGCCTTTATATCTTCAAGAACTTTGTATCCCAGACAATTTGAATTGTAGACGTCAAGCTTGCAGGTCAGCCTCTACTTCAGCCGCAGGAAGGGTTGTCGAACCGACCAACAGTTGCCAGAAGTCTAAAGTTATTAAACGGGCAATTGCGGTAGCAGGCCCAAAAGCGTGGAACTCTTTGCCCTCCGTTATAAGAAATAGTGCATCGGAGACTTTATTTAGAAACTAAGAACGCACCTTTTCAAAAAGTCATTTCCATTAGCGAAAATAGCCATTTGTAATTTAAAAAATAAAGATAATTGTAGAACTATAAACAGTTTATGTGTAAAGCGCCCTTGAGGTGAAAGTTTTTACGAAAATGGCGCTATACAAATTATCTATTATTATTATTATTATTATTATGTCTTAAAGTTTTTAAGAATGAAATAATCTATATATTACATTATTATACGTCACGTATGATGTTGTACAGTGTGTATGTATTTTTATAAATACGATTATATCAGGCATTTCATATTATCGATTTTAATCGAGTAGGTTAAAACGCCAGATTCTGAAATCAGAATTTGATCTGGGGTCGCTGTATAAAATGTTAATGGTATACATTCGATTTCATCCTTACAACAACATCGGTTAAAAGCCAAATATTAACATTTTAATATCTTTATTTATACCAAATAGATATAATATCGTTTTATCAAAAAAAAAAAGTATAATATTTTTAATGCGAGGAACTGCTATCAACCTTTTACAACCAATTTAGTAAAGACTAGCATTTAAGGTGTATGTATGATACAGAAAATATGTATTATTTAATATCGTAAGGGTCTCGCATCCTGAATACCCAAGTAGGTACATCACGTGATCAAACCAAATTACATTTTTATAAGAAAATTATTATCAACAGGTCACACTGCTGATAGAATTTTTCACAAAAGCAAGACAAGTCCCGCTACAGCTTAACTTCCCTCGCTAAGTGACGAAAGCTGCCGTAAAAGCAAACTGAGAACTTTTTATTAATAATTTAAGGCGAAAAACAAAGAACCAGTCTTAATTGTTTGATACCTTTTTAAGGCTACAATGTATTCCAAGGCTTAAGTCCTTATTTAATGGAGTATACCTACCCGAGTGTTCTCTCTGCGAAACATTACCGCTACAGGCGGGACAGTTAACCAAATTGTTGGAAACTTTTTTCTAGTATTTTTTTTAATAAATAAAAAATAATTAATATAATAATTAATATGTTAGACTTATATCACGCTGATATATTTTAATTTTATTTATTTAAACGCATAATATATAAATATTGTGCAGCTAAAAAAAAGACAGTTTGTTACATATATTTTACATAAGTTTTAAAATGGATTGCCCAACTAGGCAAGCTTGTTGTAATACATACATATATTGACTTTAAAAAACATACATACAAAGATATATGCTTCAATGTAAAAATGTGGTAAAATGATACTACCTTGTGCATATATGCATTAAGCTTTATTATTTTATTTTAATTTTATTAATTACGTTAAAAATTAAATGTATTTCAGAATTATTGCATATAATGTAGGAATGATAATATACTTCTTCTTCTTCTTCATGTGTCATATTCTATCGAAAATTGATGACCAAGTTGCATTTTGGACTTTGAATTATTTTCTAAGATTTCCAGCAAAAATTACCTTTTTCCACCTCAGTCTCTGTTGCTTTATATCTTCCCCGTATAATGAGTTGCAAGAGATAATATTTCTCATTCCAGAGAATGTATCCAAAATATGGAGCTTTCTTTCGTTTGATAATTGTTATTAGTTTTCTTGACTTATTCATCCATTAATCATTAGTTTCTCTTTAACAGCGTGGTAACGTGGTTAACGCAGGAGATCTTTAGCTTACCTACATGTCTTTAGCTATACCTCAAATGCTTTCAGTACTTTAATAATGGAAGCTAATTATATCTTCACTATTTCACGGAGCTAGGTATATAGTTCTTTTTTCATATATCTAAACTATTTTTTGAACAAACATTATTAATTAAAACTATCATATCAAAAACACATCTTATATGTATTTTAATTCAATTTCATATGCATATAGATAGTTTTTGCAATCGCCGGTAAGAATTATAGGCTTTTTCATATGCAATACAAATGGCTGAATTCATTATCTAGTAAATTAATATAATTATTGATTTATTAAAAATTATAGTAAAATAATTGATTAAGATTGTGGTTTTTTTAAAACGTTGATTCATCTCGCTACATGTTAAATTATCCTTAGTTCAATTATGTGTTCAAGTAAAATATTGACAAAAAACATTTCCTTACAAATATTATAATCGCCATCACTATTTAATCCCTTCCCACCTTCTAAAAGAATTGACTTCATTATTTTTTATTTTGTACCGTTTCTCTCCAGCTTGCCAGAATATTGGCGCACTATCTTAGCTTATGCCCTCCAAGCTCTTGCATCCCGTGGGTACGGTATTCAGCAGTGACTTTGATATTTGTTGTTTGTACATTCACATCACAAATCAAATTTAGCTAATTAGCCATATTGCAGTAATTGTTATTGTAGCCTCAGTACTAAAATTCATTTACTAAAACCGACAAAATGTACGCCTCAAAAATTTCACTTATTGAATAAAATATTAGTACTACATAAATCAACTCAAATATAAAGAACTATTGTTAAGAGCAACTTGTCTTAACGATAACAAAAAAATTTCAATCATATTTTTCTTGTGATGTTGCTAATTTAAAACATAGTTTTGTAGTCTTTTTAAAATAAATTAAATTAATCAATCACAAATATATACACAAAAAAAAACTATCTAATTGATTAATTTAATGTTTTAAAAATATTTTTGACCAAATACGTGGATCTGCAAATTGTTTTTTGGAAAACAAAAATTAGAATCACTTAAACATGATTTTAATTTTGTTCCCATGAATACCCCATCTTACAAGTATGCAGAATTCATTTTAAAATTGATAGCATCGTATATATATTTACTAATTTTTATTAAATTATTTTTCAACACTAATATTATTAATACAATTTGTGAATTGCGGAGGCTGAAAATCACGAGTGCGTCGCTTCGCAGCACCGTAGAGTCGGCGTCGGCGTCCTAAAGCGAGACTAAAAGCTTTTCATTATTAGGAGAGAAGAAGAATACGGCGCTTTGAGCTTTTGTTGTTCACATTCACCTCCCGAGCCCTGGCTCTGCTCACTTCCTGCAGAAGCCTGCGTCTTATTCAAATCCATTCCCAAAGATTGGCCGATAGCTCTACATAATCATATTTCGCCCCAGAAAGTGTTCTGCCATATTGTATTCGGAGCAAGGTCTTATGTTATTCTTAAGTATATTTAGTCGTGAATAGCGATGGAGCTTCATATTGTGAACGTTCTTTTCAGTGACGGGGAAATAAAAATTTAAGTCGTTTTATTTATTACCTAACCATTTTGAGTGCTAATAGTATGTAGAAATAAAGTTAGAAAAAAATATACATTACACTTATATCTATACTCGTAGATAACAATTCTCTTTAATTGTATAATATTATTTACTGCACGAAATAAAATATTTCTGAAGTGCAAAGTTACAATATTTTCTTTTCTCCCTAAAATCGTTTAAATATTTTGGAGGCCGTTTTCAGCTTTCCAGTAAAATAAATAGTAGCTCTTATTAGGCGTCGAACTCCTAAAAATATTTTGAAATAATATCCTAAATATATGGATGTTACATCACGATGTTAGTATGTACCAATAGTTATCACCGAGGGTCGATAAACTAGTACTTAAAATTCTTGGAAACAATTCGATCATTTTTTGTAAAATGTCATAAATCTATCTGAGATATTTAACGATACGTTTAATGTTGATTTATTTTGTCAGAATGATATATAGAGAATGCGCGGTGATTTCATGATTTCATTTCATGCGCGGCTTAGACGGTATACTGTACTTATTAAATTACTAAATTTCAGTCTTGAGACTTCGAGGACGATTGTGTGGTCGGCCATGGACCTATTCAAACAGAGTATATTTTAGTAAATAAATATAATTTTTAAATTACGTAATTATTGAATAATTATTATATAATTATTCAATAAATATAATTAATATTATTATATACATATTATGTATTAGTAATGCCATGTATAATATACATAAAAAATGTATTTTTATTTTATTTGTTTGTACTTATAGTTAGGTACTAACCACACATATCTATCTCTTTGTCTCGTCTGTGATGGTAATTTTCTGCTTGAAATCTTTTTATTATTCATTTAGATTTGTCCTCAGTTTATTTATATATATATATATATATGTGAATTTCTGTTCTATATAAGCCGTTATATAACTCGAAGGTATTTGAGATTTGTCGCAATATAATGGTGATAGCTTTTAAAAATGGAATAATGTATCAAGTTGAAAGAGTTGCAGTTCGAAAATTTGTCGTCAACTTACTCGGTCGGCGTGGTTTAACTGGTAACGCATTTCACCGGACAGGAAAAGATTCTGGTTTGAATCCTGGTAGTAAATAAAATATTATATCTGTATATTATTCTAGTTGATACATTTAATTTGTATTAAAATAATAATTAAAATATGCGTAGGCAATCGAAACCACTCCACCATATTATTAAATCAGAATTTGCAATATTGTACAAAATTATTACTATATTGAAAAAACATATAATATATGAATAAACAGTATTTCTAACAATATATTATGTTTTGCAATCTTACCCCCGCGCCTCTGTAGTAAAGTATCCATGAATATGAACGAAGATTAGCATCGCTTTGGAAATAAATCTCGGCGCTTTGTTTTGCCTCTCCCAGCGATTGTTTGAGGGGAGTAGGGGGTGGTAGTGTCAGATGGGGCGGTGCGGGGTGGGGGAGGGACTCCATTGTTTCATCTTAATTAACGAGATTAAATACCGCCATCTTAATACAGGGCAATTAGTCAATGTCATATTCCGAACGCGAAATATTAGAATAATTTTTTGATCGTTTTCAAAGAGGCAGGTGTCTTAATTTTAAAATAAAATTCAAAACTTTCAGAGGTTGAATAAAAAAGTGATAAATAACTCAATTGAAATTTTATAATTATTCTTAAGCAAAAAAAAAACGCCGAGAAACTTATTAAATATAATACTTTTTTTTTTAAATGTAAGTAGTTAAATTTTTGAACAGTTTTTGCTTTGAAAAAAGCTCGGTGTTTTAATGATTAAAAAGCTTTCAATAAAGCAGGGTAATCGACTAGCAGGTTGTTAATGTATAGATAAACCGGTTACGACACATTACAGGAGGTACCTTATTCAAATAAGGCGTAAAATGCATTGCGTTTTATTAAACGATCATCCCTCACACTCACACCCTCCACACGAAGCCTCCCCTCTATGGCTATGGAAATAGCGGCAGATTTATTTATTAGCCTTTTATTTAAAACAACATCGGGGATTTGGTTTTTACAGTTTGGTTCTTTGTTTCGGTTACATCCCGTGAAAACTAATTTTATCTTTGCAGGTTCCGTGGGTAGGAACTATTGCACTCAATTTCACAATTTTAAATATATTATATATTGGGAAGTTAAGAATATCTAGCAGTCATATATTATTTCTGCAGTGGAAGAATAATATTAATAAGAACATTTATGTTGATGGGAAATTAATATATTTAAAAAACTTTATTTATTTTAAAAAAAACAGCAAAAATTATAATTCTTTGATTGAAGTGATAACGGCACTCTTTAACTTGATAGAATTGACAACGGATTTGTTTATTTGATGTTACCATGCACAATTTTAAATATACTCTTTATATTGCTGTGCGACAGAGATGGAAAAATTAACATAAAGAAATTATGTTTTATTTTATATTGATTTTTTGGTTTCCGTATTATGCAAATTTATTTTTAATTGGTTTTTAAAGCAGTATAAAAACACTTAATTCCATAAATTATTGTTTTAATTCTTATTACGGGTTATACTCTTTTTGTGGGTATCGTAGATATAAATAAAAAATATACACAATCTCATTATAATGCATAATATTTTACTTTAATACAATAAGTATATAGGTACCTAACTATTCTTAAATAATCTTATTTCGTAACATATAATAAGAATGAAAATATAATTAAATGAATGTATGTATATATATACATACATATATATACATTTAAAAATTTGGACATGATATTATGATAGTGGATACTCATTTGTCTCAATATAAAATATTAGTATCACAATGCTTTTTTAAAGAGTTGTACTTAAACATTTCCTGAACAGCGCTTTTTAAAAATAAGTGATATGTATACAGAATATATGTCACATCCATTCAATCAATATTCTTACTATTATCAAACTGAGGTAAGCTGCACTTCAGTGTAAAGATTCGAATACCCGACATCTATGATGAGTAGACGAGTGTCTTACCGCTAGACCAAACAAGCACGTCTTTCTATCCATATTATAATATTCGCGGTCGAACCCGGAGAGAGAGAAGTGCATGGATGCCGATCTGGCAGCTTCCCGGTTACCCTCCGGCCCACAAGTAATGAAGCTGCGGCCAGAATATAAATATCCCACCTAACATGTAAAATCGTACTTGCAAATGCTTTTGTCCCTAATAAAAATTCCACCCTTCTCCCCCGCCGAAACTTCTAATATTATTATAAAGATTACATAACTGCAAACGCCATTACCCCCATCCCCCGCGCCCGCGCTACCCCTAAAGAAGAGAGGGGCGGTAAATTACAATGTTTCTCAACATTTTATATATTGAAATTATTAAATTGCATCATCTTGTCACATATATATGGTGAAGTAATATAATTGCTAGTTACTTCGGAGTTATAGGCGCCATTACCGGGTGAATATTATGTTCCAGGCTGCCATTTTGGTTTGGCAGATATTGATTACAATTTATTATAGGACATTGAGCGCCTCAACAACGTGTTGAAGTCAATAAAACATTTTATCTAAATAATAATGACAATGCTATAACCAGTAATGGTGACCGCTATAGTCATATATTGGAAAACTTATTGGTAGCCGAACTAGGTTGATTGGGTCTGCAACACATGTGGTTTCAAAAGGACGGTATCACCTCACACACAGCCCGAGCTACGCTTGAAATTTTGCGAGAAATTTTTCCCGGCCGTATCAAAAAGTGATTATATCGAATGGCCTCTTCGATCATCTGATTTGACGGCTCCGACTATTTTTTCTGGGGGTAAAAGTCTATGCTAATAAGCCAACAACAATTCTGATGCTACAGGACAATATTCGAAATAAAATTGCTGAAATAACACGCGAGGTGTGCAAGAATATTATGAAAAATATGGTTAAAATTGTAATGAGTCAAGTAAATGAGAAATAAGAATTAAATTTAAAAAATATATTTTATTTCTTAGTTATTCAAAAACAACATCGACCTGAAACATAATATTCACCCTGTACCTACTTGTGTCCGACCACAATTGTTCGCCCATAACTCTCCCCAGCCAAAAATGTTCGTGGTGGTTTGAAAAATTGTTCGCCGAATATATTGGAAAAATATTTGTTTTAAAATACGAGTGTTTTAATTTATAATGGCATTTTGTTGGCTGTTTTAATTAATAATGTAATTGATTATTTTCCATTTGTCCAAAGCTGTTACACGTAAATTTTTACTTCTTCTTTTTATGATATTTTAGATTAGATTAAATTAATTCATTTGAACTTTGTTTTAATTGTATATAGGTATTTAATGTCATATACCATACTGTTTTGCTATCTCTTTTTTAAATTCATACGCAGATGGATATAGGTAAAAAATAATATTTTGAAAAAGTATATAATTTTCTTAAATATTTTTTCTTTCTATGTTTGCGGTGAATAATTTTCCAGACGAAGAATTGTGGGGTATCAATTATTACTTAGAAAGTATTACATTTCAAATAAAGAATCCAATCCGTCGGCCGACCAGTTTACAGCATTTATAAATTTCGAGATAAGTACTTATAAGATCAATATTTTAGATTATGTTCGTGGTACCAAAATTAGATTAAGACAAAAGGACGAAGCACTTGCAAGCTTTGAACATTTTATATATAGTTTTCTTATTGTTATTTGTCAATTATTAACATTATTATTAGAAAAACTATTTCCATAAGTTAAAGATAATGTAGAACAACTATTAACAGTTTATATGTAAAACGCCATTTTTTTTTATGAAAATGGTAGTATAAATATTATTATTATTATTAAAGTTATTTATGGTTCGTTTTATTTTTAACATTTTACATAGCATAATATTTTAAATATGAATATCTTTCAACAACGTTATTTATTCTTTCTAGCCATATTATTGTACCATTTATGAGTAAATATTGTATTGCTTTATTATTGTACCATTTATGAGTAAATATTGTATTGCTTTATTATTGTACCATTTATGAGTAAATAAATATTTTCCAAACCCGAAAATAATCCCGCGATCATTAAAACCGATTTCATATTTGACTTGGGATTTATTTCACTAATCATTAATATAAGGTTGTTTTTATCCATCAGTTCATTCAGTAGTTAGGATCAGACCAAAAACCTCCGAAGATTTCAATCCAGCCGTTGATATATTACAGGTACATAGTATCACAGGTATGCCTGTAGTAAACAAAATCTTTCTTATTCAGGGAGTTAAAATATTTTGTGTAAAAACATGCAAACAGGTGGACAAAGACACTGGCCGATTGAGAAACACTGTCCCCTGTACGCAGTGGCGCTCAGTTGTGTCACTCGGAGGGATGAGGGTGAGACAGCCCTTTGTACTGCTTTTACTAAATAACGGGTGAGCATTCTTTGGTTCTGCGCGGAACCTCGAAATTTCGATTCTGTCGCACCCAAATTAAACTTTTAAAATAAAATTATTTTCTTCAGGATATTAGTATTTAATAAATTAATACTTAAATTGTCAATAACATTATTTTATAGATTGTTATTTTCAGTGATATGCAGTAGGTATAGATTTATGTTATGCTGTTACCAATGATATTATACATACATGTTGTACATAGGATTATGAACTTTCGTTTAATTAACGTCTTTAGACAAATTGAATCCGTCATTTATACGACCCTACCATGTATGTATTTGTTATTTTAGAATACTATTAGAAGTGTTTTTAGAGTTTAACTTCAGTAATACACTGGCTTAAAAATAGAAGAGAGTAATGTGTATAGCTATAATCGACGCATTGTAGCTATTAGCGTAACGGATACAGCGGTGGGTTGTCAAGATAGTTTTTAGAACTAAGCAATTACAGTTTCTACTGATACATATATGGCGCTAATTGTAATAAATCGGTAAATATACGTTCATGATCTATATTATAGATTATTTAATTTATATTTGTTTCCCAGAATTTTTAGTAATGTATAGCTTTTTTGCTTGTATCCACTGCATGCCCCTGGTTATTTTTATATACCTATCTACGTTAAAATATATAAAATTGTATCTTACTTTTATAACTCTTGGTCCTAGGTATTTATTGTGCTTGGTATTGATTGAACTACATATTTATTATGAAAAATATTTTTAACCCCTTTTTAGGTATTGTTGCATTTTGCAGAAGTATAGATTTAGTATTATCAATTATTTAGTTATTAGTATCGGGTTTTATTTTTTGTTCTATTATGATAATAGCGTATAAGATTGTTAAATATTTTAACTATGTGTTATAGTATGGGTGCAATATTTCAAATATATGTAATATTGCTTTCAAGAGTAAGAGTACCAACACTGTAAATATAAGAGTCAGTAAGCGTGAGTACCGACACTGATGAAACTTATCTTCTGTTTCGAAGGTCGGAGTGCGGAGTGGGTTGTCATTAGTTATCCATTGTATTTTGTACGCAGAGTAGAATGACCAACTGATAATACCAATTTTTACCTTCAACTCTCCGGGACAATAGATCAAAGTCTAAATTATATATAATTTGCTCTCAAAACTTGAATAAAGAATAGTATAGAATTTATATTAGTTTTATAAATAAATGCACACGTTCTCTAATATAAAATCCATTTTAGGAAAAAACATTGATGTTTCTACCGGTATTTGAACCTGGATCTCTTCCAATCCGGGGAAAGTGCATTAACCGATTATGCTACAGCACACAGTACATTGACGTCAAATTTTTGAACCTATATGTTACAATTTTCAAATTGATACATCGACCGTTCCATTATTTGAAAGCCATCTACTTTATTTTTACGGAATCTTAAATACCCTTGAGTAATCCGATAAGAGACGATAATAGGAGATTGGAAGAGATCCAGGTTCGAATACCGGTAGCAACAACCATATTTTTTGATAAAATTGATTTTATAAGTATATCTTTCTAATTAATACATTGAATTTGTATTTAAGATATCACAGACCTACGTTCTGAATAATTACAACTTCATAATAAAAATGTGTTCTCCGTAATAATATTATTTTTCCACTTTTCTTACGCCCTCTGACATTTCATTGAAAATCTTCATGACACTAAACGTCAAGGATTTCTGAGCTAATTGAGTGATGAATCATTCGTCGTTTTTTTTATATATTCTATACAGAGATCAGACATACAACAATTAATATTGACCTTTACTGTCAAATCTCAGAGTCTCAAATATAAAATGGCTCTTAAACTCTAAGTAGTCACGATTTATACTGACTTTAGTAAAGCCTTATTAAACGTATATCAATCGATTCTAATAAATAAATTCTCAAGTCAGTGAGAACCTCTTATATTGGTAAAATTTGGAAATTGCCTGTAGAAATTGATGATCAAAAGAGGGGGAGAGGTCGATCTCCAATATGATGGAAGTCAGAGAAATGTCCGAAGTTTCGTAAAATCGCAAAAAGTTAAAGCGATCAGTTAGCGCTGTGGAAGCAGAATAGAGAACAGAGATGCTCAGTCATGAGCACATCGACGGAGAGAGAAATAAAAATAGAGAGAGATAGGAGCAAAATTTCTATTTTCGACAGAGTAGCCCGTGTCAGTCTCATAATGATTACATGTTCATACCATATCACCTGGTTACCCCAATGCACGACCCTTTAGTATCCCTCCCCGGTATCCCGGCGGGATAATGCGATATTTATGCCCCGATCATCATATGCGACCCGTCATGCTAAATTTGACCCGACCTAGGGGCAAGCGGGGCGGCGAGGGGGGCGCCCTTCTCTGTTATTACAGCGCTTTGTTCGGTGTATCAATCTTACAAAAGAATGAGGCTTCTACTTTGGGTCATCATTTGCCTATTGATCATTACATTTGTCTGCTTTGAAAGATTTATTTTATTAAATGTTCAATGTTCAGTGTATGATTTGAAGTTACTGTACGAACTTAAGGAACACTAATTACTAGTGGAATTTATTATCATATTAGATATAACCTTTCAATCTTCTTCTTATTCACCATCGTATGCTCAATGTTGATTGTCCCCTGAAGTATCTGGAACTCGGTGCACAGATGTCTCGGTGCGCAGCATCCACCTCCAGCACACATCTCGAAGATATTTAACATATTGAACAACTCATTAATAATGACGGGAAATTAATATATATTTAAATCTTAATTATATAAATATTTAAATTGATATATCTTCTTATATGATTGTATGACAATTTCTCAAATTTTCTCTTCCATCTATGAATGTTGATATTTAAAAGTATCCAAGTATCTACCTACTTATTTAGTATATAGGTAGTAGTTCGCACATTTTAAATTTCCTGATGTCGATCAACGATGTTTGTCATTCAAAATTATCGTGACAGATATTCCGTTTTTATCTAAAATTACTTATTGGAATATTGTTGTCGTTCAATTGTCGTTGTGCGACACGCAAACGCGAAAAATCACGAAAGAAAGCATGGCTATATCATGTGCAAGATATGGTCTTCCTACACGGAGGCATTCTTGTTAAACTAATTAAAAATTATTAAGGAAAACACATTATTATGTGAAGTTGCAGTTATTTCAGTACATCGTTCTGTGATATTTTAATAGTAATTAAATGTATCAATTAGAAAAATATATATATGCAAGATATGAATATTCCTGTATTCCATTTAATTTTTATTAATTTAAAATTAAATAGTAAAAAAACATTATTGTAATTTATACTCACAATGGCAAAATATCTCTCTTGTACTTAAAATTCTTAACGTCCTGTGCATTAGGGCCGTGTTATGGTATAAAATTGTATATTTAAATATATTTGATTCTTCTTTCAACATTAAATCACAACGTGTGCCCAAACGAATACAGATTTACTCAAAATGAAGGAATTGTGATATCGAAATATGCAAATAAGTTCAACCAGAACACATTAGAATACAATGTTGCTAGTCAAGATAAGTCAACAAGGAAGTGCGTTCTTCGCATGTTAAAAAATACTTTATTAATAATTTAATACCTTTATTGTTTCGCTCTTGAGTCACTTCAATATTGTTTTTTTATGTTTAACAAATACAACCTAATATATTTCAGTTATATATAATATATTGCCGCAGCTCAAATGATCTTCCCCTTCAGATAGAATATATTGTTTAAAATTTTCTTGTTCATATTTAAGGGATGGTACCGAGTTATAACTTGATTGAACACCTAAAAATTTTGCATGTTAGTTGGACTTACAAAAAGCGGTCTATAGTATTTTATATTTTATAGTGATCCTGATCGAGTAAATATATTAGGTGGGTGATAACGGAAAAGTGACGAGTGTCCAATATATTTTTATTTATTAACGTTACAACTGGCCACTAGGCATAATTACTGTAATAAAATACATTCAAAAAATACCCAGACTTGAGAAAATCACAATCTTGTGACCTCACCGGGAATCGAACCCGGAACCCCCGGTAAGAGAAGCTGGCGCATTAACCACTAGACTCGAGGACGCATATATAAGGATAGTTTAGTATTTCAAAAGTAATTACTGTAAGAACCTTTCAATGTCTCCTTCTGCACTCCATCCAGCTCTCATCCAGCATTCGTACAGATTTAACATTATTTCTAAACCGTTTCTGTTTCATTTCATTCTCCTTTCCCTCTGACTCCCTTCCTCATACCACTTCATACAATATTGTGGTGACTTTCATAGTACCACCAGATTCGTACGCACGTTTATTATAATGAGAATTTACGGTAACTTATAATTATACAATGCAGAGATAGACTAGTAATTAATTAGAAGTGGCGATGGAAAGAGACCCGTTGCCCCCAGAGACGGCCTCTTATACTTATTGCCCCCCACCACTCGTCTACTCACTCTTCTGACACACACACACATCTAACATAACATCACAAAATGACAGTTATCACAAATATCAAATCTGCAAGTATATATATTTTTTTTTGTAGAAAAATTGTTATATAAATTATAGTGATATAGAAATAATAAAGTATTAAATCAATATATTTCACAGAGAAAACATGTGAAAATGAATCTTTAAGTAATTTTTGCACATTAATTGCATTAATCAATATACATTTTCTTATGATATTGCAAATCAATTCCTAATTTTGAAGATAATAAAAGTGTTACGATTTAAGTAGTGGTATGGAAATTTTTTAGAATGTATTTTAATATATGATATTTGGTACTTATACTTGTGTGTTTAAAATATAATTAATTGTTTCAATTTTTAATTTTAATAGCATTTATGATCCTGTAGAAAATTAAGCGTTATGTTATGTTATTTATAAAATATAACATAAAAAAATCAGAAATGATATACTTGTGTATTTTTATTCCATTTAAACCAAGTAGGGGTCAGATAAAAACACGTGTACATTAAAATAATTTAGATACTTCATGTTATATTTACTTTTTGAAAGAATAGTATTACTAAAAAATGCAGTTTTCACTCATCCAAAAAAAACACGTTCTGGGGATGCTTATACAAATATTGTTTCAATTACAGCACACAAGACACGTGGCGTTCACGTGTGTATAACTAATACTACCTACGGTTAACTACCATTAATAAATAACCCGCTACCTACCCTGTGGTGTACTCCCCCATTGGGCGAAATTAGTATTCACTATTAAATTACGTACGCAAAATGTCGCAATTAAATGTATAATGATGTATCAAAAGATTTTTTATGAAATGTTTGTGATATAAAAAAAAATATATTATAATTTTTTGCGAGCAATAAAAAACTTAAAATGTATTGCAGAATATAATATAGAATACATCACTCTTTAAGCATGGATTGCCTGGGGGGAAAAAATAGTAAAATATCCCAGACAAAGGATTCTGAAAAGCCGCGATATAATCAAGGATATGTTACTCTTCGATTAAATAATTATACCGTTGGACAGAAAAAATCCTACTTTTGTGTACTTTTTAATTTTACTGATTGCTGTTGTTTGTTTGACGTATATCTCTCGTTATTCGTATGTATTATAATACTGTGCTAAATGTGTAATTTGACCCGTTCCAAGTAAATTTTACAGTTTTGTCAAACACATGTAGGTACTGCTTAAATAATTAATATAAATTTTGAAACATTAAATTGTTTGGTTTTGTAAAATGTAATGTGTAATAAATCAAATAATTTATTTAACAAGTAATAAAAGTTTAATGAAATTACAATGCCGCGTATTGCATACAAACGAATAATTTTAAATGCTGAGTAAATAACATTTTGTTTTTTTTTTACATGAATACATACATTATATTAGTATTATAGTATTCTGTATATATGTAGATTAAAAAATGAATTATTTTCATAAAAGTATGCATATATATAGAAATGTACCATATTTTTTGATTTTATTAATTTCTTAACACGTGGCGTAAATACATATGAGTTAAATTATGCATTTTCATGCACATCTTTAAATGGTACCTACTTGGGCACAATGATCCCAAAATAAAACAATTTAAATGATTTAAAAAAATAAAACAAAAGGAAATCTTTTTATTTTTGGAAATTCGTTTCATCAATTAATAAAATGATTATAAAAATATAATAAAAACCCAGAAATGTGAATCTGTGAACTGTAATAATACTGCACCTCAATGTAACATTTTTTCTGTCGCACTTATTATTTATGCTTTTCTCTGGGATTTTAAGCACTTTTTCTATATTCAAAAATTCTGGTGACAGATTCCGCCACATCTTCTTGTATTGGCGTATCCGACAGCTTGTCTGATCATCGCGTCTTAGGTGGGCAGAATGCTATTATGTGAATATCAAGGCTTCTGGTAGACACTTATACGGTTATATACCTATGTATATAAAACTAACAAATACTATTTTGTCTATCAACACTTTAGTTGTTATCCCGTTGTAAAACAAGAACTGCATATCAAAATGTAAAAAGTCAACAAACAGACGGCTACAAAAGAAAGAATATTTTTTGTCAACAAAACGATTCGGCAAAATAATTCTCCCGCTGTTAGCTATTGATCAGTTCGCTACTCCTCCGAGGGGTGACAGTTTTTTACACCTTTTATTTTATTAATCGAATTAAAATTGTTCACTGTCATTTATTTTCTGAACTGGCTGCAGAACCTATCAATCATTTACAATAAAGGTTATGTCCTCAGTTTGAACATGTCAAAAATATGCCAATGTTTATGTGCAAATGCGTTGCATTTTAATTAAATAATTGAAAGAGTACTTATTTATCAATGTATACTTTTTGTTAAAAAATTTTAACACTTATTATTTAATTATTTTTTACGTTCGCCTCTCATTATTAAATTTAAAAATATATATTTTGAATACAAAATGATTATATCTACAAATTTTTCAAACTTAGCTATGCACATATTGTATGAAAAATAGTAATAACTTAATGTCCCGTAATGATGCCTGAACTAGAACAAATAAACACTTTTATTTATATAATCAATTATGTAGACAGTAGTTGGTGATTATTACATGGCGGAGGACTGAAGAGAGTGGCTGAGTCATGAGGAGGCTTTATCCAGCAGATGGTCAATAACGACTGGAGATGATGGTGATGATGATTATGTATGCAATATCTACATTTTTGATAAAATTATATATATTAGTGCAATATTACAAATTCAATATATAATTTAATGCAAAAATATACCCAAATATGTTCCAGAAGTGATTGATTTGCATGAATAAAATAATAGACCGTTATGTATTAGATGGACTATCAATGTATTGCATAACTTATATAAGTAGAGAAATCTAAAAGTGTACATGAATATCTGTCTAAAAATGAAAACGAATTATTGTAATTATTATTTAAGGAATTATCAAACTATAATTTGTTGAAGACTTTGTAATCTGGTTAATTAAAATAACACATTGAGAATGTTAAATTGTTGAAAAACAATTATTTGCAAGCAAATGCCACATGTATTTTAATTAATTTAAAAAATCTGTCATGCTTCAATTGTTTAGAAATTCACATTTTTAATGTATTTTGTTAAGTCCATGAAATGTGCATGTTGCGTAGTTTCTTGTGTTACAGAGAACGCAAAATTTGATACAGCGATCCTGATTTGTATATGGCCGGACTTGCTGCTTAGAACTGATTGGATTTCGTTGATTTAAAAAATCTGTATATAAAATGTTATGCCGTGTCTTGGAACAACAAGGCATTATTTGATATTTTGGTCAAAGTTGACTATTTTTAAAATCAAGATTCTTAGAATAATTTTCTCTTTAAAGTTATGTTACAAGCATGTCAGTTTGATGATAATAAAAATAAAATGTAGGAGTCAACCTATAATGTGCCTGAAACCAATTATTCTAAATTATGTAGCGCCATTTTCGTAAAATTTCACCACTTGGGCGATTAATCAAACTCTGCCGAAGAAATCGAAAAATGAATATTAAAAACTTTGAAGCTTGATGTAATATTCAGGTGAAAAAGATGGAACAATAAAGTTCCAAAGTCAGATGGTACATTTCATATTCACCCACATACTCTTATAATAATAATAATAATAATGTGTTTATTCCAGCGTGAACAGGTTTTTTTTAACACGATTCGCTTTAAAGATAATACGTATTATATTATACATTAAAGTTACGAAATAAATATAATATTATGAAAAAGAAAACCATGGAAAATATTAATAAATAAAAAGCTCACACATATGTACGAATAGAAATACTTCAGTCAAGAGTATTTGTTTATCGATTTATACTTTTTGTTACTTATGAATGATCAAGAGTTTGTGAGTGAATAGGAAATGGATATACGAAAATAAATACTACATCAGTATGTAAATGAGTAATTTTTATGTATTTTTTTATAAACCGTAAGGTTTACGGGGTCTCAAAATACGCTAGAGTAGAGATAAAAGATGATCCGTACCAGTTAACCTCAATATAAAAAATGTACAAACAACGATTAAAATAACAACACATAAATTGATTGTATTCTCTCGTTTACCACATCTCTCGGTATGTCGCCCTTCGTGGACACTCACCGTTAGGGGTGTTCATTTCACCTCAAGGGCGCGCTTGAGGTGAAATTGATGATTGATTAAAGACATATATACTTTTAATTTAAGTGCGTAAAAATATGAATAAAACACCAATATATTTATGTTATCATAGTTCAGTTATTATTTCGGATATCTCATTCACATTTCCAAATTGTTGGTAAACAGCGGCACCCTACACAACATTTCATATCCAACATCGCATCGGGACATCTTTGATCTCACTGGGTACAACTCTTCGCTCATGGAAAAATTGTTCTATTCACAAGTGGGTCTTTTACATCAGTCATAGAATATGATGGATTGATCTACGATAAGCGATGCTCAAATATTAAAAACACCTATATTATTAGATTATTTTCGGTAGGTGCGTTTATCCGATAAGAGTAGGTTGTTCGAATTTTACGATAATTAATTTATGTTTAAAATCGGTTATTAATATTTCAGAAAAATAACGTCTTAATCATTATTTGAATTTTTACGATCACCTATATTTTAAATAATACTACTGAGAAGTAATGTTCTACATGTTTATAGATAAATTAGTGTGTATTGCACGCCTTATGTTGGGATTTATTTTAAGAACTGCAAAAAATGTTTCAGACCTGCGCACTTATAAAGTCCTCTACATTTCTTTAGTCAGACCTCAGGTAGAATATAATTCGGTCATATGGTCAGCTCACTACATTGTTCCCTCGACGGTGGTTGAAAGAAAACAGATAAAGTTTTTAAGATTCATTAATTATAAATTAAATATACGCTCTGATGATTATTTCATTAAAATTATCAGTGAGACGTGTGGTGATCTATCTTATATTACTATATAGGATCATCAATTGTATGATAGACTGCCCCCAGATTGCTGGTCTGCTTGACTTTCACCTACCATTGAGGTCATCGAGATACAATTCATTGTTCTATTACAGAGGTAATGTTAGAATAAATGCATTAGCTAACTCCGCGGTCTCCAGATTGCACTATTTAGGGAATGCGGAGGTAGTAGACATTTTTGCTGTCAGTTTAACTGTTTATAGGACTAAATTGTTACAATTTTTTTGTGTCCTCAACTCAACTGATGTTTATTATGTTATTCTTATCGACTAGTTATGTGTAATTTGCAAACTATGACACTTCTTCCAACTTTCTACGGTACTCCATTTTTATGTATAATTTTTGTTTTCTTCTATTGATTTTATATAATTTCCAATTTTTTTTATATCACATTTTTTTAATATTTATAATTTTGATTATGAAAAACATGCAGATATAATATAATTTTTATCTTTGTATTGCGCTTCTAATGTGATTCTCTAGTATGTATAAAAAAATGTAGGTTTTTGTCTGAACAGGGCATGTACAATAAATAAATAAATAAGTCTTCAAACGAGTCTCTTATTTTCTATCTTTCGACCCTTAACTTTAGTATTGGTGTTCGTGTTTGATCGGTTTTTCAAGTGAAAAAATTATGAACACATATACTTACTTTATTGAGAATCTTTGTTACTGAAATATATATAAGTAATGTACTCAAATATTAAAAATGCGTGTATATGTGTGATATATCTTTGTGTGTGTGTATTTTACCTGCTTGATTTAAAATATATGTTTGCATTGAAGATAAAAAGTACCGAATCTGTCTTTGTACCAAAATAATGTAATATTTTGACGAATCAAAATATGATTTCATATCTATCTACCCATCCGTTATCTCTGTCAACCAACTGTCAATGTTGATACGGCAAATATCAAAGCCGCCATGTTCCCCAAATTTTATGTGTATACGTACAGTATTATATTACGTTCACGGGGTCAGTTTCAAAATGGGTTTCATACAACAAAAAACGTAGATTTAATGAAAAAAAAATCATTATTTTTAAATACCTGCTTACGCCTTGGAAATGTGTTATTTCAACGTTGCTACCTAAATCTTTAGATATAATTAAAAATATGTAGGTGTATTTATAAATTTGGGTATGCACATGTACACCACAACCTTCACCGCGATGGTTAAATCATAATTTTTATCCAAATTTGTCACACGATCATTTGAATACAAGTCGACTTTACGATACACATACTTTAATGAACGTACAAGATGTGTAAATATGTTTCGTTTGGAGAGGACTTCAGACATATCTTTCATATTGACACAACGAATAAATAAAATCTTCCATGAGCCCCGACCAACAACATCCCAAAGACGCTTTCAAAACGTGATATTTTTATGATAAACGTCGTAAAACAAATAATAAATGGTGAGGAACTCCGCTTCTTCGATGATAAAGTTAACTTCGTAGAATTTTACCAAATGCTGAAAGACAAACAGGTAGTAAATCAATTTGACGATAGAAGATAGAAGCTCCAGAAGGTGAGTAGCGTCTTCGTGCTTATTCACGGACAGGCATCTATCACCTTTTTACTGCCTGTTCTCCTGATACCATTTTTATAAAAAAAATATATGACAGATCTAATCATGATTCGTCAATGTCTGTCAAGTGAAATTGATACGGCTTGAGTGTACTGCATTATCGGCTCGGCTTTTATTAGACCCGGTGATGTACGAAACATTTAAAGAAGAACAATTAATTTAGGTATCAATAATCTTTAGTTACGAAGAAAATTGAGAAGCCTATTAAATAACACTTACTCAATTTATTGAAAAATATGAATAAAATCACAGTTTATATGATTGATTAATATTTTGAAAATTATTTACGATTGAGAGAATATAAAGAGGGTAGATTTAAAAAAAACTGGATATATGTAAATTTATACGTTAAATCGGGACTTAGATATGGTATTCTATACTCTGTGTGTTTACAGTACTCTGACGATTTAGGAATCATTTAAAGAATAATCATTAATTTTAGAGTTAATAATATTTAGTTACCCATGAAATTGAGATTCTGATAAAAATAATAATTGAATGCCTATAATTAGATTATATATTATATATAAGGAAGGTGAATAAAATCGCAACTTGTATGATTGATCAATATTTTGAATTTTATTCACAATCAAGAGAATACATAGGGATAAGTAGATTTAAAAAAAAAAACACAAATATAAGGTATATGTGGGTATACATGCATGTGCAAGTAGGCACTTAGGTATGATTAATAATATTAATACTTTAATTCAATATTTCATGTTTTTATCTCCCCATACAGTAGGTAGGTACTTACCAAATAATAAATCATTGATTGCTATCGAGTAACATAGTTATTATCTTTGATGATTCTGGTGCATTTGAAATTGAAAAAAATGCACAGGTATGCATATCAGAAATTTCGATATTACTTAAATATATTTTAAAATTAATAAATTTCCTTCGTCTATTTTAATTACAATTTTTAGCACACTCGACGCAGGTCAGCCCGAAGTATCGTTGAGTTATTGAATAAAGGAATTTATAATATGGAGCGTGGTTTTATATAAGTAGGTGCTACCTACCTATTATATACATAAATATATTTATATATATATTTTTAAATTTGATGCAATTTATCAAATAGGTATAAATGTAGGTATACATTCATTTTAATTGTTTATGTTACTGGGTTTGTTTATGGATATTTTAGGTGAGACCTATTAGTTTTAAGAATCTATTTTTTTAAAATTATATTTAGTTACATTATATACATCTTTATTGTAACGTATATATTATATATGACATCCTGAAGAAGAAAATTGTATTTTTCTAAACCGGTAGATCTATTTAAACTCAATTAAGTGGTTAATAAAATAACGTTAACAAATAAAAATATATATTATATCTTATTTTATGTGAAAAACTGTGGGTGTCGGTGGTTTAAGATTTAATCAACATTCGAATAAAATTTTTAAAAGATTTACCACCAGTAAAGGAATTATAATATTTATCGCATTTGTAATCAATGTGTTAATTTGAACAGTTTTTGAAATGTATTATAAACTACATTCTATTACACAAATGTTATTTTTAATTTGTCAACTATTAATTTACAACAATAGTAGTTCATTATTGATAAGTACCGATTGCGTTATTAACAAGTTTTAAACATTAAAAATTGTTTTTAGATGATAATAAATTAGGCATTTTATATACCAACTGGTTAAATAAAACCGATTTGTATTTTTTAACGTGATTTAATTCCAAAACATTTCCTAAACTGGGACAAGTAGTAAACTTTGATGAGTAAAAAAATATATTTTATACTACTCTATTAAAAAAAAAAAAGTACCTTATTTTTAATAAACCCTGCAAGGTAAGAGTATAAACCACTGAATTTACAATGTCACTAAAAAAATATACGTAAGTCAGTTGAACCAGTAATTAAAAAATTGTATTATTCTTCTACATAAACCAAAAACGAATTAATTTCAAAGCACTACTGATTTTTCTTCTATTAAGATAAAAATATATATAAAGCAAATTATTTTTAATCAAATTATTGCGTGTCCTTGAGTTTAAAAGATGATGAATTATAAAAATCACAAAATACACACTATTTATTTTCCATGTCTTAATGTTATTTTAGAAAACAACTCGGATAAAAAACACAGCAATATTTCTTACTGGATAACGTTAGAATCAAAACACGTTCACTTACGTCTCAAAATATCATTTACATAATGAGGATATCGTTTGATTACAACGAGGCTGTATAAATACGCACAAAATCAATTGATTCGATCAAAAACATTTGACAAAGAAACAAACGTCAGGGCGAAAATAGTTTCGGGTGTGGAAACAAAAAAGCTCCTTTCAGTTTGCGTCGCGGGCGCCATGTTGTTTGTGCGTGGCCCCGCCCCCGGGCGCCGCCATTGGCTGTGCACAACAGAGGGGGGGAGCCCCCGCCAACCACCCTGAAGGGTGGAATATTGAAAAAAGTATAAGGGAGCTTTCCGAGATTTTTAGTTTTACGATTCACATATGAAAATAGCTTAGAAAAATCAGAAAAATAATCTGAATTAATTGATTTTCACGAACGTGTCAAAATTGAGAATGAATGTTAAAAATCACATTTATTTATTTGTATAAAAATAAATAAAATATTGTTTTATAAGTCTACATCCTTTTATGTAATAATTAATAAACAGCGTTTCCTAAATTGATCGATAATAAAAAAAATCGTATAAAATGATTTAATAAATATTTGTTAATTATATTATAAAAAAATTGTCGATCAATTAATACCAAAACGTATCAAATTTCCATTCAAAATTCGCGTTGCTAAAAAGGATATAAACGTTGCTGAAGTAATTAATTATAATACAATATGCAAAATGTGTGTAGATATGTAGGTACCTAATCTATTAACTAATTACTTTTTATTTATTTACCTATAGGTATACGTTTAATGTCCCCAGTATGCTTTATTAGAAATTTTGTCCGACAAAGAAAACATTCCTGCTCAATATTTGTCACTAATTGCGCATATTTTGAAAGTATTTATTTACTAAGTAAGCATATAGGTTAGCGATCTAAAATAGCTATTAGCATTAACTGCGAATATATTGAAAGTATTTGTTTACAAAGTAAGCATTTAGATAAGTGATGTAAAATAACTAATACCATTAACTGCGCATATATTGATAGTATTTGTTAACTAAGTAAGCATATAGGTAAGTGACGTAAACTAACTATTACCATTAACTGCGCATATTTTGAAAGTATTTGTTTACTAAGTAAGCATATAGGAAGCGATGTAAATGTTGCATACAATTGTTAACCATTTTCAGTTACAATTGAAATGTAAACATTATCCTAATAATACTAATATACAAAAGTAGGTCAATCATTGGGAAATAAATAAATATGCAAAACACAGATGATTCGTTTGAAAAAATGGGACGTCCAAAAAACAATATATTTTTATATCCAGTCTAACAAATTGATTCTTTGTTCTTTTTAATTAACTAACTTACCGTCACTCCGTTTCTACGCGGGGATAGGCAGATAGAATAGAGACCCACACTCTTCTGTCCTGACACAATTCTAGCTTCATCCACATTCATATATATTCTCATACAAGTTCGTCGATTATTGAGGCTTCTAACAGGAACATCTCCGGTATCTGGTTTACCTGGCCGTCCCAAGTCGTCCATATTTTAGATATCGTATTTCCGAATATAATAATATGTAGGTTAGTACTTATTGAATATATTGATGCAGTATTTTAAAGCAGTTTTTGGACCTCGGGTAGCAAGGAATAGGTGGCCCAAATTCTAATGTTGTAGGTTAAACTCCCTACTGTACCAGTGTTCCTCAACACGATGAAATTAGGTCTACGAATGACTAGGGACATGACCTACGTAATATATTTAATTAGTTAAAATAAAATATATAGAAAAAGACAATAAACTAAAAGAAATATAAATGTTATTTCAATTACTCATTTAAAAAATCTTCGGGAGAGAAACTTTTAAAATAGTTCTACAAATATATGGTATATAACAAAACTGTAAGACCGTATTTTATTATTTTCAGTCATTTTAAATTATTTTGAAATTTTCTCAATTATTTCCTTATGTTATATTTTACCTATATCTACCGAGAGACTTGAATTATGAAAATAAATGTATAAGTAAATCATGTAATCAATAAAAAATATAGTGATAATTTTCCTTGGCGTTCAATTCAATTCCGTCAGGTTTAGAAAGCATGTTCGCCATTAAAATAGTTGTTTAATTGTTTCAGGCCGCGGCTTATCTGATGAGCCTGTCCAATCCTGAAGCTAACCACGTGACCGCGCCGTCAGCCGTCGCCGTCCGCCGTCCGCCGTCCCTGCACTCCGCATTGACTTTCAATCGGCTGCTGCACTACAGCAATAATAAGTTCGGGAGCGACAGGGACAGCCCCGGCGGCAGGTCGGGAAACTCGGAGAGGCGAGAGGGACGCGACATGCGACTTGGCGTTAGTCAAAGTTTATTTTCCGAAAAGTCCGCGTCTTCATGCATTACACTCCGAAACATCACATGCTCGTCTTCATTATCTGGCGCGGGGCGTGGCCTCGGCCCGCCCCCGGCCTCCCCCGGCGCGGCGCGGAGCCCGTCTCTGTCTGGCCGGGGAGCACCGGAGACGCTCGCATGGCTGTTGTGCGGCGGGAAAAGCGACGTTCATATTCCTATCTCCCATCTGATACCGTTATCTCGCTTTCGGGATGGAATTGAAGATAAAACGGCGTTCCGTCCCGCTCCGGCCCGCGGCGCGGCGGCCGTCCGCGCGGAGACAGCGCTAGTTCGGCAGGCAGGCTGCAGAGGCGAGCGGCGCGGGCCGCCGGATGATATATAGAGTAGAGGAGTTAGCTGTAAAGCTCGGTGGGAAGTGGTCGAGATTAGAGCCAGGCCGCCAGAGGCCGCAGTGAGCGCTGGGCCGCATAAGCTCACATAAGACTTTTTTAATACTTTTATACGGGATTTACGCTAAACCCCGTATCGCCGCAAATCATAGCGCGACCGTTCGGTTTATTATTGTGCGTGGAATTTATTATTTATTTGAAGAGATCCTGACGTAATCCGGTCGGAGTGGTGACGTTTGTTTTGTTCGCTGCCGGTGTTGTCATTCGTCAGGTCCGAGCTCTCCTTACCTCCAGTGTGGACTTAACAGATTATTGTAAACAAATGGAGCTCGCCACCTGCTTCCGATGTTTGGGAACTTTTGACGGATGGCTTCGCTAAACGTGTTGACATCATTTCGAGCGATTATTGTCACACTGTGGGAAATAAATCCGACTCGCTAATCCGGCGATTCTTCTCCAGTGGATTGTGAACTAAGAACTGGGGATTCTGGCCAATGAGTATTTTGTCATATCTGAGCTGGTGGATTATACCAAGTGTCATCTGGTTTAGTCTCTGTGATTTTGACAAAACGAGATTTTTTTCTTCCGACACCGACTTGTCAACAAAATTATGAAGTTGTTTTGAGCTTTATCACAAATTCACGGACTCAGCATAAATTGGTGAGTTAAGTTAAACCCTTGCATTCTAGGCCACCCGCATAAGTTATTCTGAGTAGTTGTGTCGAGTCTTTATCTGATTAACCATTAATTGATACGGTGTTTTATGACTTTCGACTTGTAAAGATAAGTGAATCTGTATCACCTAGTGGAGTCATTCCAATATAACTTAATAGATACCTACCTATCCATTAACAGTATAGCAACCGTCGTAGATTATTTCTATTTATAGACCACCTAAAAAAAATATTAACAATTTGTTTAATTTAAATATACATATAATAATTGTCTCATAGTCATAGAACATTCATAAGTATATCGTTAATGTTACAGAAACACAGTAACATTCCCGTAAATTGTAACGACAATCGGTAAATTTTATTAAAAACTAATACACACAACAAACGGAGATTTTCGAATAATATAATATGCCGTCATACGCAATTATGACTCGAATTCGAAATATAAAAATTAAATTAAAGTACTTACTAATCGTATAATATTTTAACTGCGCTATTTTCCCATCAAACATAAGCTATCTATAGGTATGTGTATTTATGTTTTAATTTGTATATATTTACGGTAATTTCAAACTCACTGGTAGGTATTTATATCCTTGTATACTTTTAACATTTTGATTTTATTAAAATTTAGTAATTATGTATTATATGAGGTAATTTAAATTTTATTTACTAAAATACCTCATTTATCTGATATTACTGAGCCTGTTTTAAAATTGCAGGTATAGTGGTTAAAGAAAATTCACCCGTAAGTAGCGCTTCGGTACAACCTGCAACTTTGACTGCAATAAAATATGTAGTCGCATTTAAAATGTATTGATACCCAGAAAGTTGTTTTATGTTCATAATCTATTGTAATTAAATAAATTGCGCTGATTTAGTCTATAGTTAACAATCATAATATAACTTCCACAATATGAAAACCCTAGAATATCGAAGAACACGTGCTGATCGAATACTTCTCTTTAAACTACCGCAAGGCCATATTGACTGTCCCAGCCAATTAGAATTAATATCCTTCCATGTACCATCTAGATCGACCCGGCAGTCTGCACTCTTCCACATTCCTAGAAGTAGAACATCTAAAATATTAAATTCATTCATTCACCGTTCATGCAAATACCATAATGAGAAATTAACAGTTAAAAATTATTGACTTTCTCAACATTAGCCTTACTACGCTTAAAGAGCACGTCTTGCTCTCCCTTTACCATAACAATTGTTTCAACCTCCCCACCCTTTCTCCGATTTTTTTTCTTTTTCTTTACCTTCTGCTATATTATGTACCTAAACATTTCTCTGTGGATTTTCATAATTAGTTCACATGTTCAATATTTAATATGTTAGTTCTATTATGTTAACATTGTCAAAATCCTTTATTAAAATTAAAATTAAATAATAAAATACCACCTACATTATAACTATATTGATAAATCCACGTTAGTTTTGTTACTGTGTGATGCCATTTACTTATTTATGAAAAGTAATACGAAAAAATATATATAACTGATTACAAGCCCTCATAATATTAATCAACCAGATCGCTAAAATAATTTAGGTAATTGCTCATATACACTATCCCCCGCAGAAGGCATGCAAAGTTATTATTCCCAGCCATCTTAAGTATCATATCATCCTAATTAAAAAATATAACATCGTAGTTATATCGACTTCAAATCTGCTACAATACTTAAGAAATACGTCTACACTCCATCAAAATAAATACATTAAACTCCATACATCTTCGGCAATACAATATATAATAACTAAAACTAGAAAGGATACGATAAAACTAAACCAATATCAGCTCTTCTAACCGTTATACCCTGTATAATAGATAAATACAAAAATTTTAAATCACAATTCTGTTTAAAAACAACATTTTAAATAAATAATAAATATATTTCGATATAAATAAAAACAATAATTCCTAATTTATAAAAATATTACCTCACTAAGACGTTTGTTAACTATCCTAACTATATTATTTAATTGCAATTAAAAATAGAACTAGGTAAACATTTTTTTAAATATTTTGTTAAAATAAAATGGTTATTACCAATATGTCTTTTTTTGACAAAAATTTCCCTTTCTTGTTCGGATTGGTATTATTACACATGCATTTTAGGCCTAGTTATCAAAGGAAAATATCGCATTGATACGACATTATACGGTGAAGAATAGTTCCCGACGCGTAATGTAATTTTCTAGCTACTTTAGAATGTACCTACATATTTATATTACAATAATCATATTAATTATAATAATCATTTTCTTATTTTCGTCCGTCCATTCGTGTCGCGTAACAACGTAAAATAAATATAGGTATATTGACAACCGTCCGTGTTGCACTTTATCACGCGAAAGTGTGCGTTTATCACGTCAAATAAAGTAAATTATTTTGCTATTGTATTTTAATAGATTCTTTAAATAAGTTAAGAATTTTAAAAATAATTATTTCCCGTTAACATTGACGGGTTATTAATTATAAACTGTAATAATGTAATTTGCCATAAATTTATTGGGGAAAATGTGATTTTTAAAAGTATGTGTATTTATACTTTTAAAATTAGCAATATTAACTTTGTGGTTAAAATTCATATTTTTATTTATTATCTTTGTTTTATTAACCACTAAATTGTGTTTAAATATATCAATTTATGTATGATGTATTTAAACTCAATTAAGTGATTAATAAAACAAAGATAATAAATAAATAAATAAAGTATGTGTATTTAAATAGGTATAGTTCGTGTAGTATGTTCGGTGTATTAAAATACCTATACATTTTATTAATTGGTTGATCGTTATTTAAAAACATAACGTATACATATTCGGTTATAAGTGAGTACAAAATATGCAGTGGTTAAATATTAGCAAAGATTTTTTTATAATAAAAAATAGAAACACGCACACCTACCTAATACGTGTCATATTAATATTCTTACTCATTTCAAACTAAGTTAAACTTGATGGCCTCCTGGAACGAAGCTCGAACCCCCGACCACTAGATCACTAGGCAAGGGTCTTAACCACTAGACCACAAGCACGTCATAATTCAAATCACAGCAGAAAGAATCTAGCATACGGATGATGTTAGTCACATCAGCAAAATTTACGCTAGATACGTTTTTATAGCAGTTTTATCGGTGCAATAATCAAAAAAGTAAAAATATTAACCTTGCACGTTAATATTAATTTTTATCTCTATTTTGATTTATTAACAGTAAATTAAATTAAATCATGCATATAATGAATGTTGTTTAATTCCTATTTTGGAATAAGAATCTATCTAATCTAGTTTAAATTGTAAAGCAAGAATAAAAAGTAAAAGGTTTAAGAAATTACTAGTTAATACTTTCTATAAGTATTACATACCTAACTCAATTTTGAAAATGTCAATACAGTATTTTAGTCATTGTTATAATATCAAAATGTATAAATTTTTTGACATTTATAGTAGAAACATTACGAAAAAGGTTTGTCACTTCAACCAAGCATTAGTATATGAATAAATTTATAATTGTAGGTACCTATTGTTAACAAAACTTTTTTATAAATCGCTTATGTGATACGATGTAATATAATTTCATTAGTTACGTACATAATTTGTTAAAAGTTTATCTTCTGAAAAAAATGTACATAATTACTAAATGTTATCATATACTTTCTCTATATCTCTTTCCCTCCTAGACCGATATTTCAGATCTAGTGGTGTACGTAAAATATTTAACTGATTGCCATGAAATGTAAATAAACAGAAAAGTCTTCTTCAAATAACGGTTATAAAAAATTGTTTAACTTGACAAATAATTAACCTGTAAAAATAATTAACACACCATCACACATAGAAGTTAATCAATTATACATTTTTTTTAAATCGAGGTTTTATTTCTCTTTCATAATTAAACGAAAATTAATTCTATTTTGAATGACAAATAAATCAATTTTGCAACAATTTAGGATAATTCTTGTGTACCGTAAGAGTGATAATCAAAAATGGGTTGAATTGAAATCTGCCACGAAGTAAATAATTAAATACTAATTTAATGTATTAATTATAAATATAAACATATAAAATCAATTTTGTAGAAAAATATTGTTTTTGCGCTACCGGGAATCGAACCTGGATCTCTATTTCCAATCCGGGGAAGTGCACTACCAATTGTGTTATAACGCCAGTATTTTTCATGACAAATTTTCAAACCTATATGTTACACTTTTTCAAATTAATACATCTATCGTTCCATTATTTTTGAAAGCCATCTACATTATTTTTACGGAATCACAAATACTTTTGAGTAAACCGACTGCAGACGCCAGAATTATCAATTCATTTTTATTAAATTTTGGACACATTGATACAACTTATATTATTAAGGAGAACACATTCTTATTGTGAAGTTATAATTATTCAGAACAGACGGTCTGTGATGTTTTAAATAATAATTTAATGTATTAATTATAAATATATACATATAAAATCAATTTTGTCAAAAAATATTGTTTTTCCGCTACCGCTTTCGAACCTGGATCTCTATTTCCAATCCGGGGAAGTACACTACCGATTGTGTTATAAAGCCAGTATTTTCATGACAAATTTTCGAACCTATACGTTACACTTTTTCAAATTAAATTGGAAATAAAGATCCAGGTTCAAATCAAACAATATTTTTCGACAAAATTGATTTTATATGTATATATCTATAATTAATACATTAAATTAGTATTTAAAACATCACCGACCTATGTTCTGAATAATTACAACTTCACAATAAGAATATGTTTTCCTTAATAAGTAAATAATTTACTGAAATAATCGTAATGATGTGAAACATTTATTTATGTTGCTATTTTACAGCACTTAAATTAATTAAATTACAAACATTAAATTATAAAAAAATGTAACTTTCTTCTAATTAATATTATTGTCTTTTAATGTCATAAAGTACTTTTAATATGTACCTTTATTAATGTTTTCTTTGTAAATAATATGTCGTGAATTATTCATTTTATCATTATGAAAGATATAGTATTAGTTTATCAATAGAATTTGTACATTACAAATTTTAATATAGAATATGTTTTATCGGAAACTTTCCGTGTAACATGTGTCACAAAACGATGTTAAAAGTAGAACGATAAGAATAACGCGTTAGAAAATCTTGAAAATTTTTACACAAGATTTGCGTGTGAACTGTAATATATGTACTTATATAAGAGCGCTGTTACGGTTATTTGGTAACTTTACAGTAGTAATGGTTAAACCATTATTGTGACTGTGATTGTGTTTGATTGTAACGATAATTAGTAAGTGATTATTCGTAATTCTAATCTAACGGATCTAAATCGTCATCCGTTGAATCTGTTACCAATCATCCTTACAATTGAACAGTTACAATAACGGTTTACCATCATTACTTTGCAGACATCAATGTTTGTTTTGTAATTTAAATTAAAAAATAGTTTTATTTAATGAAAAAATTAAACGGGCTGTTGTTTAATGTTTCTCTTAGGGTTGCGACCAAGAATTTTGTCTTAATAAAATTGTATTTCTTATTTCAATATGTAATATACTTATATTATTATGTATACCGCTCTGTTCCTTTAAATCTAAACTACGTCGAATCTACTTTAGCTCCATCGACACTGCGAACCTACGAGTATGAGCATCTACGTAATGCCTTGTAAGGCGTAAGGTTTATTGTAAAGCAGTTCACGTCTCCTGTTTCCAAGTTAGTATCTCGCGTGCTTCCCAACCGCCCCACCCTCGAGAGGAACCCCGTATTGATCTGTCTTGCCTCTTGCCCACTGCTGCATGTAGATACAATATACACACCGCGTACTTTACAGCATCTGACGTGGAATTGCGGACAATCTTAAATTTACACAATATATTTTTGATTTTAGTTGAATAAATTTATCATTTTTATTTATTTATGTTTAGGAATAATTTTTACTAGCGTGTACTACTACTGATAATTGTGTTAAGTATTATTATTTTATAAAACCTACTTTACCTAGGTATAACATGTTTTGTAAACATCAATATTTGTCGAATATTTTTTAAGAATGCCTATTTTCCTATTTTCTTACTACCGATAATTTCAATACATAACGTTTCTTGGTTATCCCGCGTCCGTTGGTCCTGAGAAGGACCATTGTTATCCCAACGTTTCGGGTAAATCTAATTACCCATCTTCAGGGGGTACCTTATTGGTGAACTGTCACTCTAAAATGGTTGTGAGACACGTCTCGACACAGTTCGACGCTAAGTGAGTTAAACAAATCTTTACTTAGGAATTTACGACCTAAACAAAGTAATGTTATAAAGTAGTGCAATAGTATTAATTGGTTTTATACAACCAAATGACTTAATTATTGTTTCTAATCTATTGATATATTCACATTTACATTATTTATTATTTATATTTTTTATATTAATTTGTATTACACAGGCATATAGTGTTTAGAATGATACCCACACGAAATATTTTAAAATGTAACAGGTCCATTTTTTTCATTATTAATCATTCAAAACTGCCATTAAATACTTAAAAAATGTATTAGCAAAACAATAGTAACTATATATATTGCATAAATCTACATTTGTATTTCACTTCCATATCCAGAGACAAGGGCGTACAATCTGGAATAGTTTCTAGATTCTTCATGTTTATTGATTTTATTTTAAATTTTAAAGATATTTTAAAAATATTCTTAGTTTATTAATATTCATTGAATTTTTTAACTGTAATTAAGTAACCAAAACAAATTTTATATTTTTTACGAATTTTACTATATTTTATTATATTTATATTTTTTTTTTTTTATTGAAATAATATATTGGATCCTCATTGATTGGTTTATAAGTAGTCTGTCATCAATATTATCTTCACAAGCATTGGATAGTTTCCGAAGATAAAAACAATAAAATAAAACCTCTTGCGACTGAGATTTTGTGATTGGTGTTCGATCAGAGGCGTAGCTAGGATTTTTGGCGCCCGAAGGCTAACTAACTATCCAAATAACTCCCATTAAAGATATGAGAGTAATATTTATTACGATTGTTAACATATTATTCATCATTTAGCGAGCTCTCACTATTATTAGAAACTAAATCTCTAACTGTTAATCAACATTACAATCAAACACCAATAATAGCTTACCTCATCACTAAAGTAAATGTTATCTATGCCTACATTTGTTTTCCCCAGATGTGCCCACAATTTTATAATTTGGTAACAAGGTTTAGCTTATTAATTTTCTACCGAACAATAATTATTTTATGTTTCTTTCAAGATGATAAATAAGAAGTATTAGAACACCCTTTCAATAATTATTGGTTCTATTTGAATCGTGCGGTTTTCGTGCATACATAAATCGGTTTATACAAAAATAAACAAGGTTTATCGCACGCTTAAACCCCGATTGCGAATATTGGCGATAAAACCTTATCCTTGTTCCGTCGCCTTCACCTGTGAGTGGAAGATTCCTACAATAGCGACTGCGGATTTAAGTCGAGTAATCGAGGTTTTAGCACGTTTTAAGGGACTGTGCTTAGTGATTTTTATACGGGGCGGATTTGTAGCTTAGGCGTCTCGGCCGTAACCCCCCAGCCCCCGCACCAACCCCGCCGCCATTCTTCACCAACCTCCGGTACTGAGGGCTTATAGGCTCGGTTATTCTCGTGCTGTTAGAAGATCTGTAAACAATTCGACGAATGTTCTGTCTAAAAGTGAATTTAATTATAGCTATGTATTAATTATTAACATGATAACTTTTATTATGAACGTTGTAGTTGTATTTATTTATTTTTCGTAAAGCTTTGAAAAAACACATGTTTGACATACGAGGCAATGTTTCTTATAATTTTGGATCACAGTGTACGCATAAAAAATCTTTTGTGCAATTTTAAAGACTTATGCTATTATTTATGGGCTGGGGGAGAAAATATTTAAAAAAAATACCATACCAATACAAGTCTAGGTAAGGCCTGTATTGACCACATTACTAAAGAAGGTGTATTAAGCCGCATAAATAAGTCAAATGAATTAATAACATCTACTTACATATAAAGAAAATCTGAATAAAAATAAATACATTTCATTATGCAGAGGAAGATAGAAGGCAGCGAAGGCGTAGGTAGAGAGAGATTATCTTGGCCGCGTAACCTAAGAAAGTGGTTCAATGTCCAAAATATTAGTTATTTTATAATAAAATGAAGAAGAAATCTTGTTAAATTTGTGTGCACGCTATATTCTTTCGTGTGTGCTATGATGCCAAATCGTGTGCACGCACACACCTGCACACCTAAGAGGGAAAATTGGTCATTGGTTAATTATTTATTTTCCATCAACGCCCCTGTGAACTTTTACATAATTATAATAATTAATTTAATTTAAATATAACAGTACATTTTTAATTTATTAACAATTAACATTTCAATATAACATAAAAATCTACGTACAAATATTTCTTCAATTCAGGTATGCTCTTGCAACGAAAAATGTCAACGAAATTCAACTTGTTACCAAGCCGATGCATCCGCGATATTGGCGAGTTAACAGCATAATTATTTTTAATATGTACCTACAAAAAACACTTCATGTTGTCTCGTTTGAGTTAGTACTTCGTGCGAAACCATTTGTGTTAACTCAGAGCAGTCCAACATGCTATTATTAATTTTATACAGATTTAATTAACATAACATTGTCAGAATCATTCTTAACCAATGGGCAAGAAAGCCTCATGGCTTCAGCTTCATTGGGCAGTAAATATAAGATAATAAAATTTAATCTGTCGTACTTTTTTATTTTGTAAAAAAATACAAATGTTCCGAGAAATCTAAAAAACGTATTAGTACTCTCAACAATAAGTTTTACGCCGCGAGTCATGAAATGATATACCACGATAAAATTATATGGATAAGGCCTCTAATAAAGTTTACTCTGTTTCCTTTTTAAATAATAGCTTAATAGGATAGTTAAATCCTTTTTTAATTACTGCTAAAAATGATATTGCATTTCATCTAGTCATTTCCTTTGTGTTCCGGTGTTTCACGTGTCAAGTCGGCGTTCCTAACTAAAAAAAATATTTTATTGTGCGTATATTATATTATTCAATGTTTTAAATTGAGTTTTAGGGTAGATACAAAAGTGTAATATTCTTTTTAATTTATTAATTATTATTTTGCTTTTTACCTAAAGCTTATAAAAATTCAACATTCTATGTCAATTGCCTACTGCGTTTGTAGAAATATAAATGGTATTTTATATCATATCATAGAAAATTTATATCATATCATAGTATATGATATCATATAAATAATAGTATAGTATAGGGATGGCCCTGAACGTAATGTGTTTGAACCCCATTGAAATTGTTAATTTTTGAGGGATTCAACAGTAGGTTTAACGTCAAATCCTCCGATTAGGAATTTGACGTTGCTATCTCTATTTCACTAGATTGATCTATGATAATGTAACCAGTATATTATTTACATGCTTTAATTACCTACACCAAAAAGTATATGTAAATAACAATTATGTATCAGTGTTAGTCGTTCTATTTAGTGTAGCTTATTGACCATGAGTTCAATTTTACTCCCTTAAAACTACCAAGTTAGTATTATTTAGATTGAAAAGTAGTAAAAATATTAATGTGACATGTTTAGTATCAATTGCGCATCTCCATATTAAACAAATATTTTAAACATTAATATTATCAATAAAATATTATGTATATATATGTCTTTATAAAATATAGAATTTGCTTTCAGTGTCATTGTAATGCTTCTAAAAAAGATAATGTGATACTTGCTTTTCTAATAACAATTATATTATACATAGGTGTATGATTTTATTTTAATATTAAAAGGTATTGCATGTTGATCGAGAGTAACATTTTTAAGAGTTTTCCTTATGTAGTAGCACAAAAAAAATTATACATAAAGTTATTATTTAACAAAATAAATAAATAAAAATTCTATAGATCTTTAATGTCAGCTTTATCAATACATATAGGTATCCAATTTTTTTCAAATTACAATACTTTTACAATTGCGAGACTAAGAAAAAAGTAAGATATTTATTTATTTACACTATCTCAAGTATGTATTAATCTTTAGGCAGCTCGTATACGTAGAAACTATTATTTAGAATCCTAGACAGTTGTTCCAAAAGTTAGTACACAGTCAGGGCTTGGTCATCCTTCATATAAAATGTATATCTATTGTAATGTATATCGGCCGTATTGCCACTCTCGTGCCAAATATGAATACGCAGTCATGCACCCATAAACAATTAATTTTGGTCCACGGTAAAAATTTAATTTTTCAATAAAAATTAGAGAAATTATTGCTGGTTCTCAAATTTTATAAATGATTGAAGGAACAGGTTAACTGAGTGAAAATTACCTATAAATCATCTGACGCAATGCATTACAATTATAGTGTTAGGAATTCTGAAGATTACTGTATCATTTTTATGTCAATTTCGTCATCGCTAATGATGGGAAATCACATTGAAAATGTCATTAACATAAAATATTCATGTTAATCTAAGTATCCAAACTAAATGCCAATCTGCTCTTTACAATATGTATTATATATCATATAACGACGTCTTTTCGATCCCGAATTTCATAGTTATTTTAGTTCAAATGACTGATATTTGCAGTGGCGTGCAGTAGGTATAGATTTAGGTGATGCTGTTACCAATGATATTATACAATAATATATAATGTATATAATACAATATATGTAGTTTCATACTTTTAAAATCAGCAATGTTAACTTTGTGGTTAAGATTCATATTTTTATTTATTATCTTTGTTTTATTAACCACTAAAATGAGTTTAAATGTACATTGATGTATTTAAACTCATTTTAGTGGTTAATAAAACAAAGATAATAAATAAAAATATGTAGTTTCGTTTAACTAACGTCTTTGGACAAAATTAATCCATCGTTTATACGACCCTATCATGTATTTATTTTTAATTTTAGAGTACTGTTAATAGCGTTTTCAAAGTTTAAGTTTTAGCGTAAAATAATACTTTCTTACTTAAATAAAAAATGTATGGACATTTTTAAGAACACTTTCTATGACTGAACATGATTCGTTTATTGTTTGAAAATAGTTCACGTAATAACTAAAGGAAATAATTATTTTTATTAAAGGTTAACGTAGGAAATAGTTCTGCCAATTGCTTTTTGTTTTTCTCAAATCGAATACCAATCCATGCACCAAATGTAAAGAACAATCATGAAATCAACAGGTTAAAACAGTAAGATAGTAAAATTCGCGAATTAGAAAAGAGAAAGCAGACACTTCAATGATTTGCACGCAGTTGTAACCCTTTCTAATGTTATTCTGTTAATAAACAGCATAGGTAACGACTCCATACAAAACGGATCAACCGAAAGGAATTTTCAATTCAGTAAGTAGGCATTTATATGACTTGACTAATTCACTAGCTTAAAGACAGAACTGAGTAATGTATATAGGACAATGCGGCAAATAAAAAAAGAGGGCCGTGAGTACAGCGGTGAGTTTTTAGAAGTAAGCAATTAAAGTCTCTACTGGTACACAGATGGCACTAATTGCAAAATAATATTTTCGTTGATGTTAATCCATTTTTTAAATTCTTAATTGTTTACCAATTTTTTTAGTTATGCACAGATTTTTTGCTTGTATGCACTGCACGCCCCTGGATGTTTGATATAGATATATTCCATTATGTTTAGACTAGCCGTATATGCTTATTATACACAAAAATGTCAAGCAATATTTCAAAAACTCTTAATTGCTTCAGCTAGTTTTTTTTAACTGTCTTTATTACACCTTTTATCTTTGGCTAACAAATGTAAAAAATCTAAAAATAATATATTGGTTAAGTTAATTTAATAAAAATGATCGGCTCTACACTTTTTCATGTTTTCTCGTCTATAATTATTATGGTAATCAAAATACCATCTACGAGTTTATCAGAAATTCTAACAATATCTCTCTTAAATCATGTTTTTTTTAAGAATTAGTGATTAATTAGATTTGAAGGATCTCACGAAGATTACATTACGTATTACGATTATATTAATATAACTAAGATTTTTATTTTTTTAGACATGATGAGGTTTTAATCTTTTTCAATACAATATAGTCTAACTACAGCAAAAACCTATAAGTACTGGATTTTTTAATAATATTTACAACACTTTACTTTCTTATTTACACACCTTAAACTACTTCTCAATATAGTCGCCACCTTTATTAAGACACTTGTAATAACTGGGCACCAATTTTTGTATACTTTCATCGTAACCACGCCGCCTGGGATGAAAACAATGTCTATACTCCGTCTTTGAGCTCATCATCGTCATCAAAACGCTTGCCACGAAGAAACCGCTTCAGATGAAGAAAAATATGGAAATCACTTGGCGCCAAATAAGGTTAAAACAGGACACACTTCTATTGTCTTGAACATTTCTACCACTCATTACAAGATAGCCACACTATGTGAATGTCTCTATCGTTGCATGTGGTGAGTCAACAGACGGAGGAAACCATTGCGCATGCGCAACATCGCAACCGCAGCGCTACACCGGGAATATCTGGCAACGGCACTTGCTTAAAAAATCGGCCTCGTAAAAGCCATCATTTTCAAACAAGATGGTGGATCAAGCTCATTATCGAATTTAGTCAAGATATTCACTAGGTCAATTTTTTAGAAATTTTTAATTGAAATCTAATAAAAACTACTGGAGTTATCACGTCCACAAAAACAGTTATATCCCATGTACATGTGTGGTAGAGTGCTCCAAGTGTGCGCACTTAAGGTATAATTTATGATATCAATAAAGCAAATATTGTTACAAAAATTAACTTTATTTATTCATATTATACCGTCTCTTACTAACATTATTGCATACAAAAATTAAATTAAATTTAATCATTTAATCTAAAAATAATTAGTTGCGCACTGTTACAGACAGGTTAGTAAGAGTGCGGACTTGGAAGCCTAAAAGTGCGCGTGCGACACCTAGGCACAGAGATTGTATTTGTACAGACCAACTCCGGAATAAGCGGTATATTTTTCGTGCCACCACTGAGTACACATCATGCATTCTATCCAATCTTCGGATATTGGTTCCTTGTAGACGTCCTTGCATCCTGGGCAGCTCCACATCTTTTCTTAGGTATTGATTTGGGCTTCTTGAAATTTGCCTTCGCCTTTATGTTAAAAGCCAAAGTTCTTATGGATTTTGTCAGGCCATAGAACATGTCGTCTAGAGCTTTTATATGGTTAGAGAGTTTGGCCTCCATCTCTTTGGGTAAAGTTAGGTCATATATGCTTAGGTTTGTGGATACAGTACCTCTCTTAAGCCATTTTCTTAACTTGCTGTGCCATTCCAAGGGAAAGTGCGACTTTTATCTTACTTTCGTCCTCGCTTATCTTCTTTTTATCTTACGTGTTGATTTTTTTCTCGCTCAATACATTCTAAAAACAATAATATGTATCTATTACGTTTAGTTAAAACTAACATGCTCAAGTAAAATGAGATTTTGTAATGGTAAATCAGATTCGGAGATCGGTCTGCACACTCTTACAGGCCACAGGCATTGTTCATATTTGAAACAACTGGTGTCATCTCTGTTAGAATTGGAGATAACGGTGCCGGTAGACGCTTGCTACATTGATTTAAAATATGAATTAAATATATTAATTAGAAAGATATACATATAAAATAAATTTTATCGAAAAATATTGTTGTTGCGCCACCGGGATTCGAACCTGGATATCTTTCCTAACCGGGGAAGGTGCATTATACAACTATGCTACAGCGACAATATTTTTAGCGACAATTTTCGAACCTATATGTTACCTCTTTAATATTAATACATTTAATCGTTCCATTATTTGATAGAGCCATCTACCTATCTAGCGCAACAACAATATTTTTCGATAAAATTGATTTTATATGTATATATTTCTAATTAATATATTTAATTCATATTTAAAATATCACAGACCTATGTTCTGAATAATTACAACTTCACAATAAGAATGTGTTCTCCTAAATACATTGATTCACACTATCGATTTTGAAAAAATAGCCCCAATCATCATAAATGAACACATCGAATTGATTACAAGATGTGAAAATAATTTAACAAAACACACAAAATTGTGAAAACTTATCTGACATTCGTATTTTCAATTTATTTACGATGTACGGTGCAACAGCGTGTTTTATAATCATAAATGACAACTAGGAACTAAGTTTAACCACAAATGACATCTAGCGCGCGTATTATGATTGGTGCTCACTCTTAGAGCACTCTACCATATATTGTTAATAATGGATAGTTTCAATGTCTCATGGTAAAAAAGTGCAATGAAATTTTTCCAATATTGCATTATGAGACTCTCCGCAATAGGTAGTGTTTATATTTAAATCTACCTATAACATCCCATTACGTCTTTAAATCACAGCATTGTATTTATTATTATTTATTCCCTTTTAAAAGCATATTGAAAAACCCATCCTTCGTGGTAAAGTTTTTGAAAAACACGAGGTGTTTAAACCCTCTTTAAACTCAAGTTTATTAAATGTATTACGGGCATCAAGAAGCAATTCAGGAAATCTAATTTCGCAAAGCAAATCGGATCAGCGAATGGCCGTGCTGAGTTCAACTTTTTCCAAGGTGCTTATTGTCAAAGTATTGGAACGTGTAAGCTCAGTGTTAAGTAGTTGAACATGGACAAGTTTCTGGGTTTTTAACTCTTGATACGGAATGCCTCTGAATTTTTAGGGAAATTAGGCTTTCTTTGCATTTAAGGATTATTAGGCTTCCTTTTCATTTGTATTAACAAATACTTATCCAGTATTAGTTTCCTTGTAGCGGGGCTTGAAACAGAAAATTTAATGAATCGAAACGGTCGAAAGTACTAGAAATGTTACATATCTTTTTTATATTTACCGATTTACTATTTCCGAGCTAACTTTGTAGATCTCCATAATCACATATGTGAAAATAGAATACAATTTTTTTTATTCTAATAATTTAATTTACTTGAGACGCGTTTCGCCTTGCAAGGGCATTATCAATCTAACAATTTAAATCAACAACTTGTATTTATAACTATAATGGGGGGACAGGTATAAAAATTTATCTGCATGAGGTGAAAAGATTCATTGGAATTTTGTGGATCTCCATACATTTTGAATGCTTCTATTTATTCTAAGTAACTATTCAGTTTCAACACTAATGATATTTTAATGTCATGGGTAATTTGTAGAAAAGAACAGCTATTTTTGAGCCCTTCAAGGCGTAACGCATCTCAAGTCAATTAAATGAGTAGAATAAAAAAACAAGTATTTCATTTTCACATTTGTGATATATTTTATAATCAAAATGTATACACTTACATTACAATACGTCAATACATGCTTTATCTATGCTTTGACTAAAATAGTAACTAAAATTATCTTTGAATTCTATTATTATTCTTCTTTCTATTTTTCCATTTACTTGGAATGGAATCTCCATATACGAAAGAGCCGGGAAGCTCTATTCTGAACGTTTTCTAAATGATATTGTTCATGTCCATCTAAATATTTGACTACGAGTTTTCTTGAGGTTTTCCACATTGTCATCTGCCAGTTTTACACTTAATGTTTTTAATTGTATTGCAAAACATATATCGGTATAGTATTTCAGTTTGCTCTTCTCAATTGGAGTTGTTCTTTTTTAAAAAATGCATTCACATTGCACGCGGGTATTTGTAATTTAGATATAATATATATTTATCTACATAATAATGTATTTTGATAAAGATGAATGAACGTTGCCAACCATTGTAGTTTGTATACATATTACATTATTATAATATATTCAATCTCAAATCACTCAGGTTTTTAAAATATATATGTATAATTAAATAATATAATATTTTATTTTAAACCACTTTATTATGTACATATACTAATATCAACTAGTTTCGGATGGACCCAGCGTTCTTCAGGACAATGTAGTATAGAATGTACTATATAATACATAATATATAGTACATAATGAAGTGGTATAAAACAAAATATTGTATCTTTGAAAATTTAATATATTTATAATGTTTGTGTTTCTTTTTTATTTCAGACATCAACAGACCAAAGAATCCGGATCGCGTTAATTACCAGTGTAACATTTACATCAAAATGGATAACATTTTTTATGCGAAAGAATTTAGATTTTCGATAAAAACTCAATTTATTATTGTCCATAAAAAAGATTAAGAATAAACTGCGGGTAACTATTATTCGAAAAATTATGAAAATTATAAGAAAATCGACAGACTTAATTTAAAATATTTGATTTATTTAAAATCACAATATTTTGTATACAATTCCGTTATAATAGTAATTGTAAATGGTTGTGTTTTATATATATATTCAAAAAGTAGGTAATTTGGGTCACACTCTTTGGTATTTTTAAAATACGAAACATAGAATAAGAACAATAATAGAGGATAATAAAAAATATACAACTAGAACTATTTAAAATCAACCTTGAAAAAGCGGACGTCAGAAAATTATATTCGTTCGTCTGGGGGTTGGCGGAAGTCGCCAATCGCGGTCGGAAGTCAACAGGCGCGACCACCAGCTCCATCATTCACCTCCGCGTGTACAAGGACGTGTTCCCGAGCGGGCTGGCTTCCTTCCTCCCGGGCGGGCCGATGGAGCCGCTCGGGGAGGCGGGGGGGCTGTGCCTGCAGGACCTGGTGGGCGGCGAGCACGCGCACGCCCACGCGCACTCCCTGCACCACTTGCACGACCCGGTGGTGTCCGTCAGCTCGGCCATCACGGGCCTGATGGGCGCGCCGCCGCTGGGCGAACACTCGCACCCCTCGCACCCCTCGCACCCGTCCCATCATTCGCACCACGAGCCGCTGGAGAAGCTGAAACGTGGTGAGTGACGTTTCAAACGATGTCTCTTTGTCTGTTGCAGGGAATGGTAAAAATCACTGGTTCAAATTTCGATGGCAGCTCAGTTTTTACGTAAAAAATATTGTCTTTTACTTATTTAAACACTTTTTTAAAATAAAAATAAAATCTACTCATAAAAATATATCAAATTTATTTGATATATTCTATTGCCGTAATTATCCTTCGATAGCTAGTCCTGGATTTTCTATAAGTAATGTTGAATACATTTATTCAATCCTTGCAAATCCAAAATACACCAATCTTTGTGAAACTGGGCTGGTAGACGCCCATGGTCGTTCTCCTTGCAGTCTTGAAGCTTTTAAACTCTGCTGGCCAGCTTCTGAAACTTTATTACAACTGAAAACCGAAAAATAATAGACAAAATGTTTTAATATCACCGACGTAAAATAAAACCGTCCGATTCTGAAACTGTCTCTCACCAGTAGCAGTTTCGCTTGCACACATTCAAAATTTATACCAGGCCTACGTATCGAAGTATAAAAACGCGTAAACATTTTTTCTTTAATAATCATGAAAAATAAAACTTGCATTATTTCTTACGCTTATACTTTCTGTCTATATATTTTGGATCAGTAGATGCTTACTGGTTCGCAGAATTTTACTACCACACTACATTGTCTTGTATTAATAATAGTATTTCTGTGAATTATATGCACATATAGCGATACATTCGCATTATTACTTAAATACAATTTATTTTTTGTAGTACTACGACTACATTATACACAATACAAAATAATCCAAACTTAATTACGCACATGTAGTCGTACATACCATAATGGATATATAAATATATAAATACGAGTATACAATAACATATTATACACAATCAGTTAGTTATGTTCTGAAAAACAGAAAATCATTACAAATAATGCGAAAATTAATTTACTTTAATAATTATTATTATACTTCAAATTTAGTTAATTTTATTCTTGCCATGCCTTTCATGATACTTTTTAAATTTGTACCATATATAAGATAGAACCATCAAAATTATATTTTAATTTATTGAATCTATATTTTACAGTCAATTGCTCATTACTTATCATCGATCATCAAACTATATTATAGAGTGCTATTAGAGATTGAACAAAGAGAATAGTACAAGTAAATTGAATGAAAATAGATCTTGATATTCTTCTAAATCAAAAATCAAATACGCACCTTTCTCTTTCATTCTCTTTTCAGTAGATAATATTCCTCGACAATAAACATGTGGTTAACAATTGTAATTTTTTTCTTTGTTAGATCTAATTACACGAATAATAAAATTATATACTGAATTTAATAGCCATAGTAAAAGAGTTGGAGAGATGGATGAGATTTTTTCTCGAGATAATGCTCCCTCCCATGAGATTCTTTGGAGACAACTCTCGGTTTTTTAGTCCACCGTGTATACACTATGTTTCAGAGATTGGCCGTCTCGCGCTTTTCTTCATGCTTGTTGTCAAATGTTGAAATTTGAATTTCTCCAATCAGCAGTTAAAACGGAATAAATATTTTTAATTTAATGCGGTCTATTTGTCAAATTAAACACCGTATACATGAGTTTAAGTTTTTCTCTTTCAGTTTCAAGCTGATCTCTGATTTTATCTCCAGATCAAAATTTCAATACGTATACATGGTAAATCCTAAGATTTACCTGAACTAAATCTCTGCATTTGATTTCATTGTATCTCTTTCAATGGACACAATTAGGATTACACTATTGAAATTTTACTCCCATATACGTGGACAGCAAACGCGGTCGCTTCATACATGCTATGGATGCTCCGCATCCCTTGTGTTATAGAGTCAAAGAACCTTGGACTTTTTGTTTTTAGCCGAAAACAGCACTACTGGAAATAAATTCGTCCTGTCCTTTAGAGACCAGTCATAACACACACCACGACACGGCGCGCGCACGGAGCGAGTCGAAATACATACACATTCTCAACTTTAGAACATCTACGAATCGCGTAAACACACAGATACCAGCAACAGTGGATTCTATTATTCGTTCCGTATTCATAAAGTTTGAAAGTAATCGACTTTCGCGCATGCGCATTCAGTTCCGCTTATCAAAATCTTCGAATACTGTATACGCATTCGTTAACAGCATCCAACGTACCAAAAAACGACTTTAATGCTTATGTGTATAGTGTACAGAATAGCATACATATTACGAAACGAGCGGATTGTTTTGAGAAATTTGTTTGTGTGACGTATTTTTGACAGCCAATTGAAACATTGAATATCTTTCGATTATATATTATATTTGTTTATATGATAGTAGGTATAAACTTATTATCCAGCATCCCTTCTACAAAAAGTCATCGACCACCACTGGCGGACAACTGTGCCTACATACACAGTATAAAATCAGTTGGTTAGCCTGATCTCCATTTAGAAAGCTATAGATACAAATAAATTAATGACAGTACTAATTTTACTATTTGGACATTTCTATAAGTAACGGAATCATTTTATACGTGGACACGTACCATTGCATGAGATTCAGCGCAATCGCCAAACAGTATTAAACATCATTACTCGATCACTTCAGGTAGTCGACCTTCCGTTAATTACATTTCAAACCTAAAAGTACGCCTCACCTGAAACTTATATGAATATTAATAAACCAAAATTATTTATTTTTTGCACATGCGTTCGAAGTTAATTTTCTCTCATTTTACATAAATCTAAATCATGCTTTTGTTTTTGAAAATCTACTTTTTTAACAATCGCACTTCACTAATTCAAATGTTGATTAGACACATTTTGATTTTTTTATCTGTGAACAAAAAAATTCAGCATATTGAAACAATTAACATTTTTTTTCATATCACCCTCGGTATTAAAAAAAACATTCGAACAATGCAGACCCTTTTACAAAGTTAACAAAGCGTGTAGGTGTTGGTTTAGTTAGGGGCGGCTCACCCCACGTCACTGCGAGAACAAATTACCCGAAACACAATGCATAATAATAAATACATACACTATCGCGTTAAAGCGATACAAATTACCTACCCCCTCGAAATGCGTGCGCAGAAGCTTCGCTTAATTTTAGGAAATATTTTTAAAAAGGGTGAAAATTGTTATAACATTAAAATGGATTTTTAGATACTTTTCCTCGATGAAATGTCAAAATAATATTTTTTACGTATCTACAACGAAATATATTTATATACATTATTTTTAATTATCCCTACATAATTGTACTTACATCCATATAATACCATTAGGGATCTGTATTCTTGACTTTTTTCAAGTCCCGGACCAAGAATTTTATTGAATTAATAAGAAAATATATATTAATAAATATTCGTATATATAATGTATGTAAATCGAATGAAAATTGTTTGATAAAATAATTATTAGTAGTTTTTTTAAAATTAAATAAAGCTTACATTTATAAATTGATTATAAAATACCAATACATCTATAACAAAACATAAACAATTATTTAAAAATATGCAAAAAAAAACAATTGACAAAGAAACGCATCAGAAGCAAACTGTAGTCCCCTAATAACCTTTTTTAAATACTTTCATCTCATCAAAATTTTGTTTTTTGTTACAAGGAGATCTAATTCCTTGTTTGAACAAACCAACAAAACTATTCCTTTCAGAATCTTATATTTAAAGCTGACCATATATTTAGCTTTATTTGATAAATAGATTTTTTTTCTGCACATCTAGTTGATTATTTTAATTTATGAAACTTAACTTTTTTAAAATTGTAATATCGAGAAAAATCAGAGTATCGAGTTATTTTTTATTAAAGTCCCGGGACTTGAGACAGCAAAAAACCCTGGGATTCTCGGAAATTTATTCCCGGGTTATCTCGATACAGGACCTCTAAATACTATACAAATACAGTGCAACCTTGCCATTCATCCGCCTTTCTACTCGTACAATTCTGCATTTGTTCAATTTTTTCATATGAAATTCGACTCGGTATTCGTACGTTTGCCCGGAATTCGTACCACGCGGTCCAAATAATATGGTGGTCAAAAGGTGGGAGTATTAATATGCACTAAGCAACGTTAAAATGCTCATGAGCGTTTTTAAATGTAATTAACTTTTAATGTTATATATTAATTATGTATTTATCATAATAGTTATAAATAATATACGGTATAAATATACCATAATTCTACGTGAACGCGCGCGCAGCTTACATGGAACGTTGTCTGCAAATAAAATAAACCTACCTATTTTCAAAACCCAAATTCTCAAATTGTATGAACGCGCTGGGATCTTCCATGGATACGATGTTGTATTTCCATCCCTGTAATTTTTCAGTAATAATTTATCTTAGGTAGGTACTACACGCGTTTGTTAGGGGTGGCATCTCTGCCACCTTTGTCATCTAATACGCGCAGTGGCGTAAGCCCACATTCCCCGGGGATACACTAACTGTCTACTGTCTACTGAACCTACGTACAACAATGTTTCGGGGAGCACAATTAGCAGTGGCGGGGCACCCCATTTATGTGCAGTCGGTGGAACACGAAAGGGATACATATAAAAAAAATAGTTGTAATCTACACGTATGAAGTAAATTTAATTTAGTTTTAATATTCGCTACGATAATAAGTATCTCATATAGTATTTTGAATGTTTTCCATGCCCGAACCTTATTTTTGGGGAAAATCACTTAAGGCCTTCTATCAGTGCGTGTTCCCAATACTTTCGAGACGTGGACCTTCACTGTCAAAAATATAGAGTGTAACAGACCTAATCCACAAAAATTTTTGACCTGACTAAATTGCGAGTTGAAAACGTTAAAGGAATGTGTGCAAATTCCGCACCGTTACGGAAAAAATTATTGTTTGAAATTTTTTCAAAATCTTATTAAGCTTTTTAAGTCTACGTACTTCGAAAAAAATATTTGAAAAGTTTATCCATTATTAATCTTTATCATCCAACAAAAAATAGTCTGGTTGCTCAAAATTCGATGATCTTAAATTTTTTGTATTCAATGTATAATTTGAAATCAACAAAATATTTCAATTAATTGAAATAATGGTAAAATTACGATTTTTTTTTAAATGCTTATATCTCTGATATGGTTGAGATCAGGCACATATACCTTGAACATTTTCGACTCATAATTTAGTAAAGTATTCACCCATAAAAATATTGTGGACTAGGTCTGTTACATTCTGTATAAATAAAAAGTTGCCCAAAAAACAAACCAAATCTATTCTTGAAATATTTTTGCGAGAGTTTAGTTAAAATTTCTGCTATGGAAATAAGCTAATTATACAATATTTTTTATGTTTTCCATGTCCGAACCTTATTTTTGGAAAAAAATCCACAAAACTTTAAAGACCAAAGCTTTAAACCAGTGCACGCTCCCAGAACGTATGTAAAACACTAATAAAAGTTAAAATACTATTTAAATGTATTAATTAGTAATTAAAATATCACAGACCTATGTTATCTACTCTTAATGAAATAGTAATTTGTATGTCTCCAACTACCCTCTAGATGACACTGTTCGTCCATTACAAGAATTTAATGTCTACTTTTCGAATGTGTGACTTTATCTATTTAAAAGAATTCAATACTTTTTCTATCAGCCTCGTTTTCTTATACCCTGACTCATTTTATATACAAAAGTAATGGAACTATGCACATATATGTGTTTTCCATTTATTCTATACTCCGTAAATACTAAAAACTTTAAATCTCTTCAATTACTTTTCGAGTGATTCCAGTGGATGCTTTATTTACTAATGTTAATGCTATTGTTGTATAAAAGTGAACAAGTGTCATTTTATATGTGTTACATTAGAATGGAATAAGTTATTGGCTAAAAAAATTTTTTTAGATTTATTTACTTAATACACTAAAAGTATATTTCAGTATCGTTCTATTTTTGATAGTTTCTCCATCAAGAGTGTAATATTTTATTTTTAATTAAATTGAACTAGAGCACATGCAAGTACTGAAGGGTTGTACGCGGTGCACTTGCCTAATGTGTTAGTTTGTAATCTATCATACGAGAGGGGGATTTTTTAAGTCGGTTAGAATGAATAAAGCTAATACAATTGTTGCATATTGCGCTTTTTGTTCATCCTGAAATAAATGTATGCACATTACAGTACGTGGTAATAGAATTTAGATACAGATTGCGTATTACAACCATATTATGTTAGAGATTATTTTTATTAATTTCAGTTCATAAATGAAGTTAAAAAATTATACATTAAATAATCTATATAAATACCATCTAACAATATTATCCTTAGTTATATATAATAACAGTTATAAATAATTTACTTTTAATTAAATGCCTTCATATTATCAGTTTCTCTATATAGAGAAAATAAAATAGAGTTATAACTATCTATTTTTTTATTATGTTATTCGTTTATTTTTAGAGATATTATTAAGGAGAACACATTATTATTGTGAAGTTGTAATTATTCAGAACATAGCTCTGTGATATTTTTTAAAATACAAATGAAATATATTAGTTAGAAAAATATATATAATTAATACATTTAATTTGTATTTAAAAAAATATATCTTTGTTCAAAAAAAAAAATTTAACCAAACCATTCTAAATTTTTATTATTTATAACTTTTATTATCACACAAAAAAACCTAAATTAATATTGATGATAAATTTATAATTTTTATTACCTTATTTTTTATATTGTCGAAAATACAATTGCAAAATAATTGAGTATGTTTGACCCGACAACCCCACTATGATAGAACTGACATGGATAGAAATAAATTTATATGCAATAGGTATATATTAGATTAACTACAAAATTGAGATTAATTAGAAAGATACACATATATTGAAAAGAAAACGTAGATCCCGCGCCAAATTGCGCGATCTTCGAGTCGCGCGCTCCGCGGATTGGATTACGACAATTCCGGTCGTAAATCGGAATCGCCGAAGGGGAGGGGGGTCGAATTAAAAAAAGGAAGGAAGGGGACCTGGATTAACGGACAAGGGTCGATGATGGGATAGGAAATCCAGTCGAAGGACCAGTGGATCTCGGGGAATCGGGAATCTGAAGGACCGCTCGCATTACCTCGTGTATGACGCCTCCGTTACTCCCGCAGTCGCAGCTGAGATCACACAAACAGCACGTGGGCGGGCAGATCTCCGCTTCCAAATGAAGATGGCAATATCACTCACTTTACCCACGGCTCACACAATAATCACTGCACACAAATCACTGGATCACAATAAAGTACTGGTGCACCGGAGTTGAACAAATCCACACCACTAATGCTCTCGCGATGTCTAGATCGAACAAATTTCATTCTAGTTGACGTCTGCTGATATCAAGGTCACTATTCACACTGAAGACAAGCAGTAGGGAAAAAGGATGGGTGGGAATTTGAACGCGAAAGGATTCTCAAGATGCGCCAAAAATGTGTTCTATAAATACGTCACATATATAATCAACTTTATCAAAAAATATATTGTTGTTGCTACCGGGATATGAATCTGGATTTCTTTCCAATCCGGGGAAGGTATATTATACAACTATGCTACAGCAGACAGCACCTTTGTCGACAAATTTTCGAACCCACATGTTTCATTTTTCAAATTAATACATCACCTTTCTATTACTAATATATTTTTCGATAAAATTGATTATATATGTATATCTTTCAAATTAATACATTTAATTAGTATTTAGATAAATATATTAATATTTTATTAAGAAGCTTTTAGACTTCTCAACAGTAGCTCCTAAGGTCATTACTGAGTGATTAATTTAAAGGCTGTCATAATTTACGTGCTGTCAATGCATACTTTTATTAACTGAAATAGATTAAAAGTATTCGGAGACATCTTTCTTCTGAGGCAGCCACACTACTCATAAATGCACGTGTGCATCCGTGGGGACCCACCCTTACCCGTAACTCTTATAGTAGTGGTTACTCTCAGTTCTCGGCAAAATATCCCGTAAATTTAATACCTGATTGATATCCATTTAATTTAAATGTAAAGCTTAATTTTTAGCGAATGAAAAGAACTGCCTTTTATCCTACGTTAGGATTTTTATACATACATAGTTAAGATTTATGTTGGCATGCCGATGTTTCAGTTGGATGATTACAATCTATTCTGAATGCGGTAGCATTGGTGTATAAAACGTCAAAATTCTCGCACATAACATCCCTTTTGCTGAACTTCATTGGCTTCGTTTCCCTGAAAGAGTAAATTAAATTGTGTTGATTGATGTACAAGACGATACATAAAATGGCATCTGTGTATCTCTACGAATATTACATCAGAGACTTTACGCATATTAAGGAAATAATTTAAATACTAGTCTGAGACTAAACTGTAAAGTCAGGGTAATTTTGTTGTAAAAATGGAAATATAATCGAAACATCCACCATGCATCATCTACCAAATGTCTCAAGACAAAAATATGACGTAGAGATGTTCCCTAACAAAAAAAATCTTATTTTATTTAGACTAGATCTAAGAAAATATTTTTTATTTTTTGCTACATTCGTGGGCAAGATACGCGCCAACTCAACAATAACAAAACTAAATATAAATTTTATATAAATTAATACCGATTATATTATTTGAAACTTATACCCATTATATTACATGAACCTTTTATGAACCTTATATGAACCTTTTATTATAATTTTTAATAATCATTATAATATTGGATTATTTATGCAGTGCCATTTTCGTAAAAAAATTTACCGGGCGCTTTACACATACCTAAACTGTTTAGTCTTATACTATTTATGTATTCTAAATGAAATTGTTATTTTGTCAAAGATTTTCAGATTCATTTTAAATAAAGTTTATGATGGCCCGTTCTGTTATGACGGTGGGAAAAAAGTTTCACGCTTTAGGGCCTGTCACCGCAAATGCCTATTGACTGAAATTAGACTTCTGGCAACGGCTAGTCAATTCTATAATATAACCCTTCCTGCGGCTGAAGTATGTTTGGGGATTAAGTCGGTGGTTAAATGAAAGAGTGATAATGGTGTGTTGATGTTTATTGTGACAGTATGATAGAGCAAAGAATACAGATTTACGGATAGAATGAAGAAATGTAGAAGGTGAGCGTGAACTATGAAATATTCGAAGCGAGTTGGCGGATCCACCCGGCGCGCGTTGGCCGGGCAAGACCAGCCGTGGTGAAGCGGTGGAACGGAAGAGAGATCGTCGGTGAGGGATCGAATCAGACCTGTAGCGGCAGTCGGCAGCGCTAGGTCACTACATCGATGCCGGCTGAGACGGCGGTGAATTTGAAATCCTGTCCCCTACATATGTATGTATCTATTATTATTTTTAAGAAAACGCCCTTGAGTAATCACCATTTGATTTGAAAGGCACTTCACACATACCGATTTATATCATAATATTAATTCTCTAAGCCTCTGAGATTTGAATGTGCTGCTAAACTGACCAAGGAACCCACTTTAATATGGTGAAAAAGCGTACGAGTACTATCCGGACTTCACAATGGATGGATTCAAATAATCACAAGTTTCAAAATCATTCAAAGATTTATTCCCCACTCCCTGGTTCTTCAGAAGGAAAGTCGCTAGAGAACAATATCAAATATCTCTAGAATGAGAATTGGGCATTGCCAAGTAGTCTCCCATTTATTCAGATTGAACTTAATAGATAGCCCAATATGTGAGTGTAGTGCCGAGAAGGAGACCTTTGACCGTGTCTTTTTTTGCTTGTCAATTGTGAATTACAAAATTTTTTCGCAGTAATCTAATCGATAGTAAGTTTCAACTCTCGGATAACATGTGTCATCTTCTTTTTCTTAACTCACCATATTTGATCAATATAATATGTATATTTTTGAACGATAATTGTATTGACTTATAATATTTCCTATTCAATAATATTATTGTACTTATTACATAAAATGTAGTTAAATCACTCTTGAAATGTGGATGACCTAAGTAAAATAAAAAGAAGAAGCCTTTCTGCCTAAGAAGACAATACTGATCTTGATATTTTCCTAGCTTACAGTTTGTAAATATTGAACTATATCACCTATATCAAATTTTATTGTGTATATATATATATATATCAATACAATTAAATTTGAGTTTTTGTAAAATATTGTAATACTTGTGTTACACAATTAAAACGTAACTTAAACTTACGTTGATTTTCGTTAATCATAAATCTTATATGTAAAATCCTACATTAAATAAAATGTATGATTTGTGTCTTGTTGTGTACCACATGCAGAGAAATTGATACGGTTCATTGAATTGATGTGTCAATTTTCATTTAAATATCGATATATGACCTACTTGTTCAGAAGGTATATTTTTTAAAATAGTAAACCACAATTCCGTTAATATTTTGAAAATTGGAACAGTAATATTATGAATTTAGGTTATTACTTCCGAATACCTACAGGATCTTAGGCTTCTTATTTTCACCAAGACTTGGTTTTTAATAACTGTTTGTGATGTTGTGGTGTTTAATTAGTATAGAAGCAGATTCAGTTCAGAAATAGCGACGCTTAGATGACGTCCTAAGACGGGTTTTTAATACTATTATAAATATGCTTTATTTGAGAGAGTTACCAAAAGATATTTAAATATCTTCATATTTAACAAATTATAATATAATCAAAAACAAAAAATAACTGGATATTTTTTTTTATTACTTCAATGTGTATTTTCTATTCTACTAAAAATGTATCGATTTTTTTCTCGAATACACCGAACATAAAACAACGAATGTAAAACACATAGGTAATATGCTTTACACATTAAAACTCAATCTGCTGGAGATTATTTGAGATTTTTACCTCGTTAACCTACATTTTTACATAAACACTTTCGTCGTGGTCTGTTCTAATTTTTCGCAATTTGAAAAATCACGTTTCGAGTCTTAACTTTAAATTCGTGGATTATATAATTTTTGTGATAATCACACATTTTTATTTTAGTTAAATAAAAATAACAAATTTAAAAAATATATATATTTATAAAAATATACCTACCTAGTATAATAGTATGTAGTATCTATGTATAATATAATATATTTTCCACATTATATTTAGAGACAATATTCGCTAGGAGCGGGCCAAAAAATATAAGTTTTTATATTTAAATATTACATTTTTCCCGAATGGTATGGTGATTATGAACACATTATCATTGTGAAGTTGTAGTTTTTCAGAACATTACTTCAGTGGTATTTTAATACAAATTATTTTGGTTGTCACCGGTTGCGTCTCCTAGTGTATACGACTCTAAGGTATTTGAGATTGTCGCAAAAAAAAGGTGATGGCTTTTGTATATGTAACAATTCGAAAGATCTGCAGCATGTAGGTTTGAAAATTTGTCGTTATTTTACTCGGTTGACGTAGTGAAACGGTAGCGCACTTCCCCGGATTGTTCCTGGTTTGAATCCCGGTGGCAAATATGATATTTTTTCGATTAATTCATTTTATCTGTATATCTTTCTAATTTTATTACGATAAATCTTAAATAATTTGAGTAATATACGTAAGGAGACAACAGAAATTAATTCAATTCTTTTTTATTCAATTTGGATAATCTTTGATACAACAAATATATTAAGAATAATACATTATTATTGTGAAATTGTAGTTTTTTCAGAACATAGTTCTGTAGTATTTTAACACAAATTAAATGTATTAATTAGAAAGATATTATACAGAAAAATTTAATTTATCGAAAAAATATTATTGTTGCTACCGGGATACGAACCTGGATCTTTTCCTATCCGGGGAAATTCTACAGAACTATGTTCTGAAAAAACTGTAACTTCACAATAATAATGTGTTCTCCTTAAAATAAAAGATATATAAATGTTACATAATTCTGGATGTCGGGATAGTGTTGATAAAAAAAAACATAAGTCATAGAAAATTTCGTTCCCAATCTTTATTTTGTGTGTCAAATGTTCAACAAAATTGGGTAGGAAAATGTATTAAAAGTAATAAAGTAGACAGCTTCCTTACAGGGTTTAAATACGGGTTACTTCCGATTTCCTCTTCCTGTTTCCACCTGCTCACCTCTCGCGATGAATTGATGGCCTCCATCGGGCTCTGTATTACACTTCGGGCTCCGTAATCTCTATCCTCTAGCCAATTATTCGCGAGCACTTGGGCCTTAGGCCAGGGATCAGGGCTAAGCCCCCGTTAATGATTCGTCTGAGCCTCTTCCGTAGAGCTCATAATGGCCTGTACCTGCCTTACAGCCTTAGAGAGAGCACCGTTTCTGGATCCGCTATTTTTCATTTATTCAATTGCTATCAGCCGCCGCGTAGCCGGGCTCAAAGTGGATAAATCTCTCAAGCGGGTTGGCAAACTATCCTAGAATTCGCACCTGATTCCATCTGTGTTGTTTTCGATGATCATTTCGTTTTTTTACCAACATTTTACCTGCGTAAACTTTGAATGCTTTTATTTTTTCAATTACTCCTAATCTTTTGTACAAAGTCAAAACACTTTATCAATATATAAATAATAAATTATATCTACGAGTGCCAAAGGAAGTCTTAAATATTTTCTTTAGACGGGAGTACTAGCGCGGACTAGATAAAGTGAGTTGAGCAATGTAGACAAGAAATACTAGAAAATTTTGTAAGGAATAAAAATCAATACGACACAATATTGAGAAAATAAGTAGTATTTAAATATATTACCGCCCATGCAGTAATCTAAATAATAATACTAGTATGATATGAAATATATGCAGTTTTGATATTTATTTAGACATAATACATGAATGTTCGGCAAATAACAGCGCATAATATATATTTGATCTTGTTATAACATTGTCTGCCCTTTGTCGTAAAAGCAAAATGCCGACAGACGTCCGGGCGACGACTAGTCTAAGAACAAACTTATTTTTATAAACAACACGTGATTCCCATGGAAATTAATACTGTCTTTAGGATATACGTAATTTATTCGACTGCCGGTATTGGGGTCGCAGAAATATCACATGATAGAATCTCATCCGGACGTGTACACGGACGTTGCCAGTATTTATCACGTTTCCGACAAAAGTATTCTTGACCGCTGCATCAAATACAACACGTGTATATAATATGGATTTAGCCCTTGCAGCGCTGTGACGCTGTTTCCTTTGTATTTTTTATTTTAAACTATCTCTCGTCCATAACAGGAGAACATAAGGCGAAAAAGATCACCGGGCGGGATGTTTGCTTTACGGACACTTTGTCACAATTTATTGCGACCACGCCCGCTAATAACAAACGGGATTTTTTTCACGACTCCAAATGCAATCTGGTTCACATTTGTAGGTATCTATCGCATTTTATTGCAACGATACTTCGTCCCATATGTTAGTCGACATGATTTTCAGTTTGGCAATTTATTTAAAAATTTACTAGGTAGGTACAAATTTATTAAGTCCACGGCAAACCTATCTAGATTAATTTTATTATCCAAATTATTAAAAAAAAAAAAAAACATTTTTAAGCTTCGTAATCATGCAAAGACGGTCATCATTAATTATTTACATGCAAACATAAATTTTTAGGGATTTTCTTTACTTAAATTTTTTTTAATTGTTACCTAGTTGACTATTATAGTATCTTTTAAAACAATGTATTTTTTTTATATAATGTAATATTATTATAGAGTACCTAATATAGTAACATTACATTGCCTAGAAAACCATATTTAAATTAAGTAATGTTTTCTATACTGACTTAACTTAACTTTAAAGGTAAAAACGTAAATTAAGTTTTTGTTTAACATAGTAGTTTGGCATGTTCGAACAAAGTTTTTTTTAATATACTCGTATAATCTTTTTTTTGTTGTATTGGACGAAAAACATAAAAATGTAAACACAATCCAAATTTAAAACCTAGGGTGCATTGGTTCAGAATAACAATTCACATGAAGATAGATAGTGTATTAATAATCTTGTTTAAAAGAAGTGGGTATTTCAGACGCTGACATATTCCACAACCGAGTAGTCGAATATCAGACTAAGACAGAATTAATATATTAGATATTTTGAAATTCGAATGACTATCAATTAATGACAGTCAGTATTAAGATCTCCCCAAACTCTCACATTCAGAAGCGATCAATCACGATAACCAAAATGCGGAAACTCGCAGAAGTAACAGTTGACTCTTCCACAGGGTGTGCAGTAGTTGTACCACCCGTTAACCCTTCAGTGCAAACATTCAATGTCGATTTGACTTATTTACCCGCCACCGGGTCACCCCTTCCCGGCGGGGTGTGCAATGAAATATTGATGAGGAGCACATCTGTCACCAAATTTTTCCAATTAATTTGATCTGTCACTGTCCGCATTGGACTAATACAGCAGATAGCCTGTCACCAGAAAAAGTATACCTACATTTAAATATGCATATCGATTTTCCCGTGTACTATTTGATTAGACATTTATATTAATTTTGAATTACCTAATTACTTACCATCACGCCGTTTCCCCGCGGGGGTAGGGAGAGAAGATAGAGCGCCACACTCTTCTGTCCTGACACACAATTCTCGCCTCATCCACATTCATACATCTTCTCATACAAGCTCGACGATTATTGAGGCTTCTAACAGGACCATCGTCCAGTATCTGGTTTACCTGGTCGTGTTAAGTCTTCCGCGGACGTCCTCTACTTCTGGTTCCATCAACACTTGCGTCATGTATATTTCTTACCGTTCTCTCCTCATTCATCCGTTCCATATGACCAAATCACCTAAATGTTCTTTTCAATTCAATTTTTACATTTGATTATAATATGAAATAACATCAATATATTAAGCTGATTGGTTAACTTTAAGAATTGTAATCCATTTCACCCCCTCTGCAACAACAATGTATATCGGTTTTTACATATTGATAAATAAACGGAGCGTCGGCCAGCTTAGATATTATTGCAGGTAAGATCACTTAGAAATTGTGTATAATAGTAATTTTATTTATTTTATATATTTGTTTAATATTCCATTCGACGCGCATGATGATATACAACGCATATGCATTCATAACTCAGATCTGTACATAAACAAAATACAGTGTTGTTGCAGGGTTAGTCTCAATTGTAGAAGGCACATGACAGTTAGTTAATTAAAATAGGTTCTGTATATAAATAGGTATTTAATTAGTTTTTTTTTAAATGATTGCAGTATTTATCATGAAAATGCAGAGCAATTAAATTACCTGTGTATGGAAATTTACGTAAATAATTAATACATCAAATATACCGTGCTTAAAAAAGCACATCTGCAAAAATCTAGGAATTTTATGTTCAATTCGAAAGCAAACTAATTAAGCCAAAAATGTACATATTTCTAATTATTAATATTGACAAATGACCCGCCCTTTTTTAAAACAATATTTTGAAAATAATTTATTTATCTTTCTATATTAATCTCACCTTGATTAGAGAATTGTAGGTTGGATACATCTAGATAGTCAAATTGTATCAGTACATATTAAAAATTCTTCAAACATAATACAAAATTGTACTTTATGTTATTGATTATATGTTAAATAAATTTACGGCCAAAATTATTATACAATAGCAATATAAAATTAAGAAAAATTTTATAAGTTAGTTATAAATATTATTGATGCAAATATGAATTAAATATATTAATTAGAGAGATATACATATAAAGTCAATTTATCGAAAAATATTATCGTTGCGCCTGACCTATGTTCTGAATAATTACAGCTTCACAATAAGAATGTGTTCTCCTAATTTTTCAGATATATTTACAAGGTGAAATAACATAATGACTATATTAATTATATGTATTTAATATATCATTTATATGAATATATTTTTGCACAACCACATTAGAACATGGCCTAACCAACGCCCTAAAAAAACTTATATAGGTACTCATTATTTATATAATAAGAGACAAATAAAAATAATTATTTAAAAACATATATTTAAATTACTGTACCTGTGTGTATCTTAGACGTTTAACATATTTTTGAACTTTTTCAGTCTTCAGGAACTATTGTAATATGTTATTCCTCGGTATAAACCTTGTATGTAAACTGGATGTTAAATATTTTCTCTTATTCAAATGTATAAAGGATTAAATAATTATGAAGTAGTTAAAAAATATTTTATACAACTTATATGATATTAGCGATATTTTCTCTCGGGTGATTCCGTAACTGTGAATAAAGATATATATATATATATATATAACGTGAATGTACATTGTATTAAAAATACATGTATACAAATTTGTACGTTATTTAAATAATACATACAAAGACGGAGATTTAATTAATGTAAATCTTGTCATGATAATAAAAAAAGTTTTCACGATCAGTATGCTTAAAGAATAATAAATATCTTATAATTTATACGGTATTGATAAATTTCTCCCTTCCAAAACGGTGTTACAAATTAGTATACAGATTTCCGTTAACCTCAATGACGATTAAATATCGGTCTGTTTGTATTTCTGTTGCTTTGTCTGTATGTCTGTCACAATGACCGGTGAGAAGGCAATGATTTATATGGTAGTCGGTTGTTTGCCGCCCCGTGAAAATATTGTGTGTAATATAAAGCATTATGCCCTCGGCTACACCCCTGTGTCGCACAAAGAATAATTGTTTATATACAAAAGTTTGCAAACATATTATAACTATTTGATACACAAACCGTTGTACATTGTCGGTGATAAATAATAATTATAGAAAAAAATATCGGATACGATTTCTCTAAAAAGTCTAGATGAAGTTAAATTCGCTAACTTCACTGTAATCGATAAATTGAGCTATATTATTTTTATATAATCATGTCAAAAAGTATATTTCGAAATATGTAAGTAGTTATACGACGTGTTTGTAATAGTATTTTAATTTGTTTTAAGTATATATTTAAAAAACATATAAGTTAAAATCACTTAACTAAGAACATTTTTTATCTAACAGGAAAATTTTAATAAATATTTTAAAGAGCAAACATATTAATTAGTAGGGCATCAGTATAATTTGTTTTAAAAAGCGTGCTTTCCAGTTCGAAACTCGAGAAATTCTACGCGAATTACATACGCTTTCCAAATTAAGGCTATTAGTTAAATTCTTATAAATATCACAAATGACGTTATTTGTTACGTACATCATGCAAGATAGGAAGGTTTGAATAGAAAAAGACGACAATAAAATTGTTGATTTTCTCGCATTCGATACAGGTATCACGTTTTTTCATATTAATATCATGGAATTTAATAAAATGTGTGTTGTCATTTGAATTAATCCATCGAAAATTAAATAATTTATTGGTGTACCTAATTCATATATGTGAATATGTTTTGAAATCTGACAAAGTTCCTACATATATTTAAACTGACGATACTCAATTTTCTACATTCAAAATTATTATGACAGCTTCAGTTTATTATTTTGTTTAATATTATCAATTTAAAACATCATGTTGCCGTTTGGTGACCTGTTTGTTTCATAATTACATAGTATTTATGAAATAATCAGCTAGTATTTTCAAGACAACAATGTTATATATAAACGACATATTTAATTGAGACGTATAAAAAAATAACGCACATAAAATGTATACATTGTTCAAGAAAACATTGTTTTCCATTAAAACCATTAAATAAACAATTAATTTATGAAATTTGCTACTAATATTGTAAATAAGTTCAATATTAATTCATATTGTGGCTAAAATATGCGTGAAAACATATATTTTTGGCATTTTTTAATTACTAAAAATTACTTAAAATTACTAGTGCGCGGATTCGACATCAATCACGGCCGCTTAGATCGGCGATATGAAGTGAAAAATCTTAACCTATTAATAGGATCGATATAAATATTGTTTAGTACGAAATTATTGTATTTTTAATATATAACTTGATTTTAAATAGTAGCTGAAGCCCCAAAACATATAAGTAAATACAATATATTATTTAAAATCATTTGTTTTCACTAACACAAAGTGTTTTAAAATCGTCGAAAATTGATAATATGTCCTTCAAATTAAATGGTTTATAACTCTATTGATTTTTAACATTTTGTTAATTTGTCTCCGTAATCATACTTCAAGACTATAAGAAAATATATTTGGTATATTAAATAATTTTACATATTACGGCAATTTTTTGGCACGCGGAAAATGTATTTAATGGTCGCAGTCTTTTTTATATTGCATGTATTGTCTTAATTATGGCATATAACATTCAGTTTATTCATTTTAAATAAGTGTAAAGGTCCTATCTAAGTAATAGTTTGAAAAAAAGTCAAATATAACATCTAACTTTTGATATAATTAAAAAATGATAAAAATGAAAACAGGCTTGCCAAGTTGGGCAATGCATTTAAAATGTGTATAAAATATATATTACAAACTATTTTTTTTTTTGCATGTGTACAAATGTTATATGTCTAAATAAATAAATAAATGAATTAAATAGAATTGAAATAGATTTAATGATTATATTCAAACAACAAAAAATCCATATATTTTTTTTAATTAGATTTTGGTAGGATGCTTCAAGATCAGTGAACCACTTTAATAAAGGCGTATTTATAAGCAAGATAAAGAACAAATATTTTTCTTTTAAAAAGATTTATAAATTTAATTATTAATTCATTTTTAAATATTAAAATTATTAGAACATGTTTTTATTAAAAAATTTACGATATTAACCATCACCCGGGGATTCTGAAAACAAATCACAATAACTAATGTTAAAGAAACATTAAATGCCCCTTCTGGGTATGTAATTCTTTATAAACATTCCTCGGAGGGATGTTAAGCTATAACATAATAGGTCTGGTTAGAGGTTAGGTACGACAGAACAGGAGTAACCCCGTCTCAAGGGATGGTACATCCAACTATAGGGGTGACATGTTTGGTATCATATCATCGCAAAACAGATGGTGTAAGGAATTTTTTTGTAAAACTCAGTATACGTGTGATTGAGATTTCATTAGATTTCAGATAACGGGAAACAACAATTGTATTAATTTATTCATCAAAATTAAAATTGTTTTATAAAATATTTAATTGATTAATCGAAATCAAAATATTTCGCGCTCGGAACATTGAGATGACATATTAAATAATATGAAAATTATAGTCTTTAACATTAAATTATTTTTGGAAACATTGCAATTCATTTTATGTTCTTATAGTGAACAAAGAATTTTATAAAATTTTAAATGAATATTGGTATTACTTTTCTTAATACTTAATATTTTATGTTTTTTTTACTATACTTACTTACTTACCATCACGCCGTTTCCCTGCGGGGGTAGACAGAGAGGATAGAGCGCCACACTCCTCTGTCCTGACATACAATTTTCGCCTCATCCACATTCATACATCTTCATACCTATAAGTATTTTAAACGGTATCATGGTTTCCTCCATCTCGAATACCATCACTTTCGACTTGTTAACATTCATCGTGAGGTCGCTTTCCTTGCATACATCGTACATTCTACTCACTAGACTCTGTAGTTCTTGTTCATTATTCGCCATTAGTACTGCATTATCGGCGTACAATAAACAGCATACAATCAAATCGCCCATTTTTGCTCCTACATTCATACATTCTAGTTCTTCCACACATTCAAACATATACAAGTTGAACAGCTATGAAGACATTACTATAAAACTCATTAATAAAGTTTTCTTATTACTCTTATTTTTTTAGACACACGTATCGATAAATAATTAAAAAACTTGAATACATAAAATTCAAGAAACTAATTATTTGCCAAAAGTGTAACACTTTTTGTGATAATAACTCAATCGTCATATAAATTAATACTAAGTCAAAATCTGTAAAAAAATTATGACTGTAAAAGAAAAATTGTGATCTACGTAAATTAAATGGGTTAAAAATACACAATTTTTTTTATTTATAACAATATTGAACAATGGTATATATCACTGACAATTTTAAAAGAGGGAAGTATGTTATTCAATACAATCTACTAGGGTTATAGATATTTTAATAATTTTTATGTTTCATAACCACAATAAAATGATTATCCACTACATGAAATAGTTTTTTTTAAACCAATCCTCGGGACATTACTTAGCGACCCCTAACCAAATATAGCGACACATATGGGACCAATTTTCCTCCCCTCCTTCCCTTAGATAATTTGCAAAGCCAAATTGGTTGTGGTCAACCCCTTCCCTGAGCGCGGAGACAGACATACTTTCATTTGTTTTCGGGTTGCTCCGTCAATTTATTTTGTTTTTTGACACATTTCGGTCGTCCCACGAGGTCGCTGAAAACGTCGAATCATTTCTTCGTTGGGCGAGCTATTTTTGTTTGAAGAAATATGATCTAAATATTTGACCGTATTTTCATAAATCATATTTTAATGAAACGTATCATGAAGATGTTATTTTAGGAAATCAATATATGTATTAGGTCAAAGTATAATATATACAAATATATTGTGACATAACAAAAAACGAAAACAAACTCAAAACAAATTACGTACAGTTATCATTCGGGGGTGTAGTCCCCGTATTCGTAGACTGATCGTTGTTGAGGTTCTCAGCCAGTATCCTAGTGGTGCAATTTACGTCCTCTTCCATAGCTGTCAGAAGGGTTTGGTCATCAAAATACAAAAATTTACCCTTTTCTGACTTCTAAGATGGTATCACCAGCTTTGAAGTTAACAAACCATTCTCGGCGTGCTCTTTAGCTAATCGTTCCTTCGCCGAAAAGATCGTTGAGATCGCGAAATGATTCAGCAGCTTACCACCCTTTCTCCAAGTGGTACAGCATGATGTGGGGTATATGTATATGATTTTCTAATTTCCTATCCCTATTAACCTTTACCATACCATGATATAAAGTACCCGAATGCAGCCATGCTGTCAACTCGTGTTACCGTAAATAACAGTTAGAAAAATGTTTTTATTAGCTTAAATGGCTTTAATGGCACGAATTTACTCTAAATATTGAGCATTCAATTTTGAAAAAATGATTAATAACATAATTTAGAGCATTTATTAAGTCCTATACAGTGTGTCCTTCCTTCTTATCTCTCTTCATTTAATTAGTGAGAAAGAGACAATTATACTTGAATGTTTGTTGTTCTTTTCACTGTGAAAATAGTATGTATTCTCTGTCTTTCATATCACAAATTGTATATTTACCAACGTATTCACTTTACAACGGGTCGAATGGAAAAAATTATTGTTTTTGTACGATTCCCTTTTCATAATTGTTTTTTTACAAATCATTCCTAAGAGCTAATATTTTCTTTAAGATTATCTAAAATATGAATTTTATGTTGCATGTATTTACCAAAATATTACTGGTTTAATTATGATGGTAGACCTGTGTTACTGCATGGTTTGGTAAGGGTTAAACAATTATACTATGGCAAATGTTAATTAAACGTTAAATTCAAAAAACATAACGTAGCTAATAATTATGCATTAACTTAATATTATGTAAGTCAGTGCATTTTTTGAATATATCAGTTGAGGTTTATTATTTATAAAATATTTTTATTTTATAAAGTCTAACTTAATGCAGCTAAATTTATTAGTTTGGGGAAAAATAATACGAATGGATTTAATTTCTTTTTTTAAAAAATATATACATTATTAGTATCATATAGTGTTACACATTTAAGCAGCCGATACATACCGGGAAAAGGATCTAATCCGGAGTGGCTGAAATTGTATTCGAATCGTATTTCAATCATACTATTTAAATTTATCTACATTTTGTAGTTACATTAAAATAATAAAATGTTGTGTATTGTCGAAGGCTGCTACAAAATCACACAGCCAAGTATTACAAATAGAAAAGTATTATAGTCTTCTTCTTCTCGTCGTCCTCTCCATCGATCCCTATTGTACCAGGTATTTTGCTTTTAGATAGCTTCTGCACCTGCTCCACTCCAACAACTGACTCGTGAATGTTTTCTTTGATCAATCTCTTTCCTTTTTTTTTTTCATTTTTATATAATAATTTTTAAATAAGGTAGATGGCTCTGTCAAATGATGGAACGATTAAATGTATTAATATCAAAAAGGTAACATATATCGTCGAAAATTGTCGCTAAAAATAATGTCGCTGTAGCTTAGTTGGATAAAGCACCTTCCCCGGTTAGGAAAGAGATCCAGGTTCGAATCCCGGTGGCGCAACAACAATGTTTTTCGATAAAATTGATTTTATATGTATATCTTTATAATTAATATATTTAATTCATATTTAAAATCTCTTTCCTTTTATCATTGTGGTAACCAATGCATGAATGTAAAGAAGGATATAATCCTATTTGCTATTGAACTTAGGATAACTATAATTTCCTCTGTTTCTCCCAAATATATCGCTATTCACTTTAGCACCAGATTTTGGAAGATTTCAGTCGTTGTCTCGTTTCGTTAGGTTCCAACATTCACATACAGATATATGTACGTGTGGTAACTTTCGTAGTACCACCAGATTTCTTTGTCGATGTCGTGTTACTTGTCAGATGTCGAGTTACTTAGGTTAAGTTCCTTGTAACTCCGTATCCAGGTAACAATTACAGGTTTATTATAAGGAGTATTTACTGTAATTTATTTTATATAGACTAGTGATTATTAAGAAGTGGCGATGGACCACTCATTTACTAACTCTCCTGACACACACATATACACACATGTCTTAAGTGACAGTTCTCACATCATACATAAGATTTTTCTTAATATTTATATTTAGTTTTCTGTAATACAGTTATCTGATCATTGTGAATAGTTCATTTAAAATTTTAGCCAGTGATATTTATCTAAAAGGGTAAACAATTATTGATAATATAACAAATATTTGTGTCATATGTGAAAATAAAAAACTTGTTTTATGATTCTACTCGTTTAAATTAAACGAGTAGAATCAGTTAGATGCGTTTCGTCTTGTTGGAGCATTATCGAGCTAAAAATTCTAACTCAACATTTATAACTATAATGGGAGACTTTTGTACAATTTATTTACATGACATGAAAAGGGACCATTTTGAATACTTAAACGCGTTTCAAGTATATTAAATGTCTAGAATAAAAAACAAGTGTTTTATTTTCATATATGTGATTATGGAGTTCTACAAACTTACATCGAAAACAGTAAATATTTATGTGATAAATAAAATTTCAATAACGAACAATATTCTCCATCGCTAAACTTTCTATCAAAAGTAAAGTCACGCGAATGTGTGTTGGTCTGTAGATAAAGGAGAAATACATGTACAAATGCCTCGAAAAAGGACATAAAGCACACGTCTGATAAATGACTTCCGAAAATCCTAAAGGAAGTTGAAGCTTACCCGGGATTTGCAGAAGAATCTTCGCTCCCAGTCTCACTCAGCTCTATTCTAACCTTATTTCAAATCATATTTCTTATTTGTTTCTACACTTCGCGAAGGATTTCTGCGACTCTAGAAAATTATTTATTTGGCTGGAATTCTTGTTTGAAGTTTGGCTTCTGAAATATTAAACATTTTTTGAAAATTTGTTCTATCCAAATTTTCTAATAGCGGAAAAAAATTCTTTGAGACTCGAGGGAGAACCGAATTCATTCGTTCACGAAAGGGTGGGTAAGACCTTTGAATAAAAATAATAATCTTATACCTAGAAGGTGAAGAAAAAATTAATATAATCATAGCAAAGAAAATTATTTATCTCATGTAGTTATTGCAAATTATTATTATTTATGAGGCACTTCATTTATATTCGAGAACACACTAATAATATTTTTAATAATAATAAAAATATATTCCTTTCGCATTGGAAACATGTTTAAAACAAATGGTTATTTACGTCAAATAATTAATTACAATTAATAAATTATGTTCATACAAGAGATGTTTAAAATGTCGGTAGGTAGATATTCATTTAGATAATGATTAATTTTCCATAACATTCGTAAACTCAAACATAAATCATGTTTTACTCCGAATATTTCTAAAAAAGAGTTCTAACAAATAGTTTAAATGCTAATTATATTGTGACAAGTTTAATATAATGAAGCTGGTAGGTACTATAATAGACAAATGATTGCTTCATGTAACACCTGTTATACAAAATAACTTGCTTACTAAGCGCATGTATGTAAACTATAATATAAACAGAATACGATTATAGAATACAGATATTTGTCACTTAAGGTCAATTTTTTAGTCTATTTGAACCAAACGCTGACAGCCTGTGAATACAAACTGTGGGATGGCCGTGTCTTAAAATTTTTAATGTTCTGGAAATAATTAATGGTTCTACCAGGGGACTATTGAATTAGGAGTGCAGAACGGGCGAGGAGGTCTATGTTACCTCAATTTATGTCACTCGCTCGTGATGTATTTCCTTGTACGTTACACCTACGCGTCCCTTATATACCTCTTTGTAAGCGTAATATCCTATTCATCATCTTTTTACGCCTTTATGAATTCTTATTCATACATTTTGTATTCAGGATCGCTCCGAAGAGGGGAGGAAGCGGACGGAGAAAGCGCGACCTAATGGTGAAGCATTATTCGCTCTAGTTTCTTTATTATAACGATGACATATTACTTAAGCGATAAAAAAATGTTTAAACTATACTAAAAATTATAATAAAATCAAATTTAATAACACGGAACAATAGCGGTACTCTGATTTCTCGTATGAAACTCATGATTTTTGATCACGAGGGTCACGTCCAGTTTGTTTCAAATTATTTGTATTTCATCAGCATACTAATTTTATATTTTACGTATTCAAGTACTAGAATTATTTTTAAATATTTTTTTAAATTTTATTTTTTGAATCAAAAGAAAATATTTAGATTTAAATTTTATGTCAAATTATCGTATTTTGTTGGTTGATCATATAGAACTCACTGAGTTATATATTATGTTTATTGTATCATATAAATGTATCAAAAATGATCACATCGTTTTTGCAATAATAATTAAAAATATTGTGATGTCTTTGAGATTGTACGGTTGTGTGTGTGAGTGTGTGTGAGTGCCGCACCACCGGCATACATGCGTGCGGTTCTATAAAGGGCGGCGCGCGCAAGGCGCGGTCTCTTTATCTGCGTGTTCATCGGCTTAATATTTTGACCTATACTAGTGATATACCTTGTACTAAATTGTATCGCATTGTAATGAATGTATAATTGTTACAAAGTCTATTTCTTGGACCTTCACATTACGAGGTGTACACTGAAGAAGTACTTGGAAGACTAGTACGTTTAAAATATTAATTATGAATATCATTTATAAAATTTAAAAATTCTTTTATTACAATTTGTATATTAAAATTTAATAATTTATAAAATAGTAGAAACTGACTAATAATAATTGTTTTTAATGTGTATTGTTTTTAACATTAATATTTTGATTTTAATTTATTTTATTTGTGACTATAGTTAAATAATATTTCATATAAATTTCACCACCTAAAAAATGGGGCGTTATAAGTGAAACTTCTTTGCGTTTTATAATTTTATATTTTGATTTTGAGTGATGGAAAGAATTTTAGAGTGTAATTTTTTTCCTGTTTGTTTTTGCGTTCTTTCTTTCTATGTATTATACATTTTTTATAAATTGGTTTATTATACATATAGCTGCATCATTAGAGAGAATTCCGAGTGGTAGTACCGCTCGGAAAATCACATGCCTGGCTGGTACAATTGTGGGAACAGAATTAGTGGTGGATGTGAACGACGTGACAACTCATTTTATGAACGAGTTATAGCAGTGTAAGAATTTTGAGTAGGTGCCGATAAAGAAGAAATTTATACTAGGGCGTTATTTTTTAATTAGAAGATATAATGAGAAATAATACATTTTTAAACAAAATCAATAATTATATAAATATTTATTTTTATATATAATATAATATACAGTTTTCTTCTGTGTAGTTTTCTGGGTTATCTATCGGTACCTCTCCGACTTCTCTCAGCCCAATGGACCGCATTATAAGGTCAATCATTTTTATTATGATTCTAATATACACAATGCATACTTTTTAAGAATAACTTTTATTTAATTTTTTATTAAAAATAAATTATACATTATATCTTGTTCTTAGTATTTTTCTTGTGTAGAGCGTAATAAAATGCAGTAAACTGCTAATAGGAAACAAAATGGAATACGAAGTTTCCAGCTGTGTGGTCTGCAGACCCTAGGAAGAACATTAAAATGTAATTTGATATTGAAATGCCACAGCAAGTGAAGAGCTCGCTTCCTTGAAATATTCATATGTCAGATTCATATGCACCGGGATTCCAATAGACTGCTGTTGATGCTGTTTCTATTTTTGAATCGTACATGCTACAATACATTCTCAATTTAAACTCTTAAGAATTTTATACGGGCTTAAAAATGTATAATTATTGCATTTCACTGAGGATATATGTGTCCATTATTATGAAAGTGGTCTAAGTCATGTTTCTTTCGTTTCGAGAAATTAAAGGTTAGCCGTTTTAATTAATTAAAAAATATGTTTGTATCACACAATACAATGTTTCAACATTTATTTAGTCTACTAAATATATAACTAATTTCGACATATAAATTTTGCATGTGAGCTCATAAGAAAATAAAAAAAATTAAGGTTAAAATGACTTACTCTATTATCAAAATAAACACTTGTGGAATATCGTTAAACGTCGTAACAATACGCTGAATATAACGCTTCAAATTTTTCACAATTGTTATTAATATTAGTTTAAAACAATGTGACGCGAAATAATTGATAAACTAATTTTTTTCAATTTCTTGACTCAGACCTCTTTCATAATAATGGGCACATATAAGAAATAATCATTATAAAGAAAAACAAATTGTAAAACATCAATTAATTTTATGAGAATATCAAAACATTTTGATAGCTCGCACAATCATCTACATCGTATTTATACTTGCATATTATAATTCCTCTTCTTCTTTTAAATAAGCAATCCACCCTTCAAGAGTGATTTGTGTCATTAATCAAGTTAAAAACTTTGTTTAATAGAAAAAAGTTCAACAATATGAAATACTATATTACAAGTCAATACCATTGTCGTTCAAAAAACTTGTTATTATATAGATTAAACGTGGCGAGTTAAAGGAAAGAAGATGACACAAGTTAACCGGGATCTGAAAATTACCATTGACGAGACCACTATAAAAAAAAACCTGTGATCCGCAATGGACAGACAAAAAAAGACGTGGTCAAGGGTTTCCTCCTCGGCACCACACTCACATTGGGGAATCTATGAAGTACAATCTGAACAAATGAGAGGCCACCTGGCGCATATTATAATTATTTTATTACATGTAAAAATGCATGACGTTGGTTTCTGCGAGTGCCATGATTCATAAAAAAATATTGATCAAATCGCAAAACAATTGGAGATTTTTATTATTAACGTTTATGGTATTTTTACTAATATTAAATTATTTAAAAAAAAATAATCATTGCAGAAAAAAATGTATGATTAGTATTATATAAGTTATTTATCGTCAATTAATTTATGTTTGTTATTTATTACATTTTATTTTTCGCAGTCACGCTTCTTTCAATATTATTCTCGACCCTTCCGTTTCTAGGAAACATACTTAACAGATGCAATAATGATAATAATAACTTGGCTATTTGTCACCTTTGTCTTTATTAAACTATTTAGAAAAAATAATAATTTCTGAAACAATAGTTGAGGGAATTTTACAAAATACTTCTTACCCGTCACATTCAATTACATCTTTAATATGTAAAATGAAGTGGATCCAATAACGACATTCTTATGGAACCAAAAATAGTTCGTTTGAACGTCTGTACAAACAAATCGCTCTTATCCTCAATTAGATTGCAATGATATCTTTATAAAAAAATTGTAATCTTCAGAAGATGTGCCTTCATATTTTTTACTACCTCCTGCAAAATAACTACCGTTATTTCAAATTGCTTTACTCCAGTACAAATATAATCAACTTTATTGATTATTCAATTCATATTAAATCATAATACATATTCAATTTTCTGATAATATATTCATATGTAGGGGCGGCATAAGTGTTTGCACTTTTTAAATCGCTTCTGCGCGGGAACTGCGCGAAGGAGGAGCACGCGGGCGACACCGTTTAATCGCAATGGATCGCTTCACTGGGGAACAACGCGCGTTCTGCATAAAACAGTTTTACAAAAACACGATTCTTATGTGATTGTTCGGCGCCTATTTATGTTAAAACCGTTTAACTGTCAACTGTATGTGAAATGGAAGACACCAATTAGGGTAAGACTAGATCGTCCACAGATGGCAAAATGATTTAAAATTACGACTGCAACTTTTGGACCCTGCAAGTTTGCAAGGTCCAAAAGTGCGCGTGAACACGTTTATAGCTCGGTGTGACAAACAAAGATTAACGCGCTCATGGCATTTAAAAGGTTAAGTCAAGTTGCACTGTGGTAGACCACCAATCTTTATTTGATAATAAATTTTATTCTCAACATTAAAAAGTAGGTCGCGAAGCCATTACCACAACACACCAAGCAACAGCTAGTAGTCTAGTAATCTACGAGTATAATTCTCCGAGCGCTCGCGGTAACCTCGCAATATATTGGAACGAATTTGTTCCTAAATTTCTATTGAAATTTTCAAAACCCACAACGTCGTATGACGGAGCTGCCGTTTGACACCGCAGACCACGTGACGTGGGGAAGTCGGTGTACCGTAGGCCATGGCGCGCACCATAATGTACGCGATCCATTCACTCGCGGCTAATGTGAATTGATAGGGTGCCCCACACGTGGAGCGAATCCCACGAAATATTTTACTTGCGCATCGGAAAGTATTTGCACACGTCATAATTCAAAAGTGATGTTTACCGCCTGTTAAATGTGTGACATTAATGTTTGTACTATTTAAGTAATTGTCAGTTCGAAAATTTTCTAAAAATAGTTTAAAAGGAATTAGGTACATGTGTGTATAAATGAAATGTAAACATAACCTCAAAACGACAATCGGAAAAATAGTACTCAAGAATTTATTATTTTTTAGAAACCGATTTTGTTAGACATTGCATATGCATGGTAACTATCCTTTGGCTAAAATTGTGGCTGCTTTGCGGCCACATTTTTATTTATTTTAATATTAGAAAATATAATACATTTTTAGAATATTCAGTAGGTTATATATATATATATTTATTTTAACATTTATTTCTTCTCTATGACAGTAAGACTCGTGTATAGAGAAGGAGTATATACGTATGTTATGTTATGTTTCAGTTAGTCTGTGTATGGTAAATATTTTTTTACTTTTGATACAAATTTATAGTAGTCTGTGATATATGATACAACCACCAATGACTAGCATTGTACATTCAATGTGAACATCCATATTCAGTATGACTGGCATCGTAGCGCACATAAAAAAATACAGCGCAAGCAATTTTTAACAAGACTTTTTCATGAATCATCTATCCGATTTTAATCAAAGATGATTTAGATTTTCCGTAAATATAAAGTAGATTACTTTCAAACAATGGAATAACAGATGTATCAATTTTAACCCTTCCCAAACTATGCAGTAACATAGGTCTACCATCACAATTAAACCTGTAATATTTAGGTAAATACATGCAACATAAAATTCATATTTTAGATAATCTTAAAGAAAATATTAGCGCTTAGGAATGACTAGGGAAAAACCAATTATGAAAAGGGAATCGTATAAAAACAATTATTTTTTCAATTCAATCCATTATAAAATTAATATGTTGGTAAAAATATCATTTGTGATATGAAAGACAGAGATCACACACTATTTTTACAGTGAAAATAACAACAAACATACAAATATAATTGTCTCTTTCTCACTAATTAAATGAAGAGAGATAAGAAGGAAGGACACATTGTATCGGACTTAATGAATGCTCTAAATTATGTTATTAATCATTTTTTCAAAATTGAATGCTTAATATTTAGAGTTAATTCGTGCCATTTAAGCCATTTAAGCTAATAAAAACATTTTTTCCAAATTTCCATTTACGGTAACACGAGTTACAGTAACAGTAACACGAGCATGGCTGCCTTTGGGTATTTTATATCATGGTATGGTAAAGGATAAAGTGCAACATATTCGAAAATTTGTCGTTACTTACAATGTTGACGTGGTGTAATAGATAATATGTAGTAGTCAAAATGTATATATTTCTTATTGATATATTTAATTTGTATTAAAATGACTTTTGTTTCAGATGTCTAATTATCACATTCCGTTTCCAAGTTCACCTATGAATTTACACTCATTACTCTTGACTTAATCATCTACGCGTGTAACCTCCTACATACGATTGGTGTTTTCTCTCCGGATGTGTTTTAGAGCAATCTTGAATACTCGTTATTTTATAATGAAAGCCAGATTATTCTCCTCGGTCCACGCGCAAGTTTTTCTTGTAAGAAAGCTACAATAGGTGCGAACGCAAGGAGTATCTACCAAAATGCCGTTATTGAATTGAGCCGTACTTTTGAGTAATTTTTAGATCGTAAATAACGTAGCTGTTTAAAAATATCTTACATAAAAACTTTTTTCCCACAAAGACTAAAATATACGAAAGTAAATACCGTCGTATAAAAATATTAGTCGTATTTGCATTTCGTACTTTAGTAAAGAGATAAAATATTATGCTACGTACGTTCTACATAGATGAGCCGAGGAAAATTCTTATTTTTTCATAAGACAAAATATTTTGTTACCATAAATAGAGGTCTTGAAATATTATACAAGCTGACTTAGCCACTTCCATTTTGATGGAAAACAAATTAGAATGCTGCACAATAAGTTGTTAATATGTATGTACGCAATACGAATGTTATGTGATTACATACAATAACAAATATTTAATGTTTAAATACAAAATCATTTACCTATAATAAAATATAAGTACACTTATAATGTAAAAATGATTTATTAAGTGAACTGTTCAAAATCTGCACAGCCATCTGCCCAGATGATGGACTTTGAAATGAGATCTCAAACGTCTACACAGAAGGTTTTAAACGACCGTGATAACCTGAGAATATTGTCATTTTATCATGTTTCCGAGAATCTTTCAATCAGTTTGAAAGTTGGGATAAACTCTATATTTTGTACGGCTCGTTTAAACTGATGTCGTTGACTCTAGATTTTTCTGTATCATGTCACTGATACATATTATATTCATTTAATTTTTTACTGGATGGACCGATGTATATGTCAAATTTAAACCTCACTATAAAATGTTATTATTGTAATTGTTGTTTTTAGTGAAGATTTTTAGGGTAGTCTAAACAGTTTTTAGTTCATTGAAATAGCTGGTTAGCATATACACTCTATCTCAACTATGATTAAATGTAAACGCGTTCGTTGATATGACTACTATACAACAAAGGAAAAAACTATAGAACTACAAGTTCTATTCTAAATTTTTTTCATAAAAATTATTCTAGTAATTTTGTATCATCAAGTAACAATTTTAGTTAGATAATAATAATTATTGTTTTTTAAAAATAGATTCTATTAAAGAAATAATAACATGTTTTTGATTAGTTAATGACATCCTGAAGAAGAAAATGATATTTTTCGAAACCGGTAGATGTATTTTAATTCATTAAGTGATTAATAAAACAAAGTCAACAATTTAAAATAATGGATTTTAACCACAAAGTTCGATTTTGCTAATCTTAAAAATAATAAGAATTTTGATGAAATTGACTTGTATTAATTGTATCTAATTTTATAAGCCCCATTATCAACAAAGAATTCGGAATCTAACATACGAAAAGTGTGTCTCCAGCATTACATCTCAAAGGCATCAATCGGACTTCTCACCCTTGCTTTCAGGGTTCATAATTCCACACTATATAAAAATATATTATTGTAATAATCCGCGCTAAATTATTATTTTTTTCTTGTAACGAAATCAAAATGGTGCATTTATCAGCATTTCGCCTTGTGATGTTTCTGTCGCTCCCAAACGTCACGCCTTCGTTTTGTTTACAGGTGATAAGGCCTTTGTAATTTATTACCTCCTCGACTTTTTGTTACCTTTCAAACAAATTTTTTGTTTGACGACACAGTAAACATTTTACGGAGACGAGTCCAAAGATCGAGTAAAGGACACCAGGCCGACCAGACGAACGATAAATTACTTAGTTCAAGTGTCGATAGGCTGAGGACTATACCTAATTATTTTCGGAAAATTATTTTTGCCTTTTTGTGCAAAAAATTTCCATCGGATTTAAAAATTGTGTTGCTGGAAGACATCATTTGGGCTCTGTATCAGATACCAACACATATATTCAATAGTACTTCGTAGTGTAGTAATCATTGTAAAGCACAAAATAATAAATTCAGTATCATTATGTGAATACCGATCATTTAATTTATCTCATAGCCCTTTAATTAATTCCTACTTCATCCTCACAACAAACTAAGGCAAATTCCGAAACACATGAACACGAATGATTAGCCGACTTGGAGGCGGCTCACCATTTTGGCGGAACACAGTGCTGAACTCATTGAAATGTGAGACGTCACCAATGCACTACACTAGGCAAAAACATGCTCTGTATCAAATACCACCCCACCGCACAGTATAGTAATCGTTTTAAACTATAATATAATGAATTCAGTGTCATTATGTGAATACGGTTAAATGCCTCTCTCATTAATACCTACTTCATATTCTCAATAAACCAAGGCGAATACCGCGATATATATGAATACGAATGATAAGCCGACTTGGAGGCGGCTCACTATTCGCATCACGTCATACTATTTTATTTCCTTTTGATATCATCTCATACAACACATACATCACACTTCCATAAATCTATGACCGCAGTCACTAGGTTCATTATCATCGAAGAGCCGAAATGGTGTTAAGTAATATGAGAAACATTTGGAACTCTGTGAAACGCATGATACGTGCTTATCATAATCCGAATTCTACTATCGTATGCACACGTCACGTGGTCCGATATCGTTGACCTTGGAACTCGTGCACCTCTGTACATGTACGATAGTTTTAATATGCTCGCCACGCGTCTCTATCCTGAATACCAACCAAAAGTTATCTGTAGGGTCTGAAATTGCCTTGCTCATTACTTGGTGAATGTTTTGATTTGGTGAAATTTGCCTGAGCCTTTCTTTCTCTCGATTTCATTTCTGAGGTATGTATTGTGTCTAAGATACTTTATGATCCACGTCAGTCCCTCATGACTGAGCATCATAAACTTCATGAATCTCCCGCCGGCCTCCTTCAGATCCTATGAACCTCCGGTGCTAACTCGCCACGAGCTACAGATGGTCACTGAACATGGGCAGTTTCTAAGTTGGTTTTTTGACCAGCGGCTCGCTAGTGAACCGGGCAGACGCCTGAGCATATTTTATGGGAGTTCCCTATATTGACGGACGCGCGAGACTGGACGATAAGTATTAGATGTCGTTCACCTCGGAACGACGACTCACTACGGAATGAATGGAACCTCAGTCTTTTCCGCAGTTTCATTATAGTGTGGGTCTTAAGATGGGATATGCTGGGTAGACCAGCTGATGCTGCAGATAAAGATTAGCGTGACCAAACATACATGTGCAGTCCTCTTTCTCCCGCTCAGGAAGTGTATTTTTTTTACATCGCCACTCCTATGTATTCCTTCTATGATACTGTCACCTAATTATTTATACAGTATATTTTAAAAATGTATGTATTACATACACATAATGATTGTTCCATATTTCTTGATTTATTCTGTTGTATAATTTCATATGTAAATTGACATTTTCTTTCTCCTTCTATTATACATTATTTTCTTACTTTCTTGATATACCTACTGTATTTTTTATGCCTCTGTCACTGCTGATATTAATGCTGTCATCAGAAAGGTGCCTGTTGCCATTTCAACTTGGTTGGTCTAACATAGCCCGCTACAACAAGCTTCTCCAAGCCATCTTCCGTTCTTACAAAATTGAAGGATTCATCTCAGACAAATGGTTAAGAGTCTATCCTTGATGTTCAGTTCCCGCAGAATGGAAACATTTGTGTGTTTCGCCGTCCATGATATGCGCAACATGTGTCTCCAGAACCACATCTCAAATACGTCAATCCGTTTTCTCATCCTTGCCTTCAGTATCCATAATTCCACACCATATAAAATTATAGAATGCTCCAGAGACTGTACAAGCCTGACCTTCGTTGTCTTAGAAATATTGCGGTCTTTCCATATTTTGTCAAGTCTGGACATAGAACGTTCCGCCATATATTATATGTATATATGTACAATATATACATTTTAAATTAATTCATCTAATTTGTTTCATACCTTTTATCTAAAATAATGGCAATATATTTATGTTTTTGACATTATGTTTAAGTATCCCTATTTTAATATTTTTTTAAATTATATAAATAGACTAATTAGAGTAGGTGTAGTACAATATAATACTCTATATAGGTAATATTGAATTATTTTTAACCACTTTTATAATAAATAATTCAATATTAAAATGAATAACCACAATATAAAGTTCGCGTTAAATATTAAAAACAATATAACACCGTTCTTAATAAATTATGTGTGTATCAAGCGAAATCTGGAAGATATTTTGCTATAATAGTAATAAATAATATTAGAAATATTTAAATATGTCCAAGGACACACAATTACTGGATTTTTACCTTCAAAGGCACTGTTATTAAACAAATATCAGATCATAGTGACAAAGATATATTTTAATTATATTGAATTGAAAATATATGGAAGTATGGGGTAATTACAGGGCTTACGACCTGTCTTCGGCTGGCTTAAGTGATCACTTGATGTATATATATATATATATATATCGTTTACCAATTCTCACTCCTCAATCTCCACATTTATCAAATTTTTGAAAGTTGTATATATGTTAGTATGTGGAATCGCTTCGAGTACCACTACACCATCGCCATCTATGCACCAAATTTAATTACCCCATACTTCTATATAGTTTCCAATAAATATAATTTATAAAATAGCTTTGTCTCTATGAGATATCTTATATTTGTTTAATAAATAATATGTTTATTAGGGCAAGAAACGTGACGCAGCGGGATTTGTTTCCAAGTTTTTTATTACTGACGTTGCTTTATTTTAAACGGTTGCCTTGGTAACCTACATCTTAAAGCTATTTGTTTCCAGCATAAGGTCAAAGTAGAATGGAGCTCGCATGATAGCTAAGGGAATAAAGTTATTTGCGACTGAAATATCCCCCAGTTAGAATAGTAGATCATCGTAATCCCCAAGGAATTGAAGCCTAACATATTGATTTGAATATACATACTTCACGTCTGAAGATTTAGCTTGATTTTCATTTTTTCTACCTTATCTTCACTTCTTTTAACTTTTGATTACATTCTATGAAAATTGAATATAATCGTGTTTTTAACATTTTTATTGTGAAGCTGCGATTTCAGAACATAGTTCTGCGATAGTTATAAATCGAACTATTACGAACCCGGACCGGGAAAACGCCATTTCATCACATCAACCGATTACGTTTTCCGACAAATTTCCAAACTTATGTAGTTTCTTTTTATAATTAATACATCTTTTAAGAGCAATCAATTATATTTTGCGATGAATCCCAAATTCTTTTGAGTTAATATACACTAGGAGATGTCAGAATAAAATTAATCTAGGTCTCTGTATATCTTTCTAATTGATTAATTTAATTTGTATTAATATAATCTTGGTTGATTGTTTCAAGAATAAAGAGATAACAGTTACGTCCAGTATTAATTTGAACTATCAATTAAGCACATAGTGTTTCAAACAAAGAAGCCCTGTATTTTTCTGTTGGCATTCAAACGTCAAATTGTTTCTCGGTCCTAGCCCAGGTTATCCAACCTCGTGTTGACCGTACCAACACACACGCCGGATTCCGCCTCCATCAGAGACAGACGAGATGTTTTGTTTGTCAAATATAACCATGTTTAACACGTGCCCCATTGTACACTCAATGATAAAAACACAGCAAACACAAAACAGTTTGTCAACAACGTGTTTCTAGGTAAAATTGCATACGAATAGTGACTTATCTTTACGATTGTTGAAATGTATGTTTTTTTTTCTATTGTCACAAAAGCGATATATACGAGGGTATTTTATTAAAAAAATGACATAAAACTTTTGAATTTTGTGATTTACGACGTCAAAATCTCATTATGATAATCATTTCATAGTTAATGTTCGTAAAATACTAATGAACTTAATTTTTAAACAAACTCAGCTCTTTTCTTCTTCTTCTTTGCTCTCAGCCTACCTTTTTCACTTAGGGCTGGCTGGTCTAATCATTCTGATCTAATTTATTGAATTATTGAATTAATCATTGAATCTTTAATTCTTCCATTTCTTGAATCTTTCACAGTAGGACCCATCCCTAGTCATTCTTCTCGGACCTTTCTACCCGTTTTAAGTCATCTTCCTCTGTCGACTTCTAGGTTGCTTCCGCTAGGGTATCCATTTGGTCACTATCTTTGGTGTCCTATTTTTTCAGCGTAGCTTGCCCAAAATGGACCTGCAAATGTTGCAGGTCCATTTTTATTTATTTTCTTCATTTTGAATTAAGCACTACTTGTCCACTTGTATTATTATTGTTTTGCATATTAGCAGTTTCCTTCTTCGGCATAGTATTTTTGACTCCCCCTGTCTACGGATGAGATTTTTGTCTCGAGATAAGACAGGAATTAAGCTTTCAGACAACTCTCAGGTTTATAAGTTCACGTGTACAGCAAGAAAAAGACGCTTACGCTTAGATATTGTACGTCAAACATCAAATATCAGTCCACTGACCATCAACGTTTCATTCGTCCCTTGCGTGTATTTGAATATCCCCTGCAGCTGTTAAAACAGAAAAATGTATTTAATTTAATGCCTTCTATTTGTCTACCTTTTCAGTACAAATAGTTGTAGATATCTATGGTCAAATCGAATACCATGTACACTTGTCATTTCTACAAGTCTCGGTGATCTCTGAATTTATCCCCAGATCAAAGTTTCAACACGTGTACACGATACTGAAATTTATCTCAACTAAATCTCTGAGACTTATCGCATCGTGTCTCATTTCTTGAGTACCATACCAACTGTACACATTAATATTTATAATTTTACATACTTTACCGGCTGATTATTACTATATATTTTTAATTTTGAAATTGAATAGATAGAATATATTTGTATTAAATTATTTAATCTGTTTGAACGCGCCCCTATAGATTTTAAAAGTTGTATTGTTTCCATAAATCATTTTCCGTTACACAGTTTATTATTATTATTTTAAATTCGGCGGAACAAATAAAAGGTCAGGCTCTGTTTAAACACAACCTAAACAATTTCATAAACAAAATTTATCTCGCCCCGTTTCTTCATAATCTCCCTGCCCAGCAATGGCCGGCAGAATTTTCCAGCTTGGCGCCATAAACAATGTGTTTTCCGGAAGCGGCGTAAGCCTTCCGGCCAAACAATACGCGCTTGAAGTGGCCGTTTATTGTAATCAGAAGGTTCCCACTGTTCCCACTTCCCCCACTTAATGGCGAGATACTGCAACCACCGACGATGGGGAGGACTCCCCCCGATTACTGAATAACGAATCGATCCCAGTTAATACGTTTTACACATTATACATAATGCAGTTATCGGTGAGGCATAAATTACCGACGATGCATTAAAATTCATAGATATTCCCTAAAATGTATAATCGTTTTCTCAAATTTTTAAAATATTTTTTCAACTTTAAATAAACGTAAATGAAAAATATATTTTTATTTCCAAACATTCAAATATTTACTTTGATACATATGTATATATAATCAGTATTATGGCACAAGTCTACGGAAAGAGACTATTTCTTTAGATTTAAATGTTCCAGGGGAGATGGTCAATAAAATGGTATTTGACGTTTGACGTTTGACGTACAAGTGCAAAGTGAATCGCGTGACAAAAAGCTGTACTCGAATATATGCGACCTAGTGTGTACACGCTGGACTCTCTTTTGCGAGCAAAATCATTGTCTTGCATGTTCAACTATTTCTCACAAAGAATAAAGTTGTATAAATAATAGTATTGAGGTAATTTTTGTGATGTACGATATACATATATTATATGTATACACATAAAACAGATTCGTACAAAATAGTCCGTTGCATTTTAAAGCAAGACCATTGGATAAATATTATTCGACGGTTTTTATTTCCATAATGATGTGAAAAATGGTTTATAAAAATCTGCTGAACATATAGATCGGTCGAAGAGGTACGCTTTCGGATTTTCTAGACCTCGCGACTCTGGATGTTTGTAATTTAATTGATTTGCGTTATCAACAATGTCTGAACCAGAATGTGACACTTGTGACTATTCAAAATAAAATAAAACATTTTTCATCTTTAATTTGAATTATTAAAAATGAATTTTGTTTAATAACCATGGAATTTATGACCCTTTAAAGTGTGTACATATTTTTCGGGACACCTGTAGTTACTATAAAATGACATAATATTTATGAAAAAAATATAAATTTAAATTTACGGCTAGTAAATAGAAATTTCAAAATAAACTTTAAATTTATCCTATTAGAAGAACACATTATTATTGTGAAATTGTAATGATTCAGAACATAGGAACATAAGAATATATTAATTAGAAAGATATACGTATAAAATCAATTTTATCGAAAAATATTGTTGTTGCGCCACCGACTTAACAATTTTACAATATGAATGTGTTCTCCTAATAATATATAAGTTGTATCAATGTGTACAAAATTTAATAAAAATGAATTGTTGATTTAGGCGTCTGCTATCGGTTTAGTCAAAGGTATTTGCGATTCCGTAAAAACAAAGTAGGTGGCTCTTTCAAATAATGGAACGATAAATGTATTAATACATATATGTTCGAAAATTTGTCGTCAAAAATAATGTCGCTGTAGCATAGTTGCATAATGCACCTTTCCCAGTTTGGAAAGAGATTCAGATTCTAATCCCGGTGGCGCAACAATAATATTTGTCGTTAAAATTGATTTTATGTGTATATCTTTCTAATTAAAACATTTAATTAATATGTAAAATTTATCCGTTAATATACATATTTGTGAATGATTGTGTAAGCATTTGTACGAATTGTTGACAATATTATGTTAGATGAGAGCATGAAGCTCGTAGTGACATAATTTTTTTTTTCTTTTATCACACAAAAAAAGGTGTTGTAAACGTGTTTTAAAAAAGGACTCAATTATTATATATTGTGTATTATAAATGCAATAGTATTACAATGTTATATCATAATTAAATATGCTAATACATAAAAAAAAAAACATAATCAGATTCAGATACCTTTCTACATTTAGTCATTCAGTGATAGTTTGTCGGTAAACCGAATCTTTTGACTGCTTACACAAGTACTTACTCCCCTGTGTATTCGGCAAACCGCTCCACAACCGCTGAGCCCGGGAAACTCATATAAACATATTACACAGCGATTCGCGGATTCGTAGCACGGCGGAGTGGAAATATAAATACACATATTTCACACCGAAAGCGCCATTGTATAACGCTGTAAGTGGTGAAAGTGTTTATGGAAAATCAGAAAATCTAAAATTTAATTCAGTTTATTTTGCTTTCGAACTTCGCATACGGCATTCAATAATCGGTGAAGTGTATAGAAAGATGCGTCTGTTCAGGAAACCAGTCAAAAGGGTTACTTGAATATGTCAAGTTTATTGTTATTGTTATTTTGTTTTCTAATATTTTTGTCAAGTTTATGTTCGTTTGTTTATTAATATTTTATAAAAACATGAATACCTATAGTTTGCAAATGAGAAAGAGCGTTTTGTTTGAAATGTTGTTCTATGAGGATGAACTCCAAATCAATAACACGTTCAAACAGGAAGCACGTTATTACGATGTTGGGACAGGTCTTATACTAAAACTATGTACGCATCGTTTGCAAAAATAGTTTTGATATCGAACGGTTTTTTTTCCACTTAGTGATCACGTACGAATTTACACACAAATACACTCGAGTACTTCAATATTATTTCAATAATTATTTTCTAATTCCATGCTAGAATATATAAATATGGAATTGGTATGTATATAAGTCTATAGTAATAAAAACAAATATACTAGTAGGTAACTGATTAAGAATAACTGATCAAGGTTCTCGTTAATTCCTAAAACACAGCGGGTATATAATGCACCCATTACTACTTACTTACTTATCGTTCACATTCATATATAATCTTCTCAAGCTTTATCGTAGATTGTTGAGGCTTCTAACAGGACTTTCTTCAAATATTTGGTACATGAAAGGTTTTGATAGGAGCTTAACACTCTAAGGAACCCTACCTTAATCTTGTGATAATGATAGTTATGTTACACTACTAACTTTCAACACCTGTTCACGCGCCTAAATGATCCACGAAAAAATATAACTTGCAATAATAATAGTATAAACCGACGCCTTGGGTGTGTTTGTAGGTATCTGGTGGTACATGAGAAATGAAAATAATGATCTCCATAAAGAGATTTAGTCCAGGGCACTCGCTACAGGAACGCCGTGTAGCCACTGAGGAGATTGTTGTTAGTTTTAATATATTTATGTTGCGGCCGTGTCGGCAGGCGGCAGCTCTCCCCCGGCAGGAGCTGCCATCGGTTTCTGTGTTCCGCTGGAATATGTTCACAAAAATTAAGCACATATGGACACATGATAAGTACATACGCATTTTTCAAATTATTTATTTATTTTAAATACTTTTTCAGATCTTTTAAATTTAATTATTACGATCATTTATTTTCGATAACTACATTATTATGTACAGTGGGGTATCTTTGAAGGCCATGAAAAGTACCAAATTATGTATACAAAATGTAATCTAGGCAGAGGGAGGATAACGACGCTTTATTCAAGATATTAGAGTGTAACTGAGCAAAATTTGGAACGAATGGCATTCAACATAATATACATTTATTTATATTGACGGGACGGGGTGGATTGACTAAGGAGAGCGGAGAGATACCTATAATTTGCTCAGGGACTTAAAGAGTAATTATGCAAAACTTGAGTTAGATCGGTAAAAGAGTGTAGAAATATATAGAGAACAGATAGAGATATATAATATGTATTACACATATTAAATGTCCCGAGTGTCACTTTGGCCAATTAACTTGTTTAACGTGATTTGGATGATAATAAAAATAGGTATGTTAATATAAATATTTGTTAAACTCGTAATTTTGTTTTAACATACTTAGAAACATTGTCAGAGACACTAATTATCAAAATTACACGTTCCGTCAAACGAGAGTCACAACAGAGAGCATCCATTGTTGATCATCTGTTACAATCGCATTAACGAGATACCACCCGTGGAAAATATTTTAAATTTCTAATACAATTCTATTTTATATTCATTTCCTGTTTAATATTTTTTTATAATTTATATTTCTATTTTTATATGTAACTATTTTGACGATTGTGACATGTGAAGTTACTATTTTAATTCAGGTTTAAACAATATACTTATATCTAATTATTAGTATTTTTTAACAGAGTTTAAAATAAAAATATTGCGATGGAATAATATGTCAAATCAGTGACGTTATAGAAGCATACGTCAGATACGGACCCAAAAAGTAACCACAATACTTTAACGAGTATCAATATATTTCCCAATTTTTAAAGAAATTGAATTATAATATTTAAAGAATCATTTCTCACGAGTACCTATTACGAAAAAACGTTTTATTTTATTTATATGTACAATTGTATCATTGTATCCCTCTAATGTCAAGTTAGGGAGCAGACACAAAATGCCTAAAAACACACAATGGTTTTTTTTCGTGAAAGTGTAAATATCATAGAAGCCAGAACAATTATATTCTTATTATTTAGTGGATAAAGCCGCTTAATATTTGTTTGTCTTATGTACTATATAAATATACAAGCAGTGGTGTAGTGGGGCCAGGGCGCCGCCGTGACACTTCTTTTGACTTTTCAAGTAGATTAAAAAATATTTTGATACAAAATATTCCGCGAAGAATTTTGTACATCAAATGTCATCAAAATATGATATTACAAGAATGCAAAAAAATATATAGTACCGAAATATTTCACAAAACGTGAAAGTTATTACGGGGAAATTTATAGGTTTTTCGTTGCATTAGTCGCATTGGATCATCTGGGCACGCGGCGGTATCCAATTTTTTCAACCATTGACCACATACACTTGGAGACAGATGAAATATTATGTCAACTCAACTAATAACGTCTCTAAATTAGCTGCCGTAGTTTTTGACTTGCTAAATGCGTTACAAAGTAATTAATGCTACAAGCATTCTTTCGGGGTGGGTAATAAATCCCGGGTATTTTTTTATTTAGCACTACACCATTGAATACAAGGACCCTTTTGCTTTGGAATCAATATTTTTAGTTACAGAAATACAGATAGTAAGATGGATAAGTTTTACATAACATACCTAGGTACTCAATCTATATGTATATACAGCGTGTCCTGTTAATAGTGGTCCAAACGAAAACCATCGATAGCTGAGACCATGCCCTATCAGAATAATTCACCACAGGTTTAATTAACGTCACACAATTTATAATATTAAAAAAATATTATTAAATTACTTAAAAATACTACATTGATTTTTTTTGTTATTTATCATCGCGTATTGTAGAATATCAATTTATATGATTTTTGCAGACATTTATCCCCGTCAGGAAATATGTCACAGCTTGTGGGAAACATCGGCAGGGTTGTCGCCGGCGCGTCTGGGCGACCCGGGCTCGCCGGCGTGCGGCAGTTCATAAACTAAGGAATCTGTTCTGCACCATAAAACTCGAAACTGTCTGAAATTTGACACCGACACTTAAAATATAATTTTGTGGTTCGGGGATCACGTCACACGACTGCGGGGACACTTGCGGAACCAAATATAGAATTTCACGCCAGGCTTGTAACACGGGTGACATCTCCAACTTGGTGTCAATGGTATTTATGTTGAATAAATGAATAATTAGCTATCCGCATTCTTCAAAATTATCTGTCTCTCTAATCGGTATTGTCACTGGAATGTAGAACTTTTCTAAGGGTGCGTTAACACGGATGAGATCTGTCTTGAAACTTGCGTAAAAGCTCGAGTTGCCATTAGTATGGTACGCAGAGCACAATGAGCAACGAATGCACACCATTGTGTTTCCATTTCATCTATGTACACGCACCATAAGAGCGTGTCCATTAATATGTTTTGCTCTCGAAATGTGCGTAATAGATAAACAGAATTGTAACTTATTATGCTGAGACATTCGTTGTCTTTTGCATTTTACCTACCTCTACCGCTAAACTCTTTAGTCTCGAGGGTAAAATTTAAAATAGAATAGAATGTTAATTTTAAAATGAGTGCCTACGTAGATTGCCGTATAGTGCCTCGTTGCCGCTAAACCGCTAAAACCTAAAGCAACATGTAGCGGAGCTTCAGTCGTGTCTCACAGTTGAAATGCCAAATAAATGTTATTGGTGATCAACCTTCAGCTCTTCAGCTCTTCGTCATCTTCGTGTCTCTTTCTCTTCTTGCAGTATTTCAAGGGCACTCCATGATGATTTATTTACGGTTCTATACAAAATTTGGTAGGGTCGTCCACATAAAAAAGTCCGATTGCATACCCTTATTAGTGTATTTAATAATGCTAGAGCAATTAAAATTATAAATAATAGTGTATTACCGCGTTTTACCTTATGAAACTATAAGAAATTTTAAAATTAGATTGCAAAGTTTAATTGAAAAATTAGCCAAATTAATTAAAAAATTTAAGTAAAATTAAAAAAATAAATGTTTATAAAAATTGTCTTATGTATGAAATCTATAAATCTGTCAATATTTCTACTAAGAAGATAAAGCTCGATGATTTCTTGTAATTATCTTAATAATATTTTTAATTTCAAATGTTTGTAGGACTAAAGAATTTCCGAGAAAATTTATCTGCTCTGTTAGTCAATTGTCATTGCTTGTGAATGCATTAATTATTTTTATATTTTTAGGTTATCTATGTATACTTACATACATAGAAAACTTAATATTATAATTCTCTAAGGAATGAAAATAAATTAAATTATTTAATGGCTTACTTTGTTATAAACCATATGATGTGAAATCGATATTTATCTTAAAATAAAATTTTTGCAGATACTCTTCGCTGACCCTTCTCCCGCACAGACCCTCGCCACGTGTTCTCTTCCCGTTACGGTTAAATTAATTCCAATTTTAAAGCTTAACCTTTGTCAAATACCTAATAATTTAGGTAACAAAAAAATCTAGGAAAAATATTTTAAAGTGCCTGCGTAAATCATTTTTAATTCGATGTCTTTGAAATGTCACGCTTTTTTATATTTTACTTGGAAGTCAATCAGTAAATATATATATATTTAGTTAGGTGCGTAGTGAATATTTTGACACGGAACATAAGCAAATATTTTTGCAATATTATGAAGAATCAACATATTAAAATGCATATTTTAAAAAAATGTTGCTGTAAGAAAATGTGTGTCTATAATTGAAATTGAAGAGTAAAACTCAAATATATGTACCAAAATTCATATTTTGAATTAATCAGAAATAATGGAGTAATATTCATGGATAACTCAATTTTGTCATTTATTTAATAAATATAAATAAAACAACATATAATACTTATGTGTGTATATAGTTAACTATCTTAGAAACATTAAATAAATATTGCATTGTGATACAAAATACATTTTTAGTCATAACACTTTATGAATATGAATTATATGAATCTTTTAATTGGTATATTGAGTCATTTCATATTATTATTAATATTAGCCTAAGAACAAGGATTATATTTTTGTTAAATCAGAATATTTGTTAAAAATGACACTTACATGTTATTTAAGGACCAATTTTCGATTATACATTAATAACATCAATATGTATTTATTTATTACATATGGATATTAGTGAAACATAGAAATGACAAAGAAAGGATGAAAGTGAATTGATAATATAAGGAAACAAAAGAAAGCCGAGAAAGAAACATAAAAATAATTAACATAATTTATAATTAAGAAAACAGTAATAGGCAGAATGAAAAAGATTGACATAAATGATTTGGGCACATGGAACCCATTCGTTGAATTGAGAGATATTTAAGGTGAACGTGAATGACCAAATATAACATGTTTTGAAGGCGGATAATATCTAAACCTAAAAAACCAACAACCTTATAACAAAATGATGTAATCCATATGAAACGACCCAGCACGGTTGCATGACCGCATTTAATAAGTCTCATATTTGTTGTGTAATCACCCTAACTTACCAGTACTTCAAATTTATCAATATTTTAATTTGATTGTTTTTGGTTTTTGCATGGCAGCCATATTTGTTTTACGGGGCGAAGCAATGAAAAGGATTTGCGGAAATTGAAATATCTCAGCTCCTATTTATCCTATCAACATGGGGTTAAAACCAATTTGTTCATAAAGAAACGGACTATAAGATTGATTTGACATATTTTCCCACATTGTGAGATTTCAGCCCGTGATTGCACAAAAAGTATGAGAATTTTTCAAAAATGGTAAAGCAACCGTGCTGGATCATTTTATATGGATTGACCCTGTATGGATGTGGAAGATGTACTTGTTCAAATCAAATTCTCGATCTGAATCCACTCTTCAAACATGATACAAAAATTAAATGAATTTTATTACATTTTTAAGATTGTCGGTTGAATTTTTCACCTATTATTAATTGTATGATGTTATTTTATACACATATTATTTTTAGTTTTAGTACAGTATTAAGTAGGTTGCTAGTTATTTTGCTTTTGATTCATGTTTTGTTTAGTCGTGGGTTTAAAATGAAACCAATTCGTCGCGAAGTCTTTTTTAATGTTAGGTATTAATTATTTTCGTGAAAGATTTATTTTCAATTATAACATATGCGACACTGTCACTTTGTATTTAATTTTTAAACTCGTAAAATTTTGCACCAAGATTAATGGGGTTAAAGCACGAAGTATTAATTACCTAAGTGGTAATAAATTATCCACTTTATTTCAGTCAATCTGGTAAAGCTACTTCCCTTTGGCCCCGAGGAACTGTGGTTCTTAGTAAGATGTTTACAAAAACATCTTCGAGATTTTACAGCAAACTAATAAATACATCTCTTCTCGTTAACTAAAACGGCCTGGTCCGGCTGTAAAAAGCTAGTCAAAACGACAAACAAACGTGTGGAAGACATTTATATTTTTAAAGCGGTCGGGAATGCCAGGAGCATTGGAAATAGAGGGAAAATTGTTGTAGGTATGGGGAGAATTTCTGCATTTTTTTCAACATTTATTTCTAGTCTGTTGTGAATCTGAAATTTAGATAAATTTTATGCAAATCTCAAATGCATTATTTTCTTAATATTTTTTGAAATAATACTTAATTAGTGAAATAATAATAATCCTATTCTTAAAGAACATTTCCTTATCGCTAAAGGTCTCTCCATTGATTCTGCCCCAGATCTCAGTAGCTTCTTCATTTGCTCCACTTCAGCGACTATCTACTGCACGAATATTTTCTTCGGCCATTCTCTATTTCTTCTTTTTCCTTGAATGTATTGTATCGAAGAATATGACCCAAACTTTTTCCGTTAAAAATCAAAATCATACGTCCATTTTCGTCATAGTCCATTAGTCCACAATATTTTATGGGTGGATACCTGACTACATTATGAGTTTAAAATGTTCAAGCAATATGTGAAAACTCTGCACCGTTAAGGAAAAATATTGTTGTTTGAAATTTTTACAAAATCATGTTAACATGTCTACATACTTAGAAATAAATATATTATTTGCAAAATGTATCTATTATTAATCAATATATTTGCATCAGGCCCTAAATTACGTAACAAAAAATAATCTTTTTGCTCAAAATTCGATGACTTTTAATTTTTTGTATTCAATATATAATGAAATATTTCAATTAATCTAAATAATCGCATAAATACAATTTTTTTGAAATGCTTATATCTATGACACGGTTAAGATTAGGCACATATTTCTTGCATATTTTCGACTCATAATTTAGTCAAGTATCCACCCATAAAATATTGTGGACTATGTCTGTTACACCCCGTACACCTAGTAATTTTTGTAAAATCTTCACATCAAAGAGTGTGTTCGAATACATATGTAGTATTTAGTCCCGCACTGGCATTTTAATTTTAAAATTGTTACATGAACAAATATATATAATTGTGTTAAAAGGTGTATTTTTTATTTTATTCTAAAACATCGTTTCTGATACAGTTTCTTATTACTGAAGGCGAAGAGTCCACGCTTTTGATCCTGTTACAGCAAATGCCCGTTCACTGAACTTGGTCTTAGGCAATGGCTGATCGGTTCTATAGTTCTTCCTACAGCCGAAGTAGATGCTGATGAAGTTATCTGGAATGTAGAACTCTTGAAAATTTAGAAGCAACATGTTAAATACATAAACAAATACAATGTAGATTGACTTATTAAATATTTTTAGTTACCCCTTCTTCTATGGGTAATTAGGTGGTTTTGGTGGAACTGGTGTATATTAATATTTTTATTCTCAGGCGCACTACATTATCATTGAAAATTCCCCATTAATGTGTATAATATCTATGTTTGCGAGTGGTTTTATTATTGTAAAATTATTATGTTAAGCTTAATTGCCAATTTTCCGAAACCATCTAATTACCCATAGAGAAAGGATATTAAAATCATTTAAATAAGTCGATTGTACGTAGTTTATCCACTGTTTAAAAATGACCTTAACACACCTTACCTTACCTATGCATTTTTTCGTTTAAAAGAATTTTATAATTATGACTCATTTAATGATATTCAAAAAAGGTACATATTTTTTTTACCTGTAAATAAGTGAGTTAAATAATTCACAATGTATTATTGGTATGTATCCGATGAAATAAATATACATACATGTTTACGATTAGTCGTGTTATTTGCCCGCTGAAAGTTTAATGACTTTTGGGAACAATTATTCGGAACAGCTGTATAACTAAATAAATCAATAAAAAATACGCGTGTACCTAGGTAGAGGAGCAGTCTGACGAAGAAGCGCGTCATTGCATTTAAGCGAAGGGGATTTTTTGTTCTCATCTCTATTCCTGTTTTTTACGACTCTCGATTTTGTAGAAATAAAAATGTAAAACACAGAAACTGAACACGTTCAAGCATTAAATTACAAGATGGCACGGCTCGTTGATGCGTTCATAAGAAAAATATTAATATTATATAACGTATTATTAACCCTCTTAAGTAATTAATAATATTTTCCCAAACTAAATGAAATTCGAAGAGAAACCTTCAATAATTAATCAATTAAATGTATTAATTAGAAAGATACACATATTAAATCAATTTTATCGAAAAATATTGTTGTTGCTAATGGGATTCGAACCTGAATCTCTTCCAATCCGGGAAACGTACATTATCCGATTATGCTATACCAACACAGTGGATTGACGACAAATTTTCGAACCTATATATTACACTTTTCAAATTAATACATTTATCGTTCCATTATTTGAAAGCCATCTACTTTGTTTTTACGGAATATCGAAATACGTAAAAGTACTATTGTTGATGTCTGTAGCGTTAACTTTGTGGTTAGACATTATTATAAATTGTATTATCTATATATAACTTTGTATGAACCATTGTGAGTTATTTTTTCATCTGCCGGTTTCAATACTAACGTATCTTCATCAGGACTGGTGTACAACTGTTGTACTCCAGTTATACGCCGTCCTGACAAAGATATGTTAGTATCAAAATCCATTGACTCAAAAGTAACAAACAATAACGTAAAAGTAACAACAAACAAATAACATAAATACAATGTTTTGTGTTCACGCAATGGTGCTACCATAGCGCTCTAATGAGATTGTTTTAATTAATCAAGTGTGAGGCGCGTTTTTTAAGTAAATACTTCTCAACATAGTCGCCACCTTTATTAAGGCACTTGCCATAATGGGGTACCAATTTTTGAATCAGTACTTTCGTCATAAAACGACGCCGCCTGGGATAAATACCATGTCTGTACTCCGTCCTTGAATTCATCATCGTCATCAAAACGCTTGCCACTAAGGAACCGCTTCAAATGAAGGAAAATATGGAAATCAAAACAGGACAGAACAAAACAGGACACACTTGGCTATGAATGTCAGCTGGTTTCATGTTTCGTGCATTCAAGAAACGAATCACAGTCGGCGGGCTGATCTATTTATTTATATTTATTTTATTTATTGGTAACTATATAATATATAAGTAAAAATGAGGTTGGACTGTGCCCGTCTCACTAGAGAAATTCTGTGTTGAGACGGGCATAGTTTACAAGCAATTTTACTAATAAATTAGTATTACAGGTATATAAAAAAAAATTACTTGGACGTGGACTTACAAATCAATTATTTTGAAAAAAATGTGACAATAATTATTAAAAGTTTGAATCAATTTGTTTGGGTGAATGCACCAATATTAGCTCTACCCACATTACGAATCCAAGTTTTTATTTTCAGTTTCATGTTATTGGGGCAGTTCAATTGGGTTAAATCTTTCTGCATCCTATTAAATAGTATAGTTCCTTTGGCCATATGTTGTATGTGCTCTTGGGGCTTGTAGGTTATGTGTATTTGTCCGTGTGGTAATTAATATGTAGTTGAAAATAGTGTTGGCGTATATTTGTCTTATAATCAAAAACATCTAATTTATTAAAAATTTCGTCAGTGCTCGTTGTGATTGGGGTTTTGAGGATAACTTTTAAAATTAATTTGGATTAATTGCAGACATAGTTGCTCCACCCCGAGCAATTGTACGTATAATGGTATCACTTGCTCGATAAATTGTTATATTCAATGGATTTTATGTGATTGATCTATGTTTTTTTTTTATAAAATAATTATGTTTGTTCTCTCTCCCGTACGTACTCGCGAGCAGCGCGCATATTAATGACCAATGTGACAGGCGCTAAACGTTTGAGAATGCAGTCACGGTGCTTTCCGAATAGCTGTGGGACTAATTTGTTAACAACCACGAGGCCCAATACGTCACACAAGCGGGGACACTCGAGTCATGTTACTAATAGGTCGCTACTTCCGAACAAAAAAGACATCTTCACGGGCTGTAAATGTGTTAACGGGCGGGCATAAAATCCATTTGTCAGTATAGTTAATTGAACGATCGCTTTTATCGGTCACTTAGTAATATTTATTATTTGTGTGTTATTTGAATACAATGATTGTGGTTTCTCTGTCGCATTTTTGTGATACGTTTAAAAAATCCTTTCCGGCACGGCACGAAAGAATCGAGTTGATTTTGTCTCTGTGTACCTTTTTATGTCTTTTTTCAGTAAGCTTATTAACGGTTAGTATATAACCGTTATTTTGAAACAAAACTGCGGATCAGACTAGTTAGCCGAAATATTTACCAGTTTATCTTTTCAGAAAAGTTCGATTTAAATCAAATATGAACTATTACTATTTTTCGAATTGGCAACACTTTTTACAGCGACAGCCAATTTGACAGCTGAGTTGATCAGTTCGGTTTGCCATTTCACCATGAATAGACTTACGCCAGAACAACGCTTGTAAATTGTGCTAATTTATTTCGAAAATCGTGGTTCAGTTCGCGAAACTTACCGTGCGCTGCGTCCATTTTACGATCGACATAATCGTCCATCCGAGCAAGTAATTCGAATAACCATGGACGTTTTCGCACATAATACACATCCGCAGAGACGTCGCACAGTGCGCACCGAAAAAACTGTTGTTTCTTCAAAAATGATGCCGGCCAGAACGTTACAGTCAATGGAGAGCGCTATAAATCCATGATTACTGACTTTTTCGTTCTCCAATCGAATGCCGTTAATGTGGAAGAGCTATGGTTTCAACAAAACGGCGCAACATACCACACAGCGCACGCCATAATCTACGCCGATAAACCAGAGACGATAGACGACTTGGAAGCCAACATTCGTCGCGTTATTGCCGATATACGTCCTCAGGTGCTCCAAAAAGAGGTCGAAATATCTTTATTCGAACCAGCCGCGGCGCCCATATGCGCGAAATCATATTTAAATACTAATGGCATAAAATTATCTTTTCGATAAAGCCGTTATCACGATTTTTATGTATTTTATTTCATTTTAAAGTTCTATACCTCTAAAAACATCCTTTATTATGGAAGTTATTATGTTTGCAATAAGTAGTATTTCTATCGAAATCTAACTTAGATTGCATCATCTTTTGTAATATAAATTTATATATATACCTTACAGTAACTATAATTTATTAGAAATTTATAATAATTTAGAAAAACAAAATAATTTTTTTTTAAATTGGTATAGATATAAAAAATGATAACAGTTCTGTACTTATAGCTATAATCGTATATAATGTAATTAAATGAAGATATTTTTGATGTTGTAATCGATTGAAGTTGTATCTAATTCGGAACAAATAACAAGGTGACACATTTCATTTTAATTTAAAGTATTGAAGGTGACGATAATTCAAATATACATCAGTGCATTTCTACCCCCAAAGTTGAAATATGTGGCCACATATATGCGAGTGACGATATGTTATACGTAAATACAACATTATCCTATAATGAACGAATATTCAAACATTAGGAAAAATACTATGCACTTCTCATTTCGTTACATATATGGAGATTACAACATTATTATTAACAATTATTAGTACTGCAAAATAAAGCTTTGAAAATAATATTGAGAAAAAATAGATATACTCGGATCAACTAGGACAACGCTGAAAAACATAAAATATATTTCAATGCTATAGTGTTAATTTTTAAAAGTAAATTATGTAAACGAAGCAAATATGTGCAAGATAATTTATAGTAAAAAGGGTAAGATGATATTGTTTATATATACTTATATATGCACTAGATCAAGAATAAATAAATATTTTTTTTAACGGAGGTCAGTTTTAACTGGATATGAGTGAAAAAAACACACTAACTTTTTCAAAAGTTGCCTTCGGCAATAGATGATTCTTTTTGCGAAATCTACTTAAAACAAGAACAAGCTAAACCCCTCGATAAGTAACACCGTACCGGATCAGGGTTGCCAGCCGGCGAGGCTGCCACCCACGCAGGAGACGCCTTCCTCTGGCACCGCGCTGCGCGCTGCGGTCTCGCGTCGGTACAATTAACGTCTCGGGAGAGCGAGACGCGCAGCTAATCCCCTATGACACCTCTAAAACTATTTCAACGTCAGATTTATGCCACACCAGCTACAGCTGTCGGATGTGCACGAATGTCGGAGAAGCGAAAATTATGTGACCGTCGACCCCGAAGTATGGTTTTTTAATAGCAAAAATATATCGTCTAATACTTTATTCGTTTCGTCTAACAAAATTATGGTATTTTTTTAATATATTTATCACCATACGATTTTCCAATGCATCTTATTGTTTCAAATTTATCTTTAACGTACTAAAATAATATTGGAGAAAATTATGTTGTTTAAAATTGAACGTATTAAATGTTGAACGATTTTCGTTATCCTCATCCGATCCGTAATAAACGTCTTTTCAATTGTGCTATGTGTAGAGAACGATTGATTTAATTTAATTTAATAGTCAATTGTAATATTTCTTAAACCGGTTTTGATTATTTAAATATAACTATAAATGAGAGAAAAAATATATACAGAATAGATGAGAAGCTTAAAATATTTTATACATGGCTTAAAAAGTAGAAAATAGCCCAGTCGTAGTTTCTTTGTAAACTAAGTCAGGTGGAGGGGTTAAGGCAACATTTTTTAAATAATATGATTATACAATAAAAACATGGTTAGATTATCAAAAGGATAACTTAACATGAACATTAACATTAACAATTTATAGCAACAAATAAAAACATCTTAGGCACATTTGAAATAACGTATGTTTTTCTGATACTTCAACTTTCGTAAGTGTAATGTAATTAAATAATAAAAAAATCGTGTTATCTCGTATTTAAATTTAAAAATTGAATCGATTGCGCAGACGAATTAATATTTTATTACCACATCCACTGCACGTCCACTTCGTCACCATAGAAACCAAAATAATACGCACCATGGAAAACAATTTTTTTTTGGAACATCTCTGCAGCAGCGGTGTTTTCTAACAGCTTTCTTTCTTTTAATGTTTGTGTGGATCGCGCAGGCTATAAACTGAACTTCATATTTGAATATGGAAAAACAAATTCCCTTATTCATACAGCATGTGTTGCTTTATTTGAATATATTTACACATAACTTTAGATACAACATTAAAACACCTATTTTCCAAACATTAGCCTTGATCTTGTACCGTCTCTTCAACGCTGCAATAATCCTGTACATTTCCAGTGTGGGCGGAAACCGGAGACTTTAGAGACAGCGCCCACAGCTCCTTGACGTCAGTATCCGGCGCGTCCGGCACGTCAGGCACGTCCGGCGCGTCGTCGAGCACGCTCGAGCACGCCGGGCTGTCCCCCCACCAGTTGGCCTACGCCCCCGCAGCACGCAGCAGGCCGCGCGACAGGAAAGGTACAGACGACGGTAATGTATCATTAGATTTTTTTTTGTTGGTAAGGCTTGTTACCTTTTTATTTATTCACTACCATAATCTACGGTACCACCGAACTTATTTCTAATGGCGAACAACATCCTACTAATTACTAATCTGATACATTTATTTATTAGCCAAACTGAAGATAATACAGGTTGCGCATTCATTTAAAAGTTGTGAGTATTTAACATAAACACATATAAATACTTTAATTTCTATTATTAGTGCTATTCATCTTGGTACTTGGGTACCTTGTACCACTAATTAATCGTGTGTAAAATTGATATTTCCGTAACGCAAAAACTAATATATTATTCTTCAAGAGTGACCTAATTATTTAGATAAAAGATATATGAGCTCTAACATTAAGAAACAATCATTTATTGGTTTTTCAAACGATCTGACTGCAGACTAAAGTTTCATAGCAATGTTTTGTCGGTTCAGAGTCAACTGTCAACTGTCAACTGACAAACTTGTCTATGCTTACATTTTGTAGAGCACTTATTATAATAAGCATTGGAAAAATAATCAAAGTTTGAACTGACTGTTTGATGGAGGTAATATTACTAAAAAAAACCCATTTACGTAGCGCGATTCAGTCCCGCAAGGCGAAAGACATCCCAAATTGCGAATGGTATACTAACTTATAAGCTTCCAAAAATATTCCAACGTCATCTTCTGCCATTATCGATACACTGCCGGTGAAGGCACTCTCTTCGTTCCTCCGCCAATCTTTACCATGTTACTCCATTTGCTCCAAATATTTCATTTACCGTCGAGACCAGCATCTTTTAGGTTATCTTTATCTCGCATATATCAATCAAGGTTTATGTTTGTCGATTTCAAAAATAATATAGCATTATGTATATCAGACGACAACACTGTATATCGATTTTAACAAATCTTGATAGATAGACGGAGCGTCGGCAATCTTGGATAATATACAGTGTTGTTATTGGTAAAATCACTTGGAAGTTGTGTTTTTATTTATTTTATATGGTTGTTTAATATACCAATAAGATATACAACGCATATACAGGGTAGTCCAAAAGAAGTGAGAACATCTCGTAGTACATGAGTTATTTCAAAACATAATATAATTCATTATAATTCTTAATGTAATTTTTTTGCACAATAATTAGCTAATCAGAAATCATCAAAACACCTCATATTGCATAATCTACTGGGTTTAAATCTGGGCTGTTCGGTGGCCACATGCCTGGCTCGATGAAATTAACATTCTCACGATTCTCATGATCTGCAGTGAATTTTGTCATTCTGGTCAACAATTTGAAAAAACCAAATATAAACAATGGAAAAATTAGTAATCATAGATGGCGACCGGAAATTGTCAAAATAAAACGTAATATACGTAAGTAATTAAATTAGTAAACTATTTAAGCTATTGTTGATATAGTTAAACTAATTTTGATGTAATTATATCACATTTTACGATATATTCTCACTTTTTTTTGGGCCACCCTGTATATTCATAACTCAGATCTGCTCAATAACGATATAGTGTTGTTGCAGTGGTAGTCTTATATAGAATTTTATAATAAGTAGTATAATTTGAATGAAGAAAACTTAACAAATTAACAGAATGTTTCAAAAATTGATAGTAAACTAATAGATGGAAGAGGTAAGAAAGGAGATCAGAAAAAAAGTATAAATAAATAATATAATTGGAATACCTACGTATACCATTGATATAAAAATAATTTAAAATATAGATAGATATGTACACATATATTATATGAATAAATTACTATTATTATATTTTGTGAGGCTACAGCTGAAGCGTGTAACCTATTCTTACATTTTATAGTATTCTCATGCATATACTCATACAATATTGAGACTACGAGTGACTGAATTACTTTACAATGGCAAGTCGGTAAATGCAGTCAAAATTAATTCAATCGAATTTCTTAAAAGCACAGCGATAAATTTCAGGTTACCAAATTGTCATGTACAACAACTGTATCACAGGTGGATTAAGGATATTTGTACACATTATTAAACCCGTATGCTTACAGAGACACTAATTCATTGAAGTCTATGAACAAGATTATTTATTGTGTACGAGTGTGCGTCACCGCAATATTATTATATCAGAATACTTGCGGACTTGAGAGAAATCGGACAATCGAAAGCCCCAGACATATTTTATTAGTAAAACACATCGAAGATTCGAGGAACCTCAACACTTTACAGCGCTTGCCAAATCGTCTTCAGCTGGCAAACTCGACGTGGAAACAGACTCGTAAAATGCAGATAATCCCGACAAGTGAACCACAAAGTGTCCAGATGACAGAGTCGCGATCAGGGTGCTCCGGATCCCGAGTAAATACCTGCTTCTTAGAACTAATGCTATTCTAAACCTATAACGACCGTTAGATTTATACCGATGGTTCTGTGATCAAAAGAACGATAGATTTATCCAGTACCCAGCGGACAGAGAGGAAGGAATTACTATTGTAGATGATGTGTAGACAGGAGATGTCTGACTAGAGTGGTGGGATATGTTTCTGTGGACTAATCGCGTGTAATAATGTATGCGATGTCGCGGCGTTATAGACTGAAGTATCGCGTAAACAGTGAAGTATTAACCGACCTTGCTTGCAGTTTAATTTTATCATTACTGTTAACAAAATATTTATAAAAAAATCTAAAAGGAACAAAACTATACGATTTTAAAACAGTTGAACATATTCGAATATGGCTTAAATTCTATTACCTTTTAACTTTGAAGTATCCTTCAATTTAGAACGCGAAAACTATTTTTTAACTGCGGAATCCATTAATTAAGCCATTAATATTGCAACTATTCAAACGAAAAAACTCCACAATATTAGTATTTTATTTTTGAAGGCGTTTATTTGTTAAAAAAGACGACAGAAAGATTTGCTTTACATCGCTAACTAACTAGCTTACCATCACGCCATTTCCCAGCGGGGGTAGGCAAAGAGGACAGAGCGCTACACTCTTCTGTTCTGACACACAATACTCACCTCACCTTCTCATACAAACTTGAGGCTTCTAACATGACCATCTTCCAGTATATGATTTACCTGGTCATGTCAAGTCTTCCGCGGACGTCCTATATTTCTGGTTCCATCAATATCTTGCTTACCATTCTCTCCTTATTAAAATCCGTTCCATATGACCAAACCACCAAAGTGATCCTTTATTAATCTTACTCATTATACTAACATCAGGATTACATTATTTCCTTATATTACAAAAATTATTTAAAAAGAAAAACAATATATATTTTGCTTTAAAAAGCTTATTTGGTTTCAAGCTACTATCAACAAAAAACATATCTTGCATGTACAACGTGACCGTAAAGCCAATAGAATGCGGAACCTGGTGAGGTAATTAAAGGCTATCCATGCATTCCAACATAAAATTCTCCCGAAAATACTTGGATCAGTTAAGGTTAATCATCTTTGGCGCATCCGTACAAGCTCTGGGCTCATTGAAGTCAACCAACAACCAAATATCCCATAATACTGAAGTCAAGAAAGCTGAGAGGGGTAGGGCACGTTATCAGATGTGACGACTTCAGAGCGGGCAACGCCAACGGGGACTCGGTCCATGGGACGCCCAAGAATGAGAGGAGCGGACAATGTTCGCAAGGATGCAACGAGGCTACAAATTCACTATGACACAAAGAGGTTTAAAGGATTGTTGTGCGGTTGACCATGGATCTCAAGGTCCTTAGAGCCATTTATAATAATTAAATAAACTAATAACGCGTCTAACTTATATAAACTGATTCATTTAATTTTATACATTCATTTCATTATGTGTTCCCTGCCCACATCACTAGATCAGAGTCCGTATCAAGGTAGGCAGTGTTTTCTATATATCATTTGCAATAGGTTAGTTACCGTAGCTCAATGAATAAGGACATATATACATATCAGGAGCCTGCAGTGCATACAAACAAAAAAGCTGAGCATAACTAAAAATTCTGGGAAGCAAATTTAAATTAAAAAATTGGATTAACATAAGCGAAAACATTATTTTGTAATAAGCGCCATCTGTGTACCAGTAGAGACGTCAATTGCTTAGTTCTAAACACTCACGAACTCTCACCGCTGTACTCATGGCGCTCTTTTTTACTCACCGCATCGTGATATTTACATTACTCAGCTCTGTCATTAAGCTACTGAATTACTCAAGTCATATAAATAGCTATTTACTGAATTGAAAATTCCTTTCGGTTGATCCGTTTTGTATGGAGTCGTTATCTGTGTTGTTTTTTAACAGAATAACATTAGAAAGGGTTACAACTGCTTGCAAATCATTATAGTGTCTACTTTACTAATTTGCGAATTTTACTATCGTAATGTTTTTAACGTATTGATTTCATAATTGTTCTTTAAATTTGGTGCATGGATTGGTTTTTGATTTGAGAAAAACAAAAAGCAATTGGCAGAACTATTTACTACGTTAACCTTTATTAAAAATAATTATTTCCTATAGTTATTACGTTAAGGATTTTCAAACAATAAATTAATCACGTTCAGCTATAGAAAGTGTTCTTAAAAACGTCCATACATTTTTATATGGATAAGAAAGTATTATTTCACGATAAAACATAAACTTTAAAAACACTATTAATAGTACTCTAAAGTTATAAATAAATACATGGTAGGATCGTATAAACGCCGGATTTATTTTGTCCAAAGACGTTGATTAAGCGAAAGTACATATATTGTATTATATATGATTGTATAATATCATTGGTAACAGCATAACCTAAATCTATACCTACTGCATGCCACTGATACATATACTAGTGAACGTGCTATATAAATATTGCATATTAATATTGTTTAATATACATACCATATCTTAGTTACAATAACTCCATCAATATAATTAGAGTAAATACAAAGATACGCTAGTTACAATAACTCATTCAATAAGTATGTAAATACATATATGGTATTGTACATGATATATATATAAAAAAAACCTAAATACATACGAGTAGATACGTTAGTTACATAACTCAAGCAACAAGAATTCAGATACATGATAATGATATATAAAAATACACACATTCATGATAATAATCAAGTACTTACTTATGGTCATAAAAAATGGTCACTAAAAATGGTCATAAATGATAATTGCATACTTCTCTTCCTTAAAAATTGTCGACAGAAATAAAAAGAAAAATATATTAGCACAATTTTTATACATATTTTTAGAACATAACATTCCGAGTTCCAATATTCGTCATTAACGATTTATGTAAAATAGTAATTCAAAGTGCCTGAGTTAATTATTTAGTAATACTTATTTGTAGATACTAATTAAATGTATTAATTAGAAAGATATACATATAATATCGAAAAATATTGTTGCCGCTACCGGGATTCGAACCTGGATCTCTTCCAATCCGGGGAACGTGCATTAACCGATTATGCTTATTTGTAGTCATATTTCAGACTATTGATTCCATATCAAAACTAATCATGTGAATACGTAGGGATAGAAAAGATTATAAGATCAAACGGAGAATATTGCTTCGCCGGTTGACACTTGGCACAAGATACGGGTTTTCTGCGGTAGCAAAATGGTTCCAATCTTAGCTATAAGCTCTCTTTCTGACTCTGAAATGCTTTGTCAACTAATTGATTCGACGCCGACCGATATTCGGAAAATGTCACGTTCGAGCCGCACAAAATAAGTAGACAGACCTTTCATTCCAGTTACAAAGTCAATTTCATTTTTATCATATCGCAGATTTGTTGTCGGGTTGATTGTTTGAACACTTTAATTATAATTTGTTTAAAATGTGATCTTGTTACGTTCGTCTCATTTGCCAGGTTGATATTTTCGTGCGTGCTAAATTTAGAAACATCCAACGATTGTTTATATTATTTTGTCATTTAGAAACAATAATAACAGTTGAATAATTCTTTATTTCAAATGGAAAGAAAGAAATAAAAATAATTTATTCGTTTATTGGTCTAGTGGTTAAGACACTCGCCTAATGATCTAGTGGTCGGGGATTCAAACCTCGTTTCAGGAGGTCATCAAGTTAGTTATATTTTCATAGCACAAGCGTTTAGCTTAACTTGAAAATATTATTAAACAAATTAAATGAATCAACTAGAAAGATATACAAAAATAAATTATCTATCGAAAAAATGTTTAGTTGCGAACGCGCGGATGGGAAGAGTAGCAACTAAATATTTTTTAGATATATAGATTATTTCTGTATTTCGACACATATAAGAATTGTACAGCTAAAAAAAAAGACAGTTTGTTACATATATTTTACACAATTTTTTTAATACATTGCCTAATAGGCGAGCCTGATTTAAGAAAAATTGGCAAACAAATTACATTTCACAAAACAAAATAACTCATTGAAGGCAAAACACAATCAAATAGAAAACGAAACATACAAACATATAAGTAAAAAAAATCCCAATGTTCAATACAATATGTAATAGTATGTAAACACATACGAGGTAAATGAAAATATGTACGATCGAAGCTATAATGCAGTCAGTATAACACAAAAAACGCAGTCATAAGAATTATTTCATATATTTTTAGTTGATTAATTTAATTTGTAACCGAACTATGTTCATAAAATGCAATTTCACAACAAAAATGTGTTCGTCTTAAAAAAAAGATAATATTATAGTAAGAATATTGATTTGATACGTATTCTATATAAGCATTTCTATTATTTTAATTTAATAAAATATAATACAATCGGAATGAGTTGTAAGATTTGAGCTACTATGCGAGATGGAAGAAAATTATCATCATTCCAATGATTCCTCATCTTTTAATAACGTAAACCGTACGTAAATCACTTCGTCACTTGACTGTATGTACGTAAAAATATTTCCCTTTGAACATTTCTTTCACATCATCTTTTTAATTTCTCATTTATATGACGTAGGTTCTCCTCGCACGAAAGCGTCAGGTCGCTCTGTCCTAGATGGTCTCATGACTTACATGGTGGTGTTCTGCATCTCCTTCTCGATGTTATTTATTCTACATTACACCTACCACACTATCTCAACCTGACTTCTTCTCCCACGTCTGGACCTTTAATTTTTTTATATACATTGAAAAAATTTAGTACAAACTAGGTATGTGCACCTGTGCAATCTATACAAATTTGAAAATATTTTATTCTAACAATTGTTGTAGTAAGTATAGTATAGTATATTTGTTTAACTTGTGAATAAAGCGAGTGCAACAGTGACTTTTATGATTACGGCTATATATTTATATATATCTTTGTAGATACTGGTAACAATCATAACTGAATAGCAAATAAATAAAGAATATATCTTATTTTTCTTACTTTGCCATATCAGCTCCCCCGGACATCGACGACCACCCTTGCGCAAGGTTTTCCTATTCTGTGCTAGAAAGGGACGAATAGAGATTTTACCCTTTCAATTCCGGTCCATTCACAGACAGCTCAGATGCTTGTGATACATAATTGACACGTGCGCACAAATGTCACATAGAATCATAGATACCTACAACTGTTTATTCTAAAAGTTAGACACATAATTGCATTACAAACATTTGTTCCGTTTTAACTTTTCCTTGGTTTTATTTTTCATAGCATTATATTTATTTCATAACCTTTAATGTATAACATAATATGTCTTATCTTTATGGCGAATCGGGTTAAAAAAAAACCTGATCACGCTGGAATAAACACATTATTATTATTATTAACTGGTGCTGGGAAGATTTAAATTCATCCAACTGACGGCCGGAACATCAATACTCAATGGACTGACATTTAACGTGCAACAAGTGTGAACCTCGTGCACACTTTGGACTGCGAAACTCAAGAATTGGGAGCATAATTTGTGCTTCTCTGAGATTGTTTAAGTCTAAAATTACATAAAAATCTCATGACAGTCTTTTATTAATATTACGTTATAGCGTGATACCAAATTATGTATGAACAAACAAAATAAGCAGTGTCTTGAAAACAATGGGCGAGTTCTTAAGAAAGTTCGACAAAAAGCCCATCTGCAAGAGCCGTTCGAAAGAAACACCTCGGCCGATGCCGTCTCAAAATTATTTCAAAAAGTCCCCCCGACCCGGCGATAAATAACTCTGAACTTCCCGGCCGGGCTTTCACAGAGAGCGGCGGAGGCGGCCGCATAAACATATCAGGGCAGAGCACCGAGCGGAATATTTCGCCTAACCAGCTTCCCAACAAAATCCTTCCGATCATTTAAAACTGTCCGCCGCTAATCTCTCGTCTGCGGAAGAAACAAGATGAGACCCGGCGGTGGAGTGGCGGAGTTATGGGCCGATATTCGGGAGAAGAGCGCGCAGGAAATTCGGCAATGCACTGACTGAGAAATAATCTCGGCGGATACAAATTTGTAACTGATGAAGTGTTTGTTCAATTTTCATTTCATATTTGTAAGTGATGAAGTCTTCTCGATGCGATCTTATTTGACACATAAGTATACATCGTTTTAATTAATTTATATATAGTATTAGACATGAGCAGCGGTGGACCGCCAACACGTTAGCATGGAACTCGCTTAATCTCATAGCTATTCACGGTGTTCGGGGAAGGGATGCATTTTTTTATCATTCTTATACAATTATACGTAATAATTATTAAATAAATCGATTGTTACTATTAAGTATATTAATACTTGTTACTATACGCAATATACCGCAAAACTATGAATATCAATACCTGAAAAATGTACTTAGGTACCTACCTACCTTAGATTGCAAGAGTGAAAAGTTCCAAGACTGATGCAGAAATAGGAGCTATTTATTCTGTTCGCTCCAATTCCATGTTTTAAAACAGAACAGAACAGGATTGAAACTAAAGTTCCCCTTAGTAAATAATGGATACAAAGTAATAAATATCAAGAACTGTCCTCAAAACTGTGCACAATTACGGTAAGTATGCAGTATGAAAGATAATCGTTCAAAGCATCCTTCACAAAAACGTAACGTTGAACATCTAAATACATCTGGAAGCAATATATATGAAACATCGGCGTTTCTAAGCATTATTAGACTATAGACAATAAAACGGTTAGGTCTCTTTTGATAAACACAAAAAGGTTCAAATATATCATAATCATATATTATATACCTTTGTCTCAATACAGCATCAAAAAGATAACTTATATTTAAGTATTGAACATCGGAATATATCGATAGAACCAAAATCGTTCCCACGCCTGTGAAATCTTTGTGTACGTGCGTTACTGTAATAATTTGTATTTGAAGCATTTACGTAAAAGAGTTAGTCCTATTTTCAAGATAGATTTTATAGCAAGAATGTTGGTGTGACAAGTAATCCGTGTACACATCTCTATATTTTAACAAAATAATTGTAATAAATTATCCAAGTATAGTCTTGTATGAAATCAGAACTATCTCTGAACATTATCGACAATAATGTGTTGTTGGAGCGATATCTGTCTTATATATTTATTTTAAATACTAATTAAATGTATTAATTAGAAAGATATACTTATAAAATCAATTTTATCGAAAAATATCGTTGTTGCTACCGGAATTCGAACCTGAATCTCTTTCCAATCCGGGGAAGGTGTATTAACCGGCTATGCTACAGACGGTATTAATACATATAGTACAGTATACAATACGTATAGTCATATTTGCAAGTACCTACTCACAGGCCGCCGCTGTGATGATTTACTAAGACGTCATTGTTTTCCTGAAATCTATCCCACGGGTTTTTTGGCGCCACGCCGATGACTATACCTTCAAATATCTGACATGTGTCATGGCGCCTCCTCGGCGAGTAATTCTGTACGATACAGTAAATTGGCAAATCCATATTATTGATATATTGTTTTTTATAACAGCTAGATGATTAAGTGTGGTGGCCAGAAAAGTTGGCCAGAACGAATACCTACCCACTAAAACCGTACAAAGAGACTACATAAATATAAAGTGACTACACAAATTGATTTACATGTGTGTCTACCTACGCTCCACTGAAGCATTCTCGCTCAAATTTACCCAGTAAATCTGTTATAATATATTAAATTAAATAAATATTATTAAATAGAACACATTCTTATTGTGAAGTTGTAATTATTCAGAACATAGGTCTGTGATATTTTAAATACAAATTAAATGTATTCATTAGAATGATATACAGACAGATAAATTCAATTTATCGAAAAAATATTTTAGCTGCCACCAGGATTTGAATCAGGATCTTTTCCTATGCGAGGGAGTGCGATAACTAATTATACTAATTATACAAATTTTCAAACAATATTTTAACAGCTAAAATATTTTTTCGATAAATTTAGTTTATCTGTATGTATATCTTTCTAATTTACGCATTTAATTTGTGTTAAACCATAGAACTATGTTCTGAAAAAATCACAGCTTCACAAATAATAATGTGCTCTCTTTTAGAATAACAAGCTGATTGTGCACTTGTCTCTGTGTGCAGTTTGTCATAGAATCGTTATCTTCTCGTCTCATCAGATACCTTGTTCCTATGTTTGAAATATTCACTAATTTGTCCTTTATTCATGTTACTAAATTCCTAACATGAATATCTCCATGGTTCTTTGGGCCACGTTGAGAATTGTTGTCATGACATCCACGATGTCTATATATCCCATACTTTATGCTCATACATCAGAATAGGTATATATGAGACTTTGATCGCTTATATTAGAGATTTGTTGTTAAAAATCGACATGTATCAGTTTTAGTCTGCGTACAAAATATTACAGGAGTCATTGCCCCCCACGCTCAACTTTGAACTGTCCTTAAGTGACTTACTTATCGAGATAAGTTTCAACCATATATGAGTACATACGCTATTACAGTTTCATAACATGTCTTAGTATCAATCCGAAGAGATTAATTTTGCTGAGAATAAAATTAGTGTAGCAGATAAGAGAACTAATTAAGTATTCTGATACCAAATACATCAATTATTATATATTAATAGTTAAATACGTAATATAGTATAAATAAAGGGTGTCCAGCGGAAAATTTTCACGTTTAATATTAAATATTAAAAAAACTACGAACCAATGAATCACCGCACTTTAAATATTGCTCAACCGCGAACGCTCGGTGCGCTCCCGACCAGTAACTCATTGCGACTGGCAAATCCGAATAAAAGCGCATCGAACAATACCCCTCCCACTTACATCACCCTGATGGTTTACGAGTTATTACAATTTAATCTTGAAATTTTTCCACTGGACACTTTTTACTAACTTTGAAATGAGATCCGTGAATAGATTTTTACTTTTCTTACATACCCATTGTTTTTTTGGATGAGTTAAATACTCAACCGATCGAGAAACTCATTGAAAAAGGATTTTACAATTACATATGAGTTTAATAAAATTAAATACATAGGAAACATTTTGAGCTACCACCCAGGTGTGTTCATAAATATATTAATTAATAGATAACAGAAATGGCAGGTACAAAATATTTAATATCACTCCTAATGAAAATATGCATCAAACAAGGAAATAAAGAAAAAAACTAAATTATTATTTTCATAATTAAATGCTGATCAGCTAACTAATCACTATTATAATAATTTCCGTTATTTTGATGCATAACAACATAAAAGTAACATATATTAATAGCTGTCCGTGTCGCGTGGCAACATAAAATAAACAAGATCTGCCGTCCTTCATTCAATCAATCGATTATGGCATCAAACTAAATAAATTATTTTTCTATTATATTTTTTTAAGATTATAAAATGTACTATTACTTCCCGTCATTAATAATTATCATATTTAATAAATTAGAGATTTTTTAATATTACATTTTTAATGGTGAATTTTTATTTAATATTTGTCAATAATGAATGATTGAATATTAAAGAATACCTACAAATTATATTGAAGTAAATTAAAGTTGTTTATTTGAATATTGTGTGCGTGAAAGTTTCCTGAATCTGTTCTAATATCTTTTAGCCGTTTTATGGCGGAGACTTAGAGGATTAATTTTGTCTGGTAAGTTTTATTATTTTTTTCGAGGCAATATCCTTGAGATCAAAATAAATGTCTAATAGTAGGTGCAATGTATAATAGCATTCAGAGATTTTTTAAATCAAACGAGCTCATAAAATATTATTATATTTATAAAATACAATCTGATACAACACGCATCGTTCATGAAAGTGTTTATTTTTTACACGCAATAATGATTATTATTGGTTTAATTATACTTAGACCTCTCTGTCCCCCCCTCTCTCCCTCTCTCTATCTTTCTCTCCGTACGATCTGCTTCTTCAGCGCGAACCGCTGTCTCCACTCCTCGTGATCCTGTGCCTTGTTTGGAACAATCTGTCCTTTTTGGTACATTCTGTACCAAGCACCATATTAATAACCTTTTGTTAAATATTTATATTTTGTATATCTATGTAAAAAATGTAAGACTATAAACAGTTTATGTGTAAAGCGCCCTTGAGGTAAACATTAGCCGCTGTGTATTTGACGACTTGAATTCACTGAAAAGATCAAATAAGTATTTATAACTACCATACAGACAGTATGTACGTTAAAATATATAACATAGTAGTGCATTTATCAACCGTGTAGGATGAGTGTAGACAAATTTTAAAAAATAAGATACAAATGCATACGGATACAGATACAAAATAAAATTATATCGATAACCTGATAATTTCATTGCTATACGTAGTTATTTTTAGATAATAATTAAAATGTATCTTTCTGATAATGGTTTCTAGTCGATCATTTTAGCCTAATAATAAAAATTATCGATTTTTAATACATCTTCATACTTGTATTTCACCATAATACTATTATTTTTTAATTTATTAAAAAAAAACTAAAATTATTATATTATATTATGGTCCTATGGTTTACACACTCACTAAACCTTAAGTATTATATTAACGAGAGTAGATAGCATTTAACTGGGAGTTCGTTGATGGTGTTGACCATACTCGCTAACCAGTAATAACAATAACCAATATCTTATCCTGAGTGGAATACACATAAAACCACCACATATTGAAAAAAAAGTAATAATAGCTTTTCTATGTTTAGTATTTAAATCTGAATAGTCACGTTGTATATATTCTCACTTCTATAAATTTTCTCACATTGAAAAAATCGCTTGTTGACATAAAATTAGTGATGGTATTATCAACTAGAAAGATATATAGAAAATTCTATTTATTAAAAAAATATTTAAATAAATATATCACAGAACTATGTTCTGAAAATGCAACTCTACAACAAAAATGTGTTCTTCTTAAAAATGGTATAATCGTTATTTAAACCGTTGTTTAGACCGTTATTATGACTGTGATTGCGTTCGATTGTAACGATGATTGGTAACTGATTATTTGTAATTCTTCGAGTAATAACCGGTAGGTACACTAGAAAGTAAACGAAAAGTTATCAACTATCATTTAATCTCAGTTAGCAATCATCGTCACAATCAGTCGCATAACAATTCATCATCACTACATAAAATTACTTATATTCAGTGTGAACTAAACGTTTAAGTATAATTAAAAAATCTAACCAAGAAGAAGAAAATACAAAAATATAATTTATTACCGTTCAATATCTGAAATGAAGATACAAATTATCTGTGGTAACTACAAAAATTGTCCGAGTTGTCACAAAATTAGTCGATCTCTTCACTTGGCATTGAAGTAGTCGATTAGTTTTGGGGGACGATGACGTATAATTTTGCAATCTGATTTTGAGACATACATGTTGCGAGTACGAGAACTGCGCACGATGGTGCGTGTACTCCTCAAAAATTCGTCTTGTGTCTCTCGTAAAGGACAACACATGTCTGTTGTATTTTGTACGCAGAGCAGAATGACCATCTGATCAATTCCGTCAAATCTCCGAGGCAATAGAGCAAAGTGTCATCCTTGTACATACACAATAATGGGTTAAATAAATTTCAGAAATTTCATTAAGATAAATTTCAGTACCATGTACACGTGTTGAGATTTTGATCAGGAGTTAATTTTAGAGGATTAGCTTGAAATTGGTAAAAGGAGACAAAAAAGGTTATCTTATCAAAACACGCGTACAAAACATTTGAATTGACAACGAAACTCGACATAAACATCACCTGCGATACAAAAAAAAAAAGATATCTCCAACAATTTACACTGAAAATTAGATAAACAGAAAGCATTAAATTATTAATATTTATTCCGTTTAAACTACCACTGAGGAGATTCAAATTTCACTAACTGACTAATAGAACATCAACTGTCAATAGACTAAAATTTGATATTTGACGTACAACACGCGTAGTGAGATGCGAGAAGGCCAATTTCTGAGACTTGGCGTGTACCTGGTGAACTATAAAAGACGAGAGTTGTCTCCAAAGAATATCTGATGGGATATTTTACATCAAAAATTCTACAAATTTTTAGAATCGATTTCATTTAAGGATTCAAATGCCTACATAGTTGATACTGTCTGTTTACAAAGAAGTTGAAAAAATCCTATAACATTTTTACAATTTACATCAAATTATTTCTGCCCCCACTCCAGGTTCGATTTTAGAATTTTCGACACAAACGACCGCGGTGTCGCCGTTATCTCGAGGCGAGATATAGAAGCAAATTTCGCGCGATTATTGGGAAAGGTGTGCTGCGATAAGCCTTTGTGTCTCCTCGAACCGACCATCCATCATTTGCCGCTGACACCTTTGCCGTCGTGGCTCAAGCCGACACTCTGACACTCCGCGCAGAGTCAAAATAGAAGTGTGCATGATGAAAAATTAATAATCGATTACGCTAGTTCTTTTATTAACCCCCAGTATATTAGACGATCGAGAAACATGTCTACCTAATTATTGTTTACGTCAAATATAACGCTTTTTATATCGCGTGACATTTGACAAGAGATTGATTAATTTCATACATATTCACGTTAAAGAAGAGATTTATCTAGTTTGTGTAATCAAGTTCTCAGAACATCATGAACTATGGATTTCGGAGACTTGAACCGCTAATTGATTTCAAACCTAAAACTAAATTTACAAATACAAAAATTTCATTAATAAAGAATAAAAAAACATTGAATATCTTCATGTATACTATGCAATGGATCTTCCATGAAGGGTCCATTAAGAAAGTATAAATACCTAAATTTTGTTGCATTTTAATTATAAATAGTTAAAACCATTATAACCATTTCCTTTACATTACGTACGAAGGTAATATGAAAGTACATGTGAAGGTAACTCGTATAGGTGACTCGTACGAGTCAACCTCTTCATGAAATAAGTGCTAATTTATGTTTTCAGTGTGATTTTTTTAAGAATTCGACAAGTTGTAATTAAGTTTTCATAATTTAAAAATTAAAACGTAAACGGAAACAATAAATGTGAAATTGTTATATAAAATATATTATTTTTATGTTATTTATTAGATTTATTTTTGAACGAGGATCATACATTAATATACCCACTAGTACGCTTTAAAAATAAAAATGTTACTAGATATATTTTATTTTCAGTATTGAACCAAATTCGCAAAGAGCTAACTCTAATGTCAAAATGCACATTTTTTATGAGATAAAAACACATTAATTCGAATTAATATTATTATTTGCTAATAATTTATGATAAAACAAAACACATTGTTACGTGCTTGTGGTCTAGTGGTTACGATACTCGCCTATTGATCTAGTGGTCGGGGGTTCGAGCCTCGTTCATAGCACAAGCGTTTTTGCTTAGTTTGAAAATAGTAAGAATATTGATGCGACACGTATTCCGTGTACGCATCTCTATTTTTTTTTATATAAAAAGATATACACAATCTTTAAAAGTTTATATATTCTTTTATAATTTTTTTTTTTTAATTCCATAATCTAGTTATATTATATACCAATTAAGGATATTTTATTACTTGTTGAATGAATGATAACACATTAAAAAATATATAGTATATTCTACTTGGTAACGTTTACTTGAATAAAACATTATTTTCCGATTTATATGTTAATTTTCTTTAGAATACGAAGTTAAAAAATATTCCGTTTAAATGTTCATAGAGTAGGTATTTAATATAGGTGTATATAATATTTATTCATTTATACTTTAAAATATCTACCAAGTACCTACAGCTTATTCTGATCCAATCTATTTGTAATTGCTACTCTTCTCTTTCAGTTGACTAATACCATTTCGATGTAACGAAATACTTAAAAAGAAAAACGTTAACAATGTTGAAGATATCAAGGAGAACAGATAAGCAATGCAGATAATTCTCTATAAATGTCGCGTTTATATATCGATGAACTCATTCAAACACAAATACTTTCTTGTAAATTCGACAAAATATTCTGTGTAATTTTTATGCAAATCGGATAAAATATTGATAAGTAATCGTGTCAATTTAATTTGTACCTACAGATGATAAAAGACAAACAATGTGTATGGTAACATTGATGTATGTCTATGACGATTTTAATTACCATTTAAAAGAGACTTCTTTCTTCTTCGGCAGTCCTTCGTTACGAGGATAACGTCTGCCATGGTTTATATGTTGTGTCCTCATATGACTGAGGAGTCCTATTCTTAAACCACTCACACTTCCACATGTTGTGCAGGTGCATCCGCTAGGCGGGGCGATTCCAAGTGACGAATCTATCATTTTCCTTCCCTTTCAAAAAAGGGAAATGTGCTCTGAACAGTTTTAACTTTTGAGATTAATACTGAATAAAAAAAATTAAGAGAAATTTCCTTTTCTCATAACTCTCTGGATGGCCTAGGATAAATTATTATAAAATTCAATTTGGAAGAAGTTTTTTTTAAAAATAAAATGACAGTTCAGTAGATTAATATCTGTTCAAATAAATGTTATTACAAATCGAAGGTCATACTATTATCAATTTCTTATCTAAAACATCGAATGTAATCTTTAATAACAAGTATAATTTACATAATTACTGTAATATATGACAATTATAATACTTACGCACACTTGACATTTATTAAATACATACTTATAATCTATCGCGTGATAAAATTTTAAAATATGTTGCTTTAAAATATTTGAAGGAACATTCAAGATGTAAAAATGATTATTTTCTTAGCAATTTTTGACATGCAACTGTTTATATATAGAAATGTTCGGATTCGTTGTAAATATATTGAAATCTCAGGGTATACGAAAAGTCTATATAAGATTTATATGAATAATCTGTGATTTATATATATAGCCATTTAAGATTGAAAAGGGTGTCCGGCAAGGAGTTACCATGTCTCCAACATTTCACTGCGACGAGCAAAATTGCTGCGCTAAAAATGAATACATATTAAGAAATCTCAAGTCATAAGAAACTGCTTTATATACCAGGGATTCATTACGGTGAAATGTATGAACTTGAGGCAGACAGAAAGCAGCACCTGCAGCTCGGACGACGAAGTTCCAGGCGACGCTACTCAATATGCACGAGTGAGCTTAGTCGCACCGCCGATAAACATCAAGCTTCGCAGCAAGCATCAGAGATCGATAGGCAAGGCTTGTCAGTAAGGCAGTAAGGCAGTAAGGACCAGCCCCGTTCTCTTTCGTAAACACACAATCACATTCAACTAGATTACACCATAAACTTATAATTTTTCACCTCGTATACATACATATATGGAAATCTAATCACTAATCGGAGGCTCTTCTGAAAATAAAACAAGAATAACAAAACTAAGTTGGAGAGCGTATGGAAGATTAAATTTGGTGTTTAAAAGTAACCTGCCACTGTGTTTTAACAGAAGAGTCCAATGCATTATTCTATTTATTTATGTATACTAAAATCCAGCCTGAATTCAATATTAACTAAGAAGCTCCAGGCCATATAGGGTAGCATAGAAATAACTAAACGATGAAGAAACAAAAAAACACCAAAGTGAAGGATTTTCTCTATTAATTAAAAAACATAAACGCTACAGAGCGGGGCGTATTTTACGATAGCAGAGATCGATGATCAAAGAATATTCTTGAATGATAGGTATTCACGAAGCAAAAAACAAAGAAGTAAGATGCTTTAATTCACCAAAGAATTGACAAAGGCCAATAACGATGAATAAAAAAATGTTAATAATTATATTTACATAAAATGTATTTTGCATTGTATATTATTATTGGTATTGTAGAAATACAAATTTATTTAAAAAAAAAATTTTTTTTAAATAACACGGATATTTTTCCAATTTTAATTATTTTCAACTACCTGTTTATATTGAATACTCATCATAACATATGATAAATTTAGTCATTTAGTCGCATAATAAATTGTAGCTTGAAAAGTTCGCGTTCTGTATTTTTCGTATTCATTTTACCCATTTAAAATAAAATATTCTAAACGGAAAAAATCTAGACATACGGATATTACAAGTCAAAAAACAATTTCAATTTTGGAATCATTTCATTTTAATAAATATAAATATTATATAATTATACATATGTATATTTATCTACGCGCTATTTCATTTTACATAATTTTTTTTAGGTACAAATATTTCAATTTATGTTATCTATAGTATCTCTATGCAGTTGTGCTATTTTGCATAACATATAATATCTGCATGTATATATTATAATATGTCTAATTTATTAACTTTTAAGATAAATAACATAATACGGGCCTTTAAAATTAAATAAACTGTCTTCTATTAAGAATATCAAAAACATATCCCAAATATATTTTTACAAAAATTGTTCAATCTGATTCGATGATCTCATTGACAACTTGATGAAACTAGTTATTCAATATATTATCAGTTTCATTTTCGCCCTTTTTGGTAACCTTATGTAAAATAATCTTATCACAAGCGATTGATGGAATGCTTTTTATTATGAAAATGCGAGCAGATATACAAGTATTTGGGTAACACGCTCTTTTATTGAGACTTACTTATTGAGTAACCGATGTTAGTGTTTTCATCAAATACTCAATAATTATTTTTTTATTATTCTCAGCAAATTTAATTATTCACTTTAAATTCGTACATCGCTCAAATTTGTTAAAGAACGACATCACAATATTTTTAATACTTTCACCACCGCCACGAATGTAGTAGATAGTCAGTAGAAAGCATAGATTCCATTAAAAATGCTACATTAGGTTTTTTTATTGCGGACTGTGGAAACTGTACACCACCATTACACTCGTTTTCGACGTAATATAATATAGGATTATATATAGTTCTCACAAAATCATGTGTAATGATTTCGACTCAATTATAAATACAGGGTGAATATTATGTTCCAAGCCGATGTTGTTTTTGAATAAATAAGAAATAAAAGAACAGTCTTTTAATTTTTAACAATTATTTCGTTTATTACAATTATATATAGAATATGACATCGGCCAAGTGGCTACCTCTGGCAGCGGCACAAATGCGTGTTTTTTAACGATATTTTTCATAGCATTCTCGCACACTTTGCGTGTTATTTCAGCAATTTCATTTCAAATATTGTCCTACTTACTTGTACTTACTTATTGTAGTATTTCCACAGAAAATAGTCGGGAGCCGTCAAATTAGGTGATCGAGGAGGCCAGTCGATATTATCACTCTTTGACATTATGCAGCCTAGAAAAATTTCTCTCAAAATTTCAAGCGTTGCATGGGCTGTGTGTGAGGTGGAATTGTCCTGTTGAAACCACATATCTTGTAGGCCCAATCGACCCAATTCAGTCACTAAGAAGTTTTCTAACATGTGACTATAGCGATCACCATTAATGGTTATAGCACTGCCATTATTATTTAGATGAAATTTTTTAATAACTTAAGCACGTTTTTAAGGCATTAAATCCTCTAAAATAAATTGTAATCAACTATTTTCTACGACTACCAAATGCAAATTGACAAATATTTGCCAAAACAAAATGGTGGCTAAAGAAAATCGACCTGTAACATAATATTCACCCTGTAGAACTAAATTTATCAAATTGAATTTAATTCACGTAGATAGTATAAAATTTAAAAAAATATTACCTGCAAAAAAAATTCTTCTGACTCTACGTGGATTTGACAGATTATTAGAGAACCATAAAAATTAATTGAAACATGTATATGAATCATATGAGAAAGGTCTGTATGACTAGCTATTGAAATATTGCATCGTAAAATTTCATGACCAAACCTATCTGACGCATTTAAATATCTAGACAACAATATATAACTCGCTATGACCTTCCACGACATTACTAGTATATTTCCATAGTGTATGAAGAAGATATTCATTTACAGTTTGTTCATTTTGCTTTAAACAAATCATATCTTGAAAAAACGGCCAATGTATAAAAGTAATTTATTTCATGATAAACAATTGTCTAAAATACTACACGTATTGTGATAATTTTAACATTTATAAGATATCAGAGTGAACTGCGATAAGATCCTATCTCTCAGTGGCGTGCAGTAGGCATAGACTTAGGTTATGCAGTTACCAAATATTTTTCGCTATATTTATTTAATTCTTAACATAGTGCATACATAAGAAATCCTTATATATGCTCTAATATAAACAAGACTAAAGTATTTTCTTTTACTAAAACTTATTTTTTATATATTTAGTCAATTTCATTTTAAATCTATTCAATTTCTCTTCCTTTCTTATGTTTTTTGGCATTTCATTAAAAAATTTCATCGCACGATACATCATCGATTTCTGAGATTTGGCCTTCCACCTGAATGGCAGTCTCAGTCTATCCCTTCCCCTTGTACGATATTTTCTTATTGATGATTTTGTGATCATAATAAGTGACTGATTTGGATATTCAGATCTTTCAGCATTGCACTGATCCGAGTATATCTATTTTTTCTGAGTATTATTCTCATAGCTTTATTTTTCAATACTGACAATTGTTGTATTTCTTCTTCTTTCATATATTATGCTTTACTTTACTAAAGCATATTATGCTTTACTTTACTTTACTTTATTAAATAAAATTATCTTTTAAAATATCATAATATGAAGAAAAAAAATAACAATTTTTTTAAATTTTTTGAAAACAAAAACCATGTCGATATGGACTGATTTCCTCATTCAATGTAATCAAGTTAATGTATTACTTCGTCGAATTTGTTTTTTTTAATGAAAATAATATTTTTAATTAGATTTACATTAAATTAACCTAAAATATTTCAAAATAATAAGAGTAACACTTGCTATCAAGTATCTGAGTAAAAAAAAATGGTTAAAAGAATAATTGGTTAATAGTGCATTGATTTATTTAGAATATTGCGAACGATGAACATATATCTGTAATATATAATATGAATTAATTCTATATGGAGTAATTTAATATATTAGGTACATAGACTTACTAAAACAAAATAACTAATAGGCAAACTAAAATTCATGTACAGTATGAGTTTAAATTATGGATCTGTGCGGCTATCGTATGTTCTTAACATATGAAATACTAAATTTATAATATATATTACATTAATCATGTAGAAAGATATTCAGAAAATATATATCTATCAAAAAAATATTTAATTGCTATCGGAATTCGAACCTGGAACTCTTCCTATCCGGGGAAGTTTGTTCACTATTTCGCTATAGCAATCGAATATATTTTCCTAGTTTTGAAATTAGAAATATTAACTTTGTGGTTAAAATTCATATTTTTATTTGTTAACTTTGTTTTATTAAATACTTAATTGAGTTTAAATACATCTACCGGTTTCGAAAAATACAATTTTCTTCTTCAGGATTTCAATACTAACTAAAAACATATATTATTGTTTCTTTACCAGAATCTATTTAAAAAAAAACGACAATTATTTAAAAAATAAATTTATTACCTAACTCAAATTATTACTTAATACAAATTTACTCGAATAATTTTTAGTATTCCATTTTTGAAAGCAATATTAAATGAATCCGTATTACTTAATTCGTATTTATTTCCAAGAACTTCTAGTATTGCATAGCTTATGCGCTGTGCACGCCTCTGCTATCTACGTAATCATTACGGCGTGTATTGTAAAATTCGTACCGACGCCGCAATACACAAATTATTTGATGGACGGAGGGCAGAAACACGAACGCAGATTGCAGATATCATAATACAGAATGGCCAATAAAATAATTTTCCTTATCTCGACGCTAAAAGTAGGCGGCGACCTCGTTACACCTGCCTATATTGTGTGTTTCCCAAATCGAGATGTTATCTCGTAAATTCACAATATTGATAACGACAAATTATTACATCGAAAATGTTTACTTTCGCATTTGCAAAAATATTAATGATTTGTTCATTTTATTTTCGCACATAACGCACGGAAAAGAAGTTAAGATTTATACTAGATTAACGAATTGGTCGCGTTCTAACAATACAAATATATCAAAAAATATATTTATTTTCCAATTATTTTAATAATTAAAATAATAAATGTGTTTTCTAGTTATGATAATATAACAGAAAAAATAATTTTAAGGAAAAACACATTTTTGTTGTGAAATTGCAATTGAAACACACAATTCTGTGTTTAATACAAAGTTAAAAATAAAATAATAGGCGTATCAATTGGAAAGATTATAAAAAACTAGTCGAAAACGTATTCGATTGCTGTAGCGAAAATTGTAACGCGCTTTCCCCGGTTAGGAAGAGATCCTTGTTCGAATACCGGAAGCAACAAAATATTTTATCTGCATATTCGTAAATTGATTCGTTACATTTGTATTAAAAATAATTAATATATAATAAATACATATAACACCGATGAAATTGATTTTATGTCTATATCTTTCTAATTATTCATTTAATTTGTATTAAAAATATCACAGACTTATGTTCTGAATAATTACAACATCACAATAAGAATATGTTCTCCTTAATAATATATAATTTGTATCAATGTGTCCAAAATTTAATAAAAATGAATTATTAATTCTGGCGTCTTCTATCGAATCACTCAAAGGTATTTGAGATTCCGTAAAAATAAAGAAGATAGCTTTCAAATAATGGAACGATAGTTGTGTTAATTTGAAAAGTGTAACATATAGGTTAGAAAATTTGTCGTCAATCCACTGTGTTGGTATAGCATAATCCCCCGGATTGGAAGAGATCTAGGTCCGAATCCCGTTAGCAACAACAATATTTTTCGATAAAATTGATTTAATATATCTTAATGTATCTTTCTAATTAATACATTTAATTTGTATTAAAAATATCAATAATTACAAATTAACACATAATATTCGAATAGCAAATAAAAACATGAAATAAATTCAGATACGTTGCTCTTTTATTACATCATACGTGTTTATAATTATTCTATAGTCGATATAATTCTTCGAATATTGATCAAAGTCTTAATGAGTATGCAGCTTACATTAAATATAGAACTGCTACCGTGTTCCAACAGTAAATTTACATCGGTAACTCGACATCTCAGGAGAGAAATGAATCCATGGATAAGGCCTTCAGCAAACATTGAATTGAATGAATGAACATGAACGATTAAATACTATTATTGTACTGAACCCATAGATAGTTATACATCACACGCTTCGTGTAGTTCGACTAGAGCTCGCATGTGTATATACCGGTAAAAAATGATATAAAATTATATATTTCACAGTCTTTGCTTTGCTGCATCAAGTTAATACAAAAAGATAAAAATATTGATAATTAAAATTCCGAATAAAATGTGCGTTTAGTATTTAGTCTGTTAATCTGACTTCCCGCCTTCTCAATATCAGAACTATTTTACAATACAGACTAGTGATGGTTGAAAGGTTATTGAAACGGTTGGTTAGTAATAGTTTACCATCACTAAGCAGTATACTACCAACCGAGAAATTATCTATGATACCATTAAGAATCATGGGGCCCAGAGTGCGCTTATGCCTTACAACGGCCCTACTAAATTAGTAAATTAGCTTAAAATTAGTGTATTAAACAAATATCACTATTCTACTACAATAAAAGATACGCAACAGTACTATTCGAATGCGAAATAGGCGTAACTGAATAGTAGTTGCCGAAACCTTTACAAAGATGTCAAACACATTAAATTCAATCAGCTGTAAAAAGTGAACGCATATTCCAAGCACACAATGTCGAAGATGTAAATTGTTTATACATGCGCCTAAAAGAAAACCATTCATACCTTGTAAATTTAATGAAAAATGAAACAATTGCACAGTGATTTGAAGAATAACAAAATTATGTTTACTAGGTACTTTACTTTTTTTTTATGTAAAAAGATATTTTATTTAGCTAGTTGTATCGCAGAATATTCCATCAATAATTAATGAATAGTATCACATTTTTCTCCATGTATGAATGAACGATATTTAAATACATTCTGTGATTTTTAACTATGTGTAATTCATTGTAATTCCTTTTGAAAACGATTTCATTTGTAGTTTAAATTAAAATAGATGATACATTTTCACTAACCAAATCTTTTTTCAACAGGAAGCCGTTCCTTGAACTCAGAACCAACCATCAAGACCGAGTCCACGACCCCGGGTCTGGGCGGCGACGAGGGCGGAGGTGGGCTAGAGGGGGAGAAGAACGACAAGAAGAACAAGAGGCAAAGGAGACAGAGAACCCACTTCACGTCGCAGCAGCTGCAGGAATTAGAGGCGACCTTCGCGAGGAACCGCTACCCAGACATGTCCACGCGGGAAGAGATCGCCATGTGGACGAACCTCACCGAAGCTAGAGTTAGGGTAATGTGTTTCTTAATATTAATATTTTTTTATATATTTTACTCTCATTTATGAGACACTATCGTACGCCAACAAATAGTGAAAGTTTAATAAGTGTCTTAATATATTTTCAATATTTTACAAGAGCAATAAAAACACTCACAGCGACATTTAATTATAGTCGCCAAACGCCATGTTTATTAGCATAATTTATTACTTTCATATTGTCACTTGCAGCAATTTTTATGTTGTTCATTAGAGGCAGGACAGCTATCTCAAACATTCATTTTTCTTGCCTATACGGTAAGTTGAGTTTTATCATCATTCTCATCCTTTTACCTTAGGATTTACCCTAATCCGGGATCCAAAGTCTTTACAAGATGCTTCTATCTTCCCCTGTCATGAGCATGTGGAAGATTTTGCGAAGACCAGAGTAACGACAACCATGATGTCTTCTCGGCACCTCCGGCAGGAAGGTGGCCGAGGTGGTGTGAGAGACTGTATGAACACAGATTGTGTCTTGATCGGTCAACAAGTTAATTTGAAAATAAGAAATCATATGACGTGTATGCATTTTATGAATCCATTAAAAAATACATTGTATGTCTCAGTCACACGTAGTATACCACCCCTGTGTAGAATATATATTTTCCTACATATTTCTTCTTCTTTATTTAGAAAGATATTAAAAACCCGTTACAATGTTCTTACATATTACAGTCCACCCACGAACATTCTGTAAAATGTTCGGAAATTCTATTTCAAACGAGCTATTTCCGTTGTTCTATTATAATGTTCTTGGGGAGCCACCGATAAAAATATTACCTATATTTTATATTAAAAATGAAAAACATTTATATTATCATATTTTAAAAAAAAAATCATTAATTTAACAATTCGTAAATGTAAAAATTTCATAGGTAACATCAGCATTACATTCTTATGCAATAATTTGGCACAAATCTATCTTGGAGACAAAATTGCGGAGTACTTTCATAGCATGCGAGAGATACGGAGATCAATACTCGGCGCCCCCAAAATCTTTTTGATTGCCAAAAGGTTTTACAGGCGCTTGCTATTGATTTCGGTACCGGTAAAGTTGAAAAAAAAGCACGGTTAAAGTGTGAGTAGGTTTTACATAAAAATGTTGCGAAATTTTCTAACGTAGTTTTTGTGACCAATTTCACTAGGAGACTTGTGAATAAATACTTGTTTAAAGAAATGTGAAGAAGTGTATATTTTAAAACATATTAAGATTATTTTTAACGGATAATATTCCCTCTTAGGTGTGATTTAGCGTCATAGTGCACACAAAAAAATATAGAGACCACACAATTTTTAAAAAGACTTCTACACTATCGAAGGTTGGCGACCATGTTGTTGCAATATGTTTATTTTTCCTGTATAAGATTATCAACATTCTGGACATTGAACCATTTTTTAAGGTCGCAGCCAAAATAGTTTCTTTCTACCTGTCTTTCTTTCCCCTGTGCAAAAGATGATATTTTTCTAGTTGTGATTAGTTATCTTGACTTATTTATGGGTCTTATTAATACATCTTTATTAGTTATATGGTCAACCCAGGCCCTACCTGTAGTCTATTACTGGTATGGTAATATTTTTCTTATTTTCACCCCCAGCTCATAATGTTGAGGGTAGATGCGTTGCATATTTGATAGGTAGGTAGGTCGATTGCTTATTGCTAGGCCCTGCTGGCAGATTTTGCGGCTATCACGCGACCAGAGTTTCCGTAAAATCTATATTTCAATGTGGAAATGCCTTATAATATATTGCTTTAACAATGCACCATGTTGTGTACTTTGTCTTTATTTCTATTAAGAAAACATTATATCTACATTTATTTACGTAGAAATTGACAGTGAACTTAAAGAAATGAAATAATATATGGATGAGTAAAAAAATGTTTATGTATAACAGTTTTCAACTGCAATACTAAAATGGTACTTGACTGCGGACAGATATTTTCGTAATGTAATGTAAATGCATCGATTATATAAAAACTAAAACAACCCATTTACGATCCAGCGCCGAATACATCCGTCGCAAAAAAAATTCCAGTGACATCTATTGCACAATATTAAATGGATGGATATAAATGAAACAAACTCTTAGTGCTAATAAACTCAAGTAGGGTTATAACATTGTTTTATTTATATCCATCCATTATGATGAAACTCTACATATTTAATACCAATAATGTGAATCAATAATATAATGAACATTAAATTTCATTAAATTTTTAAAGAAACTACACTAATACAGGATGCAACATGGGATACAATGAATACGTAGCAATAGCTCTCACTGCTAAAGTTCGGCCTTGCACTACCCACCACATCGGGGCCTATCTCCTCAGCGCTGTCCTCGGTCGACCTCTTCAGTCTGCATTATATCGCTTCTAAAATAACGTTCTCTGGAGTGGAATACTTTTAGTTTTTGTAAACATTTTTAAGCCGCCGTTGGATTAAGTTAATCCCCCGACTCGCGGGCTGCTCGCGCGGTCGGACAGTAAGAAAACAGGAACGAGTCGGGAAACCGAAATAATTCTGTGACTCAGACCGCAAGTACATAAAAACAATTCGTAATCAGTGCACCGGGCCTGCAAGTTGATTGTAATGAAATTTCAACAAGTCATTCCGTTACTTATTGTAACGTTGAACTAGGGCTTCACCAAACTCGGATTTTGCTTCGAATCGAATCTCAATTCAGCGAGCACGATTACATATGATTGATTTTAAACAATGAACTTAAATAAGTAGTATTAAGGAGAACACATTCGTATTGTTAAGTTGTAATTATTCAGAACATAGCTCTGTGATATGCATATGATATATGCTACAGCGACAGTACTTTTGACGATAAATTTTCGAATCTATATGTTACACTTTTTCAAATTAATACATCTACTGTCGCTGTAGCATAGTTGGTAATTCACCTTCCCTGGATTGGAAAAGAGATGCAGGTTCGAATCCCGGTAGTGCAACAACAATATTTTTTAATTAAATTGATTTTATATGTATATCTGTCTAATTAATACATTTAATTCATATTTTAAATAAGTAGTATTTAGTTTAAACTATTTCATGTTTATTCAGCGGTATCACAGTAAAATTCGTTTAATTTTTCTATACTCACTTTTACCTTGTGTTTAATTTTCGCCTGTAAAAGGGACCGGAATCTATACGAGGTGGCTTCAAAACCTTTTTGAAATCGATTTTTTATTAATGGCGCCAAGTAAATATTCCAGTGCTTCTCACGTGCTAAGCAAGCACTCTATCATTTTAGCAATACTTCAATTTATCAGATTGTCATACAAGAATATATTTTTTATGTTAGAATTTAAGGCATTGATTTATATTTTGATATACTTTATTTTTCATACATTCTTAACATCTAATATATTTGGTAAACTTTGTTACAAGCTTAATTATAAAATACTTTAGTATTAATATAAGCTTAAAATATTTGTAAACGTTAATATTCGCGTATCATTTGTCCGTCGGCTGTGCAGCTAATAATATCCTCGCTTGTCACGCAGGAGACCGGGATTCGGTTCTCCACAGGGGAGATTTTTATTTTATTTATTTAACTGAATTTATGAAAAAAAATTCAAATCAAAAAACTATATTCTATGCAGGGGTGGTATGATAAATGTATCTGAGACGCGTAAGGCGTTTTTAATATTAAAAACTAACAGCCGCTATCTACCGCAAAAATAAGTTATAGATAAAGACTTATATCTATTCTAGATACAAATAATACTGACATATTTAAAAACAAAGAATGAACTTTTCTTGAGGAATTCGTGAAATTCCAAACCTATAATATATTATATATTGCGTTGATCCTATTTGACACAATATTTATTTTTTTGTTATAACCAATAATAGGGGGTTATAAATGAAAATAAACCTATATCTATGAATATTAACTAACTAACTAACTAACCATCACGTCGTTTTTCCGGGGAGTAGGCAGAGAGGATAGAGCGCCAAACCCTTTTGTCCTGACGCACAATTCTCGTCTCATTCACATTCATACATCTTCTCATACAAGCTCGATGATTATTGAGGCTTCTAACAGGACCATCGTCCAGTATCTGGTTTACCTGGTCGTGCCAAGTCTTCCGCGGATGTCCTTTATTTCCGATGCCATCAACACTTGCGTCACATATCTTCCTTACCATTCTCTCATCATTCATTCGTTCCATATGATTAAACCACATTAGTGATTTTTTTCTTAATCTCACTCACTATATTAAGATCAGCTTTACATTCTTTCCATATTTCTTCATTCTTTACTTTGTCATAAATGGGTCTGGCACACACACGCCTAAGCGATCTAATTTCCACTGCATTCTACATTTGAATATTAGGATTACAAATAGGTAATATTGTTTCCCGAGCTTATATACATACAATTCAAATTATATACCTATTTTGAGCAAGAATACACACTAATTATAAATAGTACACTTGATACAGTAGTTATACAATTTTTCTATTCAAATTTTAGATATTTTGATATGCCTATCTGTATAGTAAATCGTAAAAACATATTATTATAACCATAGATAGGTAAATTTACATAACACAACCATAACGTTTCATAGAGTTTTATGTATCATATTTATCAAGTAATGGTAATAATGGGTAGGTCTGTAAGTATTGTCTATGGTTGAATAACAAAGCTAAACTATATATTAACCAATCAAATAGGCACTGACAAATCATGAGCTGAATTCATTCTGTAATACATAATGAATACAGCTTTTAATGCGACTAGTGAAAATATTCAATGCAGTTATTTAAAATGTATATATATATATAATTTTTTTAAATGACTATATATACACTTCATCAGAAACAATGAATTTTTTAAAGCATTTTAATGCAATACTATTTAGAAGATGTTATTCTAGACACGTATATGTATTTAATAATTTAATTCTATATTTATGTCTTACATCTTTACTTACATACTTTAAATACTCCCCAATTCAAACACGAGAATTGATTTCTCTATTGAGTTGGGTAATTTTGTGTACAAAAAAAAACTTATAATTAATTATGTTATAAGTTACATACAGTGATTATTTCAGAAAAAAAAAATATTAAAAAAATATTTTTGGCCCATGTTGATGTAGGTAAATATTACTTTTGAATAAATAAAGATGGTATTTTAACTGAAATTTACAGATCTGAAACATTATGTATCGGTTGGTTCATTCTGGAACATTTGAGAAATTCTGTACTAAGTATGTAAAAGTTTATATTTACTAAAGACTGTATTTTAAATTCATACATAAACATGTAAAGATTATTTGCGACAAGTTTATTGTGATCGCATTATGTCGGAATCAAATTATTAAGATGTTATTTAAACAATTTATCCGGTAAGTACGTGCTATAATTATTACCTACACCATATTCACTGCCAAAGATGAACGAATTTTATGAATGAATAAATAGTGTATCTGTTTGCATTCATATCATCCCGTTATAAATGTTATAATTTATTTATTATATATATAATATAAAACGAGGGGATAAGGTTTCTTATATATTTTTATTTATTTTCTTTTACAATGTTACACGTACAATAGATATTGTTCATTTAATTACGAACTCAAAATTCTCCTCCTCCAAAAACCCCTTCTTTATACCCTTTTTAATATTTGATTTGATTGATAAATTTTGAAAAGCTCGTACCATGAGTTTTGATAGATTGAAAGATTATCTTATAGATTTATGGAAAGTTATCAACATCATATGGCTAGAATAACTTCTTCTAAATAGTATTGCATTATAATGCTTTAAAAAAATATATTGTATCTGATGAAGTGTTTATATAGACATTTAAAAAAATTATATATATGTATATAAACTAATTAAATCAAAATATACTCGCTTCCTTTAAACCCCAACCAACACGTTACATTCTCGTATATACTTGCCTTCACAAAAAATGAACTTCTCTGTTTTAGGTATTTTTTCGTTAATTAATTTTTCCTCTATAAATTGTTCTACAATATTTTCTTTACTCTAACCTTATAATATGCTTTGCTTTTATTTTTGTTAGTATATATTTACTGAATAATGTGTTATCGTAAACCTTACAATAAACCAAACGTGTTAACTGGCAAATATTGAATATCCCCACAGCAGAAAGATTTTTATTTTTGAGAAACAAAGAATGAAATATACAATAAAACATAAATAATATACATTAATTTGTAAATATATTTGTTACGTGAATTGTGATCAGAAAAAATAAAATATAGGTGAATCTCTTAAATTTGTTTATTTTTTGCGAAAATGGTGAATGGACTTTTCCGGATAGGAAGAGGTCAAGGTTCGAATTCCGGTAGTAACTAAATATTTTTACGATAGATAGATTTTTTTCCGTATATCTTTCCAGTTAACTCATTTAATTTATATTAAAATACCACAGAACTTTGTTCTGAAAATTGAATGTCACAACAAAAATGTGTTCTCCTTAATATTTATATTGTCTTGATATTTTTGGTTTACTGCAGGTTGCAATTATTGAGCAATCATTTCAGGGATTGTGCATTATTCATATAATATACATAGCCTAGCCATCGAAGCCTTCTAAATTCTATTATCTCCAATAAGCAATTTAAAAAATTTAAGAGGAAGTGAATTTTAACAAAAAAATGATAATCAAATATAAGTTATAGTGGTATTAGATTAAAAAAGATAAGTAGATTTTTTTTGTTTATTACTTTACATTTTTGAATTTATGATATAGGTATGTCATACATTAGTAATAATATCATACATAATCTTTTTTTTAAATCTCAGCTTTATTTACCTTTGTTATATTGTATTAAACAATTTGAAGGTTTTGTCATTTTTAAATGATTCAGTCATGCAATGAACAGTGTGTCCCAAAATTATTTTTTCATTTTGGTTCATTCGCTGCACCAACGCAACGATCGGGAAAGGGGCGAGGATACGCCGATCGGTAGCTGCGTCCTTGGCAATTCAGTCGCTATGAAGCGTATCCTTGCCAGTTGTTCGTGAAATATTCTCTAAAAAATTGATATCCCGACGAGGTAACATAAACTAGCCTCCATGTAGCCCCGACTTGACACCAATGGACTTTATCCTATGAGGCTACCTTAAATCAATAGTTTACAGCAACAATCCTGTCTCTGGACCAATTAAAAGACAACAGCGATAACGGAGAATACGTGCCAGCAATATAACGGATCACATTTAGAAAACATAATTTTTAAGAAATAAGTTATCATGGATTGTCTTTAAATGCAAAATAAACATTTTTTTATTAAACCCTTCCATTTTTTAATTTATAATTTATTTGGACATAAATAAAATATAGACATTATACAGCTACAAAAAAAGACAGTTTGTTACATATATTTTTAAATTATAGAGATATAATACAAAAATTTTATTATAAAAAAGACTCATGGGACACGTGTATACGCTGTACATTGCTTTATACATCAATAACTTCTGTATTAGCGACTTTTTTTAAGCATGTTAAGTAGGGGTAATTAATACATTTAATCTTTCCATTATTTGACAGAGCCATCTACCTTATAAAAATAAAATAAAATAAGGTAGAGGGCTCTGTCAAATAATGGAAAGATTAAATGTATTAATATCAAAAAGGTAACATATAGGGTCGAAAATTGTCGCTAAAAATATTGTCGCTGTAGCATAGTTGGATAATGCACCTTCCCCGGTTAGGAAAGAGATCCAGGTTCGAATCCCGGTGGCGCAACAATAATATTTTTCGGTTAAATTGATTTTATATGTATATCTTTCTAATTAATATATTTAATTCATATTTAAAATATCACAGAGCTATGTTCTGAATAATTACAACTTCACAATAAGAATGTGTTCTCCTAAAAGATGTAGTTTTGTTTGGATTCTAAAATTTTTGTATTACTTGAAACCCCAGATGGGGTTGGCGTATGTGAGTTTAGGACGGATGATTGGTTTGTATAAGAGTAATTTGTTTTGTATGGATAGTGCATTATATGAAGCTAATGATTCTAAATTATACAATTTAAGACTAACGCTATTTATATGTAAAACAGACAATCACGAATTTGTATCAAAAATATGATCATTTTCTAATAAATGATTAGACAATTCTGAAAAACCATTACTATTTAAACATCTTAAATGTTCTTTGACTCTTATTACTGGTTATTATAAACAAAATTTAATAATCTACAAAAAAAATATATATTAATGGAAATTATTTCAAGGAGAGTTTATTTATCTCATAGGGTTGACAAAATAAAATCACCCATTTTTAATAATCTAACCCTTTATGAATATGTGAACTAAAAACGTCCGCATATCTTACCCCCACTCCTGCGGCCAAACAGCATCAAACTTCCAGCTTTATCTCCGGCCTACAGCGTCATCGCGCCACAGTCGGCGCAGCAGTTAATCCCCCCGCGATTAAGACCATAAATCAGGGAGGGATTAGGGCCGCTGCATATTAATTCACACAGCCGGCCCTGGCGTGTGACGGACAGAAGCTGGCTGCACGACTTGAAAGCATCACAATTCGGCGAAACTTTTGCCACACGGGCGGGCAAAACGGATCAGAGTGAAATTGGAGCCGGCGTCACGACGCGCGACATACTCGGGGCAAAAGTGCAATAGTAAACCAGTTTTCATTTAGAAAGAACAGTTGTATTAGTGTATGTAACAAACGGTTTCAAAAACAAGTAAAACTCGTAGGAAATAGAACCCACAACACATACAGAGCTCAAATTTTCATGTACACCGTTTTTTTGCGATATATATTATATTATGCTTTCCGTCGCCGTGTATATGCGATAGAAATAGGGTTTAGTATATTTATGTACAGAGATAAAATGGTTTATTGGAACATATACAATGCTTTTATTTTAATACATGATTTTTATAGTGTAAATAGGTAGTTATATGTCTATAAGAATGGAAAAACTAATTAATGAATGAAAAAATAATAAAATATACATAATAATACATTAAAAAATTAACAGATATAAACTTTACTCATTTACAAAATTTAAACATTCCGTACATATTTTTTGTGGACACCGTGTTTTTAACTAATTTCAAACGACCACCCTGTACACTGACCAATTAAAACGCAGAGCGACCAATACAAACACTGTTACAATGTGCATATTACGCATGGTATTACGAACACTAATACAAATGTTACTTTAAATGTAAAGGAGTATAATAATTTTGATAATTATAAGTCACATTTTTCTTTCTAAAACTAGTATTTAAAACCCTTTCTAAAACGAGCACGAATGACTTACATAGGATATAATTTAAATAACTGCAGTATAGCAATATTTCAGTGTTACATTTTTTCAAAATTCTCACACTAAAAATATGCATTAAAAATAAAATGTTGCATATATTGTAGTTTACCTGCAGGACTGTGTGAATCAATAGGCATTTACATAAATAGCGTGCATTTAATAAGCCATCTACGTTTTTCAGTTCATATTATGATCTTCTTAAATGATTTAGATGATCTTCAAAACAGAATGCACGAGCTATCAGTCAGTGATAGATTAGGATTGAACATAAATGTTTCAAATGGTAAATTAATGATGAGTTGCTTTTTTTTATTAAGTTATTCATGTTAATGGAACAATGGAATGGTTTCAACAAGTCAATTATTATATCCCATATTGGAAGAAATTCTTCACAGAACAAAGCTGGACTGGAGCGCATGTGACGTTTGAATATCATTTTTAAAAGTGATCTTCCACTATGCCTAAAACAAAAAACGTTTAATCAATGCATACTTGATATGATACATATTCACGTGGCTGTGAAACATAGAGTTTCAACCAGAGAGGGTCTAAAAACTTGACCCTGGATACTACACTGTAATCTACAGTTTTAGGAAACCACAATTTACTTCGTTACATGCTATGGGAGGTATCGTCCAGAAGTCGAAATGATATTTGATCCATCATCTAGACCAGGAATGGCTGGCCACCGACGTTATAGTCATTTTATTAATACGTTGTTCTGAGTGGCGAATACTTCGCCACGATGAAATCCACTATTCTGAATTATTATATATACATCTTGTTTCCCACAATCCTAAATATTTTCTTCTGTCATAATTCCTAAAAGATCGCGTTATTAACATTACCATAAAAAATATTAAGTAATTAAACACGTCTTTATGTAAATAGTTAGAATTTTTATGGAAGCTTTATGCGCAAAATGCTATTTCTTATTTGGTAAGGCGCAGAGGATAGATGCTACACAATTACGTGCAATTACAATCATTCGTCGTGTAGTCTATATGAAATAACCCAATATAAATGGGAAAAAGTAACGTAATAGCGCTCTTATGCATTCGCCACCTTGGCCTATTTATATTACTTTATTCTATCTTTAAGCTAGTGAATTACTCGAGTCATACAATTGGTTATTTCTATCGGTAGATCCGTTTTGTATGGAGTCGTTACCTATGCTGTTTTTTAATAGAATAACATTAGAAAGGCTTACAACTGCGTAAGAATCATTGAAGTGTCTACTTCCTCTTTTACTAATTCGTGAATTTTACTATCTTACTATTATTAACGTGTTGATTTCATGGCTCTTCTTTGCGTTCGAGGTAATTTTGGTGCATGATTATTATTTCGTTTACGTTTATTATTACGTGAACAATTTTCAAACAATAAAAGAATCATGTTCAGTCATAAAAAATTGTCCTTTAAAACGTCCATACATTTTTTATATTGATTTTTATGCGGGTAAAAAGGTATTATTTTACATTAAAAATTTAACATTAAAAACACTATTAATAGTACTCTAAAATTACAAATATATACATGGTAAGGTCGTATAAACGACGAATTTATTTTGTTTAAAGACGTTGCCTAAACGAAAGTTCATAATCCTATGTACAAGATATATTGCAGTACATATATTATATATCATTGGTAACAGCATAACCTAAATCTATACCTACTGCACGCCACTGATTGTAAAAGTGGGTCGATAGGAATCGGAGGTATTCTGTTAAAGAACTCTGGAACTTTTACTGTGAGTTTTACGAATCGTCGTCTTACATTACATTGAATCTGAAATTTATCACGTTTCTCGAATTAGTAGAATCTGATTTTATTTATTTTTACTTACTTAATTTTAACTTTATGAATATATGTTGGAATCTTGTGACGTAAAAAAAATATTTTATTATTTTTTTGCTTATTCATACTTTTTTACTGCGAACGATAATTTATATTGTTGCTCAATATATTTTGGTTATTACCAAGTAGGTATTTATATATTGAGTTAACAATAAATAAAACACTGCCACCTCGATAAGGACTCTGATCAGCGGGGTGAGGAAGAATGAAATAAACATATAATAATGAATAATAATACATAAACTAATATATTTGCACAAATTATTAACCAAATCTTTTATTTTTCTATATTTTTTTCTCTCGATTATGCTATTATAATTATGATATCTAATACGTACTAAGTTACATTCAATTTTATACGTAAACTCTCTTGGTTAGCTATCCAATCGTTACTTAATAAAATACGTAATACGTAATAAAATTGAAAACAGATATTTTCAGGTATTTTTCCGCGGGCAGCAAACACTCGTAAAAAAGGCGCTGACAAAATGAATATGAAAATATGTGCAATATTTCACCGGTCTGTCCGCGGAGTTCAGCGCCGAAATGGAGTAGGGGGATTCTCCCGTGCAACAGTCGGTTTAACAGTTAACTGCACATTTTTTCGATACCGATGTCCCGACGGCTCGTCCAATATTGAACAAAAAACGACGCTAATTCCTGCAAACATTTTTGCAGCACCGATGATTGATATGCTGAGCCTTTACTTCAACACCGCATAGGCCGTTGTTTAAAATTTCCACGGAAAAAGTTTGAAATTCGGCTTTAGTAGTTGACGTGACGCGGAAGTATGCAATTTCATTCGAATAAAAATGTGATGTAGTATTTTATGCAACTCTTTTTTTTACATAATTTATCATAATTCATGTATTTTTAATACAATACAGTTTTGATTTGTTAGAGGGTGTTTATTTGTGAAATTTGCGTATTATTCATATGATAAGACAAGACACAATTTATAGAAAAAAATATTAACTATATATATATATAAGAGTGTCTGTTGGTTTGTTTATTTTCTATACAAATCTACAATTTTATTCCGAACTTGATGAAACTTTGCACACTTGACCTTCAAAATAAAAGGAAAATCACTATCTAAATGCGACTTCGATAAACTACCCCCATCCCCCTTTCCAAACCCACCTTTTAAAGCAGAATGTTGGTACTTTTTGTTGAAATTTTGCACACTTGACGATCAAAATAAGAAGAAAATTACTGTCTACATGATATTTATAAAAACCACCCCCATCCCCCTTTTCCACCTTTTTAAGCATAATTTTTTGGTACTAGATGAAATTTTACACACTTGACGTTCAAAATAAAAGGAAAATTACTGTCTACATCTGATTTCGAAAAAAAACTACCCTCATCCCCTTAAATGAAGTATCTTCACTTTACGTAAAGTCCAAGCAAGGCCGGGTACTTCACCTAGTGTTATATAAACAAGAGTGAAAATGAGCACCACTTTATATCGATATATCGGTGGGGTCGGATAGGTACATAATTTTTTATTAATATTCAAATCAAATCAACTGTCGAATCAACCATCGAATGTGTATGGTACCGTTATAATATTTTAATGGAAAAATAGTAATTAAATGGAGTGAATAATAAATATATTATATATATATTAAAGTGCATACTTACTTATGAACAATGATATACTTCTCCGGCCTCCGGACCACAAGACGTACCTCAATTTCAAGTCGTTTTTCTAAGTAACAAGGTGCATCTTATGATCCAAAAAATACAGTACCTTATAAAAACATTAGTCAACGTCCGTGCGATTTGGTAAATTTTTTATCTCCAAACTATGTATATTCAGGGTAATTCTCAAATACAGCCAACAGTTTGCGGCGTCTTATCAATCATGTTTTGTTTTTCTATTGTGTAGAATTTAACGTTTCGTTAATTGTAACGTACTCAATTTGATTTGTGTTGGAACAAATCATGCGCCAAATAGAAATATTGACATTTAGAAGATAATGCATTGTTTTGAAATATTCAAAGAGATACACTACACGGACGTAAAGATCTTAATCCTCGGAGTATTTGGATACCAATCACATCCTTGACAATATTGTTAGTTATTAAGTTGATTTAATGTAACCAACTTATCACATCCTCTCCGGTTCTAATAATTATAGTTTTAGCTTCATCATCTCGTTCTGCGAGGATTTTTAATTTTTTTGCCACACATATTTAAAACCGTGATTTTTTGCAGCAGTTTTGGCTCTCCATAGTAAATCTTTTGAAAATGGGGACATACCCTCATTAATATATATTCTGTTTTCTTCATGGTCTACTATTTCCGATGATGTGATTATCTTCTTTCTTTTAACAATTATTTAATCTCGTTTGTGTGGGTCTCTCAATCTAACTGATATTATCCGTATGCCACTTTATCATTTAGTAGGAATTCTTTTTGCTTGAATTTCATGTATTTGTAGTTTAATACAATGTCTTCAATTTTTTCGTCTTTTTTGTATGCGACTTCAGTTATTTCAATACCATTGCTGTAATGTTTTTGTTCCAGTTCCGAAAGTCTAACACTTAAATTCCTTATTAAAATATTTTTGCACCTCAGCTCTTGTTTAAGACTTTCTACTTCATTGTCCAGTGTCGACAGTGATGTCAGTTTTTGCAGTATTTCATTGTATAACTCCGATTTCAGTTTTTTTAACATCTCAGTAAATCTTAAATTATTATTTCTCCGCGGGCATCCTCCACGCATATTTTTTTTAAATCGGCAAACTTAGTCTCGCATAGGGCGATAGCATCTTACAGGACCACACAAAGTATTCAGTGACGTATTGAACAAATATAGGTTAGTAATCTATTACCAATCAAATGTATTAATTATAAAGATATACATATAAAATCAATTTTATCGAAAAATATTATTGTTGCTACCGGGATTCGAACGTGTATCTCTTTCAAAGTACATTAAACAACTATGCTACAGCAAACACAACTTTTGACGACAAATTTTCGAACATATATGATACACTTTTCAAATGAATACATCTATCGTTACATTATTTGAAAGCCATCTACTTTGTTTTTACAGAATCGGATCGGCATATAATAAACAGCATAAATCAAATCGCCCATTTTCGCTCCTACATTCATACATTCTAGTTCTTTCACACAATTGTCCATATACAAGCTGAACCGCCATGGAGACATTACACAACCCTATGTAATGTCAAACCGTGGTGTGAATGATCCATTGATTCTTACACACGCAGAGCTAAACACCTGACAGAAGTTAAGGAAAGACCTATCCCCAGCAGCGGATTAACAATGGATGATGATAATGATAATTATAAATATAATAATGTTAAAATACATATATATTAATCACTTAAAAAAATATACAGATATAATCTATCTATAAAAAAATTTTATTCAATACCGGGTACTATATATTCTATTTTTTTTGAAGCGATCACTTTTTTAATTGAACCTGCAAGTGGCGTCTTCGTAAGTTCACAAATAAAATGAGATTTCATTAAATTCAGCGTTACATTTTTCTTTTTTTTTTGCCCTTATCATGCATAATAAAACTCGATCGATTTTTTCGCCCGTAATGGTAACTCCATAAAACTATTCTAATCATATCAGTCGCTATAAAGACCGACATCAGCGACCGTTCCTTGCCCAGTCACGTGAGGTAACCCTGCGCCACAGTCTCCGGTTTTGTTTGTCCTACAATAGCGGCGTTGAGTTGAAAAGGCATTTATGACAATTCTCGGTCATAAAATTGATAAAAAGCACTAATCAACAGAACGTGTGTGCACAAGGAATCGTATGTCGTTGTGATAACTGCTTTTGTCAGTATTCACAATATTGTATTGTTTGTATTTCTGTATAATTAACGTTTATGGCATCCAAAGGCAATAAAGATATCACAGTAAAATGGGTACGGTATTTCAGTACGGCGCTGCGGGGAAATGGGGCATTTGGCTAAAAGTTTTTTGCAAAATGATACAGTACAATTCGCTAAAATACATATATTTTTTTAATTCTCGTGAATACGAAATACGCTTAACATCGATGATCTTTCTATATTTAAAATAGTATATAAAAAATAACTTGGTGATCTCCCCATACGAGATTCGAACCCTACAAAGGCAGATCAATTGGCGAAAGTCAATATACAAAATATGTACCTACTAATTGTTGTAATATTTTTTATCGCAACATTTTCATCAAAAATATTTTTTTTAAATATTGACAATTTCTTATACTTAGTAAAATTTCAAATAATAAAACAATCATTAAATCTAGAAACAAATTGAATGCGGATATATATATTATTATAATGGATAATTTGTATAGCGCCATTTTCGTAAAAACTTTCACCTCAGGGGCGCTTTACACATAAACTGTTTATAGTTCTACGATTATCTTTGTTTTTTAAAATTTCTTATTTTCACTTATGAAAATTACTTTTTGAAAAGGTGCGTTTTTAGTTTCTTCTTAAATAAAGTCTCTGATGCACTGTTTCTTATAACGGAGGGCAAAGAGTTCCACGCTTTTGAGCCTGCCACCGCAAATTCCCTTTCACTCAATTTAGACTTCTGGCAGCGGTCGGTCGGTTCTACAACCCTTCCTGCAGCTGAAGTAGAGGCTGACCTGACAGTTTGACGTCTACCATTCAAATTTTCTGGGACACAAAGTTCTTGATGATACAGAGTTATATGAAATAATTTGGAAACTCCATATTTTATTCGTGCAGCCGCATTTAGAACAGATTGTAATCTATCCAGCTGAAACATTGGCAGGCCAGCATAGATACTGTTACAATAGTCCACACGTGACACCACAAATGCGTTTATAAGTAGACGGGCTGCCTCAAGAGGAAGATGTCTCCGAATACTTTTAATCTGTCTCAGTTGATAAAAGCATGCACTGACTGTTTTACATTATATAGAGATACAGTCGATTCCGCTTAACTGGGACACATCGGGACCTGAAAGTTTGGCCCAATAAGCGGTTAATTAACCAAAGCGAGCTTAAAATTGAATGATGAATATTTTTCTTCAAATACGTAGGCTCCCTTCATTGCCTTCCTGCATAAAATAACTCTGTAACCCGGCTATAACTTTTTTGCCTCCTGGTTACTTACAGGCACAGTTGGATCTTAATCATCGTCATCTTCTTCATCTAATTTTTGACGTTTCGATAAAATTCTTCAACAATTGCATCCTCAGTCTTCATTTTCATCGTAACATGGTAAATTGTTATTATTGATTCTTGATAATTAACAATAGAACTTCTGACATGTCCTCAATTCCCTCATTGCTTAAAATTTCGTAAATGTCTAAAATTTGAAAGATTTTATATGGTGTTGGTTTTTATAGCTCGCCAACTGCGTGGAACTTATTAATACATTTTAAACTTATATATTTTAATCTTAAATTTAATGTCCCAATTAAGCGGTGTAAATTACTATTAGTTCCTTGGTTTGGTTTCCGTTCCCTTAGATTTGGTCCAAATAAGCGGCTGCCCCAATTAACTGACGGCCCAATTAAGCGGAATCAACTGTATATATATATTATTACACGTATTTTTCGGTGGGATTTATTTCAGTTTATTAAATTGTTTTTCTAGAGTTGAATGCATTGTTTCATACAAATATACGCAAAACTTGAATCTCTTTCTGTCAAAATGTATATTTGTTTAGCTTGTGTGCTTGGGATACATCCTTTTTACAAACAAAGTCATGTGTGTCAATTTTCAAAATCGCAATAGAAATATCAACACAATAGAAAGCGTGTCTTAAAATAATTATATAGGATTCCCATTTATTCTGCTGACATATTGGAAAAAGCATTTATTTATTATTAGGATATAATTGGCGATCTTAGTAAGACCAACACAGGAAGTTTTCGAGACAACCGACCAAATCATAATTTTTTAAATTGATTTTAATAATTTTATCTGGTAGCTGGTCGGTATATTTTGTAACGCGATTGAAAAATGAGATAACGTGAAAAAACGCATTTTATATAATGGCCCGTATCTACGGATTACATTCTAACGAGATTTTTGACTAGAAAGAATTTCTAAGAGAGGTTTATGGTAACTTAGGAGATTCTTGGAGATAACTCTCAACTTTCATAGCCCACCATGTAAATATCATGTCTACATGATTCACCGTCTCGCGCCTCGCTTCACATGTAGGTACATGATACTGAGATTTATCTCATTGTGTCTCATTACATGGCCATAAAAATGAAATATATTATGAATTTTTAAATATATGTTATATATATATATATAATGTTATAATTAATCTCAATCAATATTTATCTCTCCATTGATATTAATGTAAAAGTTTAGTCTATAGTCATTAATAGTACTTCGCAATCTTTTTTACTCGGCTCTGTATAGCCATTGTTATCTGCACGAACAATATTTTAGAAAAATTCAGAATTTATTGCGAGATGTAATAAATTCTAGTTAGTATTTATTCAGAATTCTTTTTTGATTACTGGCTAGTTTAAGATGAATTTTAATATTATATATTGTAAAATGATTTTGTTTGATGATAAAAATTCAATTTTTTTTAAAGTTTAAAAATTTCGCCCAATGCAATTCCGCGGAAATGAATTTACAACAGCTGCAGTGCGGCATTATTACCATGCATCATTCGTAGAAAATAGACAAGACTATTTATTATTTGACTAAGATAAACGATAAGGAGACACACTCAAATACTTTTGGTGATATAACATACCCACTCTTTAGGTGCTCCTTTTTATAATTATTTTTATTTCATTCACCAGGTAAAGTAAATCATTGAAAACCGGCAAATGAAACGAAATCTTGTTAAAGAAGTGACGTCACGCCACGGTTCGATCTGACAGCGAGATTAAATACATGTATACAAATGTCACTTACAGCCACCATAGATTCATACAATTATCTATTCTGACATGTTAGCATAACTCATTAAACATTAACATAAGGCGTTAAAGTATAGACAATTATTTAGTTTTAACTCCTGCCGGGAGATTCTAAATCACTGAACTGACAAACAACAATGACATTTGATGTTAGACGAGCGTGAAGTAAGGCACGAGACGGCGAATTTTTGATATATGGTGTGTACACAGGAACTACAAAAGCTGAGAGTTGTCTCCAAAAAAACTTATTAGAACAAGATCTATTTCTCATAAATAATCAAAAATCTCTTTCAAATGTCTTTCCTGGACACAGGCTATTAAGCACAAAGCTGGACTTGTATTTATATTTGATTTACCTCGGCATGTATCTTGACGTAGTGGACTGAAGGAATACTCTATAATATGTCCATATATATATATATATATATATATATATGTATATATTTTTTTTATTTATTTGACATTTTTTACAACTTTTTTATAGCGTGAATAAAGCATTTTACATTTTTTTTAAATTACATGGTTTTTCTTTCGCTTACCTCTCCAAAAAAGAGACCAGCTCTTGTACTTGGAGAGGGAGTTACACTACAATAATTTTATATAATACCTTACATATTCTATTCATTGTCCATTTGTGTGTTTCTGAAGTATTCTGTAATATTGTTTATTGTCCAATTATGTGTTTTTGAAGTGTTCATTTAGTTTCTTTTTAAACTCTTTTATATCCTTTATTTCTTTAATTTGTGTAGGAATTTTTTATCCCTAAATATATAGAATTTTGCTGATAGTGTTTGGTGTTACATTTAGGGATTTTAAAGTTATTTTTAAACCTTAATGATGTGCTTGTTTCAAATTTTCTAGTGTTATTTTCTTTAATTAATTGATTAATTGAGATTTTTTTGTAAATGTTTTCTATTTTGGGAACTGGGAATTTTGCAAAAATTTTGTTTTGTAATATTAATTCAATCTTTTACAAGGGAAAAATTCCAAAATATTAGAAGCGCATTTTAGTTATTCTCTGAAACCCTTTCTTATTTGCACCTCATCACGGACAACTTGAACAGACGTAAACTCCTTAACCAGGTCCACACCGGCGTTCCGTGTTCTTTGTAGATAAACTAATGATAGATTGTATAAACACGAGGTTTCTGATATAACTATGTGTAATTATGTGTGTGCTCAGCGATAACTTCTTCGTGTTATTCCACATTTTACATGTGTAACCCACTTGATAACCACAATTGTGCACTCAATGTGACAAGCTCAATTTTCAAAGCTGATTACACAAAGCGATGTTGAATATATTTTTAATTTCGAATTTGCTTAAGAATTAAAATATGAGCATCCCATTTTATATTTTTGCATCTACAGGTAATAGGATACCTATTAAATTTTATTTTATAATTTATATTTTTTATTAAATAAATATCCCCCTTATAACAAAAATTTTTTTTAATTTCACATACATTATCTAGTTCATATATTAAGAAAGTCGACATTTCAAATTTCCCTACGAGTGACTCCCAAAAGAACCTATAACATGCTTTATATAATATACTAGTTTTTACATGGTCATTGGTGATTAGCGACCGAGTGCAGGATATGTAGGTATATATATGCGAGTCTCTCAATCGATATGCTCATGACTGAGTATAGTAGTCCTTTAGTTAACTTCTACAGCGCGAACTGTTCGTCTTCACTCGTCGCGATCCTCTGCCTTACTTAGTACGATATGCAGTGAGGCTCCGGTTATGCACCAGCACTGTATTGCTTGTGATCCAGTGGTTTATGTGCACAGTGATATTGTTTGTTTGTGCCGTGGATGAACATTGACATCGCCGTCTTCAGTCGGGAGCGGAGATTGGCTCATCCACATGCCATTATTGCGTGATTTTCGGCGGTGACCACGGGGATTTGCGGAGACGTCATATTCAAGGTAAAGCGAACAGTCCGTCCGAATCCAGATTCCTAAAATTTACTGGTCCTTCGACTAAACCCCTATCCTCTCACCGACCTCTCCCTGTACCGCGTTTCTCTATTTCCTTCCTCATACTTTGCGGTGATTCCGATGTACGACCGAAATTGTCGTAATCCACTCCACGGGACGTGTGACCCGGAGATTACACATGTCATATTTAATTTATATTAAAAATACCATAGAACTATATACAAAAATTGTAACTTCATAATAAAAATGTGCTCTCCTAAAAAAGAAAATACACGAACTACAATAAAAAAAATTTTTAGTTACTTCGTAATGTACGTTATTCAAATTTATATAATAGTAATATTGTTCAATTAATTTTCAGATAATGTATATAAAAATTAAATTTATTAGTATAAATTCTGCGAGTGTAAAAAACGTTGAACGCTTTTTCATTTAAACCACACAATGATACAGGGTGGGCAATAACGTCCATTTCAATAGCACTACTCCTTTCTAAACTCATTTATACACTGGAGTGATGTATCTTCCCTTCCGTCCTCGCAGCGGGGGCTTTTTAATAACCACACAACAGTCCTGACACCCTCTGTATATATGTCCAACTGTACGTACATCCACATGTATACTATAAACGTATGCATGTATTTAACATATCCATTTGAGTATATTTATGAATACGATACATATATATTAAAAACATGTGTTTTTTCAACAAAATATCTACGTTTAATAACTCCGAGGAACAAAAATTAACTTTTATTTTGGCACAGAGCATAGAATATGTGATTCTAATTGTATTTTTCTCTATCTGTATCTGTTCAACTTATCTAAAATCAGGGGCGTGTAATGCATATAAGCGAAAAAACTGTGCATTACTAAAAATTCTAAGAAAGAAATATAAATTAAATAATACATAACACGTTATAATTACGCTAACGCCCACCGTGTATCAGTATATATAATTATTAGTTGCGTAGTTCTGGATGCTACCGCGCGACGCCACCGGAGCGCTGTAGACCTCTACTGGGTTATTCTTAGTGATGGTAAAATCGTTATTTAAACCTTTATTTTAACTGTGAATATGTTCAATTGTAACAATGATTGATAACTGATTATCGTAATTCTTGGAGCAATGACTGGTACACTAGAAAGTACGCCTCCGACTGTTAAATCTTAGTTACCAATCATCGTTAAATCTCAGTTACCAATTATCGACTCAATCACAGTCCCATAATGGTTTATCATCACTAGTTATTATTCATCTATAGCTACACACTGTTTTAATCTATCGTTCTATTCAAACCATACAATTACTACCACGGAAATAAAAATTTCACTCGGCAGAGTCTGAAATGGATCAGCTGATCCACGTTGTACGAAATGCTTATGCTACTTATGCTGCTTCCTAACAGAATGACATTTAAAAGGTTTTGAATTTGACTTAGAACTGATCGAAGCATCTATTATCTGCATTTACTAATTCACAAATTTGACTACTTTACTAAACGTGTTGTTTTCATGATTGTTCTTTGAGTTCGAGGATAATGCATTCTTATTATGATGGATTCATTTTGCCTAAAGACGTCGGTTAAACGAAAGTTCATAAGCCTGTGTATAATGTTGCATGTAGTATATTATATAATATCATGGTAACAGCATAACCTAAGTCTATACTTACTGCATGCCACTGTCTAAAATATAGTATTTGTTGTTTTCCTTTTATGTTTTATTGGCATCTGGAACATCTGTATTTAGCGTCCAACAATAGTCTGCGAGCATTCTTGCACTCTATTGTTGCTGGTACCTGTTTTCCATGACTGAAATATGCAATGGAAGCATGGAAGTATTTTCCACGCTCGTCACCGACGGCACCGAGATTGTCCGGAAAGAAATCCAGGTGTGAACGCAAGAAATGAATTTTGAAAGACATATTACACCCCATATATTTGTACGACTATACTAGCTATAATAGTTCACCCACAATGTCGCGCTAGTTGAGGGATTTATGGTTTCCTAAAACTGTTTAGCACACCACTTTTAAATGTCCTTCACGTTGATTTTTCGAGTTGATATTATCGAATGTTTCTTTCATATTAGTTGCGCAAGCTACCGGCACAGAAGTCAATTTGTTACCGTTGTGCAAAAGTACAGCCTTCAGACTGGTTTGCAAAGAATCAATGAACAGTCTCCACTCTGTAGATTTATGTTCATGATGAAGTACATCCACGACAGCAGAAATATTGTTATAGTACACTAAACTATCTTCTTGAGAATATAAATCTTGAAACTCTTCCTGACGATTACGAAAGAAACTCACTTTAGTGTCGGTATATAGAAAATTCCAACCTTTTAGCCTAGATCGCAAAAGATCGGATTGTTTCTCTCTGTTCTGTTTTGTAAATCTCGAACAAGGTTGTTTAATTCTCCCTAAGTTATCAGACGAGGTTCACCGTCAGAGGATTCTGCTTCAAAATCTGAATCAGTTTGCTCCTCTTGTTGCACTCCAGTGGCCACTTCATATTCATTTTCTAAAGTTCTATGTATTGGAGGTTGCGGTACATATAAGTTGCGGTACATATCTCCAGGGGCGTGCAGTGCATACAAGCAAAAAAGCTGTGCATTACTAAAAATTCTGGGAAACAAATATAAATTAAAAAATTGTATTTACATTAACGAAGACATTTATTTGGAATTACTATACACCAGTAGAGACTTCTCATAATGCTAAATCTCTATTCCAATCTGGAGAAAGTGCATTACCAACTATGCTACAGCAGAAGTATTTTTGACGTCAATTTTTCGAACCTACATGTTATACTTTTTCAAATTAATACATCTATCGTTCCATTATTTGAAAGCCAACTACATGGATTTCATATGTATATCTTTATAAGTAATATATTTAATTAGTATTTAAAACTTCACAGACCTGTGTTCTGAATAATTACAACTTCACAATAAGAATGTGTTCTCCTTAATAATATTTTAATTTTATTATTCATACTCATACATATAGTAAGTTTTATTCTTCATAATTAATTAGAAATATTTTTTAACGACATCACATTATATTTCTGAAGCTAAGAAATGATTTATTTTTCAAAAAAACATAGTCATCACCTGTACCAATAACCGATTAAACCACGATGACATATGCAAAAGTCGCCACTTTTGCTACGTGAGACATCTATGAATAGTGATATTAATTTACGTAAATTAATTTAAATAATTTAATGTAAGTTTTTTTTTTGATTTCTCACAATTTCAATACACCCGGACTAATCAGGAATAATAAATATTTGTAATTAATTATTAAAAAATATACCGTACATATAATATAACATGTAAAACATTTTAGTAAAAGTGTACTATTGTTAAAATTGCCTAATTTAATCAAATAAAAGTTTTAATACACATCAGATGATAAGAGTCAATACTGGTAATTTAGTTTGTTTGTATTTATAAATTATATTCCAATTATATAATATGTTAGTATCATAAACTTTCTGTAATAATTTATTTTTAAAAAAACTACATGGTTAAAAGTACATAATAATAATTTTACGCTCACAAGTAGTCAATATTACACCTCATTAACTTTTAATTTAACTCGTATCGAATTTCAGTTATACGCAAATCAAAATTACATCAAACAACAAACTTCCCATTCCACGCATGTATGTGGGGTAATGTCGACACATCAATGTAATCCTTAAGTATAAGCATTGCACGGTTTATATTTGTGTGAAACAACCTACCGGGCTTAATCTTATATGGGTTTAATGAGGGTATAACGTTTACGCAGCCGTAGTATAATAAGGCAATAAAGTTGTCATTTGACGCACCGGACGCGTGTACTGCCCTAATGTTATTTAGGAACTTAGTACCTACCGTGAATAAAAACAGTTTTAATGTCTTATTTAGGGGCGCGCTCAGTGGCGGCGTGTTTTTATTTCGACAAAATTGGTTGTGCCTACGATATATAAATTACAGATGTGCATTTTGTGGTTTAAATAAAAATTGAGCGCATTTTCAGTACGATTAATTTTACAATTTTAATAGCTTAGTTCAAATTATATTAAAACTATTTTTACGTGTATTAATAAATATGATTTTAAATCTCGTAGATTACCCACGCAAAAAATATTTATCTTTATACATAATTTTTACAAAGATTATAGTATTTTTGCAAACAATAGTAATGGAGATATTTTTAATTGGTATTTCTGACATAATTTCGTTATTATTTAGTGCTACGGACAACCGTACAAACGTTATTTTGGCATCTCTACCTATAGACAAATCTTTCTAGTCCAAAATCCGAAATCTATCTACGTTTTCCTTCATTGTATCCGCTCATCTCATTATTGGGCGGTTCAGAGGTCAAGTTCCGGTTGAAGTTTTCTCCAAGTTCTTCTGGAGGATTCTAGGGTTCTCTCTCCTAACATGGACAACCCTTCTCAAGCTCATAAGTATGAAAATAGTAATACAGGGTGAATATTATGTTCCTGGTCGATGTGTTTTTTAAATAACTAAGAAATAAAATTCCTTTTTTTTCAATTTTTTTTATTAGAATTATGTATTGAATATGACATCGGCCAAGTGGCCACTTCTGATCAATATTAACCATATTTTTCATAACATTCTCGCACACTTCGCTTGTTATTTCAGCAATTTCATTTCAAATATTGTCCTATAGCATCGGAATTGTTGATGTCTTATTGGCGTAGATCTTTCTATTGAAGTACCTTTACAGAAAATAGACAGGAGCCGTCAAATTAGGTGATCGAGGAAGCCAGTCAATATCACCACTTTTTGACATTATGCGGCCGGGAAAATTTTCTCACAAAATTTCAAGCGTAGCTCGGGGTGTGTATGAGGTGGCATTTTCCTATTGAAATAACATGTGCTTAATCAACTCAATTCGTCCACCAAGAAGTTTTCCAACATGTGACGATAGCGACCACTATAAATGGTTACAGCATTGCCATTATTATTTACATTAAATGTTTTATTAACTTTAACATGTTGCTGTAATATTAGATGATATATAATAAATTGTAATTAACTATTATCTACGATCATTAAATTTAAACTGACAAATATTTGCCAAACCAAAATGAAGGTCAAATAAAATCGGCCTGGAACATAATATTCATCCTGTATATCATTTTACAGAAAACATTATTAGTATGACAACTGAATATACAAAGTATTACTTACGTAATCAATTTTGATGTAATGATAAAAGCATTAAGTATTATAACTAATCAGCAACTTGTATAGTTACAGTGTACTTTTAGGGCCAGTCACATATTGAAGCAATATGTTACTTACAATACGCAACCGATGTTGCACCTGCTTCAAGACTAGTGTTGCATAAAATCTTGACGTGCTTGTTGGTCCTGTAGTTAAGACACTCGCCTATAAATCAGTGGTCAGTTCGACCCTCATTGGCTACATTAGCTCCTATTCGCTGAAAGAATTGAATTTAAATTATGCTGATTGATGTATAAAGCAACACATAACATGGCGCCTCCGTATCTTCAAGAGCTTTGTATCTCAGATAATTTGAATAGTAGACGACAAACTCTCAGGTCAGACTCTACTTCAGCCGCAGGAAGAGTTGTAGAAACGACCAACCGTTGCCAGAAAGTAAGTAACATATTTGACCATTGACGTTCCGTTCGTCCGTTGAGTGAAATATAATCTACAGCAGTTAAAACGAAATGAATGCTTTTAATTTTGTTCATGTCTTCTGTTTGTCAGAATAAATTAATGTAGGTATCGAATATTGCTGTCAAATCAGACATGATGTATATGGATTTAAGTTTGTGTCTCTTACGTGGTGCCTACTGATATTTATCTCAATTAAATTTAATTCCTTGAAGACAGGTGATAATATTGGTTCAATTTGAGACATTACTTTAAAAAAATATTAATTTTGTAATTAAGTTAAAATGTAAACATTGAAACAGTTTATTCTTGATTAAATTCCATTCCGGCTCAAATAATGCGTGGTATTGGTAGTATATTTGCCACACAAGTAGGTGTCAGTACACCCTTGGCACGTTCACACGGTACACAAATCGGAAGACGAATGACCGTCCAGAGCGTTTGTGACGTGCGAACGCACCATCACAGTGTAATCCAATTACACGCACGTATACAGGAAACGGACGCGTGCCGGACGTGGCTGAATGCGGATTCCAAATTCAAAAATGTTCCGTGAAATCCGTTCGAAATTTGAAAATGATGTAAAAACTTTATTGGCATAGTTTAAATTGCTTTGTTTACACTTTTATGGGGTGTTGCAGTGTAGATATGAGAATTTTGAATTCAAATACAAATATATTTCTCACTATTTAAAAACTTTTTTTAAATTATTTTTTTAAACTACTTTTTAAAATATTTTTATATGACAGAAAACTTTAATTTTCTGTGTATGTATGAGATATATTTGGCGCACCTACAAAAATTATTACACAAAAAAAGTGCTTCGTAGAATTTATTAAGTTATCTGTATCACCCGCTGGTTCTGTTCCCAAGTTGGAACTATTTCGCATAATCGTTTTCAATGGTATTTCTCCAGTTCTAGCCGACTGATTTAGAAAAATTATGGAAGCAAGACTAGCGGTACAAAACGGAGTCTAATATATGGAAGTGAAGCTTGGAGCTGGCAGAAGAGGAACGAAAGTAGATTGAGTGCAGTGGAAATGAGATCACCTAGGCTTATATGTGGCAGATCTATTGTATTTATGACAGAGTAAAGAATGAAGAAATAAAGAAAGAATGTAAAGCTAATCTCAGTATAGTGAGTAAGATAAAGAAAAGGTTACTTAGATGGTTTGGTCATATGGAACGAATGAATGAGGTTAGAATGATATGAAAGGAGAATGGTTATGTTAGAAACCTTAGTAATCAGCGAGCTTGTATGAGAAGATGTATGAATGTGGATGAGGCGATAATTGTGTACCAGGATAGAAGAGTTCATATTATTATATTTATATTTTATTGATTCCAAATTATAGGTATATTAAGCATGATACAAATAATAAAAGTTCATAAAATTTGGAGCGGCCAGACTGTATTTTATTAGATGAATTAAAAATATAAGAAAGAAGAAAGAAAGAAGAAAGATAAGAGAAAGAGAAAGAATATTTATTTCGATGTAGGTACATAGACTTAAAGCTTAACATAATTTTGTAACAACCCCATACAAAAATATTTATGTTACAGAATTGCGACGTACTCCTTGAACGTTTTCGACTCGCAATTAAAAATGTGTACGTATATTTAAATTATCAGTTGAATCATGTGATGGTTTGTGCTCATAATAATTAATGTACATACTGAATGATGATCTCTGATCGAAATCATTTATATAACGTTAAGAGAAAAACAATTTATTTTCAGTTTACGAGCTAGAATTTTATTGTTTCATCAATCAATGGGACCGCGGCTGCTTGATGAGATAATTTGACGGTGATTTAATCCTAGTGGGGTCATCAGGGCCGGAGTTAGTTCGAAGGGGAGATTCCACCCTGATACTATTACTCGGAACTAAAAATCTGTTTTTATTTTTTTCGTTGGCATTGTGATTTTATTTAAATAAAGGTTTCTTAATTATACGATAAAAATGAAAATGACAAATTTTAATATTTTTCTTTAGTGTTGTAAAGTAATAAATCGAAACTAACATAAATATTTGTATATCTAATGTCGTCACCACTCTTTGTTCAAATATAAAATCATACTTATACACACAAATAAAATTAAGAGAAGACATCTGCGTAAAACTTGAAATGATCAGTTAAACCAGGTATTAGAAGACGGCCCTAGTTAGAAGCCTCAACAATTGTTGATGAGCATGCGTGAGAAAATGTATGTGTGTGCGTTCTAAGCCTACCGTTGCGGTAAACGGTGTGATATGGTGTCACATGCCTGTAATACCGATATCACCCTCATACACAGGCAGATTGCAATGAATTTTTTACATATTGTTTTTATTATTATGTTTACTGCTACTATCTACACATTGAATGTATAAAATGTTTCCTTCAGCATGAACATAGTCCAGTGAGTCTGGCATTGTGAATACAATTGTGTATAATAATGTAATGTTTTGTTAATTTCAAAGAAAATTGTCGTGGTCGCACGGCGATCTCCACAAAACCGCTCACAGGGCCTAGCAATCAGCTGGTTTATTTTAGTATATGCATAATTAATATACATATACACAAGGAAATTTATTGTTCAAATATATATTTATTAAATATAAATAAATGTCACAAACATTCTTACTGTTGTATTTGCAATCTGAGCTAAGTACGAACATAATATAATCGAGGCCAATAATTCTTAAAATAGTTGACATCTAGACTAGTATTTTACCACTAGATCAAAACCAAAATAACAGTTTTTTTACGTTACCAGTATTTCGTACGAATAAAATTTTTATTAAGTCCAATGAACACTATAATTCCAAAGATTATTAAAACTTTTTATAATATTAATTAATTCAATTTAAAAAAATCACTAATGTAAAATTTCGTTTGTTTTCCATTAATTTGAATTAAAGTAGTACGAATTATTATTGTAAATGTATATATAAAATCAATTTTATCGAAAAATATTGTTATTGCGCTACCGATATTCGAACCTGGATCACTTTTACAATCCGGGGAAGGTGCATTACCATCTATGCTACAGCGACAATATTTTCGACGACCATTTTTCAAAACCTATATGTTGTACTTTTTTAAATTAATACATCTATCGTTCCATTTTACATTTATACGCAATACATTTAATTAGTATTTAAAATATCACAGACCTATGTTCTGAATAATTACTACTTCACAATAAAAATGTATTCTCCTTAATAATAAGAATAATTATTGAATCAAGTGCCTGGTGGGTACAAGGATCGGCAGTAAAAATATCAAGTTCTCGATAAAATATTGGCACGCGGAACGTCATCGTAATCCGTTGAAATCACTTAATAAACAAAAATATTTATTTTTATCATGGCAAGCATTGAATTTAAGATGCGTTTACTTATTATTAGTTATTTATTTTATTAACGGTTGTTTATTATAAATTCCCTCGTAAAGCACGCGCCATGATATTTCGCCCGCCGTATAATCCGATTCCACCCGCAGGGGCTTACACTGCATCACATGACCCAGCGTTTATTGGATAATAATGGTAATGCCGTGTAAATATGGCGCTCTAATCGTATTCATGAATTCCGCGGGAGATCAAATCTCACCGCAGATGTAATAACACTTAATATTGATGGGAAATTGGTTCACATTCTATGGTTTTACTTGTATTTCAGATGATATGAAAATCGAAGAATTTAACCGAAGTTTCTATGCACTTCAATAATCTATGTACATATATAAATGTTTTCTATACTGACGTGCACATTTTATCCGATCTAAAGAAAATTTTGCGTAATTACTCTTAGTGTACTATACAAAACATAATGTACCCTCCGCCTGGCCACCTCATCCCTTCTCTCGATATAAACATGTACAAGGTGTCCCAAAAGTATTTTTCATAATAAAAATTATATATCAAAATAATGGATAGGTTTAATAAAAAAATGTTTATATTGCATTTAAGTACAGTTCCTGGGAATTTATTTCTTAAAAACCATGATCCGTTATTTCTTTCGCACTCTTCTAAATGGAAGAAAAAATTTCTGAGAACTGCTCGGCACGTATTCTCCGTGATCGCTGCCATTTCTACTCGGATATTTTCTTTTAATTGGTTCAGAGAGGGAGGATTGTTACTATATATATTTGATTTAAGGTAGCCCAATAGGAAAAAGTTCATTGTTGTCAAGTCAGGGCTACGTAAATGTCAATTTATGTCACTGGAAAGGATATGCTCCACAGCGACTGAATTCCCATGGACGCGGCTTCCGAGCGGCATACCCCAGCCTATCGCCTGCTCGTTGTGTTGGTGCAGCGAATGAATCAAAATGAAAAAGACTTTTGACACACACTGTATTATATTAAATCTCATCAGCTCCGAATTTATCTGAGTTACACTCTCAAGATCCTGAAGAAAATATTGTCATTCCATCTCATCCCGGACATCGTCTCCCTCCCTGTGTCAAATATTGCATACATCGTTACATTAGAGCCTGCGCGAAACAATGGCACCTCTTATATGAAGAGAGATGTTATGATTTTATACATACAATAGCATAACTACGCCAATCCAGCCAACGCGGTGATAGGGGACCAAAATGTTCGCGTTCTACAAATCTGTTAGTTTCAGAACTCTTACGAGTATTGATACTTTTTCAGCCCTTATACGAACTAATAATTTTTTTAATTCATCACAGAAAAAAATGATTTAAAAATTTATAAAAATAATTTCTCACTTGTATTAGGAACGCTAGACTATTAAAACCGCTGAAAATGTAAAATTATTTAGATAATTTGTATGTAAATGCTCTATTTTAAATACAAAAATCCTAGATCCTTTGTTTATAGAAATAAATATATGAGGTCTCTATTTTATTTTGCATTGGGGCTCAATTTTAAAATTTCGCCACTGCACACATATGTAGATGGATACTTAGTGTAAGAAAACCAGCTATATTTGTTCCGTTCTATGCAATATTTAGACACATTTTAAACTAACACTCTTAATGTAATGTTCTAGTAAAGTATAATACTTCTAGTAAAATCGTACTAATTATTTGCTATTTCATATTTAGGTATAAATAACATGCAAAAAGCAATATACTATCGCTGATTTCTGATTAATTGGAGATACAGTGAACAAATACAATAATACTAAAAATGAATGTAGGTTATGATTTGATTGATTTAATTTCACATTTAACGACTCTATTGGCATCGTCAAAAAGAATCAACAAATTATAATAGGCCCCTTACGTCACATGCTCATCGTACGTCAAACATCAAATGTCATAATAGTTTGTTAGTTAGGTTAGCTTAGGTTTTTAATCTCCCCAGCAGCAGTTAAATTGGAATTATCGTTTGTAATTTAAAGCCTTATATTAATAAAAATGTTAAATAACCTACGCTTACTTTCAGAATAGATAGTTGTAGGGATATATGTTGGTTTTAGCTGACACTTGTGTACACGTGTTAATAAATCTCGTTGTCAGATCGAAAGCTATGTACACTGGTTTGAGTTTTCGTCTCTTTCTAACAAACTCAAGCTAATCTCTAAGTTTAATTCCTGATTAAAATCTCAACACGTGTATGTGGTATTGAAATGTATCTCAACTAAATCTCTGAGATTATCTCATCATGTCTCCTTCCCTGGACACGAGCCCTATTTTATATAAACGAATATGGAGGTACTCTTTCATGATTCTCAATAATACTTACTTTTTGTTTAAATAAACAGTTTTTTCGAATAAATTACAGTTATTAAATTGGTTTCTTGATAATCTTATTAAATCAGATATGTCTAAAGATTAATTACAATATTTTTGTAATTTATTTTTGTAGCATAAATAGTACATATGAAAAAATAAAGGTAATTACTTTACTAGATGTGGTCTGTTCTAAAGCAATTACCTGTACAGTTTTTACAAGTTATAATTGCTTAAAGGTAAGTAAGTATAATGTTAAGTAAGTTATAAAAAGTTATGTGAAAAAAGTACAATCTGAAGATATAAAATATTATTGAAAAAAAATTATAAAAATATATAATAGTTGGAGACAAAAATGTGTAGGTAGTTAGGTTAGCACAAATGACAAATTTGATTAACTTTGCTTTCTACCCACATCAAGCAACCACTTTGTTATTTTTGGTTTGAAGCCGTTAATCACTTTAGATCCTTTAAGGTCTAGTAGCAATTTGTTAAATATTCGCGGAGCACAAAATAAGAAAGTTCGTTGAGCGAATTTGGTATTAAATTAAGGCACTGGATAGTATTCTAAGGCTTTGCTCCTTGTTTCCTTTGGATCGAATCGTGAAAGTAGAGTTAATTTTTTATTAAAAAATTGTTTTAAGATTGCTCTGGTAAACAGTTGTCTTATATCCAAAACTTGGAAAGATTTAAAGAGTTCTTCAGAGTTAAGTCAAAATGGTATCTTGTTTATTACTCTGATGACCCATTTCTGAGCCTTAATTAGAGAATTCATTGAAGTAAGAGCTGTACCGTCCCATGCACATATTTAGTAACTGATGAGACTCTGACAAAGTGAATAGTATACCATTTTTAATAAAGTAATATTCATGACGCTGCATAAAACTTTGAAAATATAAATTAATTTTCTCACTTTAGAGCTCACTCGGTCAATATGAGTAATCCATCATAATTACTGTAAATAATACTGCATTGCATATTTTTGTTGATATACGAGTAGTCCCGATTCAGCAAATCTTTTTGAGTTCATTCTAAACTGTTCATCCGTTAATCAATTTGGAACTAATCCAAAAGTTCACCATTTACGATCTTTCCTCCCCTGGTATTATTTTAAATTAAGAACCCTTCGGCATATTATCTAAAGAAGCATTTATCGATAATACATATAACATAAATAGATAGAATATGTAACAGAACCTACATTTTTTTATTACAGTGCAGAGCTTCATCTCCGTGGTGTATAATTTTTGCAGGATTTTTCCTTCGTGTTACAAAAATAGTATATAATATTCTTAATTAAATAGTTGTATTATACAGTATCTACCTAACCTTTAGTATTGTTTACATAAGCTCGCTATCTCCATAATGAAAAACTTAATAAAATAGAGACGAATTAAACTAATCATCTCTGTTATGTTCTACTCCTTATTGGAACCGAGAAATCTTCAGGCAGACTATAGTAGGAGTAATAGGGATAATGTAAAGACATGGATGTTGTCTCAAATACGTTCAAACTGTTAGTTAGTTTTAACAAATGTTTATCTGTCTTTCTGTTAACTGTAAAAAATGTTGTAGAAAAGTATTAGGAGTTAGATTTGGCGATAGTTTTTGTTTAATATCCTTACAGATAATTTACTCTGAAAACAATAATTTCAAAGATACATGGAAATATGTTCCTGATTTTCGAGTGCAAATGATAATATTTTTAATCGGTGTGTATTATAATATATGTGGATCAATATACAATATGGAGATAAAATTAAAAAGAAATACGCTGGAGGCGTTTGTGTTGTAATGTTGGCCCCACATGATGCATAAACTCAGAATTAAAACAGACTTCACAATGTGGTGAAAATAGCCTTAAAAAACTGGTAACACTCATCAATACCGAAGGCAAGAGAACAAGAGGTCTATCCTTTGAAAAACGACAGACCAAATAAAATAAATATATGAGAGAAATATGTGTAGCGGAAAACCAGAAAAAAATTTTGTCCAGACAAGATCCACAGAAGTGGGAATATACCCAGAGTACTGCCTTCGGATATCTTCCCACTAATTATTTATACCATTATTGAGACTGTGAATTGATTATTTGTAATTTTTTAAGCAATCACTGGTACCTACACTAGAAACTAAGCCCCCGAGAGTTAAATCTCAGTTACTAATCATCGTCATAATCGAACACAATCACAGTCACAATAACGATTTATCTAGCTTATTTATAATAGACTATATATATAAATATATAGAGAGAGAGAGATATATGTAAAATAGCCATAAATATGAAAATTAACTTTGACACATAGTTTTGTTCCATCAGTTCCAGTTATTTAAACAACCGAACCCTCTAACGACTGAAAGAAATCTGAAGAGGCTAGACCGCGGTCATAAAGTTTTCCTTCGCTTCTTTTCCGTAAACTTTCAGAGAAAAAACGAACCCTCCAACAATACAAGTCGCGTCGGGGGAGAGACCACCCTGCCGGGAAATCGTGAGTGCGAGGAGGTCGAACGCTGCCGTCGGCGACCGCGGGGGTGTAGCGTTATTTCGGTGGGGAAGTCAAAGTATATGAGGATGTCGGGACCAATCACAGGGGTCGTTTATCTTCATTCCAGCGCCGCAATTAGACGGGTCGTTGGCTGCAGCGGGACGCGGCGGGCGGGGGAAGGGGGGCCTCAGATGAATCGGTGCAATAATGCGGGAAAATGACAGTTCTAGAGAGGGAATATTTGAAACGCCGGCTTTGTTGTGCGAATTCAATCAGTAGCGGGCGCGGCGGTGCGCCCGCGGTTTCATCCGGCTTTGAATTAGTTATTAGATAATAATTCTGGTTTCATTCCACAATGTGATTGTACTAGTACTAGTTGTAATTAATTAACCGTGCTCGAGCAAATAAACTAAATTAAACAACCAATATATTTTTAATGAAATCACATTTTTATTGTGAAATTGCACTTTTCATTGCGGGAGAGAAAATATGCACAAGAATAAGTCCAGACATGACATTAAAATTACTGGAATAATAGCACCTTTATATTGAACATTACATTTTAATTTTAACTAGTTTTCTTTTTATTTTTGCACTGATATTTTTACAGTAATTTCATTGCATTAACTACCATATCAGAAGAGCACTGTCTGCTATTATACAGTAAAATAGTAGTGTAGCAGGCAGGGCACTGAATTAAGTGTTTTTACTTTGCTGTCAAGATCCTCATTATTTTCATAAGGATGTAGCACTCTGAAGTGTGAGTATAAAGACAAAAATTCTAAATGAAATTACATAATCAACAGAGTAATTGGTAACTCAATCTCCAGGCAAGATAAAGTTCTGTGATAACTAAATATTTTTTCGATAGATAGATTTTCAAAGTGATCTATTTAAACAATTTAATCACATTTTCATTTGTTAAGTTCAAATTAAATCAGCTTCTTCATAATAAAAACAAATTATTTGACAGATATTTGTAGTTAAGACTCAAAGAAAAAAAAAATCTCAGCAAATAGTTAATAAAAATGGATTAGTAGTCCTAGCGTCATTTAGCGGGTTTTACTAAATGGTTGAAACATTGTAATATATAAAGATATTTACTTTGAACATTTTGTTTTGTTTGTGTGACTAAAAATAATAAACAGTAAAACAAGGCTTGTTGGTCTAGTGGTAGGCACTTGATTCAATAATTCTTGTCTCATTCCAGGAGACATAAGAGTTAGTTCTATTTCCATAGAACAAGCACTAACCTTTGTTTGAAAGTAGTAAGAATGTTTAAGAGACACATTCCGCATCTCGCATCTCTATTAACTATTAAATTTGATAAGGACGGTATATATAGGTTACTGTAGCGTAATTGGTTTGAGTATGATTTGTTATTTGTGTCTCTCTAAGTGATGCATATATCCAAATTAATTTTAGTCAAAATAGGTAATTAAAATATTACGTTTGATTTTAGAATATCTATATTTGTACATCACTAAGATGGAATCAATTAAATCCAGCCTTCAATGTAGGTCATTTATACGATTTTTGTTATTAAATAATGATGGTTGATAACGAAAAACTTGACCAGATAAACCAGGTACCAGAACTTACTTACTTACCGTCATGCCATTTCTCCACGGCGGTAGGCAGAGAGGATAGAGCGCAACACTCTTCTGTCCTGACGCACAATTTTCGTCTCATCCACATTGATACATCATCTCAAATAAGCTCGCCGATTATTAAGGCTTCTAACGGGACCATCATCTCCTCATTCATCCGTTCCATATGACCAAACCACCTAAGTGATTCTTTACATTATTTCCTTATTTCTTTATTCTTTACTCTGTTATCAATACAATTGCTCTGCTACATATTCCGAAGTGAGGCGAAGTGGGAAATATATATACCGCAAGTCTTGCCTCGGTTGATAAGTTCCCGTTAGATATTCCATTCAAATCGCCGTGCACTTTATTCACTGCAGTCACCCTCCTTTCGATATCTTTTTCAGCCTTTCTGTTTCTATCAAATATACTTCCCAAATATACAAACTCATTTACTTGTTCCAAACATTCATTACCTACAAGTATTTTGCACGGTTACTTGCTTTTCCCCTTCTCGAATACCATCACTTTCGACTTGTTGACATTCATAATAAGGTCGCTTTCCTTGCATACATCGTACATTCTACTCACTAGACTCTGTAATTCTTGTTCATTATTCACTATTAATACTGCATCATTGGCGTATAATGAACAACATAAATCAAATTGTCAATTTTTACTCCTACATTAATATATTCCAGTTCTTTCATACAATTATCGATATACAAGTTGAACAGCCATGGAGATATTACACAACCTTGCTTGATACCCTTCGTAATGTCAAACTATGGTGTGAATGATCTATTGATTCTTACACACGCAGAACTTCCTTCATATAGAGATGCGATTGCGTGTGTAAGTTTGCTATTCACCCTGTAATCAGAGAGTACTTTCCAAAATCTTTTCTCTATATCATACGCCTTTTACACTCAACAATATAAATCAATCCAACCATAAAAACGTTCATCAATACCCTAACTGACAATACAACAACAGCAACATTAATTCACATAACTACACGTTGTAACACCAATGCTAAACAAAACTCATTTTTCGACCGACCACCTCTTTATTTCAATTCACAACCAAACGAACTAGACATTTTCAATACTTCAATTACCTCAATTAAATCTAAATTCAATACATAAACTTAAATGGCTTTTTTTCACGCAGATTTTTATTCCCTATACCATTTTCATTTTCCTTTCTTCTTACCCTCCCGTTCACCTCGAATATCTTATTTTCTTTTATTAACTTTTTTCTCTCAGTTTATATTTTTATTCTCAACTGTTTCTCTCACATTTTGCTGCATTTTAGTCCTCTTTAAATATTAAATTGTACTCGCTGTATAAAGTATATTGTATCTTACGAGAAAACATGTAACTGGTTTAATTATTGTTTAGCTTTAATTATGATTTTAGTATTTAATGATAAACTGTATGTTTTCCGAATAAAATAACATAAATTAATATGAAATACCTCATACTTGATTATGGCAAGAACATTGCAAAGTCTATCAATATTTGATTTATCTGGTCATCTTGGATCATGGACTTTCGTGGATGTTCTCCATTTTTGATGCCATAAATATTCTCTCTCTTCTCACTCCATTCCAGTATTCTCATGCATTATTACGATATACCTAAATGATGTATTTAATTCCGACAATTACGAAACATAATCAAAAGCTACAGATACTCTCGTACACCGATATTTACATAAGAATTAATTAAGTTAGTTAATCATGTCTCCTGTTTTATATGTCATTAATGAATATTTTTGCCTTGTTTCAGGTTTGGTTTAAGAATCGACGCGCGAAGTGGAGGAAACGCGAGCGGAACGCCATGAACGCGGCCGCGGCCGCCGCCGCAGACTTCAAGAATGGCTTCGGCTCTCAGTTCAACGGCCTCATGCAGCCCTTCCCCGACACGGATTCCCTGTACTCGTCCTACTCATACAACAACTGGGCGGCTAAGGTGCCCAGCCCCCTCGGCACCAAGTCCTTTCCTTGGCCCGTGAACCCACTGGGCTCCGTCGTGCCCGGCAACCACCACCAGGGCTCGGTGAATTGCTTCAACGCCGCGTCATCCGTGACGAGCATGGGCTCCGGCACCATGCTGCCCGGGGGCATGGGCGGCGGGGGCGGCGGCGGCGCGCCGCCCTGCCCGTACACCGCGCCCCCCAACCCCTACTCGGTGTACCACCACCGCGGGCCCGCCGAGCCCTGCGCGGCCATGTCCTCCAGCATAGCCAGCCTGCGCCTCAAGGCCAAGCAGCACTCCTCGGGCTTCGTGTACTCCTCCGCCGGTCCCGCGGTATCTCGGGCGGGCTCCGCGGGGCTGTCGGCGTGCCAGTACGCTGGCGTGGGTGTGGGGGCGGACAGGACCGTCTGAGAGGAGGCCGCCGCCCCCGGGGGGCGCAGGGCCGGCGCGGAAGACAGGGATGACGGGAGCCCCATGTCCTCTATGGAAAGGCACGCGGCACTAGAGCGCTGAGCGACCTCAAACAGCGCGGCATTTTATTTTTTTACGATAGTCGGTGTATTATAATCCCGCTTTATCGGGCCTAGTACGAAAGCAGATATAATTAATTACCTACCGTTTAATTTCACCTGTAAAATTCTGAAATTACTTTCTTCGTGCTAGGTGTGTATGATTCCGATATCGAAGTATGAATAAATGACAATCCAAAATTTGTTTCATGGAAAATCATTTTCATTTTTTCACAAGATGTTTCAACTATTTCACTGCACAAATCATTAATTTACTCAATGAACATGAACTTTTAAGCCTACATGTGCACACTTTAAAATTTCCGTACCTAAATGCTTTTTATTTGCAATGGTCTCGCCGAATTCAATCAGCACTTATCATATATATAAAAGCCTAAACACACAATACGGACTCGCATGTCGAAATTTTCCCAAAAGCCCAGTGCAATTATTTTAAATAAATGTTGTAATATAATTATTATTTTATTACTTCTAGAAGTCCCTTCTACCAATTTTATATTTTGCATCGTGTAAATATTATTTTTAATTTTACATGAAAATTACCGAAATTATTTCATAGTATTTTTTGAATAATGTAAAATTGTTATATCCTGCGTAACTAACACATACAGTTACGAATAGTGATAATTATATCGTAGAGTGGTGATTACTTGTAAAAATTGTAACGATAAGTTTAATTGATATATGAAAATAATTTAATCAAATGATGAAAATTGTAAACTTAAGAATTTTTCCGAAAGGATTGATGTATGTTACCGATACTTCAGTGTATTTACTGCACTGGCCTAAAGTACCTTAATATCCAAAGAATTATTATAACATGTAAATAATATTTATTTACAGTACATATTTATTTTTTACATTTTTCACAATAATATATTTATTAAAACAACAGTAAATTTTATTTTGCAATAAATATTCCTTTATATGATTTTTATACGGATGAAGGAAAGAGACAAGGTCCTTTTAAAATTAAATTTACTATAGGGAAAATTAAATTTGTAAAATATTGTTTTTTAATTGCCGAAAACGTGTTAACTATGTAATAAATAAATCGTTGAATGCGGGACCTCTTGATTGATTTGTAATATTCCATTAGAATTTTTTTACGTTGACAATATTTTATTCCAGTTAACCGGGAAATGGTTGCTAAAATATATAGGTTTATATATTTTATATGATTTAAAGAATTTCTTTAATATCATGTTGCAAGGTTGTGTTATAATTAATATCCCTGAAATGTTTATTAATTTTATTTTATTTTATTTCACCATCGTGCAATGATGTCAGAATAAAATTATTTGCAAAAATTATATATGCCTAATTATTTTCTTTACGATTTAAACATTGGTACTTGAGATTATTAAAATTTATCATTTTCGCTGTATTTTTGTTTTTATTATATTCATGCATAAATATTTCGTCTGAGTAGAATACTCTTTAGAACATTTTTTTTAATTTTTAAGTTAAAAATTACGCGTTTTTATTTTTCATTAAATTATGCGGCAAATATTATTTTATTATACAATATATCATCGTGTACATATTAAGTTATAACGACTTTTCAATAATAGGTTGTATGTATCTGATAAGATTTAATGATGATAATAAAATATGAACTTATTATTAATTAAGACCACATTATTACATAAAACCCCATTCTTTGCATATCGTTTGTAACTCCATCGAATCGTCTAGTCACAATAAAACCAAACATAATCAAACCAAACTCGTTTTTATTTCCAAAAACATAATCCTCATGTTCCTTAAACTCACCTTATCATAACATATTATTTTTGTGAGTGATGTAAATACGAAAACAAAAATTTTCGCACTATTTTAAGCTAGAACTAATACTTAGAACCCCTCGAATGGCAAAGCGCACTGAAACAATTAATGATACATAATTGATTGTCTGCGTCCTTCGGAGAAGCTGATAGTTGCTGGAAAAATTTAACGCTATAGGAAAAAAGCGAGCACTTGCTATTTTATTTGGTTACCCGTCTTGGGATCTTGATTGGAATTTATTATATTTTTAATTAAAATTAAATGTCAAATTATAATACAATACTATCATTTACTCATTATCGATCGCTGTATGATGTTTGACAATGGTTATGCTATTAATAGTATCCAATTCTAAAGAGACTAATTTATTTCAATTTCTACATTCCAACATCATTCAACATCGTCATCTTTGATGGTACATAAGGATTTATTACGATATTTATAATTCAGCAGGAATAAACTTTATATTTAATAAAAATACTTTTTTTATATTTTTTTATTTATTTTAATATTAGAAAATATAATACATTTTTAGAATAATCAGTAGGATATATATTTCTTTTAACATTTATTTCTTCTCTGTGAGAGTAAGACTCGTGTATAGAGAAGGAGTATATACGAGAGTTTATGTTTCAGGTAGTCTGTGTACATATTTTTTTTACTTCAGATACAAATTTATAGTAGTCTGTAATTTTTCTAAATATGATTGGAAGATTGTTAAAAAAATTGATAAATATAGTGATTTTGGGTTGCTGTATATTTTAGTTTTGGAATATCAATTTGGTCTCTAAATCTTGTAGATCGGAATTCGCTTCTAAAATTTAATTGATTTTAGAACTCTTTAGAACACTTAGAATGATTGAATGCATATAAGAACTACATGAATTATAGTGTTCACAAATTCCGTTATATCTCATATATATACAAATAAACTTTTTAATTTAGGGAAGTTTCGAGGTCTCTTGATCACGATTGAAAAGGCGTATTTAATTTTTTCGGAAGGTGCGTAATGATACCCCTTGCAATAGGTAGTATTTCTAATAAAATTTACTTAAAAATCTGTGCATACGAAATAATCTAAATTACATAATTTTTAGATATTCATATAAGTACGTATTATGTTTGTATATTTTATACATATACTTACACAAAAATAATTCAAAATCTGCGTGGTGATGTGTTAACTAGAATCATGTGTTTATATATATGTGTAATATTATATAAATGTATACGATACACGGTGATATCACTAACAAAAAAGGAAAAAATAGGATGTTCATACAGCCATACATTAAAAAATAAATCAGTGCAATTAAGCATATTCATAAACATTTAAAAAATAAGGAAAACATAAAAAGTTTAATAAAGAATAAATAAATATTTTAACCAGAAAAAGAAACTTTTAAATATCGTGATCACGTTGCACATTCCATCACGCCATGAACAAACACAATAAAAATATCTCGCCTGAGGACGTCCTCCGTGTCTAGTATGACTGTTAGTTAAAAAATTAAGTAATTATTTTACCAATCAAACATTCATAGTTCTCCATAACTTCCTGTGAAAGTTAAAACCAGGTTGTTCTATCGTCATGTATACCACAAGCTCCATGTTGGATTGGTAGAAAAGCAAAATGATTTTTTCAAGATCTTTTAAAATTATGCAGAAATCGTATATTTTTGTTATATTAAATTTGTTGCACTTTTTTTAAATCTTCATTTGTGAAGCATATTCAACCGAAAAGTATTATTTATTTCTACAAAAGCACATTAAACACCATTCAATTTTATAAAATGACGCACACGCGTTCCTTAGACGGCGAGTCATAAACTGGAAATAACAAAAATACCCAAACCAACAACATACAATTATTATATATTATACAACATGACCTTGTAAAAATCCGCAATCACTTTGCATTTTCCTGCTTTAAAACTACTCCATTTAAACTACCCGATCGCCTCACAATGTAGAAAATAGTACATAGCGTATATATAATATCTGCAGAATGTATAAATACATTTTATCAAAGTTAAACTGTTGTCAGAAACGCCGTATCTTCAAGTAACACGTCGTTATAGCGGCATCCGTCAGGTTTCTCGTGGAAATATTAAAAAATGATGGATGACTGTCGACAAGATAGCGGCAATATTGTGGAGAGAAAATAAAACAACTGAATACCGCTTTTCGGGCGGGAAACCTGTCCGACGCCAGCGCCGCCCCGCGACGCTCCGTCTAACCGCAAAGGGGCGTGACGTCACTTGACACCCGAAGCAATTTTTCATACATCATCATTATCTGCCGACGCCTCGCCCCAGAGTGAAGACATATCGAGAAACCAAACATAATACTTTGTAAAATTAATGTTGTTTTAATGAGATATAAAATGCTGCTTGTCATGTTTTAGATATTTTAAAATTATTATTTATATGATTTTTCCCTTTGAATTTGAAAAACGAACTCAACTAAATCACAAATAAATAATACATATACGTATAAATGCACACAATTAAAACTTATCAAAATACTATAACCAAAACAATATTGTTTATTATTTAGATGGGCTACACCGTTTAAAAATTAAATAATTTATTGTATTTTATTTATCTTTTATGCGACATACACAGTATAGATTTTTTTAGTTATTCTACTCATTTAATTTACTCAGAGCGCGTAGAATAAGTGTTTTATTTTCATATATGACATTTGATTATAGACAAACTTACCTCGGAAAGAGTAAATACAAAAAAAAGGGTGTCCAGCGGTTAATATTAAATTTTTAAAAATCTACAATATTATTCTCATATTTTATTTATACATAATGGAGTTTAACGATGCTAATTTAACGTTTTATAAACAATATTGTCTAAATACCGTCCATTTCTCTTAAGAAACTCTTGCAATCGGACTCTTAAATTTGCGAACACGCGAGAGGAAAGCGTTGGTTCAATGGCAGCAACTTCACGGCGGATATTTTATTGTAGGGCCTGAATTGTTCAAATATTGTTGCTAGAAACTCTCGACTTGAGGTATCCCTACAAAAAAAGTCACACGGTTTAAGGTCCGGTGACCGAAGTGCCCAGAGTATGTCTCCGTACTTGCTTATTAATTTATTGGGAAAAATTCCCCATAGCTTCTTCATTAAAACTCTAGCTGTGTGTGGAGTAGCCCAATCTTGCTGAAATTATATTCTGTTGTTGAACCCGAAAAACAGCTGCAGTTGCGGTACCAAAAACTTGTCGATCATTCGGTAATACACGTCAGCAGTGACTGTCTCTCGCTGGTTAAAAAAATTAGAGCCAATTATCTCTCGGGCAGAAATTGCACACCACACTGTCGTCTTTGGACAATGAAAACGTTTATGATGGTATTTCCTTAGATTTTCGGGGCACCAGTATCTCATATTCTATTTATTAACATAGCCATCGATATGAAAATATCATTCGTCAGTAAACAATATTTTTCCAAGCATTCGTGCTGTTTCAAAACGTTCCAGCATCGTTTTTGCTAAGGTTTTACCTAAAGAATAGTCATTTTCGTTGAGAAACTGCATGATTTGCAGTTTGTATGAGTAAAACTGTAGTTTTTTTGTTAAAATAACGTGCACTGTTGATTTTTATTCTAGTACAGGCTGCAGTCTTCCTTATCGATTTACGCGGATCGCACATAATTTCACGTCGAACTTGAGCCACATGTTCTGGCGTCGCTGTTGACGTTGATGGTCCCGGAGGAGTTTGGTTAACCATTGCCCCTTCTTGTCTGAACTTTTGAACCCAACACCAGATAAGTTGCGTACTCGGCCCATCACCTACTCGTCGAATATTAACAAAAAGCGCGACGCATACGAACCAATGAATCACCGCAATTTAAATATTGCTCAACCGCGAACGCGCGGTGCGCTCCCGACCAGTGACTCATTGCGACTGGCAAATCCGTAAATCACGTGCGTTGAACAATATCCCTCCCACTTACCTCATTCGAATGGTTTACGAGCAATTACAATTTAATCTTGAAATTTTTCCGCTGAACATCCTATATATAGTTTTTAAGTAGTAAATTTTGTCAGGTATAACTAAAAAAAATGTATTTTGTTAACTTGTATGCACATATTATTCAATGTCAAAATTTATTTAACATATTAAATAATAAGTTTATATCCCGTCCATTTTCTATTTTTTGTTAACTATCACACTACTACACTATCTCATTTGTATGCACTATCTATTTTATTATTATATACGTAATAAAACACAACATCGTGAGCAAAAAATATATAATTAATATATTAGGTAATTTTATTTGTAACGTTTATCAGCTTATTAATAATTGCCATTATTTTGAAAGCCCATTTCTCAAAAACGTGATTAGTATCAGAGTGTTGTACAGTAATAACTGTGATAAAAAAGATAAAATCATAATTAATGTTACTGTTACACGTTATTATTTGTATATTTAAATGTTATTATGTATGGTACGTTTTATTAGTTACTATACAAAAGTATTTGCTTTTTTGCTATGTATATTATTTTTAATTCTCACAATATACTTGTGTATATATCAGTCGGTAGTCGAATATCGGTACACTAAAAAAATATGACTGATTAATATCAAATTGTGACACGCTCGTTTTACGTGATCCTTTAACCTTTACCATACCGTGATATAAAATACTCGTACGCAGCCATGCTGTCAACTCGTGTTACCGTAAGAAATTAAAGTTCTATTAGTCAATGAAATGTGAAAAAATGCCTTTGAAAAAATTGTTGAAGCTATAAATACTGAGCATGAAATGTTAAAAAAATATATAACATTATAATTCGGAGCGTTCATCAAGTTTAGCATAGGAGGTTGCATTGTGTAATACAATCTTCCATTTTATCTATCTTCATTTAATTAGTGAGAAAGATACATCATTATATTCATATGTTTGTTATTTTTTTCACTGTAAAATTGATGTGTGATTTGTATTTTTGTTAACATATTAATTTTACAACGGATTAAATTGAAATATAATTAGTTTTGTAGGATTCCCTTACATAATTGATTTTTCACTAGTCATTTCTAAGCGTAAATATTTTCCTTATAATTAACTACAATGTGAATTGCATGTTGCGTATAATTACCGAAATATTACAGGTTTAATTAGCGCGGTAGACCTGTGTTACTGCATGGTTTTGGAAGGGTTAAAAGGAAGCCCTAAACACCCCGTGACTTCTTCGAGGCGAAGGTTTATATATCCAGCTTATTATTAAAAATAATCCTCTCAATAAAACACTAAATCATACCGTAGTTACAGCTCCTACAAACAACATACAAAGCGACCCAGCTACTATGAACATGTGTCAGTTTATACTATAGTGACCTGCCCGGCCTACCCAAGCGGCCTTATAAATATACCGCGTACGGAGTGGGAATACCGAGAATTAGGACCCAGGGGTAGGGGTTGCAGACATGATTGCATTACATCATGAGCCGACAGCCGGGTAGAAAGACTGATGACGCGTTGCTAGGCAACACTGGCGTAGCGACGGCGGTCATCTTTCAAGAGCCTACACCGGCTGTTTATCGTAGCGTTTACGACGTATAGGTTTGGCCTGCCTATACGGATTTAGGTAGAGATTAAATTGTGTACGAGTATATTGATACTGCAAGTATTTCAGTATATTTAATATAATTATTTTCATTTATTTTACATTTATATTTTTTAGAAGTTTACACGGGTCGTTTGGTTCATATTGAGTTGCGTTTACGATAGCTATAATGCATAATAATATGCATTATTATAATTTATAATATAATGTATAATTGTAACTGTTATTTTGATACTAGCGAAACACTAAAATAATTACGAAACTAATGATTTTCATTTCACAGAAAAAAGGTAAAGAAGTGCAGTTATTATTATATTATATATTGTTACGTAGCAATCTGGCTCCGGCGAATCGAACGTCAGGGCAATTCCACCGGCGTTGTGTTGCTGACATGAAAGTGTGGGCTCGGTTGGAATGAGTTCTGCTCACTTACCTTCAGCTGACGACCTTTCTCTTTTAAATGTGGTAAAATTAAATGCTGTGTAATTCGGACTGGTAATCTATCCTAAATAATGAAATTATTAATTTAAATATGAATTAAATATATTAATTAGAAAAATATACAGATTAAATTGATTTTATGTGTATATCTTTCTAATTAATATATTTAATTCATATTTAAAATATCACAGACCGTCTGTTCTGAATAATTACAACTTCACAATAAGAATGTGTTCTCCTAATAATAAAGTTGTATCAATGTGTCCAAAATTTAATAAAAATGAATTGATAATTCTGGCGTCTGCTATCAGTTTACTCAAAGGTATTTGGAATTCTGTAAAAATAATATAGATGGCTCTTTTAAATAATGGAACGATTAAATGTATTAATATCAAAAAAGTAACATATATTCGAAAATTGTCGCTAAAAATATTGTCGCTGTAGCATAGTTGGATAATGCACCTTCCCCGGTTAGGAAAGAGATCCAGGTTCGAATCTCGGTGGCGCAACAACAATATTTTTCGATAAAATTGATTTTATATGTATATCTTTCTAATTAATATATTTAATTCATATTTAAAATATCACAGACCTATGTATTTAATAATTACAACTTCACAATAAGAATGTGTTCTCCTAATAAATTATTAATTTAACTGAACTTGTTTAATACAGAGAAATATTAAATATCACGACCATTCCGTTCTGGCATCAAATGCAACATTAACAAAGAATGCGGAACAATAATAATCTCGAATTGATTCGATTCCTCTCGGATATGAAACGCGGCAAATCTTCTCCGTAAGATTAATCCCACCTCCATGGTGATAAGCGGTCCTACCCGCTTGACATTATAATTGAGATAAAATGGTCACGCAACCTTAAATTCCATGCGTCTTAATCAGCACACACATTTGATCCTCCAAAGTATAGGATCGCATCGGTTGTCACACTGGATGTTGCCCGATGATAGATAGCCAGGGTACCTTCAACTACTCTCTCACAGCATTGTCCATTCCAGTTGCCACGTGACACCAACATCAAACTACCGGGTCATCTACCGCGTAGCCCGAGAAAAGAAATTGTTATTACCTGCATAGGAAGAGAGTACTACAATAGAATGCAGATGGCGCACTAGTATTTCCAAGATATGATCTATAGTCTGATGCCGATTACTGCCGAACACCGACCGCGCGCGCCCGCCGGGCCCGCCTACTCGAGAAGAAGTGCCGCCGATCGGTGTCGTCTCTAGGTACGAATTATAGATGAAAAAGAATGTACGAATCTACCTTCGCGAGGATCAATGTTGACCGCTATACGAACACGGCCAGTTATTTAAAAAGGTTTAATAATTTTAATATTGGATCGATAATATAGGAAAGATAATATTAAAATAAAATTTTAATGGTTCGAATAGTATCCACGAATATGATTTTTAAGAGATAATCTCTGAGACACGCGTGGGATTCTTCGGAAATAACTCGGCATTCATAATCACGCTTGCCAAACATCAATCTATTGACTATTCCGTTCGTCAGTTGGGCGAATTTTAATCCACCAGTTAAACCGGAATAAATGTTTGTAATTTAATTTCTAACTTTAATAGTAAATAGTTGCAAGTACATATGGTTCTAGGTGATGTTGACTCGCTGTCAAATCGAACATTACGCACACGGGTTTTTAGTTTTTGTCTCATTGTACAAATCTCAAACTGATCTTTGACTTTATTTCCAGATCATAATCTCAACTCGTGTACATGGTACTGAAATTTATCTCAACTAAATTTCTGAGCTTTATCTCATCATTCCGCGGACACGGGCATAATAAGAATCAGTGTAATTCCGTTAGTGTGAAATACACCTCAAAATACCTTAATTGCGAAGAGCACTTTACTGCTTAATGATATAAAGTCGTTAACCGTTATGTTAGAACAAATTAAATTTAAATACAACCCACACAATTCTTATTCATAATAATATACAAAATATACTAACAATTTAACAAAATTATCTAACACATATACACAATACCATATCATCATATCATATACGTCTTAGGGTTAATCAGAAACAATTAAACACAACGTACCCCAGTCTTGTCCACATTAATATTGTATTATTACTATCCTTCAAATTTAATCCATCCATGTCTTCATAGTCACTGTCCACGTAATTTTCCAAATAAATAATCAATTTGATTTGATTTATACAATTTTTCACGTAATATGTCATTTTATTTAGATTTCGAGATCGAAAGTTACCAATATTGTGTGAAAATTTAAAAACTAAGAAATAAATTTAAACATTTTCAACTTAAAGTCATTTTTGTGTATTACAATTTATAAAATACTGGCTAATATATAAAAGTATTCAGATTAAGAAATATTACATATATTGTTGCATTAAGAATGTATATTGTATATAAATATATAATATAATATATATTTTTGGAAAGTTTTTAATCCCAAAATAAACGATTCTGTTGTTTTTGAATAATTACGTTTCATTCATCAAAATCTTATTTACATAAAGTCTCTCATTTTGCTTTGTCTTAAAATCCAGCTTAGTGTGTACTCCATTTCACAAAAAAGATACTCAAAATGTAATATTTTGCTTTTCGTCGTAATGAATTTAACGAATGAACATTTTAATAGAAGCGGAGAGAATGCTAGACGAAGAATAAATTAGTCTTGTGTATTAGAGAGCTTTCGCAAATACCGTAGTTATTTGTAGCGAGAGAGGAAAGCACTGCCATCTACCGTAATCAAATCACAATAAAAGCGCGCCATGTCAATATTTACGCGCTCTTTTTTCCCGCGCTATCCTCTATGGTCGTAAAAAAGGAGATGAGGGTTTAAATTTAAATGAAAAAGACCGAAGCGAAACGCAAATTTGCCATATGAAAACGAAGACTCTGGGAAAAGCGCGCGAATGAATATAATAATGGCGGATCGAGGATTTTGGGTTTTAAACTCTGGCCAAACTCATTCGCTGAAATTTATTGCTATTGAAGTGCTTATTGAATCATTTGGAGAAAAATATTTGACTTAAAGAGAATAAAATATACTGGATGAAAATTAGGATTAGGTTATCTCTGTAATAAGGTCCCGTTTTTAAAATACAGAAATTAATTACTTTATTGTTATAGGGAGATCCTTTTCGGGTTTACGTTCGCGAGTATACATATTTGGTAGAGAGTCATTTATTAGAGAGAAATTTTTGCATGGTTTGTATTTGGATGCGGGTTCAAAACGTGTGTTTCATCATCAACATCATCATCAACATCATCATCAACATCAATGGCGCAACACCCGGCTGTGAGCCCTGGCTTCCTCGAGCAACTTTTGCCACTCCATTCTGTTCTTCGACGCCCTTTTACCGAAAGTACATTACATACATTTACAGACATTTTACAACATATTGAACAACGTCAATAATTACTTTTGTTCGCTTTTTAAGTACGTTTAAGTTTGCAAAGTGTTATAACAATTGTTTCAAAAATCTCGAACTTTTTATTGTCATAGTAGTTGCAGGCTTCAGAATTTAATAATTGTTCCACTGATTTATATAGGGTATAATACTATCTAGTGCACAGTATTTTAGTGGTAGTTACATATTTAAAAAATGAGTCGAAAATGTTTAATATTTAAAAAAAAAGTCAAGCAGTTATGCGATTGAAATATTTTAATTATTCCAAATTATTATTTTATACTTACATAAATTCATAGTGTCAGTGCGGAGACAAACATCATACATATTGATATATGTTAATGCTAGTCTAAAAATTAGTATTTACACGTAATCCTAAAAATGCATCATTTAAATAATTCAACAAATTAATATATTACAGCTAATAAGTTCGATATACATATATATTTTTTGGATACATTTAGACTTTAGGAAGTGGAAAGTTTCGAATTTTAAGTCGCTAGGTTACTTTTTATTAGATGATTTAAGGCTTGAAGCAAATATATAGAATTACAATGGGTCGATTTCGGTAATAATTATTTCGAAGAACGTAGACTTAACGTAGCTTAACATGATTTTACCTAAATTTCATACGGTAATATTTTCCACCTTAAATATTTGCGACAAGTAATTCAGCCAGGTATCAACTTATAAAATATTGTGTTACATTCTACAAGTATATATGAATATTGTTTGAAAACGTCCGAATAAGTCTGAATTCCACCAGTCACGGGTTACACATTGGACCTATCCCGCCGCGATTCTAAATCTTTTTAGTATCGCTTACGTCTTTAGCATTTGAGCTTGTAGGATAATTTTTATCATAATATTGGATTTTTGTCAGCTTGCAATAAATTGCCTTATCGGCCACGATATTATTTAGTAAAATTGATATTTTATTTTGTCCAAAACACAATATGTACGAGTACTTCAGAGATTGGGGAATATACCGAAACCCGTGGTGAAGAGTAGCAACAAAAGAGAGCGTCGTACAGTTACTTAAGGATTTTATGTATGTCGAATTGTGTCAATATGTTGGCACAGTCGCACAGTCAAAGGAAATCGTACCATTTGGAAAGAGATCTTATATGGGAGATAAAATTAAGCTGTTATTTTATTTAAAAATCTATTTATTTAAACTTCTCGTGCCTCTCCATCATTATTTTGACTAACATGTTGGCCATCGTTACTTTATTTACTGCGGCTCGGAAAAGTTCTACAGTAGACTTGCCGAACACTCCGTCGTGCCCCATCGTTGTTTTTAATAAGGCGTAAATTAGGTAGTTTTTCATTAGAATTTTAGTAATAACAATTGTTGCATTTTATAACATATAGCAATTGTCAGATATTTAATAATAAAGTTCTTGTAATTGACAATTATTGTGATATTAAATTACAGATTGTAATTTACAATTTATTAATTATTAAAAAGCGACATAGTGTCTATTTATGACAGAGTAAAGAATGAAGAAATAAGGAAAGAATGTAAAGCTGATTTTAGTATAGTGAGTAAGATTAAGAAAGGATCACTTAGGTGGTTTGGTCAAATGGAACGGATGAATTAGGAGAGAATAGTAAGAAAGATATATGACGCAAGTGTTGATGACACCAGAAATAGAGGACGCCCACGGAAGATTCGGCGAGCTTGTATGAGAAGATGTATGAATGTGGATGAGGAGAGAATTGTGTGTCAGGACAGAATAATGTGGCGCTCTATCCTTTCTGCCTACCCCCGCGGAGAAGACATAGTGTATAAAAATTATAACATTATCAATAAAATAAAATAAATTAAAATATCTAGGAATCCTGGCACCATTTAACAAATTATCAGTTCAGTTTGTTATAGAAAAATATAGTTCCTTATATTTTTTCAATAATGTACTCATAGTTACATTAAATGGATTACGGGTGGGGATTTTTACTAAAAGATCAATTTATTATTTTTTAATATGTAAGTGACACTCTTTTTATTTATTTCCATCAACGCCCTTGTTGGCTTTTATATAACAATAATAATTTATTTTATTTAAATATAACAGTACAGTTTGAATATGACAATTTAAATAAAATATAATTCAAGTACAAATATTTCTTCAATTCAGGCATACTTCTGCAACGAAAAATGTCAGCGAAATTAAACTTGTTACCGAGCCGATGTGCATCCGTATTATTGGCGAGTTAACAGCATAATTATTTCTATGGATTTATCAAGGCGACATCATGTTTTCGAGGAGATCTTAATTAATTTTATTAATTTTTATTTTACAGGTAACTTTTAGCAAAGGCCAACACAACATGGTAAAACAACCAAGCTTTAGAAAATAACTTCATAATTTTACATAAAGATATCTGTGGAGAATGTTTTACTGTCCGACTGTACGAGCGTCCCCTAAGTGTAGCTATTTAGTGCTGTGTTGCCATGTCTGTGTAGATAAAAGCCTCCATATGGAATGATTAGATTGTAAAATACGGGGACACTTTCTTGGATAAATAAGCACCCAATGCGAGCGACCATAAAATCACTATTTCCGTTACTTAAAACAAAGCTTGAATATTGTTTTCTTTTTTGAAAAAGATATTGATTACATTGTATTATCCAGATTATCCGACCCCCATTTTCAGTTGTTGATTTGCTATATTAAGCATATTTTTGTTGATATTCAAAGAATTAATATGTACAAAAATTATTATTAATATTTAAATTTAATTTTTATTATTGATTGATTTTTTTTATGAATGAGGTTTAAAGGTAAAAAAGTATTAAATCCATATACTAATAAATAAATTGTGTATGGATTTATTTTTTAATGTTTTCAATAACATATTGATAATACAATAATAAATTTAATATTCATTGATTTATATAGGTACATTAGATCTCACTACACCAGGCCAATTTAAGAAAAAGTAGTTAACTTAGTTAATAAAAATGTAAAAATACTGACGCGACAGTTTTCATTTCCAAATATTTTATTATTTATGCAATTAATTTTAAGAATTGTTAAAATTTGTATGTTTCAATTTTTTCAATTTGGTATGTACATCACTTGTGGACATTATTTTTAGATGCACTGATACACCTTATTATAATTAAATTTAAATTTAACTAGTTTATTATATTTGAAGTAAGTTTAGGTACCAATTAATATTATTAATATTTAACAAGACACAATTAATAAAGCAAATTAAAAAACGTATAAAAATTGGTGTTGTTTTATAAAATGGCGTGCTCGAGAAACTAAAAATGGCGTCAAGATAGCAACAGCACAAGGCTGCGAGTAACTGGTCCGGTCGCGCCGAGAGAAAACAAAAAAGGAAGATACGAAATGGTGGACTTGTAAAAAAGGAAACGGAAAATTAGGGGGATGGGGAATTTATAACAAGACAGGTTTGCGGCATGATTATATGGCCATATTTTTCCACCATACTTTTCTTTTTCTTGATTTTTTTCACCGGAATATTTTGAGAGAGTGATATTTTCATAGGGTGACAATATTTGGCAATTATTAGCGAAACAAATAAATGTACTTTTTTAGTGATGCGATGAATTAATTTTTTGATCTTTTTATTATTTATCATCTGTATTATAAAAAAAATGTACCTCGTCCGCGGTTAAATGATTGATTGAAAATAATTGATATTTTTTCTAAAATATGACCTGTACTATGCCTTCAAATATCTCTCTGTAATATGACTTGTATTGCAATTCGTATTTCTCACCTCTCATATTCCGTCTTGCATTTATTTTTTCATACTTTTGAAAACATGTTAAGTTTCGCACTTTGTCCACTTGGGAGATTTTAAACATTCTCCTGCAGTACCACATTTCAAAGCCTACCTTTTTGTGGTGACTTCGTCAAGCATCCATTCTCACATAAGTGAATATAGATGCATATAAAGCGTACGCAAAATTTCTTTACAGATGAACCAATTAGCTCCATTTGAATTGAAAATTTGCACAACACTTGTGACATTCCCTAACATTGTCAAGATGCTCAACCTCCTACTGGTGATGAAAATTTGGCCTGTAAATCAATGTGAAAATACTATGAAATTAAAGTAGAAATTACATATAATATGTACCCAAATACGGTCAAAAAGTAGTTTATTTATTTATTATTATTACTTATTATTTTACGCCCTTATTTAATTGATAGAAAATATATATAAAAATAGAAGTCGATATGATGTGTCTATAAAAGTAGAATATACATATATTGCTTTAAAAAAAATTGAAACATAAGCAAAACAAACTAAAAATTATGGTTCAAGACAGAAAAACAATAAAAATTTAGGTTTAACACAGAATGGCTGAGTATCAAAATCAATTGTTTTTTTTGACTCGGAATATTTGAATATATCCATAAGACCAAAATCGTTCCCAAGCCTACGAAGTCTTTGTATGGGTGCATTCCTATAAAAATTAGTATATGATGCATTTACATAGAACAGCGCCGATGACCTGGTACTCCGAGCAGGAACGTGGTATACAATCAGTTCAGTTAAATTAAGGATGTCCAGTATGCCATTTACTATTTTAAATAAAAATTCTACACGACAGTTAATGTAATGTCGCAATTTGGTCAGATAGAATTTTTTTTTAAATGTATACGAGTACATGTTAACATTTATAATAGTTTCAAATTAAGCTAAACGTTTGTGATATGAAAATATAAGCATATTACAATAGAATATATTGTGACATGTATTCCATGTACGCACGCAACTCTACTACATTTATTAAAAAAATACTAGAAACTCCTAGAAACACAAATATATTCATATGATATCTAGTTTCTCTTTATTTATTAATATTCTTAAAGTATCGCATTCACTAATTTATTTACAAAATATAATTTTTTCAATAAATCGCCCAAACTCGTAAAAAAAAATTCTCAAATATCTAAACAAAAATATATTTTAAATAATAATTAAATGTATTAATTAAAAAGATATACATATAAAATCAATTTTATCGAAAAATATTTTTGTTGCGCTACCGGGATTCGAACCTGGATCTCTTTTCCAATCCGGAGAAGGTGCATTACCAATTATGCAATAGCGACTGTATTTTTGACGACAAATTTTCGAACCTATATGTTACACTCTTTCAAATTAATACATCTACCTTTCCATTATTTGAAAGCCATCTACATTGTTTTTAAATCTTAAATACCTTTGAGTAAACCGATAACAGACGCCAGATTCGAATCCCGAAATTTTATATGTATATCTTTATAATTAGTATTTAAAACATCACAAACCTATGTTCTGAATAATTACAACTTCACAATAAGAATGTGTTCTCCTTAATAAAAATATATGTTTAAAATATGAATATAGGAACAGAGGGCCAGCCCCTCGGAGCCCCCGGCAACGCGAGCACTCCCCAGCAGCCGGAGCATACGCTCACTCGTGTTGCCGGCAATAAGTAAATATACACGGGGAGGAATTTTTATGCCACTTTTTAATGGAAAACGCAAGCAATGGTAAAATACTTCAAAAGAAATGGGAAAAAACACAAGTGCGGCGCGAATCGTAAAAAAGTCACGAACTCGTTTCAGAAAAATGTTATTTTGCCTTAGACGTGTTGAAAAATATTGCCCCAAGATTTACAAAGGAGGGCAGTGAATATTACGTTTTAAGACGTGGCTTACCTGAATACGGAATGGAAAACGTATTTTTTTTTTTAATATTTCAATGCGCTAGCGAATTTTTGCTACCGTTACACTAACATTACTAAGTAGGTGGGTACTCCAACATTACGTTATATTAATATATATATATATATATTGTTGGAAATTGGAAAGGATGATGTAACTTTGGTCCGGGTGTGGATCGGCTGAAGGATGGCCGTCGTAACAACCCAACTTAGTAATTATTTGTATATCCGAAACCCTGCCATGTGTCTCCGCGTCCATGTCGCGTGGTTCGGAAGAACGTTGGTCCGGTGTGTCGGCAATTCCTGTGTTACTGTAAATTATGTGTCGTCATATCGTAAACCATGTTCATATGTATACCATTCCATCCTTCCGAGACAACAATACGACTGATTCAAACTAGAAGTTCGCGTCGTTCGATAATCGTTGGATTCGAAATGATTGTTGGTATTATTGTGTCGGGCATTTCTTGTGTTTACTGTAAATATAGTGTGCGTCATATGTAAACTAGTGTTCATATTTATACCATTCCCATCCTTCCGAGACAAACAATACGACACTACCCATATCTTACCCACAGACTAGACAGAGTCTAGCCGGTGGCGTTCGATCCACCGATGCCAGCGCACCACGTTTCGCAATAAGTTTCCTTAATTACGTAGTAACAGGTAGGTTACTATCAGCATTAGAAAATAATATGAATTCAATATATGTGAATGGAATGTGTGTCTGCCATATGACTTGAGGAAATTATAAGGGGTATTTCACGATATATTTAACGTTTTACTATCGCCTATTTTTATGCCTTTCTCCGTGAGATTAAGCGCTATTGTTTTTTTAATTCTGGCGATTGATTAATTCCGCAGCATTTTATTTTTCTGTTGCCGTATCTAACAACTTATCTGATGATCACATTCCAAGATGGGCAAAATGATAGTTGTTAATAATTATCATCTTATCATAAAACTAGCTAAAGCTAAATTCGTACTCCTAGGTAGGTAGGTACAAATAAAACAAATTTGTAATTTTGAAATATCTGTCATTTTTTCTATTTGAAAAATGTACCATCAGAACAAAACGTTCGCATGTCCACCAAATTCGTATTTCACAGGATATTGACACTTCGCTCCGATATCATGTTTCAGTTTCCTTTAAAAATTTCCATACATAGAAATCGACCTAATATTTGTATTCAATTCTAATCTAAATCTAACTTTATTAAGACATACATTAATACAACATTATTTTGTTTTGGTAAGTTGTGTAAGTACTTATATATAATATTTTTCTCAAACTAGATTAAAAAACATATTCTAATAATTCATAAGATAAACAGATTTTCTCATGCATTTTTCACCTTAAATTTTTGATTTTATCAATATTTTATGAATTTATTATAGTTATGTTCCTTATCGTGTACCTACTTTTATTTTTATCATGAATGACAACAGTAGGTTAACATTACAGGTACTATTAAATTGTTTATTATGTAATAAAGAACATTAATTTAAATTATCGATCCATTTATTTAAATTAAATTAAAAATATATACTCATTTGTTATAAAAGTATTTTAAAACTATACCCAAACGAACAAATTCGTTACTAATGAGATTTTCGACTCGCGATAATCTCTGACACAGGAATTATGCCCCCATGAGGTTTTAAGTAGTCAGCCCTTCGTAGTCCATCGTGTACATACCAACCGTTTGTTATACGTCAAACGTCAAATGTCTGTTAATCATTGATGTTCCATTCAATAGTTAGGTGAATTTGAAAATACCCCGCAACAGTTAAAACGTTAATAATTTATTGCCTTGTGTATATTTAATAATTTAGAAAATTTAATTTAAATTAATTCAAACCATCATTTTTTTAAAAATATATATGCGTTAATAGGATATATGTCATAACAATATTCAAACTATTTTCAAAATAAACTAAAATATGACTAACTTGGAGGTTAGAATGAGCCTCAAACCCCCAATCAATAGTAACACTCACCTAGTAATAGTACTAGATGAGTGTTTTATACAGGACCAAACAAGCACGTCAAAAATAGGTATCACATCAATATTCTAACTATTTTCAAACTAAAATAACCACTTGTACTATGAAAATAGGACTATCTTGCTGGTCTCCTGGAATGAAGCTCGAAATCCTGACCACTGGATCACCAGGGCTAGCGTTTTCAGCACTAGACAAACAAGTATGTCATTAACTCATTAACACGTTAAAGATCGTAATCGTTAATAAAATTAAAACAACTTCTACTATCTTAATTATACATCAGTTGTATTTGTTACATAATTATTTTTAAACTCAATAATTATCTTTATATTTATATAGAAATGGTAATATATTTACGTAAAGTAATCCTACTAGAATTAAAACTTTGAATGTTGAAAACTCATAAAGTACACAAATTTAAGAAAAGATTCGTCTCACTCCAGCTCGGTCTTAGAGAAAACTTTAAAGTTTAAAGCGAATATTTAATCTTTAAATCTATTGAAAATCTTCAATCGCTTCTCAGCTAATACTTGAAACGTTGACTTAATGAAAACATCCAGTCGAGGATCTTCCAGATAATGAGCAGAGTGCACGTCACTGATCCCTTTAAACTTTGTCTAGACTCTAGTGCAACAACGGATTAAAATACCTCATAACTAGCTCAGAGTAAAAGTAAATAAAATAATAGTAATTGATTTCGTTCACAAAGTTTCGAAGTCTCCATTGATTTACAAAACTTTAACGGCTTATAAAACTATTTGTACAATTCGCGTGCATTCAAAAACACTTGTTCTTCAAATACTATAACATAAAGGGTCAATTAATAAACACGGTATCAGAAAAATGGGGAACAAATCCTTACAGACTTTCTGTTAGGTGGATCTATTTATCCTGCCTACAATTTGCTTGTTACTCTATAGACTTTACCCTAAACCCGTGAAATTAGTTTAATAAATTTGAAGGAATCAATGTGTTATTCTATCTTGAAAAAGGTATAAAGATTTACTCTCGGCATGCTTGAGGTGATCTGGTTGGTTTAGAATTTCTTACAGAACTCCTTTAGCTGCGAGAGGAGCTTCACTCGGTTGATCCATCGACTTATCCGAGACTCCTGACTGCGTGGCGGGAGTTAAGTCTTAATCTTTTTAAGCGTGCCCTTCCCGCGCAGGAAAATCCTTTAAGAGCCAACTGATCCTGCTAAACCTTATCCTTCGTTCCTCCGGCCTGCGAGCTGTCCGGATAACGGCCCACCTTGAAATTTACTGACTAGCCACCTGGCGACATGGCATTGAGAATGGTCGTGTCGCTGCTCGACGCTTGACAGGTCTTTGATGCGTGAATGACGCGTCAGGTTCGGGAAGGAAACACGTCGTGTGCTAAAAATTTATCAAAACCTAAAAATATTACGTTTCTGTTATTACTGTTGTCCCGAAAAATCGTTTTTAAAAACAGATACGAAAATAGAACGACACGCTGTCACATTTCTTTAAATCTTCAAACTAACCTAAAGCTTTTTTGTACTGCGTTAAGGTAGGTACTAGGTTATATATAATCTTTAAATCTTTGGACAAGCATGATCTAGCTTTTCAATATGACATTTTTTTATTATTGATATTCTTTATAATTATTATTTTATTTATTAATATTTTCTTAAATAATTGGCATCTAGTAAAGTATCACTCTCGAAATAGAAAGCATTAATTGAAAATGCGAAAAATGAATGTTTTATTATTTATTATATATATATATATATATATATATTATTCTATTACTATAATATTATTTATATTATTCTACTCTGTATTCAGCTTATTTTTTATTAGTCTGCTAATTAATTAGACAGGGTAATCAATTGCCTACTAGGACAGATATGGATTGCACTATTTGGTGTTATTTATTTAGCAATAATTTTTAATAAATTATTATTTTTACAGATTTTAAAAAATATATGTAAATTAATATATTACAATTCAATATTTATTTATTTGTAATTCAGATCTGCAATGAAATCTTGCGAACTCTTTTAATAGTCTCGCACACCAAACCTACGCTTAAATGCTTCAACTCCAAATTTAGCTTACTGCGCTTACTCAAAATTCTCAATTCCCGAATTCAGTTTTGTTTCGCATAAAACAGAAGATAAATTAATTAAGGGTTTTTTAATCGATTCATTAAGGACAGTCAAATAATAAATAATAATCAAAACCATTTATATCTGTATGTTTTTAAATCATTGAAATATTACTTACACTTATATCATCATCGCAAAATGGAGCGACACTCATTCAGGAACATTCTTACAAAAATTGCAAGTGTATACAAAAATACATATTCAGTTGCTAAATTTTACTAGCGCATTTTCAATCTCTAATATCATTCACCTTTATTTTGTTTATTTTTCTCCCTCTTCTTAAAGCGTCATCTCCAATCGGAGGTCATCCCGGCTATGACTATTTTATTGGTAACAGCTCAGAATATAGTCGTCGTACAAGGAGTACTTTTTTGGTACAATTATCTAAGGTTTTTAAACCACGACATCCGTCTTCTTCTTGCTGCAGAAGTGAATATTTATCTACAAAAGAATGTCGTGAGAATAATCTAGCTAAAATACTTTGCAAATTATTACAAATCATTTCCGTAGCTTTACAGTACTGACGTTTGATATTCGATTCATCCAATAAATTTTGAGTATTTTTTGGTAGTACTTACCACATTAAAAATGCTTTCATTTTACTGCTTAATGTTTCCGTGGTATCTAGGCTTCCTGACCGTAAATCAAAACGGCATATATACGAATTTTTAGGTCTAGATTTATTTTACATATCTGCCTAACTATCTTCGTTCATACATTTATTCCATGAGATCTAACCGTGTGTATGAACTTATGGCGAGACTTTACACTATTGCGTTCATCGTAAAGTGACAGTTTATTTTCCAATCTCATCTTGTCCATAGAAAAGCGTATTTTCTTTCTTTCAATATGCTTTCGTGATTATTTATACGTAAATATCTAGCACGCTATTCGCATTATCAAAACTTTATTTTTTTTATTTATATTGACAAATTTTTTCAATTAGGTTATATCACAAAATGAATTTTTATTATTTTGTTGCACAAGAGATGTATGAAAATGTTCCAGATATATACACAACATTTTTATAGATCGTTTCTATGGTGAAATAGAATAATAGTATAATAGTTTTATTTTGTAAAATTAGGATCTAAATAGCTATTACTAATATATATACATATAAAATCTATTTTACATTTTATTTATAGTGATTCGAAATTCGTAAAACCATATTTAAAAAATGATATGTTATATATTGATTTTAAATATGTAATGATTAATTTATATTTTTTCAAACTCACTATAGCGTAATGTGTAGTTCTGGTCAATAAACATAACAAAACTGTATCGACTCTAAATGGTAATCTTACAATCCACCAGGTCCGCAAAGAAGCGCTTTCTACTCAGGATAGTGAGTTGAATTTTTAACGAGCAGCGACACGATAGCGCAGCGCACTCGGCTAAAAGATCGTCTATCCATACACTGTCTCCGTACAATACAGCTAAGAGGTCATCTATCATATATGGATAGACTTCACACAAATGACTACGAAAAAATATTATTTTGAATAACTCTATCTATAGTCTCCACCCAAACCAGTACAGAAAATTATTATTATGAAAAACTATTATATATCGTATATACGGAGTGTTGATTTTCACAATATGTCAACCCACAATACAACTAAGAGGCCATGTACGGTCTCAATCCAAATGAGCTCGAAAAAATATAATTTTGAAAAACTACATCGAATTTAATACCATACCCCATATTTTTGATCATTTCAATCCAAAATGTTGTGAAAATCAACGAGTGTTTGTTTTCATAATGTGTCTCCAGACAATACAGCAATACGGCTGTCTATCCATATACAATTTCTACCCAAACGAGCACGAAAAATTATTACTTAAAAAAATTATATGGAATCCATATTTTTGATCATTTTAGTTTAAAATGTCGTGAAAACTAAAATAAAAGAATACCACCAATAATGTTTTCCAAATTTAAAAATATGCAGCATTCCATTATCGTCCAGTCGCCGCCGGAGCCGGCCGCAGCGCGGCGCTGCCGACGCCGCCATTCTCACCTGTGTTGGCCGCGTAATGGCGGCCAGCAATCGCGCGGTAATCTGGCTAATCGATACACAATTGAAAAATAAAAATGCAGATGGCGCCCTTATAACACAGTTAGCGGGCGTAAATGCCCCCGTAAACCCCATCCCCGGGACCGGGGCGCCTTCCCGAGCAACGGGAGCTAATATTGAAAGCAAATCCGCGGCTAAATCCTTAAATCGCGCGCTTCACCCACCTGGAAAATTCGAATCGAATCGCAATTCTTTTACAGTCGGTTTTCCCGCGTGTGTTCCGTTTTTTCGCGCCAGCTTTATTGGCTGCTCGGTCTTTCCCAAATGTGCGTACGCCCTTGTAGATGTGTATGCGAAATTTTCTATTCAACGTGCACACGTAACACCCACCTAGACATTTTTTTTTTCTGTATTGATTTGAATGATGATTTTATATTTATAATTTAATTTTTAAAATTGCAATTATTAGTGGCATAAAAAGTACTTACCTAAATACAAAATATCGATTTCTTCTTCTTCCATTTATTAGCTTTTATCCCGGTGATTTGGGACACTTTCCCCACTTCTCCCGGTTATGACAATAAGCGATTATTGAGTTGAGAAGTATCCTCTTCCAATTCGATCGAAATGATCGAAATAATATTTCAGTTCTTTCATACTTTAAATTAATTGAGTATGTAGTAATTTGTTAACGAAAATAATAAATAAAATGAAAACATTTTTTTTCAAATGAAAGATATTTACTTAACAATTTTTTTATTATACTGCATTACTCAACTATTCAGCTAGTCACTGACGTTAAATTTATCGAAAAATATATTTAAAAAAAAAATGTAAATGCCGCTGTATTGAAATACCCAGTCGGCCATCTCCAGTAAGAATTATTGTAATTGTGGCGGGATTATCGACCGATAACGGCGCTGTTACATCTCTGCACGGCAATATTAACGCGATAATTTCATTTTTACCTGCCCAGCGAGCGGTTTCCCATCGAGCGATTTTTTTTTCAATTTTTTCTCCGCCGGCTTAAAGGCAATTTGTTTTATTTGTCGGAATTAAGGTATCCGCACTGATTGTTTGCGGTATTTATTGGCGATACAAGCTTTTCGCTGTTTATTACGAATGTCAGCGGGCCTTTTGATTAATTAGTTTGTAATTTCGATGTTTCTGTGTGAAGAGTGCCGCTCTACTTTAATTATGTAGTTTTAAGTGTTTTTGAAAGAAAAAATTCTACGAAAAAAAAATTAGATATCTCTCATGTGATAAAATCGCAAAGATGCTGTGAACCGTACTCATTAAGAAATCTCAAATCAATCAACTCTTTGTAGACCCAGGCTAAGATGGAGCGACAATGTGAGAAGAGATGTGGAGGCGATTCATGTTCCAGTCTGGAAGCGATCCGTGTTTAATGGCCCAGGACAGAGACTCCTCATGCCATGTTGTACATCAGGCGAAGACTTAGTACTAATAGTTTCTAGTGTGATGATCGCTTGTCGATTGATCGATTAAATATTTTTCATTTCATTGAAATTTTACATCAACAGAAGTTTGTAATTTTATTCAACATTTAAAAAAAAATCGTTCAAAGAAGAAGATCAATAAATCGAGTAAGCACAATTAGCACTTCAGTAGTTATGCATAAATATCGTATGCATGTCATATGTGCACAATGCACTGGGAAGGAAGGATGGAAATAAAAATTATAATCAATTTATTTACGACATTTAAAATTTCATCGGTTGCGAAATATAATATATAATAGTCGTTAAGCATTGTACTTTGAGTACATGAGTTTTAAGTATGTATGATTTTTTAATTTAATATTTAAGACAGATAATGAATTCACAAATAAGTTATTTACTTACTTACCGGGAAGTGAAAGGACATCTTTGAATTTTCGAACATATGAGTTGGGACTTTTCGAACTTGTGAGTTTCTAAAATGTGTCAAAACATTAATTAAACGTTTATGAATAGATACTGAATAAAATATGTATTCACAATGGTAACGAGTATGGAGGGCAACATTTTTTAAGGGAGCGAGCTAAGATGTTTGCACATCAAAACTATTTCTCAACTTACCCAGTGAAACAATATTAATAATTATTATTTTTAATATTTTCGAATTCAACTTTGTGGTTAATGTTCATTTTTATATAGATTATTTAACTTTAGAAACTGTATTTTCCGAAATCGGTTGGTGTGTTAATTAATTAAGTGGTTAAAAAAACAAAGTTACGTAATCAATATAAAGATTACTATTTAACTAGGTGTGACAAAGTACTGTAGGTACAGATGATTATAAAATTATTGAATTATATGAATAATACGTTATTGAAAGTGTGACCGACGAACAAACGGCGAAAATTATTTTTTTACAGATGATTGAATCTACTTCATTATTTATTATTTGGAATTTTTCTAATTTATCATTCATTCAAGTAGATGAATTTGTGTATTGGGGAAGTACGTTCGATAGAAACGAAAAGACAGAAAGATATCGAAAGGAGGGTGACTGCAGGGAATAAAGTGAACGGCGCTTTGAATGGAATTATAGCTAATGGGAACTTGTCAATTTAGGCAAGACTAGCAGTTCACAATGGAGTTCTGGTATCGATACTGATGTATGAAAGTGAGGCCTGGAGTTGGCAGAATATGAATGAATGTGGACTGAATGCAGTGGAAATGAGATCACTTAGGCGTATATATGGCAGATCAATTTATGATAGAGTAAAGAGTGAAGAAATAAGGAAATAATGTAAAACTGGTCTTACTAGAGTGAGTAAGATTAAAAAAGGATCACTTGAGTGGTTTGGTTATATGGAACGGATGAATAAGAAGAGAATGGTAAGAAAGATATATTACGCAAGTGTTGATGGCACCATAGGTAGAAGACGTTCGCGGAAGAGTTGGCACGCCCAGGTAAACTAGATTCTGTAGGATGGCCCTGTTAGAAGCCTCAATAATCATCGAGCTTGTATGAGAAGATGTATGAATGTGGATGAGGCGAGAATTGTGTTTCGGGACAGAAGATTTTGGCGCTCTATCCTCTCTGCCTACCCCCGCGGGGAAACGGCGTGATGGTAAGTAAGAAAGTATAATTCATAAGATTTAACTGTTAATTCTTAAGTTAATTAGTTATTTGTGCACTTTTATTGTATTTCTGAATGTCATTAATTAATTTCATTACTTAGGCACGTATTGCCATCACTTTTCTTTGAGATGAACCCGAATACAATTCAAAAGACCTTGTATCATTATCATCATCTGAAAAACATCTCTAGAACTTTAAACATTTAAAATCATGAAAATAATAATAATTTTAAAAAACTGCAAAGTATTATATTAGTTTGATCATTTCAGAAAAAATGAGCAGAAAAACACGTCTTGATCTCTAGTGCAGCGAACGCATGCCGACGCCGACGGCGGCAAATATTACATTTTCCGCCGCTAGAAAATCGGTAGGTATTCCAACGTCCAATACATTTCCACTCTCCCTTTCCTGTACCTGTTAGCGGCGGTAGGTACCCTACCCGGTACCTACGTAAGGTTAGGGGCGACCGAGGGATCGGGTTCACTCGGGTTCATTCGGCTTTTCTCGGATCCGTCTGGAGTAGAGCTAAACGAGCGGAGAAATCCCGAGCACATTATTCTCGTATACAACATGTGGCAGTAGCTTTGCTGTCTTACTTACCTATTCCTGTGCCCCTGTCCGTATGGAGAACCCAATAGATTTGTTTTATCTTATAAATGAAACAAACATTTTTTTTAAATGAAATTACATCATTTTTACTCCGAGTACGTAATTCGGCGAGTACGCTAATAAAATTTGTTGCATTAAAAATAGCATGTTAGAAAATTTCATAGTAATAATAATAATAATGGATAATTTGTATTGTGCCATTTTCGTAAAAACTCTCACCTCAAGGGCGCTTTACACATAAATTGTTTATAGTTCTACAATTATCTTTGTTTTTTTTAAATTAAAAATCGTTATTTTCACTTATGGAAATGATTTTTCGAAAAGGTGCATTTTTAGTTTCTTCTTAAATAAAGTGTCTGATGCACTGTTTCTTATAATGGAGGGTAAAGAGTTCCACGCTTTTGGGCCTGCCACCGCAAATGCCCGTTCACTAAATTTAGACTTCTGGCAACGGTTGGTCGGTTCTACAACCCTTCCTGCAGCTGAACATATTTTAATGTTCTCTCTTTTCACTTTCACCGGTAACAGACACTTCTAAAAGTCAAGTCTTTGAAATAAAATAAAAATAATATCGATCCCGGCGCCTCTCGAATGCTAAGTCAACGCTCTGCTAACTTAACAAATCCCTTAATACTTGTAATATTCAATTGCTATATAATACCAATTTGTTGAGTGAGGTATTAATTTTTAACATCGAATTTTTACAGTAAAATTTAAGTTCATTTAAAAAAATAGTTACCCCCGATGAATGTTATAAAAAGGTGATATTAATAAAATGTTTTGTAAACGTATATTTTCACCTTTCATTCGAATTTGTTGGCATCCCCGCCTGTCACTTGGGAGACCGAGGGTCGATTCTCTGTCAGGGAGATTATTATTTAAACAAATAATAGATATCTTATAGAGACAAAGCTATATTAAATCTTTGTAGGTTTGGGGTTCCAGTAATTGTGTGTTCTTGGACATATTCAAATATTGCTAGATTATTATTTTATGTGATAGAATCGTAAGTATTTGTACTAAAATTCAATTTTATTTAAAAAATAATTACCTAAGATGAAATTTATAATGAGCTAATGTTAACAAAAAGATTTATAAACGTTTATTTACACGTTTTTTTCATATTCGTTAACATTCCCGCCTGTCACTTGGGAGACCAAAGATCGGTTCTCCGTCAGGGAGATTTTTATTTTATTTATTTAGCTGTATTTATTAATATTTTTTCGAACCAGAAAACATTTTATGCAGGAGTGGTATAATACATGTGTCTGAGCATAGATTCTTTTTAATGATGTTTTTCATCAAAACTCTTCTTTCTTTCAAATAGGCAATCCACCCTTCAAGAGTGACTTGTGACATCAAAACTCCTTTATCTAAATGTAATAAAATTAATATTAAAAAAATGTAGTGATCAACTGTTATTAGGAATATAATTAAATTAATTATTTAGTATTCTAAATTATTAGTGGTTTTAAATATTTTAATAAAATTGAGTGATTTTATGTTTTATTTGTGAAGTGGTGATTATTAAGGACATTATATTTATTAATAATTATACAAAATACTTTGTTTAAACTATTATTTATTAATTATTCTACATGTTTCGATACCAATGGTATCTTCTTCAGGAAACAATGTATACTGAAATTAAAAATACAAGCATAGATAAAAGCAATACTATAAAATAGTGAATAAGTAAGAACTAATACATTTCGTATAAAAATTAATATAAAATGAGGCAACAAAGTAATTTTGCAAATAATGAGGAAGTGACATTTTTTTTTATTATTAAAACATAATATCACTTAGAAATTATTCATTGCGTCATTGCTTTTTTCCTTGCTACAAACCTTAAAAAAATATATATATTACAAATAGAACAACAAACTGTTGTGCTATAAATAATAAACTAATATAAATATTTTTTTCCAATGTTTAAATAAATGTTACAAATAAAAAAATATATATTAAACGCAATACCTCCATAAATAAATTTTAATTTATTGGTTGGTACAAACTTGTTATTTATAATTATGCCCTGATGTCAAAAATGTGTATTTGATTTATTTATATGAAACAATTATTTATATAATAAATAATAATCAGGTTGCGTCCAGCGCTTTCGAACGACTCACCGTACATTGTTATTGCCTACACTCCTCCCATTGGTTGCAAACACCTTTTCCCTTACTGTATAGCCGAACAAGCTTTCGGGCCAGTAGGTATATATTAATATAACGGAGGTTTGCCTTCGAAAATCTCTAGGGATTCGAGAGGATTTTGATATAAGGTACATCCGTTTTTTCTTCTTTTCCCGTCCCTGGACCAGTCGCGATTGAATTTGAATGCGCTTAAAATCCTATTGTTTGGTTGTGTATTTTATCATACTTTTTCAGTACGTCACAATACGACACAGGGGCGGGCAATTATTGTTCATTCACTTTCAAAATTCAGATGTTTCGAACTTTGTGCATTTACTCAACAGTATTTTGTATACCTACAAAATCTAGATACCAGCAAATTTTAGAGATAGTCCAGATTTTTTTTAGGTAATTATCTAACTACCGTTATAATGGCAGCATATTACACGTATCAGTGGTTTAAAAAATAGTTTTTTTTCAATCATTTAATAAGTGAACTTATTTAATACGAAGTTTTTTTAAGATCAACAATTAGATATGTAAATAAACAACATATTATTATTATGCTATAATATGCAATATAAAGTATAGACTCAAACGATTTACCTGTTTAAATTAATGTGCGTTCAATCAATGATACAATTATTGATTTAACTCTCATTCTCCATATGCGATATTTCAATGACAAATTATATTATTATTTACTATGGAAAATAAATCAATGTTAATTACTCATATGTTATTAAATATTGCGAATCCTTTAACATGTACCTAACTCGCTATTGTAAAACATAGATCTATTTCATCTACTCATTTAAGTTTAGTTTTATAAAAATAATCCTTCGAAGATAGGATCTCTTTTCCCTGCATCCCTATTGCCACATATAATTGTCAATATTACATAATACACATATGGAGTTGCATAGAAACTATCTTATTAAAATTTCATCAATAAGCATCTTTCTCGGGCATGGTGAATGTTAGTCTTGATGGCATCAAAATACATATATGTATAAGAATTTTTTTTTCCGTCATCAGCATCACAGCTTTGGTTTAAAATAATCAAATATCTTTACGACAACCGTAGCCCTCTTTAAAGTATATTATATCCAATAAAAATAAATTATTACAATACATTAATTTATATCAGTTAAAAAAATTGTCTTCAATCTTAGTATAAATATTGTTAGATACTCTAAATACGTGATTTGTGTATTTATGATGAATAAAATATTAATTTAGGTTTACAAAATTTTTAAGGAAAACACATTATTATCAGTTGCAGTTAATTAAATTAATCAACTGGCGAAACTGAATAACGCATTTACAGGAAAAGATTCAAATCCCGGTAGAAACTAAAATATGTTTTCGATAAATTGATTTTTTAAAGATAATTCCAAAACTATGTCATTTTTATACACACACTGAATACAAAAAAATAAGATAATACACTTATTGTCTTTTGTTTTTATGATTTCTCTAAAAAAATGCATACTTAAGTACTAGAGTTATTAGTTAGTTAAAAAGTGTCTTACAGTAAATCATTTTAATTTGAATATTACATAATAATTATTTAAATGTATTATTTATTATTTTATACTCGTATTATCATATGTGTTCATTATATTAGAAATAAAACATGAAAACTAACATTTATCGCCCTAAGAAAAATATTTATATGATTGGTTTCTGACTTCTACCTCAAATCCTAAGTTTTTCCCTCGGGAATATTTCCTCACATCTCAATTTTCTATTTGTTGTACATATCTTTAGATACCAAATATTTTTCGAAAGACACTTTGACATGTTTCAATGCATACCTATATTATCTGTAGTGAATAGAACAAAAAAGTTCCCTCGAGAAATAGCTCTGCAAGATGGATTTAGGGAATTTATATCACATTTGCTGGTTAGATAGATTCAGTTTTTTGTGATTGCTAGATATTTACTTCTAATGTATCTTTATGTATTGTTATTATGTGAACTTTTTAAAACCTCTGACACTTTTACGATACACTGAGTATTTTATTATATTTTTTTATCTTTCAGCAGAGAAACAACATCTTTTAAAAAATTATTAAACTAAGATTAAATTCATTAAAAAATATATCTATGATTAATATTTTTTAATAAAATTCTTATTTTATATTTTGTCGATTCATTTTGAAATATTTAAGGATAATATGAACAAAATACGCGCTACATTTTTCGGAGTGCCTCGCTAATATGCCAAACTTAATAACGTGCTTGTGGTCTAGTGGTTACGATACTCGCTTAGTGATCTAGTGGTCGGGGGTTCGAGCCTCGTTCTAGGAGGCCAACAAGTTAGTTTTATTTTCATAGCACAGTCATTTAGCTTAGTTTGAAAATAATAAGTACATTAATGTGATACGTACTTCTTGAATGTATTTCTATATAAAAAATATATATTCTTGTATATACCGCCCGCGTACTATATAATGTTTCCATATATATCTATTTCATACGTACTTTAAGCATTAAGATAAACACTTTATATTTATATTAAAAATTAATTTAATACATGCAAATTTAACACAGAAGTCAAGTGGTAGCTAGAAACACAGACCGCTCGCTTAAACATACGAAAGGTACACGGTACCTTCAAAATATTTAAAAATTATTAACTATTAGTATTTAAATTTAAATGTATAAATAAAAAATAATTTTATCAAAAATAAATATAAATCAATTCTAACAGTATTATTTCAACTACAATTTCACACCACGGTTTATGAGTAAAATAGCTAAGATGGTTGAGAACTCGTTTTGCAAGTGAGACACCTTAAAATCTTCTTGATTTCAAAACAGTTCTGAAGGTGCCTGGTATCATCTCGGTACTCGAAAAATCTAAAATAAAATATGTAAAAGTGAGATAATATAAGAATGTTACTAATTTTTTTCATCTTCCTTTTGTGCCCTATCAATTCAACGGACGTTGGCTGTCATGACTTTATTAAAGCTCTACAGTAAACTGGCCAAACCATTGTCTTCTTCCGGAAATTACATTATAAGGTGCACGATCTCATATTTCTCCGGATGTCTCATTACATGTCCGAGATATTAAAGTTTTCGGATTTTTATTGTTTTAATTGCTTATTTTTTTATTCATTCAAACCATAACATCTTCATTCATAACATTATCCATCCAGCTTATTTTAAGAATTCTTCTGTGCATCCACATCTCAAATACTTCAAGTCGCCTTATCGTTTCTTCCTTATCGAAATGTTTTGACGCCCTATTTCTAATACAATTTTCATTAAAATATATGTGAGTTAAACATTTCAACTTTAAAGCTAACGGAAATATTGCATTTAGCCTGTGATGCTTTCAATACCGTTTTTGGAGTGAACCACTTTATCTCGCAGGCGACAGTGTTGGGAATGAGAAAGGATAAACTTCAAAACACACACACACTACATAACTCATCACGTTATTGTGTAATGTAATGTGATTTTGACAATCTGAAAAACAAATTGTTGTAGCGATTGTGGAATTATAAAAATATCTAAATCGTGAAACATTTTGTTAATTTTCTTAATGTAATGTTGAGAAGTTTAGCACTACTATAATATTTCATATGATATGATTATATCACTAAGCGTCCTTATTATTTTCCAGACCAGAAATTGTGCAGTTCCAAAACCCAACGTAATGGATTAAAAATATATTTATTTAACATTTCGTCAAAAAATTTTGCCAAATCAGTAAAACCTATTTCAAGTGCAATTAACTATAACATGAAGAGCAATTTAAGCTTCATGTTTACGTCAGTATGATGTCACAAAAATATATTATATAGGGAAAAGTTTCCGAAGTTGGATCGGCCCCTAGATTGGACCTGTACTGTTTTCGACAACGCACGGACAAGCGAAACGTACGTTTGGCAACAATACATCCGTAATGTACCCAAACACATCTTCAAACACCGCGACACCACTCAGTCTACGTTTGCATGGCTTTTAGCGCTATTGTGCGATTTTTGTGTTTTTGATGTTATTTTTTGCTGTCCCTGCTAAAGGATTTCTACTGTTGACACATAAGTTAAAGATTTATTGTACACTCATATTGTTACAATTTGATGTTCTTATATTTGTATTCAGTACTTCGACAATGTTTGAATTTTGTCTTTCTTTTATAATCTACGTGTTCCCTGGTTTGGATCGTTTAGAGTTCCCTAGAATGGACCAATCCATCCTAAGAAACTTTTTACAACAAAGTATTTGCCAATCATTTTTGTAATGTTTTTTATTATTTATTATATTCTATAAGTGAACATATTACAGGAGTATTAGATACATAATAATTTTTCTGTATAAATAGTTCATACGGATTGACTGGAATATATTGGTTTTGCAATAAGTCCGCCTTTTGGCCCTTTTGTTTTTTCTTCACATCATATATTATGTATTCTGTTAATACTAATAATGTTTTATTAATTTAATAATTGGAACAAGTTTATCACAGACTAGCAATCTCTTCCAGTTAACACACATAGTTCTTTGATGTTTTGTTTAATTTCATTTTATAAATTGCCATGTATTCCAAGACCATCATTTCTCTGCTCTTTTTTCTGGTGGCAATGCTCATATTGTCGATAACACAAAACCATCAACATCATCATTCATAACAGGAACAACAACAACCAGATTCAGAAGAACACATTCACAATTCCACAACCAAAATTCAATTCAATTCCAAAACCACATTCTAGAGGAAGTTGATGATAGCGATAATGATAGTAACTACCAACCCCAGAACAAAAATATAAGAAATTTGAAAGTATTTTTAATTAAATATCTCCCAAACCACGATTCTCAAATGATCCACCAAGTACCAGGAGACAGCGACGATGTGAAAATGTTAAAGCACAGGTCATAACAAGTAGTCCTTACACAGTTGAATTGAACAGATGAAGGAGAGAGTAAAGAAGAATGTGGCGAAAACGAACTTAAATATTAAATCAACCAGTAATGAAACAGAAGAATGGTATTATTTTTTGTGCAACAAAACTATACAAAAAAGTATGATTTAATATTTGATGCATGCAGTGTCACAAATCAAAAAAAAAAATTAAGTCAAACACATTCTTATCTAATTATTGGATTTCTCTACTATATATACTATACTAAAAATGGATCCATACTATTACTATATATACATAATAATAAAATAATAATAATGTGATAATATAAAAGCAAGCAAAAAAACAATTTTTCTGCATCAAATGCATAACTTTACGACCAACCATTATAATTTGTCGTACCGGTGGTCCAAACAAGGAAACCTGTTTCCTAAATTGGACCATTTCCAATTTTTTACTTTTCCTTGACTTCCCATTTCATGTATTTATTTTTTGTTTAGCAACAACCAAAATGAAAAAAGGCAATACTATAAGTTTTCAACTACGGCTTACTTTTTTTTATTTTGAAGACTCGTTTTCATGTGTGGCACCAAAATATATAAAATGGTCCATTCTAGGCAAACCTCCCCTATTATATTACATTAAAATCGCAACTTCCGATTAATGTCGGGTTTGGAAACTGAAGAATTATTCAATTATGTATATACTTTCGTTAACAATGAAATATTAGTATTTTGGAATTATTGAATCTTTTCCATATTATAGTAATATTAAATATCATCATCCTCACCCGTGTCAATCCATTGCAGGGTGCACGTCTTGCTTCCATCCCAATCCGTAATGGTCAAAGCTCATCAATCCAGCATGACTTAGGTCTATTTCGTACTGGTGTACTTTATTCGTCCAACGATCATCCGGTAACATGACCCGCCCATTTCCATTTCAATATTTTCGCAATCTTGATAATATACTCAATCAAAAGAAAGGTAAATACTTTTATATGTAGACATAACTTGTTAATAATTATGAAAAATTAATAATTTTTATAACGTTAATTTATTGTAAAAATTAACAAAAATAATTTTCATATTAAAATCGATGAACCTTCTCATATTATTTATCAATTCTAGAGTTTTTTCTTCAGATTACGAATTTTGATAGTTAAAAATTATGCTAGTTCTTAATTATTTATTATGTTGATCAATGAAGTTCCACATTCAAAATTATTGTAACACATTCTGCTTTCGTTTAAAATTATATATTTATATTGTTAATTTAAAATTATTTGTTAATATTGTTGTTATATAATTTGATTTTTAAGCAACACCGCAGATATGGACACGCATATCCTCACATGTAGCAGACTATTATGTTTATACGATTATTTTTTGAGACTATTGAATATTGATAAAGAGACCAGTTGAAATAAATTTAAAGTAAACAATTCAACGTGATTATTCTAAATATTATGAAAAAATTGTCGTTAGCCATTTTTGTTTTAGTTTTTAATGATTGTTTCATTCTTTATTGTGTTATTCCATTTTTAAATATTAATTGCCAAAAAATACACAAAGGTATGAACGTCTTTTGTATTTCGGCAGTCCATGTATGACAAAATCATTTTTTTCCCCACAAATCTACAGATGTCGCAATTAAGATATCTTCCGCTGTTGTTTGTCAGCAAACACAGCCAACGGTGTAATACTATTTCGCTACGAGATATGAAATCCGGCATAGCACTCGAGATAAATCAATTATTATATTAATTTCTCTGTACCGCTGCGAGACATACGGCTCTCGAGTGCCGGGGCAAATAATAAATTAATATATTTGTGACGTTTCCCGGAAAATATGAACGACACTTTTAATTAATCGGGGGCGCGCCTTTACCGGAGTGCTATTTCGTGAATCAACGTAGAAAAATTACATGCGGTTCTCCATAAATGCGTAATGTGGTAGATTATTTATTCTTCATAGTGGGTACTTTATTACAAAAGTGCGATTTGTATACACGATAAAAAATGATTGCACCCTCTTTTTTCTGTATTATAAAATAACTAGGTAATAATAAAAGCTAATAACGACAGCTGCCGAAATTTACATGCCGATATCCGTATTTAAAAAGTACATACAAATTAGATTCTGTAAAAACAAAGTAGATGGCTTTCAAATAATCGAATGTTAGATGTATTCATTTGAAAAGTGTAACACACAGGTTTGGAAATTTATCGTCAATCCCCTGTGTAAATATAGCATAATCGGATAATGCACGTTTCCCGGATTGGAAGAGATTCAGGTTCGAATCCCAGTAGCAACAACAATATTTTTCGATAACATTAATTTTATATGTATATTTTTCTAATTAATACATTTAATTAATATTTAAAATATCACAGACCTATGTTCTGAATAATTACAACTTCTCAATAAAAATGTGTTCTCCTTAATAATATAAATTTCAGTTCACGGTATGTACAAATATATAAATAATAAATATAATTAAGATGTTGAAATTTCTGGCAGTTGAAATTAAGTTGTTTGTTTTTCTTAATGAAAAATATACCTTCATAACAAAAATTACTATTTCAATGGTAATTTACTGACGTGAAGTATTAGTTTTCTTTTAAATTTCCCTACTAGACATTATCATTTTTACTATAGACTTTAGACAGGACGTGCATTTCCTTAATATATATATTTTAAGTCCTACTTAACGTTCTTGACTATGTGCACTACTCCAATATGCCAATTATTATCAAAAATCAATACTAGATAAATCTACAACGTTAAAGTTTTTTTATTTCTTCTTTATTACGTATATATTAATTTTAATTATAATTTTTATCAAACACCATGGCAGTTTTACGGCAAAGGTTGCCTTTTAAATAGTTAAACTTTTTTTATATAAATTAAATATAACAAGGGGAAAAAAATAGATAAGGAGATGTTAGATGAATTACTTAGAAAGGTGTAGAATAAAAAATAAATAAATATTATAAACATATGTAAAGAAAAAAATCAATCTTTCGAAAAGATATAGAATTTTAACAGAGTGTAACAGACTTAGTCCACAGTATTTTATGGGTGGATACCTGAATATAATATAATATAACAGGGAAATAAAAAATTAGATAAGAATATGTTCTTTTACTTTGTATTTTAAAGTGGTCACTGGGGTCTCATCATTTTTTTAATGTTTAACAGGTAATTGATTTTGTTAATTATTCTTGGCACAACACATTCTCTCGTTCTCTCACCGTACATTTATTATCGTTAATGTATGGTGCTTTATTTAAAATACATTTTATAATACCTTTCATTGTAACGAGTTATTAATTATTATAACATGCATAGTGCTAACAACTAAGGTAAAAGGAGGCGACAATGACATTAAAAAGCTGGAGAGAAACGGTGCCAAAAATAGAGATTGATGGAGGAAATTTTTTGTGAAGATCCACAAGGAGAAGTAGAGACATGAAAATAATATATATAAAAAAATATGTAGATATACAAACTAATTTCACAATAAACAACATAAAGTAATAATTTAAAATATACAGCAAAACATCATGATCTTAACAATCCACACAAAACAATTTATTAACTTTTCTTTTCAAATTCTACAATCTAAACTACATAATTTTTTTTCATTTTACACTAAACTCCTTTATTTATTTAATCATTACTTTGACGAATGTCATAAATTCAATAATATAGGTGTCCATATTTAACTAACAAATAAAATAAAATTGCTTGTTAAAATGTATTTAATTTTTTTGTGTAGCTTATAAAAATGCGATTGTTATTTTATTTATTTATTTACACCCTATCCCGAATCGTTGTGAGAGTTGTTTACCCTCGTTTCAATTCGTCTTAATAACATATATTTTTATTTATTTTACTACATTCAGTCATATCATCATAACACCATCATAGGTTGGCTCCGGTATCGTCGTACCAGAACCATACCTGTACAATATGAAAGACTTGTTGTCACAATAATTTCAAAACGCAGCCAGAAAGAAGCTATAGAAATCACACACCCCTAAAAGGGGAGGGTAGACGTCGTATTTATGTGTTTCAGTCGCAGAACTCGGTCACAGTCCGGCAGAAATTCACCCTGTCCATGTGATCGAGGAGGCCAGTCGATATCACAATTTTTTGACATTATGCGGCCGGGAAAAATTCTCTAATATGTCTTCTGTGATATCATGAATAAAACTTCCCAGATAATTTTTTTCCTAGATAATCGGCTCATTTATTCCCGAGATTTAAAATGAGACAGATGTAGACTTTGATGTAGGTAAGAAGAAATATAATTACCTACTTCAAAACTTTCTTAGGTACATTAAATTATTTGCTTAATTTCATTCAATTATCTTTTTATTGACCTTTATGATCAGATAAGAATTTCCATTTTAACATGATGTCCAAACCAAACCCAATTTAAAGATTTACTAAAATGTAACTATTTATAATTTGATGAACCTTAATATGGAAATATTTATATATCATAACAGTGAAAGGATGCGTGTCGACGAATGGCGACGAACGCCGAGAGTGGAGTGCATTTTGTATGAAGTTAATATTATTTTTTAAAGAACACATTTTGGTTGTGAAGGTACATTTTCAAAACATATTTCTGTGGTATTTTACAGTTAGAAATATATACAGAAAAATTCTATTTGTCGAAAAAATATTTTGTTTATTATTATTATTATTTATTGCGAATACCTTTGAGTAATATACGTTAGGAGACGCCAGAGATTTTTCAATTTCATTTTATTATTTTTTGGATAAACTTTAATATAATTTCTGTAAATTTTAAAGAGAACACATTGTTATTGTAAAGTTTAGTTTTTTCAGAACATAGTTCTTTGGTATTTTAATACAAATTAAATGTATCGATTAGAAAGATATACGTATGTATATCTGAACCTGGATAGGAAGAGATCCAGGTTCAATCGCGCTCATAATTAAATATTTTTTCGATAAATTGATTTTTTCTGTATATCTTTCTAGTTGATTCATTTAATTTGTATTTAGATAATATTAAATCAACTAATGTGGATCAGCATTTATCTCTACTCTAGTATCTCAAGGGCCCGTGGACTTAATTACTTTTATAAAGGACACAGTTGATAAATCGTATCTGTCCTCGGACATCAAAGATTGATGTAAATCATTTACGTACGTATACACAACAAGGACCAAACTGTCAAAAACTTTTAGTTAAATTTCAACGTCCAAAGTGTGTCTGAAGTTGTACGTACTATGTCTGAAGGGTATCTTGCATGTCACAGACTAGATGGGAATATGGAATATATATAATATTATTTGTTTATATCAGTGGCAAAATTTAAAATAAATGTTTTTCTAAATAAACATAATCCACTTAGTCTAAATGCGATGCAGTGTAGGAAAGATGAGATAGATGGATACTTACTTACTTACCATTACGCTGTTTTTCTGCGGGGGTAGGCAGAGAGGATAGAACGCCACAAGCTTCTGTCCTAAAACACAATTCTCACCTCATTCACATTCATACATCTTCTCATACAAGCTCGCCGGTTACTGTGGTATCCAATATTTGGTATACCTGGTCGTGCCAACGTTATCGTGGACGTTCTCTATTTCTGGTGCCATCAACACTTGCGTCATATATCTTTCTAACCATTATCTCCTCTTTCATCCGTTTCATATGACCAAACCATCAACGTGATCCTTTTTTAATCTTTCTCACTATAATAAGATCAGCATTACATTATTTCTTAATTTATTCATTTTTTAATCTATCATAAATGGATTTATTACATATACGCCTATGTGATCAGGTCTACTTTCGTTCCTCTTCTGCCAGCTCTACTTCAGAAGGACCTAGGAAAAAAACTATTTAATAGTTAACCCGAAAACATCAGGAAGATTAATAACATGTAATAATATTTTTATAACGCTATTGCTATTATTTTATTATAAAAAAAATTGTATTGTATCGTTGTACCTATATCAGATAAATAAAAAAATATTAAATAAAAAAAATATATTATAACGTTACGATTTCAACGTTAGTGTATCTAATTAAAATAACGATCACCCTGGTTAGTTAATTTCACGCGCGGTTCAAAACGTCTAGTACCGATTATGATATTTGCCGCTAGGACCGCGTCCATCAATTCGAGTGACGGGCCGGCGCTAGCAGGTACCTACACTTCCATTCGCGCTTCGAGCTAAGAGGGTTCGCCCTGCTGTTGGCCGCTCCCGCCATATTGTGGAATTCATATTTGAAGATACGCTGAAGATGAAGCCCATACAGGATCCAGGTGCAGAGCCAACGCCAGAGAGGCGTTTGGACGTCGCGCCAAGGATAATAATTTAAGGGTAAAATCCATATAATTAATCAATCTCACAACGCACTCATTTCTAGCATTACGAATTCTAATTGTATCGTAAAAAATTATATTATTGCAGGAAATAATGTAATTTCCCTTCTTTCTTTTATTCTTTTTTTTATTCATTTTTTGATTTCCTTCTTTATCTCCTTCATTCTTTCTTCATTATCTACTTCTTTCCACTTAAAATTACGTCTTCTTCCCATCACCCGTCGACAATTGCTTATCATGGTCCACCTGGGAGCAGATGATTCGTGCATGGGCCGCCGGCTGAAGGAGTGTTCTGACCAATTGCCAAGCACTCGGAAACGACGGAGGATGCTGCTCCCAGGACACCAAGAGAGACAGATGCAAGAAAATGTTCATTTTTTACTGCAAGAGGAATCACCCCAAGTCGACGTATCATTTGTAAAATTATTATTGTCGTCGTCGCCTGTTAAGTATCTCCGAAATTAAATTTTATTTTTATTAATCAATAAAAAATAAAAAAATTTAGTAGTTTTCAGATCTTTTTAATTATTGTAATAAATTTTAACGTAAAATTTTCTGACTCTTATTATGAAATATCACCTTTCATGTTTTACTGTCTTTTTTCAGTAAAGTTTATTTCCCAGAAGATGGCAAGGTGGATCTCGATATTATGGTAAGTAGGTAGCTTCTGATTCACGTACTCACAAATTCATGCTCTCCTCTATTACTAGTCGGTGGAGGATAGTCCGCCAGCACACGCCTCACAATTGTGCCCTACGTGTACGCCTCACAGTAGCGCTTCCAAGTCGTGGCGGGCTACACCTCACAACATATATTATACTTATAATTATATTATTACGGCCTTTTAATACAAATGGTGTCCTTTTGGAATATTTAATTCTAAAAATGCGCTAATCATAGAACTAAATCTACTATTTATTCTATAGTGATTTTTTTCTATTAAATGAATGATTTATTGCACTAGTTTTTTCAAATTAAACGGCTATTGGTTTTCTTCAAAGCTTTCATTTTGAATATCTTTTAAGAGTCAAGTCTTGCTTCTTCCCTCTATCATCATTCACTTGTGTATTCCTCGGAACAGCCTAAACAAGGGGATGGAACATGGCACGTGATCGAGACCAAAGATGCTCCATTGGCATTGGCTTGTAAAATGGCTGTCTCAAATAAAAACATGGAAACTGACATTAAAATGGAATATGAAAAAAATGTTCACCACTTGAAAATTAAACGTAAATACTTGTATACACTTTAACATAAATTAATAACAAAGCCTATTCTGAGTCGATTTATATTATAACCTAAATAAAACGAGAAAAAAAAGTTCAAGGATGCAGTTGGTAATACAATTACAATTAATATTACAAAATATCTATATTTTGAATATACTATTTAATTAGCTTGCTCGTGTAATATAATGCGTGGAAATGAAATAATAAGTGCTGTAATATAAATTATCAAGTGATTTAAACAATAATATGTACGAGAACAAATATCGGGAATAAAATTATACAACTTTGACACATTGAACAAAATCGGGAATAAATATCGAACAAATATAGATCAAATATCGGGAATAAAATTATACAATTTTAATCACCAAAAATGTGAGTAGATTGTTCTACTACTTATTGCTAAGAACTAGACATTCGATCACGATTTTCTAATCTTACTAATAACTAAAATTTACATCATTAAGTACTTACATTTTTTTTTAATACTTTAAAAAGATTTAACACCATTCATTCTATGTTGATTTAAATCAACGTTGTTATTTGTATATGGAATTAATAGCCCGTATCAACGAATGAGATTTTAAAGAGATTTTGAGCTCGAGATAATCTCTGAGATACGGATTCTGCTTCCAAGAGATTCTTTGGAGACGACTTTCGTTGTTCCCGTGAACACATGTCTCAGAGATTCACCGTTTCGCGTCTCACTTCACGCTCATCGTACGTCAAACGGACCTGTCGTTCGTCAGTTGAGTGATTTTAAATCTCACCAGCAGCAGTTAAGACGGAATAAATGTTTGTACTTTAACGCCTTATATGTTTAATGACTTATGTCTAACTTTCAGATAGATATTTGTATGGATCTATGGTGCTTTTAGGTCATTTTGTGTGCACATGTATCGTTGTTAGATCAAAATTCGTGTACCCTGGTTTGAGTTTTCGTCACATTAATCAATCTCAAACTAATCTCTGAGTTTATTTCCAAATCAAAATCTGAACACATGTTCATGGTATTGAGATATATCTCAATTAAATCTCTGAGATTAACTAATCATGTTTCATTCCGTGGACATGGACATTAAAGAAACCTTAATTTTTAATATATTTAATATGACTTAAAAGTAAATAAATTATACGTCTTTGAATCCGTATTGAAGTACATCATTAACATCAGATATCTGGCGTCTTCTAAGTCGCCTTTTTTAAACCAACAATTATTATATATGTACATATATTAAAGTTCTTGTACCAGAACTATTCATGTGACAAATATCACCATTTTTCGCTGTCGCCATCATCAAATTTGTTATCTCCGTCCAATTCAGGGTCAGCAAAATTTCCCATCAGTTTGAGGGCTACTTCATATTTCTTCAGAAACAAGATATCCCTAAAATAAAGAAGTCTTTAAGACTTATTTTTGATGTTTATGGTGTTAACTTTGTGGTTAGACATTGTGATATATTTGTATAAAGACTGCTGATGACGGTTCCTTTGTACGCGGGATTGTGTCGTCAGAATAATAACGTGGTAACAAAAGTATTTATTCTCCATACTTCGATACCATGTATCACAGGTCAAGACAAGATGTTATCGGGTCCACAGTTCGGAGGCAAGAGGCCGTGTCGACCGCGGCGCGACACATTTACCTCTTTCACACAATATAAATCGTACCAACCATTCGTATATCTACGCATTCGTCCTATAGATACATCACAGATATAATTATTATTATTAGGAGAACACATTCTTATTGTGAAGTTGTAATTATTCAGAACATAGGTATGTGATATTTGAAATATGAATTAAATATATTAATTAGAAAGATATACATATAAAATCAATTTTAACGAAAAATATTATTATCAAATAATGGGACGATTAAATGTATTAATATCAAAAAGGTAACATATAGGTTCGAAAATTGTCGCTAAAAATGTTGTCGCTGTAGCATAGTTGGATAATGCACCTTCCCCGGTTAGGAAAGAGATCCAGGTTCGAATTCCGGTGGCGCAACAACAATATTTTTCGATAAAATTGATTTTATATGTATATCTTTCTAATTAACATATTTAATTCATAATATATCGTAATATCGAAACTAAGCGATGGCACGTTAAATTAAACAAGCGGTGTGTACAAAAATTGTTAAATATTACATATTTTTCGTTTTAATTTTATTTTTTATTAATATATATAAATTCAATGAAATGACATTAAAAGTCATCAATCCAGAATATCTGATTCAAAAATGTGTTAACTACTATATTAGTTATTGAACTGTATTTACGTATATAATGTATTTTTAAAAGCAGATATATGGAGAAATTATGAAAGAGAGGTGATATAAAAATATATCTATAAAATGCATAAAAAATATTATTGAAGAATGTACTACGACAAGTACTAAGAACGATTACCGATTCGAAACGATATAATAATTTCATGAACAAAATATACTATAAATTTGAATGATGTTCATATATTTTCTAGAAATAAATCATATGCAACAAATAAGGATAAAACTTGCTTTTTATTATATTTAAATATTGTAAAAATTAAAAATTACACTTAAAGAAAAGAAAAAATGACATATCATATTTTGTGTCCCTTTTCGTGCCTTTTTATATATATGATATAAATGTGATGCGGACGGCAACACAGATGAAAGTGCGGGAAATTATATTTAAGCTCCTCTGGAAGAAAAATATATGTACACGCCCATGCATCGTACAAACTCCTACAGAAAATCTTCCGCCCCTCATTTAAGGGAAGTTGTGTGTATTATCAGAGCCTCCCCCTCCATTTCTAGGGGTGGGATTAACGTGATGACGTCACTGGACGACGCAAGGGTTACTTGTGATATAGTATGTAGGTGTATTTATTTTTATTCTCGGTTTTTAATATAAAGGAATCAAAGCAATAAATTTAATATACAACAATTTCGCACTTTTATAAACCTATTTTGCATAAAATCAAATAACTTTGGTAAATAACCAATCATACTAACATATGTTTTGTTATAAATATGTGGAACTCATACATGATGGATATAAGAATATATTTACATTTATGTCGTTATCTTATTCTATATATAATGAACATAAAGAGAGAAAATTATATAGATGTCTTATATTTTCAAATATTAAAAGAAAAAAAAAAGATCATTTTACTACTGAAAATCGTACTAGGTATAAATTTGTATATTCATACTCAAAAATTGACACATCATTTGCACAACACCATAAAGATATAAGTGTACCCCGAAACCTATAATATTTGTATATCGTTGATATTAGTTTATTATAATCTAGTTATTGTAAACAATAATTATTAATATGTAATCGTCTTCTCTGCACAAGTATACGTTTTTTAGAGAAGTGTAGAACTATTCTAAATAAACATAATAAAATATATAATATAATGCACATAAAGACAGAAGATTATATAACAGTCCTATTCTGTGAGATTAACATTAATATAAATATAAGTTTATTGTGTTTAAATAGTTAGACGCCCTCAAGAGGCGAAACGCGTATCAATTTAAATATAATGAGTTGCATAGAAAATAAGTGTTTTTATCTTCGCATATAAGTAAACTAATTGAATTTTCTCTGTGAAACATTCACTCGTAGTATTTGAATTAAAATAAATTTTACTTGACGAAAACTAAAAGTTGGTTGTGAAAACTCTTTTCTATTTAGATAATCTAGTTTTTACGAGTTCGTCGTTTTGATGTGAACTTGTTTGTGGTAAACGTATTCACCAGATTCAATTCACTATTGAATAATGAATTATCTAGCTCTATGTAATTCAATCCGTAGTAATTCTGTTCGATTATTTTTAAAGTTAATAATCCGAAATCGTATTCGTTTATCGCAAAGGGTCGATCCGAGGTCAGCCCACCGAGATTCAAACTCAAGCGGCACGTCTCATTAAACATCTACCAGAATTCGGTTATCTTACTTATTACAATTGCAGTGGCCCAGGGCGGCAGACCAAACAATCAGAAGCGGGCAGATATGGAAAAGGGACGCCACCCCAAGGGCTCAACCGGGATTAGACCAACGACAACCAATCAAGGGTAACTGGACCGTACATTACGATCTTGAACATAAGAGGCGGGACCGAGGGCTGGCCATTTTCTCCCTTGGGAAACACTGCACACGGACGTTTTTCCGGAATACGCCTGGGGTAGCGGCGGGCGGCCTGTTTTACGAGGGTCGCGAACATTGGGTGAACTCTGGAGGACTATACAGAGGCCGTTAAACAAGGGAAACGCAGTCATTAAACTAATCCAAGGAGTAGAAATGGATATAACATTACAGTTGTATCAATCTCGAATGTTATGATACGAAACAACGCTTGCTACTAATATATTTCCTTACTCGGGATTCTCTTTGGTTTGTACGTGAGATGTGAGCTACAGTAGCGTGCTGAACCTTGAGAAACAGGACAAGCTAGGAGGTATTATCGAATAATTTACACAATATTTCTCAACTATGTTCTAGATAATTAACTCGCGTATTGATATAGTTTTAATACAAACCCACTATTGAAGGCAAACATTTTTCTATTTTTTTCTTAATAATAAAATGTATCATCAAAAACCATAGCTTAAGAAAAAATTAAGAAAATACACGAGTTTGCTTATTAATTCACAGAGGTCCCGTACATAAAATAATATATAACGTTTCCAACTGAATAACATTATGATGCAGATATTATTTAATGGCATGATCACAGAAAGATATTTAGCTAAAAAAATATGTCAAACTCGTTACCACGGTGAATACATATTTTATTCACTACTCATAAACATCAAACTCATACGTATTGATGCTTTCGAATATTCAACTTTTACATGTTCGAAAATTAATTAAATATGTTCTTATACGTTCTAGTAGGCAAGTAAAATTTGTTACAGTAAATTCAGTACACACACAGTAAAAAATTTAATAAAAAAAATAATGCATTAATATCCAGTGCCTACCTACTAATAAATGAAAAATTTTAATGTCTAAATTAATTGTAATATAATTTAATTTATTCCATCCTTCTGAGTAATCTGAACACAACATATAAGATGTTTACACATAATAATGACAGTACAAATTACCACACTCGATTTTTTAAAAATCATTCATTGAAACTAAATTAAAAGCTGAAACTGTTACCAATACGTACTGTATTATTATAATATTCTATATTTCATATATGCACAATATGTATATAAAACTATAATATGTTTACTCTAATTTTAGATTATTTATTATACTACTATATATAATATTGTGGTGATCCTGCATGCGCCCCATAGATATGGCCGTGTAGGGACTCACCTAACAGCCATATAAGGCCGAAGCGAACTGACTAATAAGCAGATTCCAATACATCGTAACGGGCGAGTTCATGGAGCTAGCGACCACTTCTCAGTAAAACGCCCTGTCATCGATATCGGAGCGAGCCACTTCAGTAATCAACTTCAAACGCGCATTTTACTGTACACTCGTCGAACATGTTTTTGTAATTCATCCAGCAATAAACGCCAACTTTTGTAAGTGCTCTTTAATTTAAATACCTTGCTCTAGACACAACATAAATAATCCCACACGCACATGTATATACACTGCGACATGCACTAACACGCGTGAGACTAGAAGATAGTTAGAGGCTTTAGTCTCACAATCCACAAAACGAGTCAATACTACAAACAACCACAGCCTCTACAGTATTTTACGATTTATTATGTTTTGTAATTTGTAAAAATGTTCTTTTTCTATTTCATAATTATTTCAAATTTATTTTGTATTAAAAAATTCAATTTATCAATGTACGTTATTTTTGACAGCATTTAAATTGATTTGAATTAAAATTTTTTAATACGGGAATTTCGGTTCAACATAAATATTTTTCGGAGAACACATTCTTATTGTGAAATTGTAATTATTCAGAACATAGGTCTAAAAATATTGTCTCTGTAGCAAAGTTGGATAATGCACCTTCCCCGGTTAGGAAAGAGATCCAGGTTCGAATCCCGGTGGCGCAACAACAATATTTCTCGATAAAATTGATTTTATATGTATATCTTTCTAATTAATATATTTAATTCATATTTATAAATATTTTGCCAATTTTTCGCCGGTTTTTGTCAATAGTATTAAATATATGCCATTAAATAATAAGAAACCGATCCATAAATAACCAAACCGTGATAATTTCCGTCAAAGTTTGACTTGGGTGCTTTTTTATTCTGGATCCACCATTGTCCTTAAAATACATACAAATTTCTCAACTGGATCTATTTTTCATAACTTACATCTATTTTTAGTAGTAAAAGTCAAGAGACAAATAGCACTAGCTTGGGCCAGGTTCAAAAACCTCAAAATTATGTTCAAATTAAACATGCTACGACACCTCAAGAAGAAATTTGAGCAACGCATACAACCGCAAATGAGTAGATATACCTATAGCCAAACTGAACTCGCAAACGTATAACTTACTAGCAAAACTAGAATAACAGTGGACGTATGATTAGATGACAAAACAACACTTGGGTTTAAAAGGTGGTATGGTAAAGACTTCAAACCAGAAGCCAAGACGTGGACAGGCGAAGAACCCGCCACGCTGATGACACAGCGCAAGCGGATAGTGGAACTGCTATACCAGCAAGCAAAGCAGCAGATTAACTTAGTAGAACACATTCTTATTATGAAGTTGTAATTATTCAGAACATAGGTATGTGATATTTTAAATATTAATTAGAAAGATATACATATAAAATCAATTTTATCGAAAAAATTTGTTGTTGCGCGACCGGGATTCAGTTTACTCAAAGGTATTTGAGATTCTGTAAAAATAAGGTAGATGGCTCTTTCAAATAATGGAACGATTTAATGTATTAATATCAAAAAGGTAACATATAGGTTCGAAAATTGTCGCTAAAAATATTGTCGCTGTAGCATAGTTGGATAATGCACCTTCCCCGGTTAGGAAAGAAATTCGTGTTCAAATCCCAGTGGCGCAACAACAATATTTTTCGATAAAATTGATTTCATATGTATATCTTTCTAATTAATATATTTAATTCATATTTAAGATAAACTTCGTAGTTAAGGCATATATTTTGTACTGGACGTAAGATATGATGACGATAATGAGGTACCACTAACTCAAACGATATTTTTGAATGCTTCACATATTTGTGAAGCTAACCTGCAGCATATTTTTTATGACGTAGTTACCTTTCTGACCTTTGCAAAGTGTGTTTACACATGACGTAAATTTGTCTCGTAGGTAACTAATTCATAACAATACTCGTATATTGGAATGACAGAATGACTTTTAAGTTTTCGAGTAGACACAAAGTTATGTAAGTGGTATGCACGTCACTGGTGAGAAAACGTAATGTTATACGGTGTGTGTCCGTACCCACATATTATTTTGAACGGTCTGCACTGTCTGTCTGCGGCCTGCAAAAGTATGGAAAGTGAAAGTAAAGAAAAAGCTGGCAGTTATTTATGTCTGAAGGCGCTAATTATATTATTATTACTAAAACAGTTTATTATAGAGCAGTTTTATACAAATATTTGATTTATTGACATACAAAACTGCCAGAAAAGCGTAGAATTTTAAAGATGTTATTTAATATATGTATATATGTTGACCCTTTTACTCAAATCTGTATTGTATAAATATAGAGATTTGATTATTTATAAATAATTTCAGAATTTTAATATTGACGAGCTTGTTACAAAGATCTTGAAGGATCCCTGGATAAAATACGGAAGAAACACTAAATACAGTAAGCCATTGTATGTCAGCTGTTTTCAGACGCTTGGCCAGCATATAACCCAATTCCCAGCTATACATTGGTGCTACTGCAATACTTGTTTCACTATATTTCGTATTGATCCCGAGACTGGAGCCTCTCTGTTAACAGTGGAATAATAACTAAGGCGATCAACAAATAAGTGAGATTTTCTCAATCTGAAAGTATTCAAATATTATTCATGTAATAAAAAATAAATATCTTAACATAGAATCAAGACAAAATCATGATCCTATCTATAGAATAAGTATTGCTAGTATTTCTAATGACCAGTATTTACAGATGGTATCTTTATAAGATTTTCATTTAGAGACAATCTCTGGGATGGGGATTACACTATCATCAGATTCTTTGGAGACAACTCTTGGCATTCGTGTTTATACTAAGTCTCTGAGACTTATCTCACCGTGTCTTATTCCGTAGACATAGGCCATAAAAGCGAAAAGCAATTGCATTATAAATAAAAACATATTTTATGGAATGTAATAACTATTTTTGCGCTTGCTTTTTCAGAAAGTTCCTAAGTACGCGGCATATTAACCCAACAAGCGAAAGAATGGGGCATTGAGATTTTTCAAGCTTATGTAATGTAATTACTTTTACATCCCGAGAGCCAATTTAGTTTATTTTTAAGTGAAATAGTTGTGCTATAGTTTTACTGCCAACCTTAGCGACATCAGCGAAGGAATAAGAAAGGAGAAATAAATAGAAGAGGACGTAGATTTATTGCAAACACTACACACTCGGGAGATATATTGTTCAAGAAACAGACTGCTGGGGGAAATCTGTGGGGGGCGGGGAGTGGGGCGGGAAACAGAGCAGTTTCCCGCCCAAAACTACAGGGTTTGGAAAATTTTCAAAACAACAGATTTCCAACCGGAATAAAATAGGTGTACTTTTCTTCAAATTTTAATTCATCTCACTTCATAGCCTTAGCATATCGTAATTTATTTATTCTAGATCTAGTATATATAGTACACATAAGTATATATATAAATGCTCTAATATACACAATATCAATATTTACCTTTTACTACTTAGTTTAATTTTGAATTTATGTAATTTCTCTTTCTTTATTATATCATCTGTCAATTCATTGAAAATCTTCATTGCTTTTTGAAATATAGCTTTTTTCCTAAATGACATGGACATATGGATCGCATATTGCTTTCATAAATTGTCAGTAAAATTCCACAAATCTTGTACCTATCCATCTTAAGATAATCCTCTCATCCGAAATATCGGCTCCTTCGAACAAGATATCAGTCTGATACCTTTCAGGTACAAACATTTATTTAAAAGTATTATTTTTTTGAAGTCTCAAAGTGATTAGCGCTGATGCACTTGTAGTAGTAGATTAGGCGGTCTAGCAGCATGTAGAGTATTCAGAGTATCGTAGACTCTAAGGAATTGGAAAAAAAATTGTATGGACATATGAGCAATAGAATATCTTTTCTGGGTTATTCTGCCGTGGCCATCAAAATTTACTATGTATCTTTTCTAGTACCCATAATCAGAGCTAATATGATATGCTGCAATGATTATACATGTCCTGACAAGATTCGCTGACGTATGGTCCGCTAGTCTTTCATTTTGGAAATATCTTCGCTGAATTACCTTCAAAAATCCAGAAGAAATTATATAAGGTTTATTTATTAAGGAGGACACATTCTTATTGTCAAGTTGTAATTATTCAAAACATGGGTCTGTGATATTTAAAATAAAAATTAAATGTATAAACTAGGAAGATATAAGAGAACGTGCATTATTAGATATTTTTAGATGGCGTATTTTGTCTAATATAAGTCAAAAGAAATAGAAGACAGTTCAGTTTCCTTTAATTTTCTTTTATAAATAAAATAATTAGATACGAGTAGTGTGTTTAAAGTTTATTCTATTTCTATTTTACAATTAAAATCTAATCTCGATAATTTGCTACCACTATAACTGCCTCTCTTCCCACATCTGAGTCAATTGACTTTTTAAGGTCTTCCAGGAGCATTTCATTACCCCATGATTTTTTTGCTCATTAGCATGTTTCCAATAAATCCTACATCAGCTGCTTGGAAGTCTTTACACTGACTTGAAAACTGATCAAATTCAGCCTTCCCGGGGTGTGTCTTAAGTGTACACAAAATATTTGATGGTGAGAATTTTGCTATTAACAATTTTATAAACATCTCCAATCATCTATACGGATAGTGTTCTGACAACGGCTAAATCATCTTTCATTAATAAAAAAATATATTCATATTTATTTCATTTATTATAAATAATACAATTTCTTCATAAATAATGTATCTAATTTCGTTTTGTCTTTTATTAAATTATATATAATTTAAGAATTTAGAAAATTTGACATGAGAACTGTCATATTGTAAATGTATGGGTATGTGTGTGTGTCATGAAAGTGAGTAGATGAGTGGTGGGGGACGAACCCGAATAAGAGGCCGCCTCTGGGGGAACAGCTCTCTTCCATTACAGCTTCTCCTGAATAACTAGTGCGTAATTATTATTGACTGTAAATACGTTGTTGTAATAAACAAAATTTTGTTACCTGGACATACTGAGTTTCACTTAACAGGGAATCGGATCCCAAGATATTAGTCATTAATCAGAGGATAAAACATCTACGGAATCTGATGATACTTGGAAAGTCATCACATTTAAGTATAATAATTATAATAATATTGGACAATTTATATAGCATCATTTTTATAAAAACTTTTACCTCAAGGACGTTTTACACATAAACTGTTTATAGTCCTACATTATCTTTATTTTCAAAATTAAAAATTGTTATTATTTTTTTAACTTTATAAAATACGTATTTAAAAGCATGCTTTTCTATGAAAAAATAATATATGTCGGAGTACTTTATTGTTCAAAAAAAATCAAGGAATTGAATTATTTTTCATAAAGTTTGTAACATAAAAATACACCCGCAATAATTGTATTATTCTGAAGAAAAGTCATGGTGAAGTGCAATGCCTGGCAGCCCTAGCAAGAAGAAGAAAAGCAGGAAAAGGACGGAATGGAGATTTATGAGGCTGCCATAACGAGACAGGCGAGTACCCGGGTACCTCCACCCTGAGAGCGCTGTAAAGACCGGAGCTGGTACCGATGATGAGGAATTTTCAGTTTAATAGCCAACCATTAGTGATTTCTGCGCGCCTGGTAGTCGAGTTACTTGTAACTTAAATCTCTCACAGTGACAAACCTTTTCTTTTATATATTTGTTTATTTTATAAATATACCGAAATGCAAGACAAAATTAATATTTAATGTACAGACATAAGTTATATTTTTATTTACATGTAATATTTTTTTATGTAATATTTTGTCTTGCATTTCGGTAGCACAGGACTTTTCGAGCTACGTTTCAACAGCCATCATCAGAATAACCATAGTTGATAGGACATTTTATTAAGGAGAACACATTCTTATTGTGGAGTTGTAATTATTCAGAAAGTAGGTCTGTGATATTTTAAATACAAATAAAATGTATTAATTAGAAAGATATACATATAAAAAGTAGATGGCTTTTAAATAATTGAACGATAGATGTATCAATTTGAAAAGTGTAATATATAGGTTCGAAAATTTGTCGTTAATCTACTGTGTGCTCTAGCATAATCGGTTAATGCACGTTCCCCAGATCTAGGTTCGTATCGCGGTGGCAACAATAATATTTTTCGATAAAAATTGATTTTATATGTATATCTTTCTAATTAATACATTTAATTTGTATTTACTCATATATTTATTTTCAAGGTGTAGGTTTGTTATTTTAAAGATATTTTACTGTGGATATTAATGAAATTTTTATGAAATTAATCTCAAAATATATTATAATTATAATAATTCAATTCTGGAGATTAGTTATTAATGTTATGTTGGTCTAATTGAGATGATGTTTTGCAATTCTCACACAAAACTTGTTTAATATTATTTCAATAAAAATATTTCCCCCTTGGGAAAAAGTTAGAATTATGCTTGATTAACAAATGGTATCGTTCAAATTTTCTCTAGTAAGAGCTGGCATTTGTAATCGGTATAATCAAACAAGTTGTACATATCTTTTAATTTTGGATAATTTTATATTTATCTGAATAATATATGTTAAGAGGTATGATAAACATTACCATACGAGTAATATAAGGTTTTTAAATTCGATTTATTTTCCAGAAATTGTAATAAAATGTACTAACTACTAATCGTACGTATAATCCATACTATCATAATAAAATAATAATCAAATTACTTTACTCATTAATTAAAACGAGTACAATGAGATAACAATTACACTAGAAATATTTTCATATAAATATTTATTTATTTTCCAATAATTCTCGGTAGGTAGGCACAACTTTTTTTAACATATTGAATGATGTATCTAATTAACTTAAAATTATTACTATTATTTAAGCCTTACAAAAAATATATTTCATATACCTATGCACATTCCCAATGATTTATCTTTTTATGTTTAAATTATTTATTTTTAATTTACTGAACAATTATCGAACCCAGTATATGAATTACAACTATTGAAAAATTATACATATAAATCTGTATATGACTTTGGCCTATCTCTAAGAATATATGCGAATGTATTAAATTTGATTAAAAAAATATTACATTCTATATTTTTTTAAATCAAAAACTTGTCGCTACAACTTAATTAAATAATTACAACGTGAATGCGGATCAGAGATTCAGAGAAAATTAAACAAAATAATTTGGCGTGTAACCCGTTAATCAATATATTATATTATGCATGCACTTTGATGGAGCTGTCAAGTCATATTAATACAATTTAAATTTATGTATTATTTATGTGTGGACGCTCCATTAGGTTTATTATACCTATCCCTCCCCCTCATTTTACCCTTACCTCAGAGCACGACTTTTTTGTGTATTATCTATGATTTTTGAACTGTCAAGAAGTGAACGTCCCACTGATCTGGTTTTGTACAGTTATTGCTGCTGTGTCTTTCGGTTTTCTCGCTGTGCATGCCGAATATTTACAATCACTATTGGGTGATACATAGTGCTTCGTGCTAATCATCGAAGAAGCTTTCTGAAGTTCAGGAGAGCTGGAAGTACAACAAGAAAATCCAGGTAAGTCGTGCTTCTTGGTTGGTTCTTGAGCCCTTGTTGTTCTGTACCTATACCAAATTCCTATTACATTTCCTACATCCCGTTTCACTACCCCCTTGTGTACAGAAGTTAAATAATAATATTCAAAATAGGAATTAATTATGTATATTATTGACATGAATTTATTTCCCCAAAGAATTTACCAAAAAATATGGAGAAGTACATATGTAACGGTTCCCGCACCCCGCGCTTACCCTACTACTGAATTTACTCTTAACTTTTATTGCCGCCTGGTAGAGCTCACAGAAGTTTGCCTAACGCGGAGCGTATAATTTCAATTATTTTTTCACTAAGTTAAGCAAACATTGACCGTAATCGCATCACGGTGCTATCAAGATCCAATTTGATTCGTAATCATTGTGCGGAAGCTGCGGAGCGCCTTTAGGTACCAGGGGAGCATGTTACTAGAGAGGGATTATTCTCTGTATACTTGTATAGGGCATAGAACGGCTGGATGTCTCGTCGACTTAGTTAACAAAGTAGATAAAGTATACTCTCTCAATTCATATACTCCGTATATAAGAAAATAATAATTAGATTTTTTTTTTTGTCTTTTTGAGCACGTTGTACTAGCTATACCAGTTATATTTTAAAATAGGAGATTATGGGAAGCAAGGTGCAATTTGGTCTAGACGCGGAGAGGGTGAGATATCTGGGAGAGTGTGGTGAAATGATTATATTTTTCTCAGGATCCTAGAGTGAACTAAACAATATTCGGATGACATATAATATAATATATCTTATTTTCCATGGAGCGGGGGTAAGCTGGGCAAGAGAAGGGGGATAGGTCTAAGGTTCTAAATAATAACTAAACAAAGTTTGATTTAGATCAGTCAAAGAGAATAGCATTGTACGGAGATCAACAAACATTCCGTTTTATACATTTATAGATTTTAGTAATTAATCAACAAAACATAACTAATACACAAGATGGCAAAAATGCCAGATTTTTTTTAATGTTTCCAAGATAAAACTTTAATTAAGTGGATTTAAACTTTTTTGAACGTCTGAGATTAGCCAAATAATATCGGCGATAGTCAGACACAAATTACTTATAAAATGATCCTAATCAATTTCCCATACTCTAAGCCCAACCGACCTCTCCAGTCTTCTTCACGACTCTTCCCCATCGCCCAACCTTCTCCCTACCACAACACGCCGCCTTCCCCACCCGTTTCTTAGATGGCGCTAGTTTAGGATTAATGGCCCAGAAACTAGATTATTATTGCCGACGACGAAATATCAGGACACTTAACTTGATAGAACTTGCGCTTCGAGTGCGTTACCACGGTGCAGCCTGACTTGCTTTAAGGGTGTAGAAAAACCAAAGTCTTCCATTTTTATTTTAAATAAATTGCATTGCTAACTACCTAATTTGAGTGTTATATTATGTGGTTTACGAGCGATGAAATCATCATATTATATAAAATGTTTTTTTTTTCTTTTCTTAAAACAATCGTATTTTAGAGTAAGCAAAAAAAAAAATTTCGTGAAAATAAGAGTTAAAAAAAAATCGAGGGGGGCAATTCAAAGAATTTTTATTATTGAGGACTTTTTAAACTTTGACTGGCACTATATGAACAAATTTACTCAGTATCATTTCAATCGAAAGAATGTGAATATTTTTGCTAGTAAATTTATCATTTTAAATATTATAAAATACATGTAGATAAAATACTTACAAAGCATTTATTATTGAAAAAGGCAATGTTGAAATAAACACTGTAAATAATAACGTAATGAAAATAATATTACATACATTTTAGAAAGTTTTCGCTTTTCACAATTTGACCAGCCCATCTCAGACTCCTCGATTTCACTATTTTGGCCTGTTTGAAGATCTCGCGAAGCTCTGCTACGATGCGTCATCGGTTATTGATCATAACAATCCCAAAGTTTCTGCAGAGAATTTTGATTTCAAATACTTTGATGACTTTTTCTTGACTCTCCATAAGCTCCAAGTTTCGCATTTTTGTAGCAGTTTGACTTCACGATCATGTTATATATTCTGAATTTGGTACATCTTTTATATATTATATAAATGACACTTTTTAAATCCTTTCACCGTTATTCAGTTTTTTTTAAGGCACAATTCTACAAAATTTATTTTTAAATCATTCAAAAATTTATAAAAAAATATTAAGGAGAACACATTATTGTTTTTATGTTGCAGTTTTTTCAGAATATAGTTTTATGGTATTTTTAATACAAATTAAATGTATCAATTAGAAATATATACAGAATTTATTCCGAATCCCGGTAGCAACAAAAATGATTTTTCGATAAATTGGATTTTCCTGTATGTCTGTCTAGTTGATACATTTAATTTGTATAAAAAATATTTTATTTTAACGCAAAAAAACTGCACGTAATATAAGATTTAATTTTAATAATAATTACATTTATTTTCAGGGTGTCACTCAAAAGATCACCCAATTGTTATTCTTGAATTTCGACAATCCAAGATATAACCAATACTATTATCCTATTAATCAAAAAATGCATTTTGGAAATGCATTATTACAGTTTCAATTATCGCGATTTCTGATTTATTGCGGTTTAAACTTCGATATTATATTCAAGTTATTACGGTACTTTGCAATTTCTAACATAATTTCCGTACAAGTATAATAGAAGAAAACAGGCAACTTGGATAAATATACATTTCTGTTAAAAGTCTAAGAATTGCTTCAATTTCCGTTTTCTTAACCTAGAAGAAAACCGCGGATACCAACGGATGGAAAAGCAACGAATAAATTTACACTAAAAGAACTTAGTGAAATGTTTCGTTATTGTTATACTTTGAAACAGAAAATATAATTGCAGATTCATCTACTGTTAAGTGAAAGTGTGCTAAGAAATAGCATCAGATGTACCAACAAGAAATAAACATAACTTTAAAACTTCTTGCAATGTATTCATTACGAATTATATTAAGTATTTTGTTCGTAGACCTTCTTCATTGTACAGCATTCGACCCTCCTAAGATAAGGGGATAAAAATGACGATTATAACTTTTCCCCTTTTGCAAAAATATTTACTGTACGTAGTTTCCACACCGCTTTTCTGAAGATACTGATCTAAAACACTAAGAAATATTTAATGGTACAGTAATAAAGGTGACCCATCACTTATTCAGGACCGTTCTATGAGCGAATGCTCCCATGTAGGTCCTTCTCGTTCGCCGCCAGGTCGGCATTTATTTAAATGCTACTTGGCAACCGTGCCCCGCCGTTATACTACATAGGTAATAGGGCGGCGATACACGGCTACTTACAAGTGCTTAGATAAAATTTCCCATTAATGATATTCCCTGTCAGCAACGCCGACGCCGACGCCGACGCCTGCAGCGCGGCGCGGCGCCGGTGCCGGGGGTAATGTATGGGAGGACGCCACATTATTTGTAACACATAACACGTTTTACATTAGCCGGCCCGCTGACGGCACCCCGCCCCACCCCACGTGACTAATTTGGGGATTAAACAGTTTTGCAACTCAATTTGTATTCGCTAAAGGGCCCCCGTCGCCATGGCAACGCGGGAGAGGTATTTTTTAAACAAAGCCGAGAGAAGCGCGCGGAAAGCTATTTTGAGTTTGGAGTCCAAAAAATTTACGAGTTTTGAATTCATAATTTAGGCGTTTAGGAAATCCAATAAATATTTATAGAACAAAGTGCCTCGCGGTCGAGAAATTTATTTATGAATTTTATTTAATAATTAATGTACTTATATCTTTTTCTGTTATCCAAGTTATGTAACACTATCATATTATAATCGACTAGTTTGTAGAACGCCATATTATTTATTTACATTACATATATACATAAAATATTACATAATTTATTAATATATTAATCAGGTAACATTTCTGAATGATGATTGAATTGCTCCACTAGGCAAGCTTGGTTTGGCATTTATTTATTAGTATAAAAGTACAAAAAATAAGTATAAAAAGCAGTATAATCAACGTACGTATAGTTCTCTCCTGACTAACTCAGCAAACCGAAATGTCGGTACGGCTCGCGATCCTCTCAATTTCAATTACAGCTACTATTTATTATTTAAGAAATATTAAAGAAATTTGATATCAATTTATGTATTTTCAATAGAATTAAGTAATATATTGTTATACAGAGTTAATGTTAACTAACATTATAGTCATAAGCCAATCAATCATAGATTAGCAAATATGGCAGTCCGCCGCCAACCCGACACATATAAATAATATGTAAGTGTATACTTTTTATAAGTACCGTTTTCAAATACTAATTTTCATTTCGAGCCCTCTTCTGGCAGTACACACAAGCAAAAAAGCTGTGCATTACTGAACATTCTGGGAAACAAATATAAATCAAGTAATCCATAAAATGGATACGGACAATTTATTACAATTACGCTAGCGTTATCTGTGTACCAGTAGAAACTTGAATTGCTTTGTTCTAAAAACTACCATGACAACCCATCGCTGTAGCCAATGCGCTGTTGACGACCGATGCGACGATTTTAGCTATTCAAATCTTATTTTATTAAGCTAGCGTCTTACTCAAATCATGTATTTGGCTGCCTACTGAAATTAAAATTTCTTTATGTTGATCCGTTATGTACGGAGTCGTTACTTATACTATTTTTAATAGAATAATATTTGAAAGACTTTCAACTATGTGCAAATCATCGAAAAATCTACTTTCTCTTTTACTAATTCGCGTAATTTACTATCTTACTGTTTTCATGATCGTTCTTTACGTTCAAGATACATTTGGTGCATTATTGTTTTTGATTTGGGAAAAACAAAAATCAATTGGCCGAACTATTTCCCACGTTTACCTTTAATAAAAATAATTATTTCCCTTAGTTATTACGTGAAGGATTTTCAAACAATGAAATAATCATATTCAGTTATAAAAAGGTTTCTTAAAAACATCCATACATTTTTATATTGATTTTTATATGGGTAAAAAGATACTATTTTACGTTAAAATTTTAACTTTAAAAATACTATTAATATTACTTAAAAATTACAAACAAATAAATGGTAGGGTCGTATAAACAAAGGATTAATTTTACCTAAAGACATTGGAAAACGAAAGTTCATAATCTCTGTAAAGATTTAAAGTTTAAAAGGCTATAGAGCCTAATTTAATTGAACTGATTAGTATAACGATCTGCGCGGGTGTACAGGTGTATGACGCTGTTCTTATAAATGTATAAATACTAATTATATAGGAAATATCCACACAAGAGACATGTTGATATTCGTGTCAAAGAGATAATTTTGAGTTAACTAAATTTTATTGTTTTTGTATTGAAATATTTTTTAAATTTGTATTGCTTATTTTTTTATTTTATTTTAAATTTTACTTGTATCTTTATAAATTTTTATTTATATCGTTAATATATATCGTTGCTCTTGTGTAGTGCTCATGTTTTTTTCTACCTCCAATTGTGTAAAAGCATATGAGGTAATTACAAAATTGAATAAAATATTGTAGTAATATATTATATATGATGTATAATATATAGATATGATGTCGTATGTAGTATGTTTCTTTTTTATTTACCAATATGTTTTCTCAGCGCACTAACCTAACCATCTCTCATATTAAATTCACTTATCGTCAGATCAGGTTCAATGTTATAATCCATAATTAGGTAGGTACCACATGTAAAGAAAGAAGGCAATGACTTTTTATCTCTTTTAATTTCGATTTCAATATCTTTGGTTTTGGAAAAATAAAAGTTCATCCATTTTATTCCATTTTTGTATCTTTAATTTATAATATAGTCAGAGTAAAAATTCTATGTAGATATTATTGCTAAAATTTTTCAGTATATATATTATAGAAAAATTGTTTTTTTTTAAAGATTGTAGTCTTAGTGCGAAAAAATTTTGTACTTTTGATTTTGAAATTACGTATAAAAATAAGGAAAACTATGGATTGTACTAATAGAATAAGTTATATTTTTCACTGCAAATATTCAGAATAAACAGTCCAAAACATATTTTTAAAATAATCAAATCTAATGAATTGCAATTGTTTTTTATATATTGTGGGTTAAAATTTTTTATAAGGCATTAAAATCGATTTATTATGATTAAGAAACGAATCAATCACTTTAGGGTAACATGATATATGTAATAACTTTTATATAATTTTATAATGGTTTAATAATAAGAACGATTAATAAGACTACACTATTAAGTTGGAGCATAAGTTCAAAACATTTCATTTTCCATGGTAAGAGTGCTATATTAAGACATTTTTTTGACATATGTTAATATCATTTTAACGCCATAGTATGTTATATTGAATACGTCATGAATTTTTCAATTTGAAGAAATGTTACGTCAATTGAAGGCCAAAGAAAACATGGTATTGAGTACAAAAAACTAACATTTCCAACACGTCCTTTTGTTTGAGTTTAATAATTCATATTACTATGAATTGCTTCCAAAAAACGTACCCATCAATTCTGAGTAACTGAGTAATGAACAACTCCGTCGCCTTGAAACCGCAATTCAAGAAAAACGGCCAGGAATACGGCGTTAAGTGATTTTTCAGCACGATAATGCCCGTCGGCATACTGTTAATATTACAATAGCGACTATTCAAAAACTCGATTGGGAGGTTGTTACATCAACCACATCCTACTGATCTTGCTCTATTAGATGTTCATATTTTTCGCTCTTTGTCCACCAATCTCAATCACGACTGACAATCACTTCCAAACCACTGGACCAGAACGTTAAAAATCAATTGTAAATAATACAGAAGATTATTAATTACTTTGTTTATTGTTTATTTAATAAACCCAACATTTATATTTTCATACAAGAAGCTGATTTGTAGGAAGCAATTTAAATTAGTTACGATATGTTCAATAAAGATGTTGAAAACTTAATGTTTTCCGACATGAGGCGATTCAGAACTAGAATGGTGATCTTGCACTAAAAAGAGTTTCCACTTAGAAATTTACTAATATAATAAATGTCGTCACGAATACTGTCCAATCTTCAATAATATTAAATTACCACACCCTTATTTTTGTCTAAAATACATTTCTAAATCACTCCCAACCGAGCTCACTTTCCTTTTCAGTAATTTTAAAGAAACCTCGTTATTAATGAAATAACCTCGGGGCAATAGAGATGTACGGGATTTGGGAGGCTCACACTGCGGTCATTAAGGAGCATTATCCCGAGCGTTTAATACAACTTTCTTTCCACTCCGGTCCAATTTGCATGATTGCCTTCGCCTCTCTCTGCACTAACTTATTTCTCTCCCTCTGTCCCGGCAATGTCTTTGTTTTATTACTTTTACTGCCATTTCTCCGCTCATTTGTTTACTTTTTTCCCGTATGCTCTGTTGCTAATTGAAACCACTGAAAGAAATCTTTATTTAAAACACACTTTTTTTCATTACAATTCACAATTCCACTGCATAATATTTCTAAATATATTCATACCACGCCCCATGGTGGTCTGTGATTCATGCACATTTGTCATATTGATATTAAAAAATAGTTAATTAAATATTATCAATTATTTATGATATAGGTAGTAAGTAGTACAGTAGGCATATTTTATATTATTAAATTATTACAATAAATGTGATATAATGCTATTAATGAATGAGACTTTACACTGATTTTAGAAGAGGTGTACCGAAATCGTAATAAGAGTATGATCCTTTAGGGTAAGTATTTTATTTTATCGGAACAGATTAGTAACAGGTCGATGATGACCTACTAGCCTACCTACCTGGTGAACCTACTAGCGTGAAAGAGCTAGGTTGAGGTAAAATATCTAAAAAACACATTAAAAGAATTAAGAAACTGAATTGTTACAGTTAACAATTTTGTGAGAAGAGTATCAAAACAGTTAAGAAAATTAAAAGTATACATTATTTGATTAATAATAATAATTTTTACATGTTTAAAAAATTTTAAACAATAACATTAAATTTTTCTATATGTAAAATGCAATAAACAACGTGCAAATTAATGACATGGTAACTGAGTACCAATAATTAGACATTCTTTAGAGTGAACTACTAAAAAAAATTGTGGTTGAAAAAAAACTAATATCGGTTAGGAGCGAAAAGTGTCTGCAACAACTGCAATTTTATCATTCTGAGATAAATAAATATCAGTATTTTCTGCAAGCTTTAATTTACTTAATAAATTATTGTTTATTTTATAATTATGCTTCTATTCTAATAATTCTATTATACTCTTGTAGTAAGCCTAAATTTTAAATTAATCTAAGAAAATTGAATTTAATCAAATTACCGTTTATCCATTTTAGTGACAATAAGGGTTGAAAAGATATGATATGTCATCGTTGATGATATACATTCAGTAGAAGAATACATACAAGAAAGTTTTGTATGAACATAAAGTAGAAGAGATTAAGTGTATGGGACTTGAGATAATCAGAACCAAAAACTCAATTTTGCAAAAATGACATTTTTCGCTCTTAACATACCATATGTTCGATATTTATACGGTTGTTAGATTATTTTTTCCTGAGCTCTTTTCAATAACTGAAAGATTCAACATTATTATTTTTACAATAATATTAAAACCCCTAATTATCAAGAGTTAAAATAATTTATTCAATAAATATCGCACCAATTCCGAGGCACAAATCTAAATTCCACGTTCCGTAATTTCTAAACGTACCGCAAGAAAATAGTACAACGGTATAATACTGCCGGAGATTATTTGCGATTTCTATTAATTAGAACCGGTTCGGTGATTTGAATAGTCGGGCAAAGCAAATAGAAGACTGAAGATACAGGCTGCAGCATCGCGAGCTTTGGGGAAGTAATCCTCACAGCTCTGTACCTAATTGTTCCATCCGAGGAGACGGCATTATACCTGGAGAATCTGAACAACTTCTCTTCCCCAGAGATTTACTTTCGTATCTGAAACAGTTTTGCCGTCGAAGACACTGTTTAAAATCAGGAACATTGGTATATTCTAAATTATAATTATTAATAACATTCTATATTTCAGTTTCCGCCTATCAGGCTCGACAGTCTAATGTCTCATGTCCACGGATGATATTTCACTCCTTTCTCGGAGATTTGTCTAGAAATGGAATAAAGGTCAGTACAGAATTCAGCGCGAAACGTTTTATGAATCATCATTCAATGTGTTTCGCTGCCGGATTAGAATGACGCATTAATACATACGTACCTTTACTGATTCACATATCAGTCTCATTAAGAGATCATCATGGACATGAGACATCAAATCTAAGACAATGATTTAACAAACTTTAAATCAATTATTTCTTATAATTTATATATTTTTTTTTATGAAATAGCTACTACTAGATATATACATACTAGAAATAACCCGCCAATGAACACGAGAAATTAATGATTTCTTATAACTTATTTATAGACATAAATTCTAATATGTACTCGAATACTTTACTTTAAATATACTCAATACAAAACATAGAAGTACGTTGTTTTATTTCTTAAATAATATGAGACTAGAATATCAATAGATAAAAATATGCGTCCATGTCATTTATAAGATTTAAGTTATAGTATTAAAAAATTGTAAACAATATGATTTCATTGATAATTGATCATTGTATGGTATACTAAAGATATACGAAAACGCGACACTACAACCATAATGCAATACGTTTCGGTATTTAAAAAAATATGTAAATAATTTAATACTATTATTTCTTCTACTCGTGATATTACAGATAGTACATTGACAAAATATACATTATATATACCGTGTATGATCTCACGATGCAAATATACATTATATATACCGTGTATGATCTCACGATGCAAATATACATTATATATACCGTGTATGATCTCACGATGCAAATATACATTATATATACCGTGTATGATCTCACGATGCAAATATACATTATATATACCGTGTATGATCTCACGATGCAAATAAATAAATAAATAAATACAAATAAAACATCATTTCAACCCGCTTTCATTCAGAAAGCTTATAAAATTAATGAATTCTACATAACTATACATCTTTATGTTCACAATTTTATTCTTGTTTTCCAATAATATTTTTGATTCTTTATTATGTAACAAATGTAAACATCAACCGGAGGTATTTACCCCACTGAGTGGGGTATGATTGGCTACTACGGTATAATGTAGGAAGGAGATACGAAAAAACAAACTCTCGTTTATTATGCAGCACGATGGAGTACATCTCATATATGGATAATAATTTAATATTTTAATAATTGATAAATAAATTAATAATAATGGTCGATAAATAATAAACAATTGATTCAGATTCAGCGAAATTTTCTTTATGAATTTCTTAATGAAAACTATTTCGAAATGCAACATATTGAATTTCAGGATTTTTGTAGATTATATTTTTAATTTGTCGATAAAATTTGATTGTAAACATTGTCCGCTATATAATAAATAAATAAATAAATAGAAATAGAAAAATGATTGAAGCATGAAAGGACCTGATATATTTCACTCGCTCACTCAAAACGTTCACTGAATGATGAAAGACTCTTGACTATCAAAGACTTCCTTTTATAAATGTAACCTTAATGAGAAACAATAGATAGTGGCGGAACGCTTCTTACTAACTGAGTAAATCTTCTCACGGGTAAAGCGGGGAACTTAGTGGCTGCTCTTTTTATTTTACACATTAACGTTTAATTGATAACACTTGTTTTTCGATTGTATTGTATAGGAACTATTGGAAAATCTAGCGATAATTTTAGGATAACAGAAGCAGACATATATAAGTCTGTCGTTAGAGGTGCTTAAAGCATTTTTTTTCTAGACTATTCTGAAGCGGAATGATTTTTTGTACATTTCAGTAGCTACAAATCCATCCATGGCAGATAGCTAAGAAGTTGTAATGTTTTTAAATTAATAACTATTTATCTCTTTTTTACTATATTTTACGTTTTTATTTTTGTATTTGCTTTATTATAAATTGATAGAAATTAAAATTTCAAATAAAAGATAATTTAATGCAAATATAATTTAGAAAACTAAATGTATTATGACAAAATAAAACATTTTTATGAAAATAAATTCTCACAATATTAAGAAAATATAATATAATGCCACTTGTGATTTTAGTTTAACTATTAAATATACAATGGTTTAAAACGAAATATTAAAATAAAAATACAAATATATACCCCCGATAGAACACGCACCCCCTAACTCTCCGCCAACTTTCTCCTAGCCGGCTCCTTGCGCTGTTCCTTTGCCATTCACATAATTAACTTGCCCCACTCCACCCTTGGGCATTAAAGGCTCTACCGCACCTACCCCCACCGGGGCTGGGTGGCGCAATCACTTGCTGAGAAATTATAAGGTCTAAAGGGTTAGTTGTTTGGTTGGCGGAAAGTAATGCAGCGATTTGTAGTATAAAGACACCTACTTTGGAAATTTTTGATATTGAATTTAGGCTAAGCGTATACACTAAACAATTGTGTTGAAATCGATGAACCCCTAGATTTCTACTCTACTGGTTGTTAGAAGTGCGCATATACTCAATGAGTTGTCAATGAGATCTACTAACATTGGTGTGCGTGCTACCATGGCCCCGGATCGATTGCTTAGTCAAGTGTGTGCGCACGCCAATACATAGCAATGCACATAGAAGGCGATTGATAGTTGTTCAACAGTTTTGTCAAAAGACGATCGATAAAGTTTTTTGATTCATTTGTTGGGCAACTATCGTGTCGATAATATGCGCACTCCCATATGATCCAATAGCCTTTTGAAGTACAACTAAATAATCAGGCTATTAAAAATTGTACGTATGCGCCTTGCCTTACTGTATTACTAAAGGTAACTATTTTCTGTATGCAAGTTTTTTATCGTGTGACATTTTTTTTGTATGGACAATTTTTTCACAGTTCGTATTGATGAAGGCAAGACTATCCAAGCAGCCTTGAAAATAATCTAACTAGCTAGCTAATTATGAAGATGTTTATACTCTTTAATGATATTATATTTAATTTGCCAAGATATGATTTTTAATAATACTTTTCCGTGATAGTTAAAACAAATTTGAGATAAATCGTCAAAAATGTCAAAAAGTATGGTTATTTAGCAAATCTGTGAGCACTAAAGATTGAAGATTTGACCTGACCATGGACCATATAACCATGTTCAATATGCAAACTAATTGTTTTAGCTTAATATGAGATCAGTACAAATATTCATATGAATTCGTGTCGACTATTTAAAATATATAAAACTGTATTTTAGAACAATTTTTCTAGAGTTGTACTTATAAGTGGGGAATACCCAACTGTGGGAGATTTATATCCTTGCACCAAGCCTTGACAATGGCACGTATTACCGTACCGAAACGTCGGCTTAGGTTTTCCCAAGAAAACCTTCTACAAAAACTGCGATCTAATCTAAAAGGTATACCAGTTCCATATATAAATATATAAAATAATTCAAAACAACCTTCCAAACAAACACCCCCTGCTCTTGAGTGGCCTTCCTTCCGCCCTCAGCCCCCCGACCCCGCAGATGGAGTTTTGAACTGTGCAAAGGGGTGCGTGCAAAATGGCGGGACGTTACATTTCCATTTTCTTGCGGATTGTAATTACTCGTTTATACTAAAGACTGCCTCTCCCCGCTCTTATTGGGTAATTGGATTAAGTTTCCAGCACTGACTGCCGACGAATCAAAATGCTGGAATTCCCGGAAGAACACTTTGCGATCCGCGGTGAATTAATCGAATTTCTAAGAATTTTATTGTTATTTAATTAGGAAATTTCATCACTCTACATACACGTTTCAAATGAAATGGTAACTTTACAAGGATGCTAGCAGTTAATTCGAAGCACATGTTGCGGGGAAAGTATCACAAATATATAAATATAACTTTTGATATATCGTTATTTTATAATCTATCATGTATTGAGCAAGTAGTACTAGATCCATAGCATTCAGCAATTAGTTCAGTGATCCAGTTTTAATAATGTTCTCTCTACTGATGCAAGGGACGGCATATGACAGGATGGATCAACTTTGTTGTAATAAAAATTATATACGGTAAAAAAGATATACGACGATAGTGTTGACGACACCAGATAAAAGTACATCATCGAAAGGTCTGGCAAGACCAGATTCTGGAAGATAGACCCGTTACAAGCATCAACAACCAACGAGTATACATGTATGAATGTGGATCATCTGAGAGTGGTACGTCAGGACAGAAGATTGTGGCATTATATTCTCACTCTATTTCATCATTAAAACATTGTAAATTGAATCAACTTATTCACCTTGGAAATGACGCATTTGTATAAGGTATTCGCTTTGTCTAATACGCATTTGCATTGTTCGCTTTGTAAAATACACGTTAAATTGTTTTGAAGCTTCTTTCCGTTGTCCGACAATGTTGTGATTCTAGAAATCTTTTATCTTAGTGTCACATCTGTAGACGCACATTGCGTAACTATCTCAAAAAACTTAGCACCCAGGGTAAGAATTTATTGATTTATAATTGTGATTAGTTTACATCATTGCTTTGTATCAACGCGCGTTTTTAAGGTAAACGAAAAGATTTAAGAATTTTATCTTATAACCTTTTAAAATATCTTAACATGAAAACCTCTTTCCATCATTTTTTATCCACTGCCGAATGAAGGCCGCCTCAAGCGTCTCCAATACTTATCTGTTCATTATCTTTGTCCTTGCCACGTAATACTTTAATGATTCTATCAGTCCAGCGGGTTTCAGGACGGCTACCAGTCACTTTATTCCCCTCAAATTCCACTGGATGACTGTCTTTTCTTTGGCGGGAGTTTTATTGTACAGGTATAATTAATTAACTTGTAATTCGTTGGAAAAAAAATAGTAGAAATAAACATTTATTTCATTGATTAATACAATTTATTTACTTTGAAGCTATGCCTACTTGAATTTAAACGTTAAAATTGGCTGTTATTTTGACAACCTAATACTATAAAACACAGAAATTTGTCATTTTCAATATTGGAAGTAATATAATTATTATATACGTGTGTTTTTTTATCATTACCAAATCAAAACACGCAGATTTGCAACAATTGAAACAAGGATTTGAGGAAAAAATCCAAGAGAATAATTGAGTCAGCTGCTTCGCATAATGATGCCTCCACCTTCTGGGCGACCGCAATCTGAAGAATCGCGGCTCCGATTTGGTGGCATTTCATAAAAGTGTTCTCCGAAATAAAAATATCGTCCCGACTTACCTGCAACTTTCTGAAACGTTGCAGCAAACATCCAAAGACATCAGCCATCCGTACAAATATGTGAGGTATAGAATCAAAATTGTACATGTCCAATTTGTATGGTTCTGAGTTAGATATGTTCATATACAATACAGCAAATTAATGTCTACAATCGAAGTATTACCGAATTTCGTATAAAAAATTATTATTAAAGAGAACACATTCTTATTGTGAAGTTGTAATTATTCAGAACAGACGGTCTGTGATGTTTTAAATACTAATTAACCGGGATCCCAGTAGCGCAAAAACAATATTTTTCAACAAAATTGACTTTATATGTATATATTTATAGTTAATACATTAAATTAGTATTTAAAATTTTATTGTTACTTCAATCGCAGACAAGTCGAATAGATAATTAATTTAAGCCCAAACAAATATGTTTTCAGCCAATAAGACTACAGTATTTGGTCACGTGACCTGTGGTTACAGGTCACGTTCAATATGATTCTAAATGTGACAGTTGCGGTACAATAGTTTTATGGATTTTACTCGAAAACAGGTAGGTAAAGTGGAGACGTCTGCTTTTGATTCTAGACCTCACATATAGTAAAAGTTTTCAAGAATTCTAAAACGCGGAGCTAGAATAAGTAAATTGCATTCATCTATCGAGCGGGTGAAGTCCATTTTTTGCAAAACATTAAAATAATTAATACGAAAATACCGAATTAATTAGTACGGCTTTGTGTGAGAAGAATAAGTTATTTGGATACATTGTTTTTTATTTTTTACTATATCCTCTATTATATATTATGGCATATATAATAAAATGCTTTAGCAAGTTCATAAATACTTTTTACTTATATATAATATCTTATATTTTAATAAACAATTACAAAATGCACTACGCATGTATTTATTTATTATTACATATATATTTTTTTGAATCTTTAGGTGCACGAATGCATCAAATTTTTCATTCGATTCGCGGAGATTTGACGGTAAGGACTGAGTCAAGTTAGTAGGTCTGCACTACGTACAAAATACAATATGATATATACCATATTCTACACTAATTATATACCGTTATTAACGCGAGTTTTGACCCCTCAGGTTAATATTATTACATAAAATCTTGCTACGTATTTTTTTTTTAAAAAAACTTGGTAATACATTATTGTATGGATGATATTTACTTCAAAAATGAGCATCTTCTTTATAATAAATAAAATATTCAAAAGCTTATTAACTTGAAAACTAAAAACAACGAAAATTGTCAAAAATAAAGCTGCTCAAATGACAGCCTTCAAACGTTTTTAACTTTCAAAATCGAAGCCTTTATTTTATCTCCAATGTATTCTTCTACTTGAGACCAAGCGAGTGGGCTTTGGAGGTTGCGCTGCTCAAAGCTAACGGAACGCCGAGCTTTAAAAGCTTTGAGTTTTCAAGATTCAGCTTCAAATACCAGCTGTCGTGCTGGCAGCTTCTTGGAACCGATTTCAGTTTAAGAGTGACTAAGTTCTGTACAGGACCGCTTTCAATGTACATTGCGCCCGTCATACATAAAGTAAAATTCCAAGCTTTATATTTAAAAAAATAGAATTTATAATAATTTACGATTAAGGCGTAATAAATAAATCATCAATGCCATTTAAAAATATTGTGCATTAAGTTTTTTTAAATTTTATTTAATCAACTTTGACAAAGGTAACATTAATTTGTCGAATATTGTATAGATTAGGTCTGTACATCCTGTATAATCCAAGATTTGTGCCAAAGTGGGCAAATAATATAAATAATTTATTGTTCGTCATCGCCCACATAATATTACAGAGATGCAATATTGATAATGGGAGCTACACTTTTATTATTTTGATTATTTATACACATTTTTTTTTCATAAAAATATTAATCAATATATCTACATATTAAATCAACATCAAGGATAATATCAGACATATTAAATTATTATTGGCTGTATTGCTGGTCACCCGAGACAACTATTGAACTCCTGACCTCTCGGTAGTTAGGCGAGCATTTTACAGTTAGAAATGAAAACCACGTATGACACGTACGGATTTGGTTATATTAGGTTGCATCTGGATAGATGGCTATTTGCATTTAATTCGAGTGCGACCAGTCGCCAATATTTATTAACCAAGCCCAGTGGCGTAACTGCCAAAATTAGGCTCCAATGCAAAATGGAAAATATTAAGTATTATAAGTGATTTTATTTATTAAATATTACGAACAAAACTTTTGCCCTATAATATTCAGACTTGAGTGTTTTTTTATATATTTGTATACACTTGCAGAAGAAAAAAGCCATTTCTTCATTTACAGTGGTGGTCTGGTTCCCAACCCAATACATTAGCGGAGAACTAGTGTAGGACGGTATACATCAACAATGATATCACGTGTTTTCGTTATACATTTTTAAATTTTATAATTTCATTTTGGTTGAGGTGAAATTTATAAATTTTTAAATAAGAAGATAAAACATTTTGTTTAAAACACGATTGATTGATAAATCGACGTATTTCGATACCTATCTTCTTCAGGAAACAATGTACATACACCAAAATTAAAAATACAAGCTGATGGGTAACTAAGTAGGAACTACTATGAAAACAAATTTAAAAGGACAGGTGACTATTTACTAAAAGGATTTGGTTTATTTATAATATTTAGCTTGCTATTAACACTTTTTCTTATTTCTAAAATTTCAAATTTATCTAACTGTAAACTCCTAGTATTCGTATGTATAATTTCTTAACCCTTTTAACCCCTCAAAAGAATGGTTTGTTTCCAAAAGTAACTGGCAAATTCAGAATAGTTGTTGCTATTTAGGCATCTCGAGTGCTCCTTAATTATAATATCAATATTTCGGCAAGTTTTACCTATATAAAAATTATTGCAATCATTGCAAATTATTTTTTAGACCCCCGATTTTTTTTAAATATCCTTATCCTTGTTATATAATACATAGTTATTTAATTTGTTATTAGTGTATGAAGCTGATTGTATAGAATTTGGGATATTTTTTATAATTGAATTTGAAGTATGATTATTTAAAGACACGATTTTTCTACACTGCTTCCCACTATCAATTATTAGTGGGTGATATGATCTGATAAACTTTTTCTTATAATATAAATTATTACTTCATATCAGTGCTGGGAATAAATAGTATTTTTACCAAAAGTAAACCCTTGTCTAACGTGGGCCCCAATGCGCGGTGTGCATTGGCTGTATTGGCGTAATTGTACTTCTGACCGAGCCGTTGTCTGTATTGCAATACAACTAGTTTCGCTTGGTAAGATACAACAGCGATTGCTTTAAAATTGTTTTGCAATATTATCTGACTAGCTAAATTGTATTGTGTTCTTATATTTCTGAACTTTTTCTTTCTCTCTTCTTCATGCAGCATCTTGACTAATGAAATAGACCTTGACTGAAATATCTTATATAAAGCATCATTTTGTAGAAGAATATAAAAATATTATCTTTAATATGTTTCAAAACTGTTTTAGATGAGTGAACGAACTGTCAGAATGAGCTGAATGTTATTACCGAATAGATTATCTATCATCATCATCATCATCATTTTTATCCCCTTTTTCAGTAGGGTTGGAGACCCAAAGTCTCGACAAGGCGCTTCCATCTTCAACTAACTTGCGCCGCTTTGGTACTTGTTGACCAAACTAGATCCAATCTGTCTTCATTCAGTCATTGTTGCTATTGCTGTTCGCAAGACATGTCCAAGCCACCTTAATTAAGATCACTATTTCTTTAGGTAAAAGTATTATATATAAGGCTCCATACTTCGGATTATCTGTGTGCTATACGAGTATATAATATTATACAAAATGTAAATATGTAAGAATAAGTAGGTCAATTCAAAAATAATCAATTAAAAATTCAGTTCAAGTTTTATAGTCATTCAGATACTTATGTGCTGCATTTGAAATACCTTTATAGTCGGCATCCAGTTGCTGCAACGCTAGAGGTCACAACACACTCGGCGAGATAACTCGAAATATCCAACATAAAAGATTTCCACTGACTTTTGTTCCGGTACATTAATCAATTAGCCAGAACCATGGAAGTAGTTAAACGCTGATTTTTCCAACGAAAAAATAAATTTATTAGCAGTGATTTTATTTGCTGCCATTAAAAAGATCCGGTGGCGTCTGGAATTATTTGAAATAAATTCAGTATTTAATTAGACGCCACGCTAGCGCGCCTCCCCGTTTCACTTTATTCTTTTTAATGGTATTTTTTAATGTGCGTCAATTAATTTACCCTCGTTCTGGGGTCCGTACTTACCTGCGTTCCGTTTCTTTCACCCTCTACCCGCACTGCCTCGAGATCTATTGCTTACAAACAAAGCGGTGAGCATTAATTCAACGAAGGCAACTGTTTATACCACTTTTCCTAGAAGCCTATTTGGAGTTTGCTCTGAATAGCATGCGAAACCTTATTATACCGTTCCCATATTTTTAATGTTAATGTTACTAATAAGTTAGATCGTACAACTCACTTAAGAGAATGTTCTAAAAGTGACACAATTCGTACTTGTTAAGAACATCCTCAAGGTGTGTTCGAAGATTGGCAGGGAGTTTTAACAATGTCACCAATCTTCGTATCGTCGCACTGGTGACGGTGAGCAGGAAACTCGAAGACGCACACAACTGACCAAAGTCGTAATGAACTAACTGACGAGAATATAGAAAGACAGTAACATCAAGCAAGTAATCAAAATAATGTTTTTATTTTTCAGAACACAGTTCTGTGATATTTTAATACAAATTTAATGTATCAATAAGTAAGAAATACAGATAAAATCAATTTATTTCAACCAGGAACCCTTCCTATCCTGCGAAGTGCGCTGTCCTATTACACCATATCGACACAGTAAGTTAACGACAAATTTTCTAACGTATATGTTACACATTCAAATTGATATATCTGTTATTCCATTGTTGTACATTTAATTCGTATTAAAATTAGGTTGGTTCACACTAGTGATGAGAAAAAATACTACTCTTAATTCACAGGTGTGATTGTGATTAGTATTCGATAATATCTGTGATTGAAAACTGTGACTGTGATCACTATTTCATTACTAATGTCCATGCACCGCACGATATCACAAATTCATAAAATAAATAAAGGAACAATAAAAGACCAAGCGTAGATAATTTTAAAGCTTAATTTGTGTTAAAAAACATATTCTAGCATAATTAATCAATACAATTCTAATTTAAATATCATGAAGAGAATGGAATCTTTATATAAAAAATAAGTGTATTTTTCGGATCAAGTTCCCAGCAAACATGCGTAAAAATTTTCAACAAAGTTATGATTATGACGTAATTCGTTCATAAGTTTTGCGGTTCAATTTGTGAAAAATTTGAATAGTGCCATTTGTCAGAAAGTAAAAAAAAGCAATTCACAAATTATTTTCATATACTCAATCACAGATAGTGAATGTGACGCGAGAATATCAGTGATTAACTCACAGTTCGTGACTTTGTGCCCATCACTAGTTCACACTCTTGTTTTTTTAATTTCCATGTAAACAGAGGCTTGGACAGTCCGCAATAGCGAAAAGCGTAAAATAAACGCTTTCGAAATATACGAGTATTGCTGTAGAAGGATGTTGCATATCTATAGCCTATATAATGGGAGTATCCTGGACCACAGCGGTGGATAGATGCATTGCATCTGGCTGGAGAGACCCCTGCTCTGAGGACGACTCAGGACCAGAACTTGTGGAGGTGCATTACGAGCCGTGTTTGGAGAAAAGGAGGACTCTATGAATATCTATAAACCTTACCGTTGATATACGTGAAAATATATTTTTTTGTCAAAACATGCTCATAACAAAAAAAAACCAACCCCAAATATCGCCGAGATTTGTGACGATCAAATATTATTTGGTTAAAGTTGACTACTTTGGTCACTTATTTTATTATATTTTTATCATGCGTATATATATTATCAATACGACATTAATAATCTCGATAGCTAGTCACTATAATCAACTAATTAATCCAAATTAAATGTATAAATTATACATATAAAATCAATTTATCGAAAAAACTGTTTTGATGCTACCGGGATTCGAACCTGGATCTCTTCAAACAATGGAACAACAGATGTGTCAATTTGAAAAGTGTAACATATAGGTTCGAAAATTTGTCGTCAATGCACTGTGTGCTGTAGCATTATCGGTTGTTGTACGTTTCCCGAATTAGAAGAGATCCAGGTTCGAATCCCGGTAGCGACAACAATATTTTTTGATTAAAATCATTCGAACCTGGATCTTTTCCTATCCGAAGAAAAGCATTAACCGATTATGCTAAACAAACATAGTAAATTGACGACATATTTTTTGAAATTATATGTTGCACTTTTAAATTGATATATCTATGATCTTCTTTATATTTACGGAACCTCAAACACCTTTGAGTAAAATCCGATAGGAGACGACAGAATAAGAGTTTTGAACTCGGCTCTCTGAACTACCGACGGCAGTGAAAGGTGGAGGAGATTCGTCACAACCCGGGGACATGACCCTCAGTAATGAGTAAAATGAACACTAATAACTACGAGTATACGCAGTAGTTAAAATATACCTACATCGTTCTTATTTCTCTTTCATACGTACCTATCTCTCAAGGCACCGCACGCCACTGAAAAAAAAAAGTCTGTGAGTTTTCAACGAAGGCCCGTGGGACTATTCATGTATGTATAATGATCATAAATGGAAAAATTTTAAAACTAGTAGCATTGTCATAATACAATATTAATATATTATATAAATTACTCTTGTTGGAACTCTCACCAATCAACAAGTTTAGTTCGATCGCGAAGATATGTGAAATGTGTATGAAACATACGAGTGTGTCAGTCTATTCCATGTGTATCTTCAAATATACGGTATGGTTTAAGGTTTAAAATTACGCGACCAATTAAAATATTAATAAACTTTCTACAGATTATGATATATAGCTTCATAACATATTAAATTAATTTTTGTAAGTGACGAAAATGGAACTTTTTCGAGTGTGTGTATTTTGACCTCGATTATCCGTCCCTAACGCGAGGGACCCACCCGCAAAGTTCTTACCCCTCTACAGGACAAAATGGCGCTTAAAGGTTGGGTTCTGAGGGTGAGAGGGCCGCGCAGGGAGCGGGGAGGGGGAGGGCCGTTCCCATGGCAACACTCACTTGCAGCAGCCTGCAGTTCGTAGGGGCAAAGTTACACCTACGTTTCCATCTAAACGGTACCAATACCAAGATGAATTTTCAACGTCGCGTTCACGGCGACGAAAAGGATGGAAAATCGACGGTTAAACTGGAGTGTGAAGCAAACAAGTTTCATTGTTTGAATTGATTTATTTCGTTTTGAAGTGTCTGTCGTAATCATTTTCATATAGTGCCAATGAAAAACTATTTAAGTACTATTTGATTTTCCGCGAGATACGTAAATCACTGGAAACATTGGTGGTAACATGTCTAAATAAATTATTTGTACTATCGAGGGTTCCGTTAGTCAAACTGATCACTACGTATGGATTGTAAATTTTCACAAAATAAAAAAAATTCGTTCGAATTTCGAAAATTTATTTTTTGGACAATACTAATAATAAAAAACAGCTCATTTAAGATAATAAATTCATTGTTATTTATTATATAAAAAAAATATTTATTTTTTCAATTAAATACAAAAAATAAACTGTTCTTCTTGAGGATTATTTTTAATGAAAAACCTACTATACGTCAATATAACCAATTTACCCTGTGACACTTTCATATGCATTGTGGTCATTTGCTAATGATATGAGTTTAAAAAGGCCCGTTGAAGAAGTACGTTATATTATCCGAACTACTCATGGTCCCAATTTGTCCGGATAATCGAAGTTTTACAGTATATATCAAATAACGCTAATAAATTAAAACAGCTTCAATTTACCTTGTTAAAAAATATCTATAATTTTACAGAAAACCATGGCAGAATAACTAAACATGCACTACACACCGCACTCGACAAAATAAATCTCAATACTGATCCGCCAGTTTTCGGACATTTCTTTGATGCAGTCGCTATCTTTTGTATGTTTAAGTGCCGGCCGAATGCATCGGTTCGTTTCACAAAGGCGTTATTTCTCTACATCGCTATCAAGGAGCGATCCCTTCGGAACACCCCTATTGTTCTGTGATCGTAACAATATTTTATTTTTATATATTTAGAATTCGGAATTCGCTATAAAATTGTCGAAATTCTAAATTATATTTATGAGAATGATTTTCGGAATTCAACGTCGTGGATTCGATTCCGTTTAGTTGTAAAAATAAACCGATATTTCATTTTATGTAATAAAGAGACTCTTCCACAAAATCTATTATACCCATTAGAGAGTCTGCGAATGTCAATGCACAGCTTTCGTTTCATCATTAAAATTATTATTTGAAATGAAACTGATTCATTGACACTTCATTCCAAATAAAGTATCAATTTCTTTTGAATTATGTGGATGTGATCTTTTTGTTCGAAAATACATTTTTCAATTTCTATTATATTTTAATTGCAATGTTTCTCAAAAACCTTTGAGTAGAATCTGTTAGGTGGCGCCAAGACTTATATTCTATTTACGTATCATTAATGGACTCGAGTTCCGGTGATGACTTTGACTTTGAATCTTTCTAAGTCATTTATATTATATAAATGTATTTTAATTAAAAAATCGTAACTTTACAAATAAAATGCATTAAAAAGCGTAATAATATACTTAAATCTTGACCAATAAATTAAAAATAATTTACAGTTTTATTTCCGACTGTGTTGCGTACATGGTGGTTCATTTTATTCCCTCGAAAGGGATTTCAAAAATATTATTGAGGTAGTGGTTTCGACGATTTTGTAGGATGGTTACTAATTTAATTAGCCTGTTTGTGTGAACTGATGCGAACCTGTCAGAGGTCATCGCTGATTACAAGACATTATTTAACTTCAAGATGCGTTTGGTCTTTCTGGACTTCAAGATCCTTTCAGACGTTCCAGTACAGCTTGACATTATAGATCTGTTTCATTTTTTCATACCTTTTTTTAGATCTCTTGTGTCGATTACTCGTGAATCTGCCTTTACTGTTTAAAATCTTTCAATTGATAGATAAAAGGAAAAATAATTTTTATATCTATATTACACCTTGGACCAGAGAGTCAAGGCCCGCTAGAGCCATGACACACTGGCTGTGGCAGGCTCCAGACCCGCGATACTAGTACCAGAGATGCATGGAAGATGTTGGGGTAGGCACAAGTCATGTACTGATGATGATGTCATAATAAACAGACGATATTATATATCTTCATTTGATAAAGTACAACACATAACAGCTGTCCATTTAACATCGTTGTTTTTTAAAAAGAGAAAAATACTACGTAATTATGAAACAAATATATAATTTACATACAATAATCAGACTTCTAATCTGTCAAAACAATTTTGAATTTGAAACATCGTTAAACGACATCAGACTAAATAAAGAGGTATTTCGATATTTTTGTAACTAATCACAAAACATAGTCACAGCCTGAAGAAAAATTTTATCTAAAAATTGTTATGCAATTGTAATCTAAAAATTATTTTGTAAAGTTGTTTTGACGGACACTCATAAATGTGCTTTGAGGCTATTTGAATGGCAACATCTAACATTAAAAAATATATATTTGCAATCCATTTCAATTATGGCACTATAGACCAGGGGGGTGGCATGGCCGTCTAAGGAGATTTCTCCAGTGGAGCCCGTTCTAGCGGCAAATCTAAAGAGCAGTGTTTTGGCTGTGAATGTGTCAAAATATTGATAAATTACATATTTTTTTTAGGAAAACACATTCTTATTGTGAAGTTGTAATTATTCAGAACATTGGTCTGTGATATTTTAAATATGAATTAAATATATTAATTAGAAAGATATACATATAAAATCAATTTTATCGAAAAATATTGTTGTTGCGCCACCGGGATTCGAACCTGGATCTCTTTCCTAACCGGGGAAGGTGCATTATCCAACTATGCTACAGCGACAATTTTCGAACCTATATGTTACCTTTTTGATATTAATACATTTAATCGTTTCATTATTTGAAAGAGCCATCTACCTTATTTTTACAGAATCTCAAATACCTTTGAATAATAATAGTTGGATAATGCACCTTCCCCGGTTAGGAGAGAAATCCGGGTTCGAATCCCGCTGGCGTAACAACAATATTTTTCGATAAAATTGATTTTATATGTATATCTTTCTAATTAATATATTTAATTCATATTTAAGATAAATTAAATACTCACTTAATCGAAATTTATACTTGTCGATTTTTTCTTTGACTAAAATCAGCATGCAATATACATTTCGTATTTCGTGTTTTGCCTAAAAAACAAGAGAGACCAGGTATCTATGTCGCGCACCGCATTCAGCAGCACGCAGGGCGCTGGGTGAACTTGTTTAAACATAAATAGGAAGGAATATCATGGATTAAATTGTTTATTAACCTTACTATTTTACTTTACTTTACTAACAATACTATTATTCTTGCTAATACGTCGGTGATGACAAGAGCAACTTTATATTATGTAAAAATCTGTTAAAAAGTTTGTTAATTTCAATCCGGCTAATACAATAAATCTGAAAGTACCGATATTTTTGTTTGTCACTCAATCAACGTGTTATAAAACAACTTTTTTTTACAGGTGCGATCTGTTTAAGACTGGGTTACTCCTAAGTAACGTGATTTTAGAGATTAGAATTTTTTTTTTCTTAAATGTTAAATAAAATTAACGTCTGCTGTCTGTTAATTAAAAGATGGTTCAAAAAAGAACGATTAAACAATGTACTCACATTAACATCAATGTTAAATTTTATCCCAAACCTTAAGAATATATTCCAACAATTGTAGAAATTGGAGAAAGAAGTTTATCTACATTAAAATTAATTAAAAACTTTTTACGTTCCACTACTGTGCAAAATCGTCTTAATGGTTTGACCATTTTGGCGATTGAGCGTGAAATTTCTGATCAAATAAACTAAAAAAAGATAATAAAAAGGTTTACAGAACTAAAAGTGAGAAAAAAATGTTTTATGTGATTTTAGCCAAGCTGGTGTTACTTTTGTTTAGTTTTTACATTATATTAATTTTGCTTGTTTGATTGTGCAGTATTACATTTTAATGATACCTTTAAAAATGCATCTGGTTAACAATTTGTAAGAAGATAACTACAGATACTTTTTAAATTTTACTGTTTTGTAGTACTAGTAGTTTTGTACTGTTAATAATTTAAAACTATTTAATTTTTCTATTTGCAATTTGTCTTTTTGTCCGGAGCGACGTAACAGCTAGAGCGGACCCTGAGTCTCAACTCCTCTCTGCTCTGAGCCACGCTTCGCTAATCATCGACCCCAGAACAACCAGGTTCCTCCGGATCCCGTTCAGCCAACGTAGTCACGGTCTCCCGACGTTCCGTCTCCCATCTGGTTTATGGGATGCGCGCGAGGACTTGTTGCCCAGCCCATCGAAGTCGATGTACTTGACGACATCGAGCGTAGAGCTCATAAACTTCGAGGTTGTATTAATGACGCCAAATACAAAATTGGCGATTTTTTTAAATAAATTAATTAAAGTATTAAAGGAGAACACATTGTAATTATTCAGAAGTTGTAATTATTCAGAACATAGGTCTGTGATATTTTAAATACTAATTAAATATATTAATTAGAAAGATATACATGAAAAATATTATTGTTGCTACCAGAATTCCAACCTGGATCTCTTCAAATAATGGAACGATAGATGTATCAATTTGAAAAGTGTAACATATAAACTCGAAAAATTGTCAAGTAGTTTAAAAAAATTATTAATTAACCGTATTTTTGACGAATAATTAACGGTTAAATATGAGTACTGACATAAAATATTATAATGGATTTTAAAGATTCTTTGTTCAGAATGAATTTTGAGACACCTATCGACGATGACTCAACTATTATACAATTTACATGGATATTCCCGCGCTCGAGTCCGGTGTACAGTCGGTATAGTAGGAAGTAGGAAGTGGGGTACCTGAACACGAAGTGGCTTTCCGGCGGCGGGCGGCGGTGGGCAATAAAAAAGAGTTATGGTTGGTAAAAGGAAACTCGCCGCATTATCCTGGAATCCTCGGGAACATCCTTACAGGGGAAGGGATCAGAGGATCAGGAGCGAGGAGGACGTTAATCATCATTCCAAACCTGGCCTCCGTGGCAGTCAGCTCTGGAGAGAAACTGGGTTATTCTGTCCATACGGATTGGAGTATGATACAAGTATACTCGAGTGCAAATTTCATAAACATACAGAGTGCTCCTAATACTTTCATTAACATAATAATATACTCAGTGGCGTGTAGTGGACATAAACTATATATGTATATAAAATAATTGTGAATTCATTACATAAAAAGGCGAGTTTTTTTATTGCTGCATACTTTTCTCCGTTTCTGATTTCGCATAAAATAACTTATATAACAGAAAAGAAAAAAAAACAATATTTTGGTAATTATCGACCTAAAAATTTTAACAACGTTACCATCATCAGACGAACTCTCATCACTAAAATAGCGGGATATTGAATGATTAAAAACAGCTGTGCAGAGTCCGCCATATTTAACCATCGATTTTCGGTTTTCATAGTAAAATTAGTTAACCATTTCATTTTTTACCTTTGTAACTTTTTTTACCAAAGTAAAAAGTTACCACTGATGACACAACCGGCCCAAAGCGTGATGTGATAATAAGTAATTAATGCTTAGATCGAGTGAATGAATTGATGTATTTGAAAAGTATGTTTATTAAGGACTGCAAGGTTGAGAATAACATCGAAAGAAGGGAGAATGCGGGAAATAAATCGAATCTGAATGGAACTATCGCCAGTAGGAACTTGTCACATGAAACAAGACGAGCGGTGCATAATGAAGTTCCGGTGCCAACATTAATGTATGAAGTGAAACTTGGAATTAGAAGTAGACTGAAAGCGGTGAAAGTTATGTATAGAGAATATATGTATGATACAGTGAATAATTAATAAATTGTTAGAGTTGTTTATAGCACAGTCGATAGAATTAAGAAAAGGTCGCTACATGGTTTGCTCATGTGGAGCGTATGAGACGATGGTAAATAAATTATATGAGACGACTGTTGAAGGCAATAGGAACAAAGGGCGTCCGTGAAAGACCTAGCATGATCAGATAAATAAAATATTGGAGAAAACTCCTGTTAAAAACTTCATCAACTGAAGGGCGTGCATGGGGAGATGAACGAAAATGGATGAGGTAAGAGTGGAGTGCCAGAACAGAACGCTGTGGAGTTCTAACCTCTCTGCCTACATTATATATACAATGACTAATACCCTAACTATGGTAAAATACGCTGAATTTTTAATCATTTACGACATGTAAACAAATGAAAATGAAAATATAAAAACTTATCATTTTAATAGTCCTATAAAGTTAATGACAAAATGGATTTTTAATTGTAGGTATCGTGAGAGATATATAACTAAGTATAAATAAATTTATATCCACCAACGATGTATCGGCATAATAACACCTACTAAAAAAAGTTTAACGTTCCCCTCAGCGAAGAATTTTTCTAATGAGGATAAAATTAAATTAACAAAATTAAATAATCTAAAATAACAAATAATTGAGGACCATACATAGATCCCTGAGGTACATCTGATGTTAATATTTAGAACAATAAACTTGATGTCTGACAGTTATATAAGCGATTCGCAAACGCTTGTACTATAAGCGTAAACTTAATGTATGTAAAAGTGTCTACTAAAATAATGTTATAAACATTTTTAAGGTTTTTTATAAATCTATTTGCTTCAATCACATAATCCAAATAAACTCTTAGTTGAGCAATTTTTCAAAAATCGATAACTGTGTACAAGTTGATGAATAATTTATGATTCTTGGTATTGATAACTTTTAATTTATTTACTAAATAATATATGTCTTTACATGGTTTCATCGCCTATAAAAATGGCTCCTCTTAACGACCGCCATTCTTCTTTATCATCTGTCTTCTGCATCCAGCTATTTCCTGCAATCCTTTTTATTTCATCGGTCCAGCAAGATTGGAATCACCGGATATTGTCTCAATAGTAAAGACCAGTGGTGTAGTGCTAAATAAAAAAGTACCAGAGCGGTATTTGACTTAACCCCGCCTCCCATTTTTAATTTTATGTATTTCCACGTAAATTAGAAATTAAATATGTATAAGGTTAAAATTAAATGATTTTAGCCAACAGTAAACATCTAAAATACATAATAAATAGTAAATAAATAATAAATAGTACGCTAAAACCATGCGCATGTCAAAAAAACTACGGACGTCTATTTATTTAAGTTGAATTTGGTTTACATATTTCGTCTGTCTCCAAATGTACATGGTCAATGGTTGAAAGAATGTGATACCACCGCGTGCCTAGATGATTCAATTCTTAACAAAAAACCTATCTTTCTTCGTAATGACTATCACTAATATCCGTCCGCTACACGATATTTGATGTACATACAATTCTATGCGGAATATTTTGTGTCAAAATATTTTTTTAATATACTTGAAAAATATATTTCTTGTCAAAAAAAAGTGGCAGAGCGGCGCCCTGGCTCGAAAATAAGTGCCGGGGTGCCACCCCGACCTGCCCTAGCCCCACACCACTGGAAGAGACAAACAGAAAGCATACAATATAAAAGAAAAATGTTTTGAGTTAAATTTCTTCTGGGGTGTTCTGCCGTAGGTCGGCTAAAACAAAAACCAACAAAGACAGCAGAATATCTCAGTAGAAATTTTAATGAATTCACATGATAATTCGTTTGTAGATATATCCATAGTTTAATTATAATGCAAACGATAGATAGAACGATAGTTTTATGCGGTCTTATTTTACGTCACATTCAGCCTCCCGGAGAAGTGTTACTTGTATGTATGCATTGAATATTATTTACATACCTAGCAAATGCTCAGAGTTAAAAAAAAAAAAAGTAATTAAGTCTGGTACTCTACTTTGTTATTCTCCTTTTAGGGCTGTCAGTGTGATCAGTAGTAACTTTTTACTATAGTAAAAAAAGTTACTAAAGTAAACATGTGGTTTGATCGTTAGTAAAAAATATCTACTTCTCGAAAATGAATGCAGTAGTAAACTCATTTTACTCTGCGATATCCGAGAGTGAAAACGAGAATATGGCGGACTTTTCACAGCTGTTCCAAAAGTCATCTGACACATTGATACTTTGAAAGTTGCATTATACGACAATTAATCATTCAATATCCCGCTGTGTTAGTGATGAGAGTTCGTTCGATGATGATTTCGTTGTTTAATATACATTATCACACATAATACGAAAAAAATTCATCACCAAAGTGACAGACATCGAACGCCTAGGCGAAAAAATCCATTGATAATGCATATTTCATGATTATTTGTGGTGCCTATAAACATCTCCATCTATGCTTTGACAGTAGTAAATTTGATGTATGAACAGTTAGTAAAAAGTTACTCCCGATAACACAACTTAGATTAATTTAATGCGAATTAACTTGCTATGTTAATTGATACATTAATGAGATTGCTATGGATTCATATTTTTACGATGTTCAAATAAATTACAAATAAAAAAAACTAGGGATGTTTGGTACTTCGCTAAATAATATTGAAAACATTTTAAAAAGATTGGCTAATTAATTGTTTCATGATTTTTTAAAAGCTAAGAAAACATTTATAAGAGAAAAAAAATGTTATTGTTTCTAATTTATTAAATTTTATAATAAAATTACATTTATACGTGAATTGGTATTTAATGATATTCAATTAAATGCAATAAAATATTAAACAAAACTTTGTCGAAAGAAATAAAGATAAATGTTGTTCAATTATAATATTAATTAAATCCATATTCCTACTTGTTCAATTTTTGGCATGATTTATAAAATATATATTTACACTCTATCCCGGAATCGTTTTGAGAGTTGTTTACTCCCGTTTCGATTAGTCAATATTACATTTTTTATTTTTTTTATTACATTCAGATATTAACATCTTAATACCATCATATGTTGGCTCCGGTATCATAGTACCAGAGCCACACCTGTACAATTTGACGTGAGACTCGTTATCACATTAAATTCAGAGGATAGCCAACGAGGAGGGTTGACGTCACATTTATGTGTTGCAGATGATCTCGGGGCATCAGAATTTCATGAGTAAACTCTTCAACTTAGGACTTGTCTGCGAACTGTGGTAGACACCGGAGCACATCCTCTGGGACTGTGTGATTAGGAATGATGCATGTGAGAAAATGATTGCGGAATTAGAAGGAATAGATCTATTAAAAAATTAAAGGAATCTCGGATATTTCCGAGAATTTATTAGGGTGTGGGTCTCCCGCTGGGGGTTACTGGGATGGACGATGTCGGGAAGAGCAGTGGCTAGAGAGACCTAACGGAGTATTCTATTGGCTCTCCCTCGCACCTCTTTAGGCATGATTGTAAATTATCGTCGGTTAAATTGCTTCTTAACTTATTTTTTATTTTATTCATGAATGAGAATGTTTGTTAGCATAAATAGGTAAAGCCAAAGATTGTAAGAATGGCAATAGCTAGTTTTTTTTATTGTGTCATATGTTGCAGGCAAACTATTCCATATATGATTGTATGTATATGAAAATATGAGCTGGAGTTGAAGAGTCGCAAATGTATATGAAAAGAGCCACATGTGGCTCGCGAGCCGCGATCTGCCGACCCCTGGTATAGTATAATCACCTGGAGCCCAATTTTTTTAGTTTCGCAACTGAATCCTAGTAATAAAATAATGTTAAAGTAGTATATTCATAAATATTTTTCATGATAATAAAATATTGTAATTATGTTAAAATATTTCAAATTCAAATTCAAAGAATATTTTCAAAAATAAATATCACTAATTTGTCGAAAACAATTATATCGACCAGATGCGTGTTAAACAAATTTCATACTGAATTGAATAAGAAGTTAGGTAAATGCAAAACTAGTCAGAACCATTTAGAACGCATAAAACATACAAAAACTTTTTCCATTCCCGATAGCGCGTCGTTCCACATGCAACGTCATCATGAATGTTTTAAATTATTATTGTCAACACCATCTATCGTTGAAATACATAGAGAATTTACAAAACCACATAGAAAATGTTTCATACTCGTTCTGAAAAAGGTTCAGTACAATGATACGATTAAGAACTGTTATAAAATTTCGCAAGATGGCGTTCAGCGTATTTTTCTAAATATTGGCACATTCGGGAAATAATTGTACAGTGGATGGAAAGATCACAAATTAGACGCTATGCATCCGACGAGACAGCATGCGTATATTTTTTCCGATAAATGATCTTACCATCTTATCGTTTGAATCATTTAAATCCTACAAAAGCAGTAATATAATAACATAATTTGTAATTATAACACTGTTTCAAGTACAGGTGCTACATGATAGATGGCGGGGGGAGTTAGTTTCCTAAAATACCAGTGAATTACATGGAACCCCATAATATGGAACTTCTAGCTCTGTACATGTCACTACATTGACTGTTAAATTACTGGACTCAGTACAAAGAAAAGTAACAACTCATTATGTGATAGACAATTTGCAACCTCTAGAGCTTCGATAAAAAGTAAATTTACCATGTCTTTCATTAGAAAGTTTTCCGGCAACATGTTTCACATTGCCTTCTGCTCTTATTATTGCTAGAATTTGAAACACAAGACAAACATTTAAGAAACAAGTACTCGCAGATATTTCTATAAAAATAAATCTCTTTTTTCACTGGCTGCAAGGATCTTTACTTTTTTTTTCATTGCCTAACATTACTTGAGTTACGAATTTGTAATTTTAAAACATGTTTTTTTTTAATCAAATAAAGCATGAGAAGAACAATGTGGAACATTTTTACTTTTTTCTCTAGGATCAATATTAATAGAGTAACAAATATTTTAAGTTTTTGAAATAAGATGGCACATCAGGCTAATTAAAGAACTTGAATCTACCAGATCAATTTTTCAGGAAAACTTAATTGAAATCAGAACTACAGAAGTTATTGAATCATTAAAATCCATTATATCCCATACAAACACAAACTTTTTAATGAAGGATGGCTTCGAGGTCTCCTGGTCATGATCGAAGAAATTGAATGAAAGAAATTTTCCATAATTTGCATCATGAGACTCTCTGCAGTAATAGGTAGTACTTCTATCAAAATCTACGTAAAACCCAGATGATAACAGTATTGGCTGATTAAAAGACAAATACCTACATGCATTTCCTTAAATATAATTTACAATAACAACAGGAAATAAAAGTAATTCATGCACACAAAGATAGTATGTTTTATCTTTTATAAAGAAGATATTATTTTATGACACATTATGTTTATAAAATTTCATTAATCAAGTGATATTAAAATGGCATAATTAATTGGGAATGTTATTAGCAGAGCTATTTCTAACTTAAGGCAGCTGCCTGGGGCGGAAAAAAGGCAGAAATTTTTTTTTTTAAATCAAACAGCAAAAAAATTTTGCAAATTAGTAAACGAAACTTGTAATATGTATATTATTTCAAATAAATTTGATCAGCAAACTGCTGCTGCTGCAACATAAGCACTTTACTCTTGAGAAAATAGTCAATAAGCTTAAAAATACAGAGTATTTATAAAACATGAAGAGTGACATTAAATTTGAGAGTTTTGGTTGTTGCTCGAGAGTTAGCTAAAAAAATCAATATTGAGCCAATTTTTCAGCCAGAGATAAGAAGAAGGAAAAGAAAATTGTTCGCTTATGAATCAGAAGATGAACCCATCGATGACGCCAAAGACAAATTCAGAGTAAACAACTGTTTTGCAATATTGGACATGGCAATTAGCTCTGTAAAAGAACAATTCACAGAGTTGAATGAAATTGCAAGATTATTCGGTTTTCTGTACAATATAAGTGATCTCAAGATGAAAACTTCCAAATAACTCATGGATTGTGCATCAAATTGTAAAATGCTCTAATCCAGGGTAGCCCTGAAGAAATCCTATATTTTCTAAAGAATGTTAACACTGCAGCTCTCAGCTCTGAACTTTCAGGAATAAATCATTGAATACAAAGAAAATGCGAGCTAAAATAAAGGCAAAGAAGGTACCATTGGATTAAGAGGAAGAACGCAAAACACTATTAAGGTTAAAAAAGAGAAATTTAAAAACAAAATAAAATATCATGAACAGTGCTTATTTAGTTATTTAATGTTTGATGTGTTTTATTGTCTAATTTTGAATGCAAGTTATTTTATATCTGATAATGAATTAATTCTTCTAGCCTGGATGACAAGGGGAGAGAGTGATGGTAGTAAAAAGGAGGGGGCGGCATTTTTTAATTCTCGCCTAGGCCGGCAAAACATCTAGAAACGGTCCTCGTTATTAGGTTTTAATCGCCAACATAAGAATTAATGTTTAATATTTACATGAGTATATGTAACTCTTTCTCCATACAACAACTGGTTTTGGATCAAAATTTAGTACTTTTAAAACATTTAACATAAATAATGTTGATTCTAATACGGCTATTAAATTTTATTTTATTTTCATATTTTGACAGATGTCAGGATTTTGCTGTATCTCTCACGGGATCTCCGACGCACTGTCTGCAAACCGTCTGGACTAATCAAGTTAAATTTTATTTCATCAGAAAAAAACAACACTCTTCCATCGCTCACAGAACAATTTTTTTTTTCTTTCAGTCGTTTTTTATTTATTTTCTTGGTCAATGGAGGTTTTTAAGAGGGTCTTCTTGCTCGTAAACCCATACCATTGAGCCTATTTTAAATAGTTCTGACACTAACATAAGCACTAGTTGTGTCTTGGAGTTCCACTGAAGCAGAAGCAAAACGATTTTTCAAAGAAAACCGTTTCAAAATGTGATCATCTTGATTCAAAGTCCTTCGCTTTAAGCCAGTTCCCACATTCCGATTTAAAGTCCCACTTGCCTTGAATTTTGGAGAAATCTTCTTACCGATGACTCATTCCACTGAATTTGCCTTGCTATAGCACGATTGGAAAAGTTTTGTTTTGATAACGCAAGTATCATTGCTTTTTTTTGCTCATTTGTTGAAGTCTCGTAGACATTGCGATTCGGTAACACTAATAACACACTAATAAAATGACCACTCACTGCAAAAGCGAGCACTAAAGTGATGAAATCTAGGTTCTTCAGGTACCTGATAAGCGAATTGCCCTTCCTGGAAGCAGACCGCTTTCTCCCGTAACCTACTTTGAGTTTTATTGACGCTTCATGAGAATTTTTGTACCTGATTAGGAAGCGCGGCTATTTTTGTTGCGCTGGTTGCATCTTATTAAATTTATAAATATGTATATATATACATGTCAAAAAATAAAATGTATAATTTAAAGTATATTCCCTTCTATTGACTATTGTTGCTGAATAGCAAGGTACATCTTAACATAAAAGTCCACCTCAGGCACCATTATTCCTAAACTATTATATTTTATAAAAAATAATATTACATTATCTGAGATTACTCGATATGTAATAATGATGAGAAATTAATATTTTTTTAAATTTAATTCATTTAATAGACCAACAAAAATAACATAATAAAATAATTTACTTTGATTTCATTAAATAATTGATAGCAAATGTTGCTATGTAACTCATTGTTTTGTGTTACAATGCGACTCAATATACGCTTGTTTTACGTTACTATGCGAAACAGACAGAGAAGCAGATGGGTAAGAGGAAATTATATATATGCAGATTTCAAAAGTTAACAGGGTAATTTTTTAAATCAAAAAAATATTCTTATCATATTTTAATTTAAAATATCAAAAATATAACAATGCATTAGATAATAAAAACAGAAATGTGTGTAACTTCACACAATATTATTATTAATTAATATCTTAGATCTAACAAATTTTCCCAAAACAAACCCACATTCATTCAGTTGAGAACTGCACATTGTAATATAAAGGGGATTGTGTAATTGTGTGTTTCCGTATATCATTCTTGAAAATAGAACATAAAAGTAATAATAGTTCTGAAAAGTTACAATAGTTGATAATAAATACAATAATTACATATTGTTTGACAAAGTTAGAAATATATTGTATGTAAAATAGGTGAAGATTCTTCACGATATTCTAATATTTCTAAAATTTTCATTGACAATTTTTTATTCATAAGATAAATTATTTATCTATTTCATAATAACTGGAAAATTATAATTTTAATGCCAATAGTGTAAATATATTATTTTGAGTTATATTAAAAAAATCAAAGTATAAAAAGTAATATCTATTCAAAGCTAATGAATGCCTCGTCCAATATGTTTCTTAACATTTTAATATACAATGATTTTCCTGTCGTTGTATATTGATTTTGTCAATAGATTTTCCAATATGTTTTCTGTGAAACTAATTAATCAATACTTTATCCACAGGATAGCAGTGGCTGCGAGATACATATATTTTAATCCACCGAGAAAATACTGATCAGTAAATAACGAATTGTGTTTATGCATATTACAAAATGTATTAGAATTGTGGGTCTGAAAAGTGGTATAAATTAGGCATGTGTAATAAAAAGGGGAGAAATAACAAGTGCAGAAGATATTTAAACCAGATGTACTGAATAATGTACAGTTGCATATGAAATATCTTACTAGTACATATGTACTTATATTTTTTCAATTTTATTTTGAGAAAATATATTTTTTTAAATCAATTGTGTTCTTTTTTTAAATCAATAAAGTCCTTTTTTCCTTATTTTCTACCTTTATGGAATCATAAATCATGCTTACTGTGGCACAGCATTTTTCAGGAACGTTATTCCGAGGTTTTGGAAGAGATACTCTGCTTCTATAGACTCTACTAGAGGTAACCCTGCTCCTAGAGAGAAATAGAATCTTGGGACTGGTAACATATTTTGAAATGACTTCTGTCATTGACAATTTCAGAAAATATTTCAAACACTGAATGAATGATAACAATTCATTGCCGAATTATGTTTACACTGTATAATATAAAACTATAGTTTATCTGTACATAAATATTCTATAAATTAATAGTAATGGTAGTGTAAATATCAATAAAATAAAGCCTATAAAACCATATTAAATACTTAGTGTTATAAAAAATTGATGAATGCTGAAGTGTATAAAACATCAATTAGTTCTGTAAATTGTGCAGGTACAATAAGTAGTAATAATATTTGTTGGGTTGATGGCAAGACTTGCAAATTGTTTTGTAAATATCCTAAAAACTGAATTAATAGTCAATGCAGAAAAATAGTATCGTATATACTCGAGTATAAGTTGAGAAATATGTTGCCATTTTAAAACATTCTAAATCCTTGAATGCACTACAAATGCGGAATCCTATCATGATAGTGTTATCAAAGATACAAACCTATTGGAGAAGGAAAAATCTATAGATAATTAAACCTTTCGGACTTATTGATAATAATAATTTTAGTTGCCACAACATCAGGAATTTTCTCTTTTTTTGATAAATAATTATATTTTCACCATTGAAAAATATGCTTTTTGGAAAATCGGCCACAAAACGTCCACTACCTAGCAAAAGTAAACGGTGAAGCCAATTGTTGAACCATATTTTTTTTTAAATATCTTTACAACAATATAATAAGCTAAAAATCAAGTGATTCTCAGAAGACGGTTAGAAGTTAAACATAAAATAATACATATGCAGAGATTCGTGAATTTTAATATGCGGCAAATCATGTCAAAGAAAGAAAATTTGTGATTGGCGAAAGAGGAAGCTGTCATTAACGGAAATGCCAAAATAAAACTCAGGCTCGTCAATGAAGCGTATCATATTTTAAATATACATACCTTAGATAATAGAATTATAATAATGAACTTTATTACAACACATTGTTGTAATAAAGTTTTAACTTGTCTTTTGTTTATTTTTTAACTTCGACATACACTCACTATCAATTTCTAATGCTTTGAAACCCTAAAAAACTTAACCTCGACTTATGTATACCCAGATCGCCTCATACCGAGTATATATGGTAATATTCCTTAAGGTGCAAATATATTGTCGTTAATTAACGGTTTCACATCTACTTTATATTTTGAAATCCTTAATAATTGTATAGGAAATTAGTGAGAAAACATAAAAGGTAAATTAAAATTATATTGTATATTTGTGTGATGTTTAAAAAAGTCTTAAAAGTGAAAAAGTGTACAATTTGTTATGTTTTTGATAAGCTTGTAAAATAACTAATTTACTGAAAATACGTTTTCAAGGGTTTATTTTCTAATTGTTTTAACTTGCTTTACCAATTTTTTTAATAGCAGATGTTTTCGAGACATTCTGTATGATATGAAATAGACAACACATTATTTAAAAAAAATATTACTAAAGATTAATAACCCTCCTTGAGCTCATTCTAAATATTGTCAAAAGCAATCTTTTAAAGACTGCAACAATAAAAATGTATCACAGAATAGATGTTTAGATTTTACATCATTTACTATTAGATACTTAAAATATCCTCATAGTGTTGGCACAGCCGTGATTCATTCTGTACTGGACGTACATCATACCAGAGTTGTGCCAGTAATAGAGAGCAAGCACAACAAACATATGCCACCACTGGTGGGAATGTCCAATGAAGTCAAACTTTCCGGCGCTCCACCTTTCTGGTATTTTCAACAAATAGATGAAGAATGCAATTCCACTGATGAAGTACATTCCAATGACTCTAGGGAACAGCAACTAAAAGAGATTAAAATAAAACCATATTATCATCTGTATCAGTGATGTTATAAGTTACACAAAACATGCAATTTAATTGAACAGGAAGAAAAATGACATAGATATTAAGTAAAACAAATGTATATGTACTTGAATAATCAAAAAATATTATGTAAAGACAATTGATAGTATTTTAAACAAATTATGTACAAAATTAAAATACCCTATTTACTGCAGTTTCGATTATTGCAAGTTTTCACAATATTTGAGAAAATATATAGTGGTAAAGACAACTATTAGTGTTTAAAATAAATTGTATACAGGAATACACCAGATACTATCGTTTTGATTATTGAGATTTACACTTCGACATCCAAATTACATATTTACAGTATGTATTCAAGTTATTGCGGTATTTTCAGGTATAACGCCACTTAAAACTGTAATGGTACCATAAAAGACATCAAGCAATTTGCTTAACAGTTAACAGAAATAAATAATGTAAGAAGTGCCGATTCTAACCAATAGGCAGTGCTGTATTCATAAACTCACAGAGGGTATATGTTAACACACTATTTGTGTGATATTATATATCTTATATTTACACCCATATTTATAGGGTATGAATTAAACCTTAAAACAATTCCCGTGTTATACTGTACCGTACCGTGGATTACAAAAGGGAAAATCAAGTTTAAAGGTTAGAATAGAGTATTCATTTTGATTTAACCAGAAGATATACCCTATTTCTGAGAATATAGCAGAGGGTATACGGCATATACACCCGAATACCCTCGACTACAGTACTACCAATAGGCAAGTAAGGAAAATTTTAGATAAAAGTAATCAAATCAGAAATCCTATTTAACATTATTTTAAAGATGTTAATGCAATGCAAAAAATAATAAATGTTCGAAGAATTCTGAAGCATTTGTTGGAACTCAAAACAATAGCTTAATGTCAAGAGTCATGTAGTTATGTCATCAAAATACTTTTTATATAAAATTTTAATAACAGCTTATAAACATTATTACAATTGTACAGAATTCTCTAGCCTACCATGGATAGAAATAGGCAAAGTAATAGATAATTCAGTTATCAAATAATACACCAAGAGAAGATAAAGAAAACTGTGAAGCAATCAAGTCTACAAAAATATTTTCACAAATAATAAACAATCCATTTAAGAAATTCAAAATGAAAAGTCTTGGAAAGAATTGCATATTTTCCATATATTCAGGTTCCCAATTATTGTAGTTTCGTTAATTATGACTCTTTCCTAGTAGCCTTAACCACAATAATCGAGGTAACCATACTTAGATACTTAAAAAAAAATTGTATACATATACATATGTAGTGAAATATAAATCATCTATATGCATGTTATCAGAAAAATGTCTTTCTGTTCTGAAAATAATAATATGAGTATTCCATTCCACAACATTCCTATGAGTTTTAATATAATATCTAGACTAAAAATAATTTCTTGACTCTGTAAAGTCTCAACTCACATTGACTAACAACAACTAACAAAATAAAATATGTACCTGAACCATTGGATTTTCAAAACCTCCCATTGCAATCGCCCAGTGGAATGTTGGTACAACTCCATAAGCTGCCCAAGCGACAAACACTAGCATTTTGATGTTGGCATTGATGTTGAAATACGGAAGTTGAACCGCCATTGCCACCACGAATATGAGTGTGACAGTTATTAGGTAGAACATTTGTAACTCCTGAAAATTAAATTATATTCATATAAGTAATTCTTACTTCACAATAGAAATACTTAGGCTTTTGTAAATTACCAATAATTGAAAATATTTTCATACAAGTAATGAAAATATTTTCAAATCAAGATCTGACGATAAATGTATAATATTATTTGGCAGTATGAAAGTGAACCCTAAAAATCTTAAAATTATTTAAATAATATGTCTGTATCAGCATTTTCTCGAAATACTAGTCATTACTTATCAACTTAGAATATGGCTTTTCTTTAATGACTATTGATACTGAAATCATAAATCTTTTAAACGTATAGGCATGTATGTCAATACTAGATATTAATAGTTCTCATTGTTTGAACATTGGTGACCCCCATACTTTGAATACAATAATTCTATAATCACATGGCACCTGTCACTTGATGTGTAAAAATATCACTAGAAATAAAAAAATATTGCTCTTTCTTCAAATGAATAAACTGAACATTAAATATTCAATAGTGATGAGGTAAACTGTTAATAAAATTGTGATTATGCGATTGATAATTAATTGTATTCAGTGATTGCTTGCTGATAATCAGTTACCAATCATCATTATGATCGAACTAGAATCAAAATTGCAGTCACAATCATAGTTAAAATCTAGCTCATCAATAGTATCAACCAAAATAGATTCCCACTACTCATGTGTTAATAATAATAATAATTTAATAGGATTCCAGAAGGTACGTACCGGTTATTCTGGGTTAATTTGAATAGATGAGTTTTCCCGACATTACTGACGGGTTTTCACCATGTAATTGAAATAATTACCTACTGACAGTACAGCACTATAGATTCAAATGGACATTCAGAATAAAAAGGTCAAATATCTGACTAATTTGTATATGTATATCAAAGGAAATTAACACCTAATTTCAATACAGTTTCCTTTCAAATTTCCATGCATTGTGACGCACGATATATTATACTTTTCCATAATAACTATGTATTAGTAATTATATCACATTTCTTTTGTACATACAAGTATGTAGGAGATAGAAAAGTTTTACTATCATTTAATGAAGCAGGAAATTTGATTATAACAGTTTTACTAACATTAATATGACAACATACAAACAAATATGTACCTATTGTGTATCAAGTTTAAAAATGAATTACCTGATGACACCAAAATGCATAGTAGACTCCAGATGTATAGATGGCCAGCAATGAAAGAGCAATGCCGAAGAGGTCATACATCAAAAAACATTCAAAAGTATTTTCTGAACGGCAGGAGAATGTGTGATAAAGACTTGAAAGTATCATGCAGGCCTGGAAACATAAACATTAAATTGAGATACTAATCATTAAAAGATTGTGTGTCATTAAGCACATAAATAATAGATTTTAGTAGTTTTATGGCAAATTATTTAACAAATCAGCATGTTTGAACATTTTCTTTTAGTCAAACTTATGTCTGATGATAATGAATATCGTTCAAAAATTATGATAAAACATTTTGTGTATTCTTGAACATTTTCAGGGAAGAACCATAATCTATTAATTAAAAAATATTATACTCGCACAGTTCAGTAGCATATTTGTGTTTCTGATACATACTTTTATTTTACAGCATTTAGCATATTAAGCTTGATTAAATTTCTCATTGTCAGCAGGGAATTATTATAATAATGCAAATATATTGAAGCCTTCCTGGTAAAAGAACGTCAGCCCAACAATCATATTTTACAGAAGGTTTTTTTTAATATTATGAGTTGTGGTTTACAGATTTAATTTTATCTATTATTATCCATCTTGCATAGCTTTATTATTATCTATCTAACGAAAGATTTTAATGAAATATAATATATTTCCACCTAAACATATACTTATGTCTCTTATCATGTTTTGCTTGTCCTTTTTGTAGTATCGTATTAAAGTAACTCACGCTTACGATACAGTTTAGGATGTTTTGCCTGTCACGAATTTATGTAATATTCTACATATACATTTTTAGGATGTGTGCTTGTGTATCATTTTATTTATTACAAAAAAAAAAACAGTTTTTCTATCCAAATTATGCACAGAAATAAAGTTATATTCTAATACAAAAATGTATATACAGTTTAACAAACCAATTAAAATATAGATCAAAAGAAGATTGTGGTATTTCTTGTTTCAATTTCAGTGAAATACAACATAATCCTTCATAATTTTTTAATAATAATTTTGTCATGTGACACTGTGCCCGGGCACAATTTTTCCAAAATAGAACAATTTAACTGATTTCAAAATTTCACGGCCATTCAGAATCATCGACAATGTTTCGGATCCCATTGCAGGGTCCAAAATGTCAGACAGAGAGGTCGACACAAGAGTCCACTGACGCATTCTACATGCAATCTCATCGGTTAGTTCCATAAGGTCTACGTATGATGCGAGTTTCATGTCGTGTAGCATATAAATATTGTAGGAATGTATGTTACTTCATGTGTTTCTGTTTCTCGTGTTAATGAAATCTTTCGTAACCTAACTTAATCTTACCAAACCGTACAAAATAACATGTATTTTTATTATTAATAGTCATTCTATGTACATAAATATTAGCTATAAATGTGAGAACAAAATTGATGAATCTACATATACAGAAAAAAAGGTATCAATTGAAAATATATAGTTACAACTGGGTCACAAACCCTTAACCGTGTATGCCGTTAGGTACCTTTAACCAATTAATCTATAGTAATACTATACAATATTACAATAAACGAGTACATGTATCTTTATTAGTGAGACATGTATTTTATCCTGTCGGATGTGACCACCTTTTATTTTAAATGTTTATCTAAAACCTTTGAATAGATCCTGCTAGATGGCGCCAAGACTTTAAGTGATCATCCAATCTGTTTTCAAAAATCCATAAACAACATTATGAAAATCGTGACATCACAAATGGAATGTAATTTTATTAAAAATTAATAAAATTATTTGTTCATTTTAATATCCTAAATAAAATGTCCAGTTAATCTTAATATAACCTACAAATATAAAACATAATGTATAATTTTATTGTTTTTTTAACTGGTTTTGCGACACAACAAAATAACGCCTACGACAACTTATAGAGTCTACAATTCGATTTTTATAATACTTTCTCTCGACCGTCCGGCGGATTCCGAAATGTTTCGTAACAATCCAGTTATTTTAATATTGTATATATTGACGAAAATATTGTACCAGCGCTAAAATCAGCACCTGTCCAATATTTTCGGTAAACTTCTTCGTACAGTTTAGTACTGTTAATTTCGTGCCAAATTATGACATACATCATACATTATTCTGTGACCAGAATTGCGTCTAATTTATTAACCTCATTTATACTAAATTCTTTATTATAAGCTGTTATGTTATTGTGTACATACATATAATATTTCTAGTAAATGACATATAAAATTGAATGCCTGACTGTCAGTTTGTTCTCTATACAATCACTCACCCTGTATCTGATCTTGACCAAATTTTGCGTGGATACATACTTTTTAAGAGCCTGCTCGACACTTAGACACTAGTGATGAGAAAAAATGCTAATCTTGACTCACTGGTGTGATTGTGATTGATATTCAATAATATCAGTGATTGAAAACTGTGACTGCGATGACAGTTTCATTACTGTATCGCAATACATGAAATAAATTTAAAAAAACATAATTTTAAGCGTATTATTTATATTATTCAAACTGCATATGCGTAAAAAACATATTCTAGCATATACTATAATTTAATATCATCATAAAGAGAATGAAAACCCTTAAAAAAATATGAGTTTATTTTTCGGGTCAAATTATCAGCGTTTCGCAAATGCGTAAAACGTTTTAGCAGAATCTACTAGATGGCGCTAACCACGAATTAAAATGTCATTCCTTCATAAATATTTACGTTTCATATACACATGCGCCGAATCACGGTACACAACCAAATATAAATAAAATGAATCTCGAATCACGATTCACGATATTCCCAGATTTCAATCACTGATAGTGAGTGTGATACAAAGATATCAGTGATTGACTCACGGTTCGTGATTTTGGGCTCATCACTAATGTGAGGTCCAGAATCCAAAGCAGACATGTCCACTTTACATGTTTTCGAATAAAATACAAAAAAAACCATTGTACCACAACCAGAAGCGTAACTATGCCAATGCAGTACATTGGCGGCCAAAAAGTTGCGCCCTACAATCTATTTGCACTGATAATTTTGCGAGTATCGATACCTTTCCCCGCTTTAATAGTAATCCATAGTTATAAATGGAATTAAAAAATAATTTCTCGCATGTACTATGTAAACATTATCGATGTTTATTAGCGGTACCCCGCCATATCGAGTTTTTTTTCATGTTAGAAATGTTTATAAATGTCTAAGAATACGTAGGTATATTTTTTTAATGAATGTGTGAATATTATATAAGAAAAGAGACAAATTTTGTTCCTACTGTGTATTGGCTATTACTATTATTAAACCACGGAGTATAGTAATCTTATATACAATACATATTTAGGGGGCGCTTTTTTCCATTCTGCATTAAGGCTCAATTTTTGAAGTTACGCCACTGACCATAACTGTCACATTTGGAATCAATCATAGGTCACAAGACCAACCACTGTCGTCTTTATTGGCTGAAAACATTTTTGCCTGAGTTTAAATTGATTAAGTGTCTATTGGACATGTCTGCGATTGAAGTAACAAACGATTCTAATCGCGTTTTTATGCGAAATTCGGTGATATTTGTCTAATTTAGATAGGCTAGTCTTTTAGACACTATTTTGGTTTATATTTGTTAATACCTAATATAAAAACCATAAATTTAGACATGTCTGATTTTGATTCTATACGTCATACAACGAAATGTTTATCATTTTTTCGCGTGTTTGCCAATTGTGCTATATATTAAAAGAATAATTAAGTATAAAGAAAAGTCTCAAGGCATTAGTTAATTAACTGCCGGGACAGAACTAATCGAACATAACTTTATAATAATCTTTTATAAAGCTTTAAAGGTGTTAATTAATACACGCGTTGCTTTGCTGAGTGGAACCGAAGTGGGAGTGCACAACTCTCATAATGATTCCGGGATAGGGTGGGACCCTTGGGGTTTCTTTAACTTCATTTTCTCAGTGATTCGAGGTCCTCTGAAAAACGACGACTGACGACGAAAAATGAAGACTTACACGAATTTGCTTATTTCACCACTACTGATGGCTCGTAGTTGGCGCGTCACAATATTTCAAAAACTAATTAAAATGGATTAAATTCATAAAATAAATATTATAATCGAAATTATCATAATATACAGGTTGTAACAGACCAAGTCCACAATATTTTATGGGTGGATACCTGATTAAATTACTAGTCGAAAATGTTCAAGAAATTCACCGTCACAAAAAATATTATTGTTTTAAATTTTGGTGAATCCCGGTGGCGCAACAACAATATTTTTCAATAAAATTGATTTTATATGTATATCTTTCTAATTAATATATTTAATTCATATTTCATATATGTATAATCCACGAGAACATAAACATAGTAATCCTTCCGGTTAGGGTAATGCGTTACTAGCGAATCGAAATTTAATTTGAAAATATTAATCAATTCTTTTGTATTCCAAGTTTTGAGATAATGGCAAATTAATTGGGATTAATAGTATTTTTAACTAATAAACACTGTTTGCGTTATGTTATGTGTGAATAATTAACTCATTAAGACACAAAAAAACACATGCCTCGTAACCCCTTGTACCAAGATATAACACTAATTTATTTTTATTTTCTATTACTCAACCAATCGCCACCATCATTGTAACTAGAATCATAAAACATCATGATATCCTTTTAAAAAAGAAAAGAATAAAAAATACATTTAATACGATTCCAAATTCATTTTTTGCTTGTAGGTAGGTGCTTACTATCTTTTATTCCGAATAAACTGTCCAAAGTCTATAATTCAAAAAGACGCTGAATTTTATCAATAACTGTCAGGAATGTTAACGCTAAATTGCTACTAGTTATGTTCTAAAAATGGTTTTTATAAATCTGCAAACTTAACCTAACTTCTACCTAATTCAAAAACTACAAAAAAACGTCAAATAGTAACATTTTTAGAGGATTGTGAATGTACGCATAAAACTGTGGACGGTGAATTCAACAAATCTTTTTAACGATAAACACTACAAACGGATCAAATAATTTTCTATCGATTACACACCTCAGTTAAACGATTTTTATCTGGCTGAAAATCAATTAATACTTGCTATAAGGTAAAAATATCAACTTTGTCATACCGACTGCTTCCTTTCTAATTCCAATTATTATTAGATGATCAAGTAGGTACCTGAAAACAGGAGAGAAGAATAGCCACAACCAGCTTGTCAAGCAATGAGGCGTGGATGTTGAGGAGAATCAGATCGTTGATCGTAAGACCCAGGAACAGGAACCAACCAAAGATATGAGACCAGATGTTGATCGTTTCATTGGTCCACCAGAAAACACTGAAAAATAACAAAGGAATTTTTTTTTAATAAAGTACTGACTTTTTTCTAACTGAAATCGAAAAAACTTAAATGATATATCAGTATAAGGGCCATCCCTAACCGAGAGGCAAGTAAGTCAAAGGCACGGAAAATCTATGAGAAAATTAAAAAAAATATTACTTTTATAAGATTGCTATATAAATAAGGAATTCAATAATGACTTTCTAAAATAGATTATAAATTAGTTCAGATAAAAGATTAAAAAGTACAAATAAAATAAATTTATATAAAACTCAATGCCTGTATGTCTGTTCCTTATATAATTCTACACCTTTGATCCATCTAAACCAAATTACGCGCGCTTATTTTTTAGGACACCACCCAAAGTATAGGCACAACGCCCCCTAACCCTGGTTAACCTACCCTTCCTCTCGATATAAATATCTTCTTCTTTTTTTAAATAGGCAATCCACCCTTCAAGGGTGATTTGTGGCATTAATCAAGTTAAAAACTTTATTTTATAGAAAAAAGTTGAATAATATTATGGAATAGAAAATACTATATTACAAGTTGATACCATCGTCGTTCAAAAAACTTGCTGTTATATAGATTAAACGTGTCGAGTTAAGGGAAAGAAGATGACACAAGTTAACCGGGTGCAGAAAATTACCATTGACGAGACCACTGTAAAAAAAAAACCTGTGAATATAAATATCATATACGTCCAAATTTTTTTTAATGACTACCATTCCAAATTTTGCATAGTCACTCTTTAGGACCTTGTGTAATACATTTATAGAGAGCAATATTTTTTCGAGTATCGATATCTTTCCCAGTGTTAATAATATTCCACATCAAGAAATGGAATTTATTTATTATTATACAGGCATTAACAGAATTTGTAAAATAGCAAAAAATTACAACAGAAATGCAATACACGAAGAAAATAATTCATAGTGTCGGTATGTTTTTACATAATCAAAATTAAAAATAAATATTAAATGTGAAGTAGTCATTTATCCGTCACCATTGAGTTGAGACACAAAATATTGTGATAGTGTCGTCTTATAAAGAATTAAATTAACAGCAAAAATGTCTGCTACCTCCGCATATTCATTCCCCAAAGAATGCATTCTGGGGACTGCAGAGTTAGCTAGTGCATGAGTTCTGGCATTACTACTGTAATAAAACAATGAATTGTGTCTCGATGACCAACAATCTGGGAGCAGTCAATCATACCATTGATGATCCTGTATAGAAATAGAAGGTCGGTCATCGTACGTCTCACTGATAAGTTTAACAATTTCAGACGGCTTAGGAGATAATCATAATTGATATCCTCAGAGCGTATATTTAATTTAAAATAAATAAATCTTAGAAACTTTCTCAGGATTATTTCAATCGCCGTCGAGTGTACAATGAAGTGTGGAGACCATATGACTGAATTATATTCTACCTGAGGTCTGACTACGGAAGTGTAGAGGACATTACATTATTTAAAAAATCGTTTCTCACGTATATTACGAAACATGTAAAAGTAGTATCAACGTATATAGTAGTAGTTAGTAGAATCTGTAGCAGAACCCCGCTATTATGTCGGATTAGGGACCAGACCATTACCATAAAGTGAAAATAGCTTTAAAGCGAAGCAAATTTTTTTAAATGCCTCGCGAAGTATGAATATATATATATATATATTTAATATTTAATGGACAAACCAGTATTAATATTCGTACATCTTATACATAAACAATACTTTTTTATGAGGTTCTGCGTCGGGGCGCAATTTTTGTAGTCACAAATAACCAATACTGTCAAATGAAAATATAAACCTAACCTTTCCCAGCAGAGTTTTGTGGGCAGAAATTTTCTGTAGCCAGATCTTATGAAGGGATTGTGCTGAAGATATGCGGGAGCTTGCTCAAAAGCGGTCAGTTCCCTCAACTTCAGGTACTCGAAATCCTGGGCGGTCAGCGCGTCATCAGGCCCCGTCATGCAGCATCTCTGCACTTTACACAAGCATACTTTGGAACATCGCCTCTCCCTCAGTTGGTTGATGGTGCCGGTGTCGTTCTGAAATAATGGAAATGCGCAATTATAATATCATTCTGTAGAAATTAACGTAACATAAAATGAATTAACAACTAATTTACAGAAACGTCATTTTTTTAAATAAAAGAGAGTCAATTTATTGAATAAAAAATTCTACTTATTTGAATTATTTACGCTACTCGTGTTTTACCAGACAATTTGAATTAATTTCAATATACATAGTTGGAATTTAATTGGATAAAAACTAAAATTCGATTAAGTCTCTTTATACTTTCACATAAAAAATACACGTGTACTTATAAAGCGGATCGAGTATTTCACACATAACCCGACTATTAGATATATCACGTTAGAGATAAATCGTTATTTTATTTTTTCTCTTTATTGTGGCCTTCGCCAATTAGGCGTAATTAGCCGTAAAAAAGTACACACAGATGAAATAATATAACATCTTAAATATAATAAACAATTAATATAATCAAAGGAATATGATTAATATTAGTACAAGTATTTGGTATTTGAAATCTAATTAACACACATTGACATATTTTTTCTTCATTTTTACATACATTACATTACAACATTTATATTTGAAATCATAAATATACAAGAGTGAGAAGAAGAACGTTTATATTTGAAAAAATAAATATACAAGAGTGAGAAGAAGAACGTTTATATTTGAAAGCATAAATATACAAGAGTGAGAAGAAGAACGTTTATATTTGAAAACATAAATATACAAGAGTGAGAAGAAGAACGTTTATATTTGAAAACATAAATATACAAGAGTGAGAAGAAGAACGTTTATATTTGAAAACATAAATATACAAGAGTGAGAAGAAGAACGTTTATATTTGAAAACATAAATATACAAGAGTGAGAAGAAGAACGTTTATATTTGAAAGCATAAATATACAAGAGTGAGAAGAAGAACGTTTATATTTGAAATCATAAATATACAAGAGTGAGAAGAAGAACGTTTATATTTGAAAGCATAAATATACAAGAGTGGGAAGAAGAACGTTTATATTTGAAATCATAAATATACAAAATATATAACTAAAATTAAAAAAACAAAGAAGTATTTCAATTCATGTAAAGTATTAATTTAATTTATTAAGAAAATTGTGCTAATGTATAAATTATACGTTCACATTTCTCATAATTATAACAATGAATACAACATAACCAAGATAAGTCGTTCAAAAAATTACTATTTTTCTTTTTATTTGTTTGTTCACCGTTTTGGGTGTTTAATTATTTGGAACAATGAAAAAGCCAGCCAAGATGTTGTTATTAAACTATTGAATAATATGTTACTTGTAACAAAAATACTAGTTTATTTTTAAAATCCTGAAATATGACCCAAGGTATTTAGAACTCATCAAATGCACTCCCCTATCTCGTGCCTCACTCATACATCAAACATCAAATGTCAGTCCATTGACTTAATGCTCCATTCGTTCGTTTTGGTGAATTTGAATGTCACCTGCTGCAATTAAAGTAGAACAAATGTTTGTTATTTCATTCCTTATGTTTGTTTAACTTTGCAGAATAAATAGTTGTAGGTATCAATGGTTCTTGGTGACGTTTATATCGAACCTCGCTGTCAAATCTAACACTGTGAGTACGGGTCGGTTTTCAAGCGGTTATCTCCAAATCAAAATCTGAGATTTATATCAACTAAATCTCTGAAACTTATCCGTGGATACGGGCTTTTGTGCAGGATTTGAACTAAGGATTTTTTAATAGTTGAAAGAAATTTGATTTTTCTACAATATTGTCTTATATCTGTTGATTTGATTGATACGAGGTCCTTTTTAGAGCGAAAACGATTCTCTTAAAAGGAAAATACATTTAACGTGAACGTGCCAAAGTGAACGGGATTAAGTTTTGATCTTGTTCATGGATAAAGAGAGGATGCTTAGAAGAAGATGCAGATACGTTGTAAGGAAGTGTGTAGATGGCACCGGAAATAGAGAAAACCAGATACCGAAAAATGTTCCTCGAAAACAAAAGCCTTACAATCAAGAACGTGTATGAGAAGATGTACGGAGTGGATGTGTCAGGATACACGAGAGTGGCGCTCTATCCTCTGTGCCCATTCCCGCGGGGAAACGCTGAGATAGTTGGACATATCTTAAACGTTACATTATACTACACTAGTGCGTGTTGTGAATTGAGTGTCGTTGCCCTTGGGATGCGTTTGCGTAAAATAGCACGCGACTAGAAAGAATAAATATACTATTTCTCCATTCCGTGAGACGTCATTCTTTTTCCGACCTTCGAGCGGCGCGCGCTTATGCAAACGCAGATTAAACTTTCGAAAGAAATACCGATAGGAGAAATGCAATGGTTACCAGTGTTGACCGAAATGTATCACAGAAAATTTCTGAGCGTCATTTTAGCAATCGTGCAAACAACGTTTCCAAAGGTTCTACATCTCCAATATCGTTATGTTAAACAACCCTTCTTTTCAAGATTCTAAAGAATAGAGACGAGCGTTTACCTTTCAGTCCATGGTACACGACGCCAACGCGGGCATTTTAAGGGAGTATTGAATCACCCGCCGATACGCTAGATAAATCATTATTCAAATGTTCCGGTTTATATAAACAATAACGATAAAATAACCTAAAACAACTAGTACCTAACTATATTATCATCTTACGATTGTATAATACTTCATTAAATAATCACAGTAAATTTTGAAATCACTGTTTTACTGATATTTTAATATAGATCAAAATAACCGAATCAGATAATCAACAGATTCGCAAAATAATAAAAAGGAATTATATTGTATATACGTGGTTGATTTTGATAAAAAAAAAAAAACTTTTTAAAATTCAATTAGGTCTTCGCTTTAGTGATGGACGTGCCAAGGTCGATAAATACTATTAAGTTCGATTAATATATCTACTATTGATTGAATACCAATCGAAACATGAATTCAAAATCAGGTTGAAATAGACACCTGCTTGCACAGAAGCAACATGGCATACGAAACAATCATTACGTAAAGTTTTGGACGCAGGACAAACACGCGTTCGTTACTCATATCGACATGCGTCTCAATGACGTGAAATTTTTAACATGGCTAAACCACTCGCTAAAGCGCGGGAAATAACACGATCATAAAAAATGGTAGGATATTATTTTATTTACTAGCTGAAAAGCATTAGGCTATCGCCGCCCGCGAAGCGGCCACAATAGCCGCCTGCAGGGCCTAGCAGCAAGCAATCGACGATACTAGAATTGTACAAACGGTGTTCTTACGTATCAACTTTGAATTATATATATCTAGTTAATTATTCTTCGTCATTCTAATGAAAAAAAAAATTGTTTACATACATAATTATTGAATAAACGTAAACATTACCATCTGTTATATCAGGTGGTAATATACTTGCCAGTCGTAAAAATTCGTACGATTTCGCTAATGTATGTTTTTCTTACTCGTAATAAAGATAATATGCACTTCGTTTCAAATTAAATATATACGAGTTCACGTACTATTATTGAATATATAAAAGAAAAAACATTGAAGTAATCTTAACCTAGAGATATTAAAAATAGGTTCGTTACTTTGGCGAATTTTTTCTTACTGGTAATGACACTTACACTGATTCAAATACGGATCATGTACAGATCCAACAGCGACGAGGAAACGCAATATAGATACTTGCCACCGGTTTGAATGTTATTGTAAACGATTTTTTTTGAAATTACAACCTCGGAAGTATGTGAAAATGTAATAATGCCAACTCTAATCGAGACTGCAATGTATGCGTGTCGAAAAGTTAATAAAAACCATTACGGAAATATTTATTAATACATTCATATTTACAAAATCATTATTTTTCCTTTTCGTTCACACCTGCACTACTTGCAATTAAATAACTAAAAATAATATATTCTGCGCTATCAATTTTGTTACTTTACAAACTGCTTTCTAACTATAATACCTACAGTACATTTAAATGAAACAAGAATCTGAAATATTTAAGTATTGTTTCAAAATTTGCGGAAAACTGTAAACATTTAAAGGAATTAATTATCTTCATTATTTTTAAGGCGAACACATTTTTGTGGTGAAGTTGCATTTTCAGAACACACTTCTGTGATATTTTAATACAAATTAAATTAATCAACTAGGAAGGTATGTAGAAAAAATTAGTCTATTGAAAAAATATTTTGTTGCTACCTGTTTATAATTTTGGTTCAAACATATATATGTTAAATATTAAATAAATAAATAAACTTAATAAATAAATTTATTTATTCAAAATGGAGTTTAACGATGTCGATTATACGTTTTATATCGTCTAAATAACGTCCATTTCTCTCAAGACACTTTTGCAATCGGACTCTTAAATTTGTGAACACGCGAGAGCAAAGCGTTCGTTCAATGGCAGCATATGGATATTTTCTGAATTGTTTGAGGATTGTTGCTGTAAACTCTCGACGGTGTAAGGTCCGGTAACCGAAGCGCCCAGGGTATGTCTCCGTACTTGCTGAATAATTTATTGAGAAAAATTCCCCTTAACTTCTCCATTGAAACTTTACCTGTATGTGGAGTGACCCCGTCTTGCTGAAATTATGTTCCGTTTTTGAACCTGGGAAACAGCTGCAGTTGCGGTTCCAAAAACTCGTCGATCATTCGCTAATACACCTCAGCATTGACTGTCTCTCGCTGGTTAAAAAAATAAGGGCCAATTATCCCTTGGGCGGAAATTGCACACCGCACTGTCGTTTTTAGACAATGCAAACATTTTTGATGGCGTTCCCTTGGGTTGTCGGGGCACCAGTATCTCATGTTCTGTTTATTAACATAACCACCGATATGAAAATATGCTTCGTCAGTAAATAATATGTTTCCAAGCGTTCGTGCTGTTCCAAAACGTTCCAGCATCGTTCTCGCTAAGGTTTCACGTAAAGAATAGTCACATTCGTTGAGAAATTGCACGATTTGCAGTTTGTATGGGTGAAACTGTAGTTTTTGTAGTCGAACTTGAGCCACATGTTCTGGCGTCGTTGCTGACGTTGATGGTCCCGGAGGAGTTTGGTTAACCATTGACATTTCTTCTCTGAACTTTTGAACCCAACACCAGATAAGTTGCGTGCTCGGTCCATCACTTACTCGTCTAATATTAAAGTGAGTACAAAAAGCGCGACGCGCACGGACCAATGAATCACCGCACTTTAAATATTGCTCAACCGCGAACGCGCTGTGCGCTTCCCGACCAGTGACTCATTGCAACTGCATATACCCGTCCCACTTACCTTATCCTGATGGTTTACGAGCAAACACAATTCTATCCCACACCCTTTACCAACAACACGCATCACATAATCGCTGGTTAATATATTATGTATAGTAAAATAAATAAATAAATTACTTAGCGACCGAGCGTACGAATTTGTGAATACTTAAAATTGTGTAAATGTGGTGACTTATCGCTGTAGGAAATAAACAAATTGAACAAAGTCATGGTTTTGATAAAAAATTGAGATTGTCAATTTTGTATATAAACGATGTTGGTCACAAATTAAATAATTTGTAATCGTTGGAGATAAATAAAGCGTGTAAAACTAATCAAAAAATTATAAACAACCAACTAAATTTAACTACGAGTCCCATTCTAAAAATTTTTCCTAAAAATTATTCGAGTAAATTTGTATTAAGTAATGATTTGAGTTAGGTGCTAGAAACAATAATGTATGTTTTAGTTAGTTATGACATCCTGAAGAAGAAAATGCTATTCTTCGAAACCGGTAGATGTATTTAAACTCAATTTGTGGTTAATAAAACAATGATAAAAAATAAAAATATTAATTTTAACCACAAAGTTAATATTGCTAATTTTAAAAGTATGTAAGACTACTAGCCATTTTTAGTTGTTTTGGTATTTCGCATATATTTAATTATATTTACAAGTTTTTAATAAAATAAAAATTATTGTCATTCTAAAATGTATCAAATGCACACGAAATACTAGAACAACTAAAATTAACCATTGTAGGTCGAAATGTCTAAATGTGTGTATATTTAATGAAGGTACTTTAGCACTACTAATTAGCAAATACTATAAATTATTATAATGTATATAACCATTTATAATATATTTTAATATAATTTTTCTATAAACTATAATATTTATTTTATAGTCGTATCTTAAATACAAACTCGTTTGTGTGAATGTTGTGATTGTTCTGATAAAATATGAATATTTCCTCTTTTATTCAAAGTATTCAGAGCTATTATATTATTATCTTCCTCGTTCTCATCATTCACCATTAATAATATCTGTCCGGATGCAAAAAAAAACACACAGTAACTAGGTTGGTATAATATGGCCAATGTCAGTTCGTGATATCTCTTCTGTCTGTCTAGCATAGTGTGCGTGCATGTAAACGTTATTTGAACAGCGTGCATGAAAACGTTATTTGAACAGCGTGCATGAAAACGTTATTTGAACAGCGTGCATGAAAACGTTATTTGAACAGCGTGCATGAAAACGTTATTTGAACAGCGTGCATGAAAACGTTATTTGAACAGCGTGCATGTAAACGTTATTTGAACAGCGTGCATGAATTGAGAATGAAAATCTTGTAATAGATAGCAATTTTAACATAAGAATTAAGGCATGTACATGCAAAAATTAAGCTACGTGCATATGTATTGTACATTCTCATGCCACGTACTCGTGGACGGTTCGATAGGTGAAAACAATAGAAAGACGAGAAAACAATAATGAACAATTTCTTTTGTTATACTGTAGTTTGCGTCATTTTGGCGGTACCTACACCTACGCGAGTCATGAAGGCCAGAGCATAGACTAGCGGCGCGGTGGGATAGTTATCCAAAGGATATTTATTTTTATTTAAAATGGGCGATTTGACACGACCAGGTAAACCAGATAATGGAGGATGGTTCTGTTAGAAGCCTCAACAATCGGCGAGATCGTATGAGAAGATGTATGAATGTGGATGAGGCGAGAATTGTGTGTCAGGACAGAAGAGTGTGGCGCTCTGTCCTCTTTGCCTACCGCCGCGGGGAAATGGCGTGATGGTAAGTAAGTAAGTAAGTAAGTAATATTTATTTATTTAATTCTTAACATTGTGCATACATAAGCACTCCTTATATATGCTCTAATATATACAAGATTAAAGTATTTTCTTTTACTAAAACTTATCTTTTATATATTTAGTCAGTTTCATTTTAAATCTATTCAATTTCTCCTCCTTTCTTATATTTTCTGGCATTTCATTAAAAAATTTCATCACACTATACATCATCGATTTCCGAGATTTGGCCTTCTTCCTGAATAGCAGTCTCAGTCTATCCCTTCCCCTTGTACGATGCTCGAGCTCATGTTGATTTGCATCAATTTTTCGTATGAATTCCGCTGATATTTTCTTATTGATGATTTTTTAAATAAATACCATTGTATTAAAATATATTTTCTGCCTAAAGGTCATCATATTCAGATCTTTCAGCATTGCACTGATTCGAGTATATCTATTTTTTCTGAGTATTATTCTCATAGCTTTATTTTGCAACATTGCAATTGTTGCATTTCTTCTTCGTTAGAGAAGATAAAATGAATTGACTGAATCAATACTAATGTGACATGGAAATGACAAAAAAATTCGTTTCCCTGCTATTGTTCTCAGTTCTTTCTGCATCTAACTAAATGAGATAACTTATTCCATAACGTTGTGTACATCCAACAAATGGCATAATTCCGCTATGTTTGTTCATTATATTTAAGACCCTCTTGGACACACATCTTTTTCTTTTCTGACTTTTTGAAACTCGGAAGTTCATGACCTTGAAACCTTGAGACCTATCAAACACCATCCTTGGACAATAGGTTGCACTTCAGTCTACCGTGCATTTTTTCCAATCGTGTCTTGATATCGTTGTCTGATCCCTTGGTCTAGACCAGCCATAATCAACCTTTTTTTTCTTCGGGCCACATACGTATGTTACGCGGGCCGTAACATTATACTGATATGACGAAAATAATAATTCATATAGGAAAAACAGTATTGGTTATAACCCGTTTGATCCAAGATTAGGGCGCCGCCACTTGATAAATCAACAAATATTTTTTTAACTAAAACAAATGATAATAATACTTATCGCTTATCAGCATACCAGCCAATACCAACTAAAACATTAACAGCGTAATTCCCCATATAATTTATTTTTTTCGTCATATCTGTGTACTATATATACCTCAAAATACAATAATGAAAAAAATAAAACTCAAAACTAACGTATATCCAAGCGTTAGTATAAAATTAGTATGATTTTTGATACTGAGATATTTTTTTTACTATTTTAGACAAATCGGGTGTATAATTGCTACATGCTACCCTCAATACGTCATCAAGGTGAAAATCGGTAAGTCGATTCCTGTATACATTTTTCGCATATTTTATTTTGGATTGGGATGATTCACAAAAAGCAGCAAGAAGGCACATTTTTGTACAGTCTTGCATTTTTTCAAAGACTAATTTCCAAAAATCGATGTACTCCTTTCCCTCTCTTTTTTCTTTAAAAATATCTTTCAGATTAGTATCGTTCTTAAACTCGATAAATTCACCAAATAGCTTTGCATAATCATATCCCAATGCAGCCAATTGTGTTATAGTTGATGTTTCTAGGTGCCAGGGATTTTCTATAAGCAACAAATAATTATTGAAACAACGTAAGTTGTGAAATCTGCCCTTAAATTCCTTGGCAAAGGCAGCTAAATATTTTTAAAATATCGTATAGCTTTCTTGAGAAATATATATACTATCTTGTTTAGCTTTTGTTACGATTGGAAAGTTATGCGATACTTGGTTTGATAGTTCGCGGGTATCTCAAGATATTTAAAACTTAGAATAACACGTTCCTGATAATAAATGTGTTTCGGTCCCCACATAAAAGCTTGGCGGGCCGCAGGTTGAGTATGGCTGGTCTAGACCCTGTTGGCTTGAGTGAGAGAACCTTGTATAGGGACTCATCCGCTCTCATGTTTTCATCTCCCTTTTAACAGGGGCGGATTTATAATGCTGGAGCCTGTCTCACTGGACATTTTTGGGGCTCCTGTCTTAATGAAAAGGGCACCCAAATTGATAATATCGTAACACAACGTGAACTACGAACAGCAATGCAAATAGGTTTAGATACTTATGTTGAACTATCAATAATGACAGATATGTTTCCTAGAGCTCTAGAGCTCCAGAGATCGTACACGAAGTCATGAACAGCCGAGCTGGTGATGAGAGAGTCATATATCTGCCAGTATATTTCAAGCTAAAACAGTGTTTCTAGGCCCTATTTTTATAAATAATAAGATAAAAAACTTTTTTAAACCACTATTTATTTTCATAATAGTTATTAATTAATTACCCACCACTTATACTTTTATAGTTTTGTTTTTATCTATGCTTGCATTTTTAATTTTAGTATACATTGTTTCCTGAAGAAGATACCATAAGTATCGAAACATGTTGATTTATCAATAAATAGTGGTTTAAACAAAGTGTTTTATCTTATTATCTATATAATATATGTCCACAGAGTAATTTTTCTAATATTGAAAAACTTACTCCTGGTTTTACTTCTTTTTTTTTCAGTACTTCTAGAGCTCCCTGGAAAGCAGACCCCCTCACAATTAATACTTCCGAAGTTTACAGTTTTTCTTAATTCTCCATTCATTAGTATATATTATTATAAACTGTTTTTCTATGCCCAGATCACTATTCACGTAGATATATGACAATCAGCTTTGTCCCGTAAAGGGTCTTATAAATCCATCACTCAAACGTTGAACGTTAATACGCGTCACACTACTACACCTACGCGAAGTTAGTGAAAGCAAAATCTCGCAAAAGACATGACGCGCGGCGTCTTGACAGCATCTGGACACGCTGCTGCATCAAAGATTAAATGTGGATACTGCTATAACCATTTGTGTTTCACATTGAACAGTGTACATATTTACTTTTACTAATCTAGACGGCAGACCACAAAAGCATAAATGTTCTTCCAAAGGCAGACATTGTAATCTTGATTTCTCCGAGTAAAGAAAACAAACTTGCCGGATATTTGAGTTTCAATGGACAGATCACTCATTTTCAATACAAAAATTTAAGAATATCGCGCTTATGTTTAAAGAAATTTATAAATATTTCCAATTCATTCGCCGCATTCAGAGCAGGCAGGGAACGTGACAGGTCGTAGAGAAAGAGAATGAATTTCCAAAATCACAAACACTATCAATGTTTTCTCTAGGTAATCTACAAAATTTCGCTATTATACAGGTGTATGAGTACGCTTTAGTTTACTGTCAGTCAACTACTTTGAAACCTTTATGAACATTGATTTATCATAATATAAAAATATGTTTTTCACTGCTAAAACACATCCTGATTAAATTTAAAAATTGGACCTAGCGTGTATTACTGACTTAGTATTTTGGGATTCATGGCAAACATAAAATTGATAGCTTTTAAGCGTAAATTATTATTATCATTTCAAAAAGACTACATACATAAGTCTAAAATATGTCGCTTTCGCCCGGGAAGAAAAAGTTCCGGGTTCATATCCCGGCGGTCACCAAATGTTCTTTCGATATATATTATTTCTGTGTATCCTTCTAATTTGTTTTTAAATCAATATTATGGGCGTTGTAGTAAAAAAACTTAGCATTCTGTAAAAGTAAAGCCCGGTTTCCGCCAAAGGGACAAAAGACGAAACACAAACAAAAACTGTTTTTCTTAAAAAAAGAGCCATGTTTTGTAAAAAATAAACAGTTCTGAAAACAAGTCTGTCCGAGGACAGTGTTTTTAGTAAACAAAACACTTTCTCATCTCGTGTCGGTACATCAAAGGAAAACAAGTTTGTTCCTGTTGTTTAGTCTGTTTGGTTAAAACACGTGAATGTAGGTAGTTTTGTTATCTGCGACATTTATACTCCACTCTCTAGCTGAATGTGATTTTTATAAAAAATTTGTCCCGGTAAATTGTATTTTTTTTTTTTGCGATTTAAGCCCAACCAGATAAATTAACAATTCAAAACGGAAACTTGACATTCTGGTAAAATTGTTCAATCTCAATGTTATAGAAAATATAATTGTTTGAAATTTTTACAAAATCGCGTTCACCTTGAAGTCTACGTACATCGAAAAAAAAAATTTGCGAAATTGTTCCATTATTAACCTATATTTTTACTTCAGCCTCTAAATCATCTAACAGAAAAAAGTCTAGCCGACCTTTAAATTAATCGAAATAATCGCATAATTACGTTTTTTTTAAATGCTTGTATCTCTGACATGGTTTAGATTACGCACATATCCCTTAAACAATTTCGACTCGTAATTTAGTCAGGTATCCACGCATAAAATATTGTGGACCAGGTCGGTTACATTCTGTATAATATAATGGAAAAATTAACAAACACAATACAATGGTCGTAGATTCTTATACCTGCAATTGACGTCAATTTGTAACTGTAAGAGAAACTAACGATCGCAAATACCTCGGACATTATAATCATGGGTTTTGAATATCTGTCATGTTTACTTTCCCATTCATATACACATGATCATATATACAAAATATATTTCTACTTGGAGACTGGTGACGGGTATACGTATGTATACAAGTATACTTTCACTGCCTTATTCGTGGGTATCAAATAAATTAAGTAACACGTAAATAAAACTGAAACTTTTTAATTAGTCCTAACAACGAAAATCATCAACTTTCGTTTACATACTTACATATGTATGTACGTAATTAGTCAATGTGGAATATTATATTCTATGTATTAATAGGGTTACCTGTTAAAACATTTTAAATTATTTGACAAAATTACGTTCCAGATTCTGAAAATTTTCCGATAACATTTATTTTAATTTACATTGTTGTAACTTAACCTTTCAACTCGATATGCAATGGCGGAAACAATAATAAATTTTCATAATTGAATGTAAATTTTTAATTAACAATAGCAATTATTCACTCCAGCAACATCTATATTAATTTTATTAATTAATTGATATTAATTATACTTGATAGAATTTTGATTAATGTTATTTTGTAATTATTACAGTTTAAGCCTTTTACGTATAAGATAATACAATTGTTTAAAATACATATTAAAAAAACATTTCGGATTGGTTCAAACAGAAACGTAATGGCCCAATAACTAACTATACACAACAAATTCTAAACGTCCGTGAAAGCCTAAGATCGTGCATGCTTCTAAACAATTTGTTGATGTCAAAATAAAAATACTAGTGTAATGTAAAACTATAATAAAATTATTTATTTTTAGGTTTATAAATGCAATTACAAACGGAACAAAATAATAATAATAATAATAACGTTTTTATATATTTCAATGCCAATCTCACTGGGCTTCGCCCAAATAATAATAAATATTGATACAGTACCTAAAATAATAAATAAAAGTACAAAAACGTACATTGAAGCCGACACTGTACACCACCCAAAAAAATGTACGTGAAGTAAATACATATCGCATGAGTATGTAATTGTATTTACTTATTTTTCATTTTTGAACACTGAAATTTTTACATTACAATAATATTATGACAATTTCCCACTTAAGCTAGGCCTGATCTAGGGAAACCCTATAATATTTTATAATAATTCTTACAGTTTAAAAACATAGTAGTAATAGAAATATATAAACATGGTAGGTATAAATTTAAAAAAAACATATAACATTGACAGTAATAATAATAATAATAATAACAGAAATTAAAGTGTATTTCTTTTATAAATCACTGGAGCAGTTCTTCCTCATAATTTTTCAGTTATTCAACAACTTTATTTTTGAAAAACGTAGGTGATAGAATTTGCTTTGTGTTAGACTCTAAAATGTTATAAAGTTTGAGTTCTAGATATAGGGAATGTCTATGTCCAAATATAGTCTTCACATGGCGTAGTTTTAATATGTTTTGTGCTGTTGTTCTAGACATAAAATGGTGTATTGACTTATGATGTAATGAGGTGTGATTGTGATTAAAAATATTTTTTGATCTAGAGTAAAGTTGATGAAATTTAGGCAAGTCAAGTGAATTGAAGAGTAAGGTATAAAAACGATTTCCTAGATATTACTCGTATTATAAATCTATGTGCTTATTGATGAGAGGGTTTCTAGATTATTTTTATTATATATAAGTATGATAAAAAATTTGTAAAAAAGAAGTTAAAGAAACCAATATACAGGATGCAGCAGAACCGACTAAGCGGTTAGGAGGAGTCAATGCTCGAGTGTTGGTGAGGAGAGGCAGGTGCACATGGTCTCCCTCTCTTCCGTCGGTGACCCCATTTCAGTAGCCAACATGGTTTGGATCGGAGTACATCAGGGCTTTGCCATGCATATTTTATTACATCGTGTAGGCATATCAACGTATAAATTAGACATAATTACATATTATATATACGAAAACCTTATTATTTTTTGTATTTAATAATTTAACATGTGGCAACCCTAAACACTGAACAGTGACTGCTGCGATTACTGGAGTGAGAAGAAAATGTCTTCCGTGACTGTGTAATATCTGCTTGCCTCGCAAATGACTAACTGTTGCAATCAAATATAGATACTTACATTTGTAATTTTATTCCAAATTACTTGTGTTTATTTAGAAATACGATGTTTTAACGTTTACTGAGTGCTATGAATCACCCAAAAAAATAATACGGCGTCAAAGGAGACATTTTGGTTGTTTTGTCCATCTTAGTTTCAAACAAGTTCCACATAAAGTACTACTACCACTAGACAAGTTAAGAAAAATGCCGCTTTTATAATATTTCTGTATATGAACCAACATTGAAATAAAATATTTAAAAAACTTCAAATTATCTTATACATATAAATATAATAATAACATCCCAACGTCAGGTGAGTTTGAAAGGATACTAAATTGGAGTAAAGTGTCAGTTTACTTGGAATTACACGTTTCGCACATAATTGTGGATGATGTAATAAATCACCTGGTACATTGTCGTCGCCATCGAGGAGTTTTAATCGTGTGGAAATTTTACGAAGGTTACAGAAGTTTTACTTCAAAAAGGATTGTGTTTTGAAGAGAGGAAAATAAGAAATGTATTTTTGTAATACGCACTGATGATTCTGATTCTACTTCTCGTGCTTTGCTTGCAACACATTTTTCTAAGTACGTAATATATAACGTATTAAGAAGATTTATTTTATTCCATGATTAATGAAATTAATTAAGTTAACGCGTTTAACAACAGCGAATAGTTAATAAAAAAGTATCTATTAAAAAAGAAAATGAAATAATTAAAATAAACCATGATTAAGATATGTGCATAATTATGATAATAGCCAGTAAAGAAATATTAATATGGTTTTAATTATTCTCATTAAAATCTTTATTTTTTTATCTATGATGACAGTTCGTGCAATAATTCAAACCTTGGAAAATTAGGTCAGAAAAAGACACGAAATAGAGAGTCGAGCAATAAACTGAGACCAAGTAAACAAAGAAATTATTTTATTTTCTACGTTATACCTATTATTTAAGACATACTCGCTCGGAATTTAGAAAGTCTCTCGTAACTAAATACTTTTTACTAATACTAAAAATGTTTAAAATGTTGAATAGACATGCTAAGTTGTATCTAAATAGATTTGATTTGACGAATCTATCTATATAAAGAAGAGTGTCTGATTCTTAGTTTTTTATACAAATCTACAGTTTTATTCCGAACTTGATGAAATTTTGCACACTTGACCTTCAAAACGTGAGAAAAGTCACTGTCTACTTAAAAATTTAAAAAACCTCCCCCACCTTTCTTTTTCACCCCTTAAAGTAGAATTTTGGTACTTCTTGATGAAATTTTGCACTCTCGATTCAAAATAAGAGGAAAATTACTGTATAGATGAGATTTCGTAAAACCACCCCCATCCCTTTTTCCCACTCCTTAAAGCAGAATTTTGGTACTTGATGAAATTTTGCAAACTTGACGTTCAAAATAAGAGGAAAATTACTGTCTACATCCGACTTAGAAAAAAACTAACTCCATCACCCCAAAATGAAGTCTCTTCACTCTGCGTAAAGTTTGAGCAACGCCGGGTACTTCATAAATATATAAAGGGGAGTATCTGTGAGTTTTTTTATATACAAATCTACAGTTTTATTTTAAACTTGTTAAAATTTAGCACACTTGACCTTCAAAACAAGAGGAAGGGATAGGATAGGATCTAATTTTTTTAAAAACTACCCCCATCCCCCTAAATGAAGTCCGGGCAATGCCGGGTACTTCAGCTAGTATTTTATAATGAACATTGAATAATCGTGCTCAAATTATTACAATGAAAAAATCATAACATGGTTAAAAACATGAAAAAATAAGTAATAAAAAAATACAATTAGTAAGTGGTACTAGAAAGGTCAAGTAAAAAATTATTTTAAATATATTAATTAGAAAGATATACATATAAAATCAATTTTATCGAAAAATATCGTTGTTGCGGCACCGGGATACGGACCTGGATCTCTTTCCTAACCGGGGAAGGTGCATTATCCAACTATGCTATAGCGACAATATTTTTAGCGACAAATTTTCGAACCTATATGTTACCTTTTTGATATTAATACATTTAATTGTTCCATTATTTGAAAGAGCCATCTACCTTTTATCTATTTAATTCATATTTAAAATATCACAGACCTATGTTCTGAATAATTACAACTTTACAATAAGAATGTGTTCTAATAAAAAATAATTATTTAAAAATAATTTCATCCCGATTAATATAATTATATGTTAACATTTCTGGGCTATTCTGCCATGTGTCTCAGACTCCTCTGGACGATGTTTCGGACCCCTTTACAGAGTCCATCATCTTGTTTGCATTCATTAATTTTTAATTTGTAACATAACTTTTTTTTTCAGTGTTTCTAATTTCTCTATCATAAAAAAGTATATTCTGTAACATGTTATTCTCCTAATTGTCTTAAAATGTTTCAACATTGAACAAATGTCATACATTATCTATCAACTATCTTATCGACGAATTATAAATACATACTTTTTACGTCTTAGGGCCGGTTGTGTGTTACCAAAGTAAAAAAATTTGCGAAAACGGTTTGATTGTTAGTAAAAAAATATTTACTTCTCGAAAGTACACCCGTAGTAAACTCATTTTTATCTCCGATATCCTATAGTAAAAACGAGAATTAATAGTTAAATAAGACGGACTTTTCACAGCTGTTCCAAAAGTCATCTGACACATTGATGCTTTGAACGTTGCAATATACGATAATTAATCATTCAATATCCCGATATTTTAGTGATGAAATTTTTTGTTTAAAATACATTAGCACAAAATACGAAAAAATTTCACCACCAAAGTGAAAAAATTCATAGATAATGCATAAAATAAAACAAATTTCATGATTATTTGTCGCGCCTATAGACATCTCCATCAATGCTTTGACAATAGTAAATTTGACGTTCGAACAACCCGCAAACGATTTTATTCACGGGCGTTAGTAAAAAGTTACTACCGATCACACAACCGGCTCTAAGTAACAATGCCAGTTAAGGACATTTAATATTGATGTATGTTGGTAATTGCTTGTGTAGTTGTGAACCCAGTCTGGTAAAACACATTAACGATTGAATTAATAGATTTCGTTCTGATATATATATATATACGTGTCAAAGCAGACCATTGTAACCTTGCATAAACTTATGCAACAATGACTAACTCATAACCAAAACACTGATTTTCTACACACGTCTTCAAACTGTTAGGGTCAAGGTTTCAGCTTGGCCTCATAACAGTAGTCAAATAGTGAAAGTTAGTGTTGTATATTTGTTTAATCAAAGTCACTATTAAGGACTTATAATACAAAATTTGTATAAAGTAATAGGATATTTTTCCGATCTAGTAATTTGCGAAAAAATAAATATAAATTTTATACTTTTGAAAGTTTTATACTGTGAAAGAGAAAGTTATTTAAATACTTTTTTAAAGGTCATTAAAATGATTATCTTTGCTGTCACATAGTTACTGTCTTTGTATGGAAGTCTGTTACCGAATTATTAGATCATATTTATATCAAATTAATCGAAAACCATAGATACGATTATTTTAAAACATCTGAATGAACTAGATCAAAAACACAGTTTTAACAAGCAAATTACCAGATTATAGTAAAGAAAAAAATTATCTTGGAAAATCACAATTCACAGTCTCACACAACATGAAGGAAACGTGGAAAAAGTAACTTTTTAATTTTAAAACATTATATTTTATCGAATTTTCTTTTGATATTTCAATTGATAACACTCAGACACTGGGTTCAAGACCGATTTGCAATTATTTTGTAGAAAGAAAGATTTATCCTTTGCATTTTCGAGTGTCATTAATTATTTTTCTTCTTCTACAATTTTCGCTTCTTGGTTGAAGGTTATGGCTACCCCAAAACTCTTCCATAGACTGCGGTTCGCCACTAGCCCTTCCGCGACCACCCACGACAAATCGTGTCCTGTAGTTCCGCTGAGTATAACCTGTGTATGTTTGTTACAGGATGTCTGGAATGATGGGTTCCAAATAACGTGTGTAAAAGGCACTCTCTCTATAAGTTTACTTTTACTTTGGTTTAATAATTTCTTTATTTCCTATCAAACCACATAGATAGATTCAACATGATTGAAATCGCTCGAATTTTTTTGCCGTTTCAGTTTTATCTATATTTTATGGTTCTGTTATAGAACAATTTGATCTTCGTATTTCCTGTGTTCTCTCTTCTCCTTCATCGTTTCGCACAACACCTGTCTGACATAAACAAAAAACCGGTGTAGGTGTACGTGTTGTATTTGAAAGTCATAAAAAAAGTATAATAAAACAATAAATACTTTCAAAATTTCTCTTGAATTTAATAAAAAAGCCACCTTTAATTCAAATCTGTGAATTGATAATGCCTTTTTTATATTGTTTAATTGCACGCTAAGTTTATTTATGCGTTTCAATCAAATTAATTACACCTATATGAAGACCACTTAAATGTATGTATATATTTTTAGAAGTTGTTAGTTAGATGTCTGATAAGCTACCCGAAAAAATATACTTTTACGAGCGTGATGAAAACGTGCATTGTTTTACATGAATTATTTAATTAGTGAGTATCTGTACTGCGCATTTCCCTTTCGCACTGTTCCTCTTCGAGAGATACCTAGAGAGAGTTACTTTAGGTCCAGATTTTCTACACCTCAATTTTCTATGCGAATGTTGCCACGTATAACTAGTTTGTTTTACATTTATTATCTTAAAATGTCCTCGATAATACCTACTATATTTATCGGGCCGAAGAAAAAACCATTTATAACAAAACTTACTCAAATATTCTAATATTAACTTAGGTTCTAGCTGTTCGACAAAGAAAAATCATTTTTTGATTCCATTCCATCGTCTCGTATTTTGATAATGCCAAATTTAATAACAAGGTTTGACAAAATACACAACCCACAAAAGTATTTACGAAGATGGCTGAAATTCCAGCTGAGGGAAACCAAACCACGGTATACCTATACATATAGTGCAGAATAAAACCTTCAAAATCACTTAAGAAACCTTTGCATGTCTACAAAACAATGAATTTTAAATTTTATATGCGGAGTTTAATTATTTCGACTTCTTTTGCATGTTCTCAATATTTTCATGTTCCCAACAGAACCTAGCCGGACAGTCAATATCACAAAATCAGATTCAAGAACGGATTAGACTGGACTTCAAAAATGTTCCCATAATAATTAATTGATTTAAAAAATTCAGGCAGAAAGCAACAGCTTGACTGAGATATTATTAGTAAATTAGTTTCATTGATGAGTATGTACGTTGTGTATGTATCTCTATTTTAAAAATATACCTAGTAATCAAATTATTATTTTTAACCGTTACTAAATAGTAATAAAATACTACACAGGCCACCATTAGCATAAGAAATATATTAAAATAACGTAATGAAAAAATTACTTACTTTAATTACTATACACATTTATATGTACCAACACTTATTTAGAAATATCACACGGTAAGTAATTAATATTATGTAGATACTTTTAAAAAAAACCAACGTTAAATGTGTCAACATTTAATACAAACCTAACGCATATATAAAATTAAAATGTTAAGGCATGCAATTCAACCAGTAACTTTTTATTTATAATTAGAGATGCACACGTGCAATACCATCTAGCGGTTACGTACGCGAATGTGTAACCACTAGACCACAAGCGCGTTACTTTAATTACTACATAAATTAATTTAGAATCTAATCAAAGATTTCTAGGGTTTTTTTCATAACAGTCGAATTTTTTCATTTCTAGTAATTTTTGCTTTATTTTTTATTTATTTATTATGTCAGATCAAGATTCAGAAATTGTGATCGCATATTATTGCAGTTATATGTCGTACAGTAAGAGGGAAACTAAACAAAACACAAGATACAAATCAAAAAAAAATAAATTACGTTATAATATATATATCTATGTGTATGATAGAAGGTTTTGTATGACCCTGTGCATTTAATTATCTATTACAGATGCACACAGATAATATTTTTACTTTTAAAATAATGTTGGGTAAATATGGTTATTAACCATCTTTTGGTAAATCACTAATAATATAGATATATTATGACGTCTGTATTTATGAGTTTTATTGTAAAATATAACATGTTTATAAACGATATGTTTTGTTAAAAAAACAATAAATATTGTTATATTATATGAGTCTAATCCAATGACCGTGATTATTCATATTGTAGAATTTAAATAGTAATGTAGAATGTAGGCACTAGAAGTGACTAATCCGCTTTTTAACAATATTAATTATACATTTGAAACTTTTAAAATTAAGCGTATACCATTTGGAGCTATTTTAACACAATATCATAAATTGACATGGCTGTTACTCTGTGGTGTAACATGATTATTTTAATTTTCACAATTAAACTTTGTACTACACATATGTTTAACTTGCGTGTAGTACAAAGTTTAGTTGTTAAAATTAAAATACTATTTTAACTTCATTGGAAGATTTTAACATTTTCGATTAATAGGTCGTTTCTCTATCACTCTGATATTGAGTTGAATTTTAAATTATTAGTCTTTTTATGACAACGTTATTTATATATATAATAATATTAGTACTACGTGGTTTATTGGCGTTAACTTTGTAGAGTTTCATCATAATGGATGGATATAAATAAAAACAATGTTACAACTCTACTTGAGTTTATTAGCACTACTCGAGTTTCGAAAGAAATAGTAACTCTCATCGACAGGTGAAGTATTAAACTAAATACATGTTTCCTATATTTGTATTTAACAACAAAATTAGCTTCTCGTTGCCTATAGTATTCACCAGTGGCGTGCAGTAGGTATAGATTTAAGTTATGCTGTAACAAATGATATTATATAATCATATATTATATAATACAATACATGTACTTTCGTTTAACCAACATCTTTAGACAAAATAAATCCGTCGTTTATACGACCCTACCATGTATTTATTTGTAATTTTAGAGAACTATTAATAGTGTTTTTAATGTTTAAGTTTTAACGTAAAAGAAATGCTTTCTTATCCATATTACACTTACACTTTCTATAACTGAAGATAATTCATTTATTGTTTGAAAATCCTTCACGTAATAACTAAAGGAAATAATTATTTCTATTAAAGGTTAACGTAGGAAATAGTTCTGCCAATTGCTTTTGTTTTTCCCAAATCAAAAACATATCCATGCACCAAATTTAAAGAACAATCGTGAAATCAACACGTTAAAAACAGTACGATAATAAAATTCATGAATTAGTAAAAGAGGAAGTAGACATTTAAATGATTTGCACGCAGTTGTAAGCCTTTCTAATGATATTTTGTTAAAAAAACACTATAGGTAACGACTCCATACGAAACGGATCAACCGAAAGAAATTTTCCATTCAATAAATAAGCAATTATATAACTCGAGTAATTCACTAGCTTAAAGACAGAACATAGTAATGTAAATAGCTCGATGCGGCGAATACAAAATAGCGCCATGGGTACAGCGATGAGTTGTCGTGGTAGTTTTTAGAACTAAGCAATTAAAGTCTCTACTGGTACACAGATGGCACTAATTGTAAAATAATGTTTTCGTTTATGTTAATCCAATTATTTAATTTATATTTGTTTTCCAGAATTTTTAGTAATCCACTCCACGCCCCTGGTATTCACACTTTCACTTTTATCTAAGAAAAAGATCCTTAGGGCCGGTTGTGTGATCAGTAGTAAATTTTAACCATGGTAACTTTTTACTATCGCCCGTGGTAAAAATCGTTCGCGGATTATTTGATCGTCAAATTTACTATTATCAAAACATAGATGAAAAATCTCGCATATAGACAAATAATAATGAAATATGCTTTATCTCTGAATCTATTCGCCGCTGCGTTCGAAACCTGTCACTTTGGTGATGAAATTTTTTCAGATTATGTGCTAATGTACAACGAGATCATCATCGGACGAACTCTCATCACTAAAATAGCGGAATAATGAATGATTAATCATCGTATACTGCGACTAACTTTCAAAGTATCAACGTGACAGATGACTTTTGAAATAGCTGTGAATAGTCCACCATATTTAACGATTGATTCTCGTTTTTACTATCGGATATCGGAGAGTAAAATTTGTTTACTGCGGGATGTACTTTCGAGAAGTAAATATTTTTATTTGAAATATGAATTAAATATATTAATTATAAAGATACACATATAAAATCAATTTTATCGAAAAATATTGTTGTTGCGCTACCGGTATTCGAACCTGGATCTCTTCCCTAACCGGGGGAGGTGCTTTATCCAACTAAGCTACAGCGGCATTATTTTTAGCGACAATTTTTCGACCTTATATGTTACCTTTTTTGAAATCAATACATTTAATCGTTCCATCATTTGATAGAGCCATCTACCTTATTTTTACAGAATCTTTAATTCATATTTAAAATATCACAGACCTATGTTCTGAATAATTACAACTTCACAATAAGAATGTGTTCTCCAAAAAAAAAAAAAAAATAATAAAAAAAAATAAAAATAAAAAATAAAAATAAAAAAATTATCAACGATCAAACAACCCGTTTTCGCATTTTTTATTTTTTATTTTTACTAAAGTAAAATGTTACTGCAGATCACACAACCGGCCCTTAGTTCGCTTTACGGTGATTTTTGCTCTGTAGGAAAGGTCTGGTATCTAGCCCGATATATAATATTAGCGAGGTAGGTACTGTCGATAAAGTTTTCATGTGTTTTCACAATACACGTAAGAAATGATTTTTTAAATTGTATAATTCCATTTCTTGTTGTGGTGGATTCTCAAAATTATTGGTAATACAGTAACTGTACTGTAGGGCGCGGACCTTATGGGCCCGGATGAGCCGCATTGGGGTAGTGACGCCACTGACAAAGACAGATATTTTTAAATAATCGAGAAACGATATATAGGACTTTACCACCACCACATCTGCATTTAAACTGATGCGATTTCCGCGAAACAAGGAATCTAGTTCAAGGCTCCATATTATATCTACTTTCACATATTACAGTGTGTTCAATATACATAATTATTGATTTTAAACAGTCTCATAACAACATTAAATAACTATGACTCTGTGAAGAATTAATGAAGAAATATCGTGATTTTGACGTTGAATATAATTTATCAAAATAATAAAAATGCCCGTACTTTATTTTGAAATACAGGCGTTTAGGTAAAGCAATAAAATTGATTTAATACTGGAAACGGAAATATCGAACCGGTACATTTTTAAGCCGAGTATGCTTCCTCTAAATATGTGAAAATTTCTAAATTTGAAGATAATCGATTAATTTCCTGCGGAGTTAGAGCGAAATGAAATAATAAACATTCAAGGCTAACTGAAGCTATGGAATCAACATACAAAAACTCCATAAATGATCTTCCTTGTGAATAACCAGACAAACAAATAACGTTACAAACTTCCTGAATTTAGTTATATATTTACTTACATCTCAAATAAATGATGTTTTTTTTTAGAGGTATTGAACTTTAAAATAAAATAAAACACATAAGAATCGTGGTTATGGCCGTGGTATTAACTTTATTGGAAAGATAATTTTATGCCATTAGTGTTAAAGTATGATTTCGCGCATATGCGATGGCTCGAATAAAGCGCAGTCTGTAAATCCAATTTTCGACCACTTTTTGGAGCGGCTGGGACCGTATATCGGCAATAACGTGATGTACGTTGGCTTCCAAGTCTGGTTTATTGGCGTAGACTAGCGACTTCACATATCCCTACAGAATATAATCTAAAGGTCTTAAATCACACTATCTTGGAAGCCAATTCACAAGTCCATTACGCGAAATTATGAGCTCATCAAATGTCTCCTTCAATAAATTGATTGTGGCGCGTACTGTGTGGCATGTTGCGTTGTCTGGTTGAAACCACAGCTCTTCCACATTAATGCCATTCAATTGGAGAACTTAAAAGTTAGTAATCCTGGATCTATTGCTGTGCACGATGGTGAATCGACTCATTCGGGTCCTCCTCAATACTACGCTCCACTGCAGCTTCTTCGGTGCACACTGTACGACGTCTCTGCGGATGCGTATTATCAATTTGAATATGCGTGGTGCGAAAATGATCCATAGTTATTCGAATTACTTGCTCAGGTGGACGATTATGTCGACCGCAAAAAGGATGAACCGCGATTTTCAAAATAAATTTGCACACTTTGCAAGCGTTGTTCTGGCGTAAGTCTACTCATAGTAAAATAGCAAACCAAACTGAGCACAAATCAGCTGTCAGTTGTTAAATTGGCTGTCGCTGGAAAAAGTGTTGTCAATTCGGAAAACAAACTTCTAAAAAAAAACATCATTTTTAAGACCAGTTTTGTTAATTTTCACATAAACAATTATTAATCTTCTTCACAAGCTTTTATTCTTGACAGAGTTGTCGTGGACGCTGGTATAAGTATTAGTACTGTAGTTATTAAGCATTTATATCTGTTTCCTTCAGCTACATTTCTCTAGGCTTCTAAGAAAACTAAATATAGCCCAGGAGGTATTTTTTAACACTTCCATTAAAGCATTTGTTGAAATTTTAAGGTTCGTTCATTTTGAAAGGGATCGCGTGAATGCGTTCTGTGGACCTAGCTTTAAACCACTGAACTCTCCATAGTACCTATCGCGATATAGCCATCTTCCGCCTACCTAAAAATAAGCTATTTAACAATTATTGAATACATATATTGTTCCATTCGCAATTATTTATGAATTAAAACATTTGTCCACGAATTTTTTTAAATAATAATACAAATGTGTCCTGCTTCTCTCTCGTAAAATGAAAACTACCTCTCTCAACAAATTGCTAGCAAAATCGATATAGATTACATGCGAGAAAACAAATTTATTATTCTAATTGATTTTCCATACATTCTCCACGTCATGAAGTATAATATTTCACTTATGTTACCACGTACTTGAATATGGCTAAAGTCGCACTCGTATTAATATGCATCGATTTCCACGTAAACAATTCAAGGAATATTGAATTAATAATCTCTTCATTTTATACAAACAATGTATGGAAAACTACAGCCGAGTGTAAAATCAGATACAATCGGAAAAAACAAAGTTCATAGAAGAATGCTTTAAATTCCAAGACATAATAACAAAAATATATTTATTCAGAGGAAACCCCAGTGTCACGAGAGCTGCGTTAAATATAGCGCGTTAGAAAATTTAATAAAAAATATACATTAAGGCCCCGTTTAACGCGGGGCACGCGTTCCAATAAGTTCGAGCGCTAAACGAAACAGCGTTAAACGAGGCAAACGTAAATAATGGGGATAAGTGGAACAGAACAGAAAATAAGTTACTTTATTAGTTTTTCTTGTATAATTTATTGTTAAATACTTTAAATAAATTACATTAATTACATATCTACTAATATATTAGAGTATGGGCAGTCCAAGTTAGTGCTTTAAAAAATCTGCGCAGAAACGCATTTGGGGAAGGGGTGTGGCCTAATTCAGTGTGTTGCCAATCAGCTCTCATTTTAATTAGTCATCGCTTGTTCTTCGAGCAGTTTGTGTGTTCTGGACGTTTCCGATCGCTTTTTAATGCAAGTGCACTCAACCTAATCGAGAGTTACGGAATTTTTAATATTTACATAATGTCTTCTTTTGGACGCGGACGAGCACTCTGAAGGCAGGCGCGTGAAATATTATTCAACGGATACAAGTTCATGTCTAATGAAGCTGCCAATATTTTTTTAAATTGTGACATCCGTTAAATTTTGTAAGAAGCCAGTGTTAATAAAAAGTTAAAAATATTTGTGAACTGTTATTTTCTTAGGTATATGTTTATTAAATAAATCGATTATCAAATGAAACCGACTTTTTATATTAAGTTTAAAAGATCGCTTTTTGATTTATCTACTGTAAGCATTCGGCATGTGCGCCCTTTTTCCGAAGTTTTACGAATGTATTCGTATAGATGCGCGTGGCCGAAATCTCATGCGCAAACTTACGTTGGCCGTACTCTACTAATATCTATTTTTTTCATAAAACGTGCAGAAGTTATGTTAGCGATAAGGAAGGTTCTGTCTCATTTGACTTTTTATGTTTTTTTAAAAAGAAATCATCTAACTTCGTTTGTCTTTTCCTGTTTCGTTCAGCGAGCAGTTGTCGATGACGAGACATCGCATCAATGACACTTCGTCTTGCCGTAGAACTTCTACCAAAGTTGGTATCGTTTTGAATAAATCGATCCATAATTTCCATTATAGTGGCTAAACTAAAATTGTGCTCGCTTCTTCCATTATAATTGATTTGACTTAATGGCATATTGCGTTCAACTTCAGTCAATCCAGATGGAAAGTAGTTTTGGTTGCTGAAGTCTTTGCGGTTGTAGTTGCTGATGATACGATTTTTTCTTTATTTTTTAGAATTGTTCGTATTTAACGCAGCACCTACATCAGATTGCTATTCACCTGCATCTAATCGCACTTGCATTTCAGTTTCCAGCGAAATGCTTTTTCTTGTCGCTTTACTTCTTTTTTTTTTTTTGCAATCACCCATTTTAGGAACTAAAAATTAACATATTTATCACAATAAAATAATATAAATGTTATGGTTATATCTTTATACGTACACAATGACGTTGATGACCGATAATAAATTAACTATGACGTAGCAGACGAGTGTTCGTATTGAAACGCACCGCGAGACTGCACACGGTGCAGTGTCAAAGCAACGAAATCTTGCGCAATTTCGGGGAATCCTAATTTCATCGCGTAATACCGAAACAGCGTTAAGCGGGGCCTTACTGTACATTATACTTTCTGTTGACAGCCCTCAAATCTGTAGGATGCCGAGCAATGTGGAGGAGCGTAGTCAAAAGGGGGGGAGTCGAGAGTTCATAGAGATCACGATTCTCAGTCACGAGGAACGGATTTGCTTGATGAAAATATTTCACTATATTCATGTTCTGGGTTCACGAGAAGGGAAGAAGCTATGCTTACTATTAAACTATGCTATGCTAAACAACGCCGTTGTCTAAAAAATAACAACTTCTCTGAATTTTCTAACCACATAATTGAAACAAACCACTCTTTCAATAGTCATAGACTAAAACTTATCCACTCGGTGAGTACCTTATAAAGGATTAATAATGAACAATTTGGAAAAATCGTTGAAATACAAAAGAATTTAAATTCGGAGAAAACACTAATTATTATAACAACATAACATTCCCTAACACTTCGCCTTTACTGTCCATATTCCCGTTAATGATCAACACCTCCCCTCTTTTCTTATGCCCCGAACCATTGCCCACAGTTTTATTTAGTTTAGTTATCACCTGATGAAGAGAGGGACTGCACCTCTTGAAACCAGTAGTGAAAATAACCCAACGTGTGTGTAGTACAAAGTTTTGTTGTGAAAATTAAAATGAATTATTATTGATCGTTTGTTTATGGTATGTAATACCGATATAGTTCATAACCCTGAGAATCTAACTACTCAGTAGACGCGTGCAGTTGAATTTATATTTCGTTACATTGAAATAAGCTCCAACTATATTTTGAGAAATGAAGCGAAATTAAATATTTGTCTGACAGAATATTATGATGCATTAAAATCTAAATAATATAATAATGTTTTTTAAGGAGAACACATTCTTATTGTGAAGTTGTATTTATTCAGAACATGGTCTGTGATGTTTTTAATACAAATTAAATGTATTAATTAGAAAGATATACACATATGAAATTGATTTTATTGAAAAATATTGTTGTTGCTACCGGGATTCGAACCTGGATCTCTTCTATAATATATAAGTTGTATCCTATTGATATAACAAACTATAATAATTTACTTACAGCTGAAAAACATTTTTCTTTTTTAAAACACACGTGTTTTATTAAGTTTATAAGACATATTTCGGAATTTAAAACAGAACTTTAAGTTAATTTCATTCATCTTATGTGACATTAATTACATTAATATTTACTTTGAATATTTTCTCTTTCAATCGTGAGCTTGAAATAGAAGAGAAATTATTCTTCTAAACGGCTCTCGACCAAAACGTTTATTTCGCTATATTTTTATTACGAGCCCATTTTTAAAATGCCACAGCTTTCTACCAAGTGTCATGACGATTTCTACGTCACATCCGTTAGGTGTATGATCTCTGCTCCAGCTGATTATCCACGTCATGTTCGCCGTCACTTCCACCCAGCTCCCAGCTCCCAGCTGTCGGAGCAGCGCCACGCAGCGCGCCTCGGAGCGTCTCGCTCTCGGCTCTCGGCTCTCGGAGAAGAGAAAGTTCGTCCCAAGCTCCGCCAAATGACTCCAACAGGTCCGCCATCTCGCGATGCCCGAGCGTGTGTTTGTTTTTGATCATGGCCGAGAGAAAGGTAAAACAGGCAGATTTACAGTAATGGACAACCTGACAGAAACCACAAATTAAAACAACTAATATGAGAGTTAGTTTAGGTTGGGTTAAGTTAGATTCAGTGCTCCTCTGCTGCTGTGACTGCGCGGCATTGTTTCCAAGAATTTTATACACGAGTATATTTTAGTGGTGCGGTACCTAAAAAGGTGTATTGTTTATTTTATTGGTAGGGTACATTTTAGATGTGCAGTACGCGAATAAAGCGGTTAAAAACTAGACGGAACATTGGTTATGATTATTGTGTCGTTTAAATCATTTACAATATTATTTACTCCACTAAACCTGTGTATTTCCAAGTATGAACACACGCAATATTAACAATACATGTCATAAATAGATAAAATAAATTATACTAGACATTTTTGACCGATTCTATCAATGTTATTCGTATACATAAAAATTTATTATTAATTATCGAAAAAAAATGCCAATCCCGGAACCAGTCCCGGGATCCCGGGATCAAAATTTTGGCTCAGGATTGGATTCCATATTCGGCACCTGTTACGACTCTAATGTTAATGGTCTCAAATCTCCTACACAATGCCATTTTATCATTTTAAATACAAAATGATGTGACAACATTTTTGATGGCCATAATGCTTCTCGGAAGTACAGGATGCATATTATATCCCAGGCCGATGTTATTTTTGAATAACTAGAAAATAAAACAAAATTTTTAAGTTTTGTATTTATTTAACAATTACTTGATTTATTACAATTATGTATAAAATATGACATTGGTGAAATGGCTGCCTCTGGCAGCGGCTCAAATGCGTGTCCTTTTAACCATATTTTTTATAACATTCTCGCACACTTCGCATGTTTTTCATTTCAAATACTGCCCTGTAGTATCGTAATTATCGTTGGCTTATTGCTAGAGCTTATTTTTTAAGTACACTTACAGAAAATAATCGAGAGCCGTCAAATCAGGCGATCAAGGAAGCCAGTCGATATCACCACATTTTGACATTATGCGGCCGGGAAAAATTACTCGCAAAATTTCAAGCGTAGCCCGTGCTGTGTATGAAGTGGCATCGTTCTGTTGAAACCACACGTGTTACATACCCAATTGACTCAGTTCGACCACCAAAAAGTTTTCCAACGTGTGGCGATAGTGATCACCATTAATGTTTACAGCATTGCATTTATTATTTAGATAAAATGTTTTAATAACTTTAACGCATTTTTGAGGCGTTAAATACTCCATAATAAAATGTAATTAGCTACTCTATACGACTATCAAATACGAATTTATAAATGTTTGCTAAACTAAAATGGCGGTAAAACAAAATCAGCCTGGAACATAATATTCACCCTGTTTTAAGATTATTGTAATAATATTTATATTAGAATATTTGCAAACTAGTCTTGTGGATGAAAAACTCTTTCATTATTTTCGTGCAAAGGACTGCTTTGAAAATATTTTCTTAAAATTTATTGGAAGTTGGCATAGGCTGTTCACTTTTCCGTCTTCTTAACCAGAATGGCTTTTTGATAACACAGAATCAAATTTTCTGGTTTATTTTAATATCCTTTTTTAAAAATCACTGTAGTTTTGAACTGCATGTAAGAATTTTCGGCTTAAAATGTAACAACCATTTCTTACTTTTTACACTAAAATATATATATTTAATTATTAAGGAGAACACATTCTTATTGTGAAGTTGTAATTATTCAGAACATAGGTATGTGATGTTTTTAATACAAATCGAATGTATTAATGAGAAATTTGTCGTCAATGCACTGTGGGTGCTAAAGCGTAATCGGTTAATGAATCTTCCCCGGATTAGAAATAGATCCATGTTTGAATTCCGGTAGCAACAACAATATTTTTTGATAAAATTGATTTTATATGCATATCTTTCTAATTAATACTTTAAATTGTATATATATATATTTAAAGATCGAAGTGCCACGATGCTCAGATATAAACAATAAAAATATCAACGAAAAAGAAGAGAAAGAGGAAGAATGAAACAATCCCAAGTGCAATATGCTTCTTTACATGTCGACTTGTAGCTGGTACAAATTACGCACACCCGTGAACATTATGATGAAAAAATAAATATACGAGTCGCGCAAAAGCCAAAACTGGTGCCTTTCACCACCAATCCGAAAGAAAAAGTTGGCGAGAAGAATCTACCATTTCGTAATCATTTTGTACTGAGTTGTTGAATACACTTCGCATATATGCAGCAAGTCGGAATAATATTTCTAGTGGTTTATCTTGCGTGTATATTACAGCAACGAACAAAATAAACATAGAAATTAACTGTCAAAGTATTATATGCATATACGAGTAATCATCACTTAAAATCCCAAAATTTTATCATACGTGAGAAGCGATTATTTATTTATTTTTAATATACATACTGATTATCAACAGGTCGTTAACGACCCAGATAAGATAGTCCTAGATAGTATGATATAATATTATGGAACAATATAAAATTTTAACACAAATTACCTGTATTAATTAGAAAAATATACATATAAAATCAATTTATAAGGATATGGATATGTCAGGACAGAAGATTGTGGTATTCTACCGTATGTGGAGATTCATTCTTATTAATTTATTAATCCTTTCAAAGTAAAATATCACTTGACTGGCACTTGTCCGTGCAGCCGTTTAAAATCTAGCAGCTTAAGTACTCCAAAGTTATCGTGTTAATATAAAATTAAAAGCACTAGAAGACAGTAGAAAATTTATCCTACAACTGACATGTTCGAGAACATTCTATAAACGTCGGGACATTCGTGAATATATAAATTATTTTAATCGAAATACGGAAAAAGTACTAAAAAACAACTTCAATTGATCTAGGCACGCACACGTACATAACATATTTTTAGAGCCGACGAAAACAAATTGTCAGAACCATTTAAATGCTTACCTAATAAAAATCAGAAGAGTACTCTCAAAATAGACTCTGAAATTTCATAAAAGTTTCAAAGCACTTCCGAGAATTATTTATACTGCGGGTGGTCTAGATTGGAGATGAATAATGATTTCGAGTAAAAATATCATTTCATCAAACACATAATTTCTAATAGAACGGACATTGTCTTCACCTTTTTACAGAGCAACTGGACAATTATTGTAACCATTTTAATATCTTAAAGCCGATACATTATCTTTTTACCTGTTTATGAAAAATACAATGAAATGATTTTGCCAGCTTTTGAAAACGACGAAATCTATTGGACAGTTTTATTAATTAGTTTTTTTTAATGTTTTTTCTCTATAATTATATATTTTATGGAGACATATTATCAACAGGTCGTTAAGGCTTACCTTACCATTTTTTATATTTTCTAATTTGGTTTAATGCAGATTTGTCTCCGTAATCTTGGCTTCAAGGTTATCTGAAAATATATTTCGTATATGCAAGAATTTTCAATATTAAGGCAATTTTGTGGCGCACTGAAAATAAATTTAATGGTCGCGGTCTTTCTTAAAATGCTTATATTTTCCTAATAATGACAAATAACATTCAGTTTATTAGTTATATATTAGTGTTAAGGTCCCATATAAGTAATAGATTTAAAAGTTAAATCTAGTATATAACTTCTGATATAAATGAATAATAAAAACCCTCGTTTATATATATAATTATTTTTGAAAGCGTGCCCTTAATGACCCATGAGAAGATACAAATAGTAGACTATTTTTATAATAAAGAAGTTAAAGTTAAAGAGAATAAAATGGTATATTTCTTGAAGTTGAAAACTTAGAAACATAGTTTAGTAAAATCTAATGTTACAAATGAACATTTGAGGACAATAAAAATGTTATAAAATTACAAAATGCATGGGTTCCATGTTCAACGATGTCAGAACACATGCGCGCGACTATGTTCGGCATTCGAAAGCGAATAGGCGAACTCGGCTGAACGGTAAGCACGTGTTATACATTTGAACGTCTATCAACCATGTACGAGGGCCAAGTAAAAAATAAGGTTCCTTACGCTGTACACTCGCCACGCGAGATGCTAGGCGAAATCCGGCAACACCGCCTTGATTGTTGGTCCCTTAACTACATCCCCACTACCGGGAGCAAACGCTGCGACGCTCAGTAAAGGCCTGACAGCCATCCGCTATGGAACCCGCCATCGCCGTTACCGCCAGGTGTGAAATCCGTTCGGTGATTCGATTTTTAAACGCGAAGAAGCTTAAACTTGTTGAAGGAGTGGGAGGCCATTGGTGTCGGACGAAGTCGTGGCGAAGATTGAGCGCATTCTCCTCGAAGATCGGAGAGTAACGCTTCGGGAGCTTGCTGTCCAGGTTCCTGAGGTTTGTGAAAAAACCATCGACAACATTTTGACCGATTAACTTGGTTATCGCAAGGTGTGCGCGCGGTGGGTCCCACACATGCTTTCAGAAACCCACAAAGACAATCGTGTCAAGTGTGCCGAGGGGTTTCTTCGAGAATGCGCCGAGAATACCGAAGAATTCTTGGACTCCATTATTACGGGAGATGAAACGTGGTGTCACTACGTCACTCCAGAAACAAAAGAACAGTCCAAACAATGGCGCCATCCTGAATCGCCTAGGCCGAAAAAGTTTAAGCAGACGCTTTCCGCAGGGAAAGTGATGGCTACGGTGTTTTGGGACCGAAAAGGCGTCTTGCTGACCGAGTTTATGCCTAAAGGGACCACCATCAATTCGGACAGGTACTGCGAGACATTGACAAAACTCAAAAGAGCCATCCAAAATCGCCGGAGAGGAAGGCTGACCAAGGGCGTTAGGCTGCACCACGACAACGCTCGCCCGCATGTCTCTCGACAGACCACCGCCCTACTGGACAAATTCGGCTGGAAATTGCTTGACCATGCCCCCTACAGCCCTGATCTTGCTCCCAGCGACTTCCACTTGTTTCCGAAATTGAAGCAACACTTGGGTGGACAACGCTTCAATACAGATGAAGAGGTGAAAGAAGCGGTCACCAAGTTCATCGGCGGCCTAGCGGCGGAATTCTTCGAAGCGGGTTTTCAGAAGTGGATAACTCGTCAGGAAAAATGCATAGAAAAATCAGGAGACTATGTAGAAAAATAGAATAAAGTACAAGCTTTCAGATGGTTTACTTATTTATTGCAATAAAAAATACCTTATACCTGAAAAAAATGTAGGAACCTTATTTTTTACTTGCCCCTCGTATAATACAATTTTTGTTTTAAACTGGGCCTATGTCACCACGAATATATCGTATTAGAATATGCGAGTAAGAATATATATGCAAAAATAATTAAACGCTGTATAATTAATTTAATTTGTATTGTATTTGACCATTTTGTTGTTTTATTTGTGTATGTGTTTATTTTACGAAATGCATTTTTAGTTTGCTTTTCATCTAGCATTATTTTTTACTTTAGTTACCTTACTATTTAGTGTTATTATAATTATATATAATGAATTCTTCAACAGTCATAAAACAGTACACATGTTCGTTTTAACTAATAATGAAAAATTTACATTTTGAATTTAAAAAAATCTACGTAAATACGCCCTGATATTAAAAAAATTGTAATTTTTTTCTTTATTATCAATAACAGGTATTAAAGTTTCTTGTGGTTTTGGAGGCACGCAATCCTCAAAAATATTACCGCTGCACTGTAGAAATGCCACATCAGCCGCATAATTCGTGAAGCGGTCAAAAGAAAAGTCAGCTGCCAGCTGGGCATAGCGGATAACAACCGGTGAGAGCTGGTCGAATGATTACATTTAAAACACTCCATAATAAAATGCCAAAAAATGATATATTATAATATTTATATTATTGAAGAAGTTACACTAAATAGGCCAACATTTTCTTAGTTTTTTCATCTGATACATTAAAATTTTAGATAATATCAAAAAAGTCGAATATTTAAAAACTATTCGGAGAACAAAATAAGGTAGATGGCTCTTTCAAATAATGGAACGGTTAAATGTATTAATATCAAAAAGGTAACATATAGGTTCGAAAATTGTCGCTAAAAATATTGTCGCTGTAGCATAGTTGGATAATGCACCTTCCCCGGTTAGGAAAGAGATCCAGGTACGAATCCCGGTGGCGCAACAACAATATTTTTCGATAAAATTGATTTTATATGTATATCTATTTAATAATATATTTAATTCATAAATAAATGATTATTCACCTGTACACACTTTATTTTAACACTTTTATTAAAATATTTGGGAACCTTTCTTTGGACGCGCTACTAAAACTTTTCAGTCGAAACAGCTATCCAAATAGATAAAATTTCAAGTAACTGTGAAGCCGATAGTAACTATATGAATGCAAAACCTGTGGCTTAACGGAAAAACAAGTATCCAAGTATGAGTCTGAAACAAAATTCCCCCCCGAATTTGGGTCAGTTAGGGTCAATAACCTATGACGTATTCGCACTCAACTCAACTCAAAGTTCTATAAAATCTTCCAATAGTCCAAAATAGTAGAAGTCACGAGATCCAGAAGACTGAGATGGGCAAACCACGTTGTGAGAAGCAAGAACAATATTACTTTCCAAAAAAGTCTTCGAATGAGCCCCGAACGGAAGTCGACCACTGAGCCGCCCAAGAATGAGATGGATGAATAGAGATACATTTCTGGTTTAAGAGTTGAGAGATTTGATTCGAGATAGGGATACCCGGAGAACATTTATGCGATGGTCCTTGGACCTGTATGGCCTGTGCCATCAAAAATGACGATGACATTAAAATATCTGCGGGAACTGTACGGTTAATATTAGACTGGTGCGAATTAAATAAACGCTGTTCAACACGCGCAGTGCCGTGCAGTTAGTTAAGAGGTGCACTGGTGAAAGTTAACGATTATTTATTTACATCTTAGCTTGTTGTAAATCCACTTCATCTTGGAACAAAATTCATGACTCTACACATTTTTGCGTCAACGTAATCGACAAACTTATCTAACTGACATAATTTAATCATCCGCTTTCGACATTAAATTATTTTTATTGTTTTTATAAATAATATCTACATATGTGGCTTGAACATGCTGAATGGGGTATTATAAAAAAATATATAAAAAATATTTTTATTGAAACTCGCCATGATCCGTGTAGATAAAATCTACACATGTACACCACCACGATGGTGGTGCCATGGTCTGCTATGGATGACGTCATCCTCGAAACGAAAAATCACCGAAGAAGAAGAGAAGAAAGAATACGGTGGTGCACTTTTATCTTATTACAATTGATTGCATTTAATTTATTATAATTTATTACATTTAACTTATTATAATTTATTACATTTAACTTATTATAATTTATTACATTTATCCTATTATAAATACAATAATATCCACGAGTTTTACATCGACACCCATGGCGTCTGATTAGAAATCAGATTTCATCTGGGAGCGAAATTCGAATACCCAACTGCAAGTTTTTTGAATTTTATTTTAACTCTGTGGACCACGAAAATACGTGAAGCATCGCTTAACATCGATATAGCTGTTATTTTTCTATTTTATCAATTCAATCAGTTCAAAAAAAGCTTTAAATATTTTATAATTCATTTTTACTGTTCAGTGGGATGGTGGGATATTACGATAGACAGGCCAATGGGTTAATTCTTTTCACATTACCATAAAATAATTTCATATATATTACTGTTCACAGGTGTGTGCCTCAAGATATAATATATATATATATATATATCTATGAACCTGTAATATGAATGATCCGCGTATATACATAATATGATATTATTTAGAAATTCACCGCAAATATAATAACATAATTGACTTTTAGCCGAACATTGAACTTTAAAAAGTCAATAGAAAATATAAACTACTCTCACAATCCTCGATTACGCTCAATCAATGGCACAGCAACCACATATTTTTCTAATAATTGATGTACGTTTTTTTTCAATCACAACATAAACCACCTCCAAGCGTGAAACACGAGGCACAGAGGTTAGGTTAGTTAGGTTAGGTTAGGTTAGGTCAAAGTAGACGCCGGATCTATTGACCGATTGATATGGCATAAAATCTGCTTTTTTACTTTCTAACCATATTATACAAAATGTACAGATTTCATTCATAATATTTTATGATTGATACTTATTTAAATTCCGAGTAGAAAATATTCAACCTACGCGTAAAAATACCGTACTGCTATTGAGATTTCAATTTTTTATCTACGATTAATATGATATACTCTCTTAATTTGAATCTGTCTGTGATACATTTACACTAAAATACTATAAAATATCTGATAAATATAGCGTAAATCTGTAAAACTCCTATTTCATTTATAACACATGATTCATGTTTGGTGATTAACCGAAAATCGAAATACATAAGTCAAAAGTACAATAATTAGATTGTATGGTACCACCTAGCTGTTGTCACATTCTTCTCCTCGCATTCATACACCTTCATGCCCTCGCATTCAGATTCATACACCTTTTATGCCCTCGAATTCAGATTCATACATCATTCATGCCCTAGCATTCTGATTCATATTCCTTTCCATTCCTGTCTTCGATCGTTTAGGCTTCTAACGAGACATTCTTTCAATTCTTATTGACTTGGTTTGTCAGGTTTTCTACGCAGATCTTCTATTTCTGGTGACATCAATACGCATATTACATTTTCCTTATACATTCCACATGTTCAAACAACACAGGTGACTCTCTCTTAGTCTGGTTAAATATGCTTCAAAAATCGATTAATATACAATCACTCCTAACCATATGTTCACATAAAATCAAGCCAATATAAATAAATAATGTTCTCAGAATTTTTTTTTTCGCCTTCAGCAGGCACGGGTACAAAATCGATTTCTTTTTTCACAAATTATTATACCATTTTTCTCTCCACGGTTCTTGATTCGCAAAAATATTCTTTAATATAATTACTTTTTTTAGTATGGAAAGAGGTAAAATACATCGTTCGCTGGCAGTCAATGAGCAGATTCATAACGTCACCAGTTTCACCTTGATGAAATAATGGTCTACGTATGTGTTCTGGAGTCATTAATCATTAGCCGAACTTTCTTTTCATTTTACGATTACGGATTTATCATAAACGAGTTGCGCGGATATAAAATTGTCGGATCAGTTACATATTATTTATATAGGTATTATATTCTTCGTGGTGCAATAACCTTATTTGGAGTTAAAAAACGAAAGATCAGAACTAATAATATGAATGTTTCTAGTGAGAAGGATTTATCAAAAATATCTTGTAAAAATGTGGTAAAAATAAGGCAAAAGACCAATGTGAGGTGAAGTACTTCGGTGATTTCTATAACAATGTAGTACATTAATGTGATCAAAAATTAAATGCCTGTCGTAAAATAGAAAATATCTAACTTCAATTAAACTTTCAAAACTGAAAAAAACAAGATCTCATGCGATTATGCGCTAGTGGTAGTGTACTTAGATATATTTTAAATATGAATTAAATATATTAATTAGAAAGATATACATATAAAATCAATTTTATCGAAAAATATTGTTGTTGCGCCACCGGGATTCGAACCGGGAAGGTGAATTATCCAACTATGCTACAGCGACAATATTTTTAGCGACAATTTTCGAACCTATATGTTACCTTTTTGATATTAATACATTTAATCGTTCCATTATTTGAAAGAGCCATCTACCTTATTATATACAACTTTATGATTTTGGAAAACACATTCTTATTGTGAAGTTGTAATTATTCAGACATTAGGTTTGTGATATTTTATATAATATTTAAAATATCACAGACATATGTTCTGAATAATTACAACTTCACAATAAGAATGTATTCTCCTAAATAATTAGATATAATAATTTGTTTTGTGGAAACATCGATGGAATAACTACGGAAAATTTGGTTTATATCGGTCAAAATGTGTAGGATTGTATTTATTTATTTAGACTTTATTGACATAGATATTTTTGTTGTAACAGAGGCGAATATATTATAATATAACACGATAAATATAAGATACAATTACATTGCAATTAAATACTCGTAGTTTATTGTGTGCGGTGGAGTAGACTCCACCTCTGATATATACAGCGTTGTCCTGGCTACTTTGTGTTAAAGTAGCCAGTTTTTTTCGTGCTATTGTGGTGTTATTTAATAAAGATTCGACAGAAATAAAAATGGAGATAATAGAATAAAAATGTAGTGGGAATGTTGTAGAACTAGTGAATTATTATAATTGTATAATGATTATGTTAAAATGTTGGATAGCCATGCTTCTGATCGCTCTCTACCCGATTATACAGAACATTCATTCAATTTGTATGTTTATATTAGTAGTTTTTTTGTAAAACGATTTGTTTTATCTATAATAGAACTTGAAAAGGGGAGATTTTATGTTTAATTTTAGAAAGAAAAAGTTTATCACAGGCTAGAGTTTAGTTAAATGGTAGGAGTAGAGTTTTTTTATCTTATTAAACAAACTTTTTCCGATAGCATCCCAATTTGTAACATAATGTAATGTATTATTTTGATACCGTACTGATTTACGTATTTTTTCATTCAGATTCTCTGAAAAATATATTTTTTCCCTTGAATATTCGTCAAGTGCCCCCTACCTATCAGAATCATTTCACTGTGTTGCTCTTTCCCTTTCAAAATGTTATCATACTCGGGTTGTCCGCTGACTTTGCCCGGCCGATTTTTAATTACGAAAATTGCTCGTTTTCAAGAGTTTTCTGACATGCACTGATTAAATTTAAATAATGTTTGCATAACTGTAGAAAGGTGGCTCATTGTTAAAAATTACTGTGTTAAATGTATTTTGTATATACATTTTCGGTCGCAATACAGTGATCCAGCCACCTGGTGGTACCGTGTGCATCAATCACTCAGATACGTATAGCTATCCATGGGAAGTTTTTCTGTCAGCAAGTCTGTAGTTATTTTCTGAACAAACCATCGTTAACTCGTTGCCAAATAAAGATCCCAGAGTCGAATTAAAATCACCAATGATAACGCAGATTGCATGGTCTTTCTCTTCAACTGTAGCGTGAGTTTTTGTAAGACAGTCTGTAAATTCTTCAAAATGTCTCGCATCGCACGTTGGCATGTATACTGTTAGTGTGGAGAGAGATTCGTTACCCACGATCACATCTATACCTAGAATGCGCGCGTGTGCAGCGCGTGGAGTGACAGCGCAGCAGTTAAGAACTCGAAACGGAGTTCTGACTCGCCCCATATCCAAAGTTTATTTTCTTCCGTAATCATGGACAGCTTCGATAGTTGGTATGTATTAGTTAGATCTAAGTGAATATTTCCCGTGGAAATACAGTAGTATACGTTATATCATACTTTATTTAGTCATTTTTCGTTACATCGCAACGATGATTTAATTTTCTCATGTAACATTTGTTTTTCTCACGTTGATAACATCACGAATTTGTTGAGAATTGACTTTTTAGGTAAGTCGATCCTCGGGGAGCAGTGTGTTTGGAACATATATTTATTTGTGTAAATGCATATTTATTTTGTACGAAAATAATATACTGCGCATTCCCTCCCCCATTCCCTTCCACTCCCGGAACGCCGCCGATCAATCGATTGACGACCTTGATTATACGTTTACCTAAACGATTACAATACTATACTGATTTAAGACTTCGCGTCTGTACAGTGTCGGAACTCGTCATCGTCCAAAGGAACCTAAGACGAAATGGTGAATTAAAATACAGTCCACATTTTGGAGATGTCTGCAGAATCTGGATTATGGTGAGTGCCTGTTCCTTCCGTATCCTGAATTCTTCCGGCATATATGCTTATACGCAACACTTATCAGTTATAAAACGTTAATGATTGTGATACGTTGAGAATTTACGGCAAGTGGTAATATTTCCTAGTGGAAGAATGTGCTTTCATTATCAAAAAGTGTTATGTTTTCGAATCAAATACATATGTGTATATGTATATTGAGAGAAACAGCGCATTTAGGGGGGGTGGGATTACCCATCCTATAAATAGGTTCCACACCACCCCAGAAGTCCATTCACAAGCAGAAAATAATCCTTTCCACAAAATAATTCCTTTTAACAAAGAATCGACAAATATAATATTATCGAAATGTATTTAAATGAGTCCGTGTCGTACGTATTGAATAATTGAAAACTATTGTACGTTGACCCGTTATATATAATACTGTATATTATGATGCACATATATCTTGCAAAAATAAAGTGAGATTTTTATTCATAATGTAAATATTAGTTAATTTTATGACAAACCATTATTTCAACCCTCCCCGAAAATGACCTTGACTACGCTACTGATTACTATCTACACAATATTGATGATCCATTAACTGATTTGAAGTACAGCGAAACCTCTATCTATCGTTTTTGAAGGGACCTATTGAAATAAACTATGAATGTGGGAAAACAATGAATGCGGTAATATAGAAAAAAGTAACATTTTTCATACATAAATATTTTAAAAAAAGATAAATATTTCACATGTAAATGAATGTGTTTAGATAAAAATAAAATTAGAAAGCTGCACAGAAACAAAAAATATATATATTTGTATTGTATAATGTCAAGCGACAGTCAGTAGCAGCATTTTCTCTCTTTCTCGAATGTTCCGCTCATTGTTTACGAGTACCGTTAATCGAAAGTATCGTTAAGCACATTTAGCTACGAAGTATGTTGCGTAATTTAAACGATTAATGCGGTAAAACGATACATGCGATCTATTTTTGAGTGTTTTGTATGACATTAATTCGGGACCGGAAGAAATAAACGGTACAATTATTCGAGGATCGAGATTTCACTGTATATAGTTAGGTATTTACGATCATTTTTTATACATATACAAATCTATTCGATATTTAAAGAAGATATATGGTGCATCTAACATAATACGTACACATATACTATTTTTTAATTTCGTAATAAATTATTTTTTTAAATAGTTGTATCATATACTCGTATTAAAGAAAGCCACTGATATTCTAATGCTAAAGAAATCCACTGATAACTAACTAATACCTAAAACTTTATAATTATAGTTATAACCTATTGTTACATTTCACTTTACAAAAAAATACATTTATCACCTAAATTAAGAAAGTTAAGTAAGGTTCCATATGTTAAACGTCAAACTAGAAAGTTAGTCAAACAAGTTAGTGGATATATAATACAAGTATGTTTTATACATTTTAATCCCAAACTTTCCTCATTCGTTAAAGTGTTTTCACTCATTTGTAAAAAAGTTGATGTGCTTAGTGCAAAGTTATAACACTAGTAAACTAAAATTTTAGTGTGAATCATACAATGTTTATAATATTTACTTAATGTAATATATCGTTACCTAAGCAGATACACCACATATCTAAGAATTGCGTACTTTACAGAAGATAGACATAACTAGTTTAAAACAATTTTTGTAGAATTACTGAAGTATTACTTACCTTTCTAGAGTTGTAAAGAGGAGCAGATTCATTCTAAACTTAAATCGAACTAAAATTAGGTACGATTCCCTTGACTTGTGCGCAGTTGACAGGAAGGTTACAGACATGTGGTGATTACATTTATTTGATTTGCACGCCCGAATGAACGATTCAAATCCAATGATATAAATATCTTATTTTGACAAAAAAATGAGATATGCGGTGTTGCTGCTGACGGTGACGATATCCCAGAAATGTCCCGTGTGTAACGCGTAGGAAACTTTGAAAAGAAATTGACACACTACATTGGATGGAAGTATCAATATCACATAAATTACGAATTAGGTAGTTAACTCGATTCTGTGGATATTTTTCGTATAGAAAACAAAGTCAGAAATATAATAATTGAGAAAACTGTAATTTTATTTAATGTATCCATAAACACTAGTGGGCTTCGTAATATATAATAAAAATCACAGTATTCCGTAAATCTTTTGAGGATTATACCATTAAAATTATTCCATTATATTCTCACTTTAATATAGATTTTGGAGATTGTTATTACTTGAGTAATCCCAAAGACCTGTCATAATTTATTACTCGAATATGTTCCAAATACTTCATTCGTTCCATGCAATAGCTTGCTTCTAATTTATTTGCAATCCGCGATCTATGGAAAATATATTATTATTATTTTTCCATATTTAAAATCACGATAAAATGTGAAAATAACGTTTATTGAGATGGCATTATGTAATATATAGATTAGAGACGGTATTTTCCTGGAAATACTTAAAATTTATATTTTCACTGTTTCTTTAGATTTTATAAGTTTAACATTTAATGCATATTGAGCGACTCCACATTTATGCTAATAGTTAGAAATAAGTTTTTTGAAAACAAAACCTGAAAAAAAAATATTTTTCATTTTTTAATTAAAAATTAATTTCGCCACGTGATATAACAATAATAACTATGGTTAAATATAATTGACAGGATATTGAATTTTTATTTTGAATTAAAGGAATTAAGATAAAGTTCATTGCTCTTAGTTTGGGGAGGAGCAGCAAAAACAATATTAGAGTCTGCAAAAAGAGCACAAAAGACAATTCTTAAGGTAATAAATGGCCGTCCCTTTAGATATCCATCAGATCTTATATTTAAAGACTGCAATGCACTAGACATAAGACAAATCTTTATGTTGAGACTTGTCCAATTTTATCCATGCTAACAACAACTCACCCCAAGCAATAAATCATGGACATAATACAAGATAAACAACGAACATCTCCCCGCCAGTTCCGAGAGCAACAACGACATTTTATCAAAGATTCTACATGTTCTTAGCTCCGAAACTGTACAACACATTCAGTACCGACTGGAAATCGTTCAACTCCAATAAGATTACACAAATATGGACCCAACATATGATCCAATCGGGTAGAGAGCAATCAGAAGCATAACTAACCAACATTCTAACATAATTATTATACAGTGCCCTACACTAATAAATCACTTGTTTTACAACACTCCCACTACATTTTTATTTTTAAAAAAACATTTTTTCTTTTTTTTTAACTCTATTTTTATTTCTGTCGAATCTTTGTCTTAAATAACACCACAACAGCACAAAAAACTGGCTACTTTAACACAGACTTCAGTCTAGCAAAGTAGCCAAGACATCGCTGTATATCAGAGGTGGAGTCTACTCCATCCCACACAATAAACTACGAGTATATACTATATTTACCATGTTATATTATAATATATTCACCTCTGTTACAACAAAAATATGTATATCAATAAAGTCTAAATAAATATAATGTCTAAGGTTTATATCCGACTGGTTTGATAACTCGAATCAAGATACTTTAGAATTTAATAAAAAGAAATACCAGTGCGCTACTGGAGACACATTCATTTCTCCTGTCGTGTGATTGGTCAGACAGTGAAAATGACTGATGACGAACAAAAATGTACTCTGAATTAAAATACACTTGACGATCACTTCCCTATTAAATAAATCACACAGCAGTGACAATTTCAATCACAGCTAACATAATACGTATTATGCTCTAACTAAAAATACGTATAATATTTTCTTTGCTTATCATCATCTTGACGACATAAAATAATATATTTTAATTATAAAAATAAAAATAAAATACAATATTATCGAATAAAATATTTATTTTCTATGTGTATACTGCGAAAAAGAGGAATATTTTTTTCCAAATAAAATAATTCTTATACATTTTTAATGAATTATTTTGCTTAAATATTATTTTTTAGAAAACATATTTTATTTATAAGTAAGCATTATCAGTGCCAGCTATACTAGATATCACACGTTCCGAATCAAACATTTAATACTTACGATACACGTACACGCGAATTAAATTATTTTATAAATATATTTGAAACGGAAAATACGTAAATAGTCATAAATCATGTTTTTACATGCAAAACGTGTTGTAATAATTGTCTTCTTTCTTCCTCCATGTTAGTATTGAGGCTAGGCGTGCAGTAGATATAGACTTAGGTTATGCTGTTACCGTGATATTGTACATAGGTTTATTAACTTGTAAAATAAATCCATCATAATAAGAATGTATTATCTTCGAACTCGAAGAACAATAATGAAAACAATACGTTTAGTAAGGTAATAAAATTTGCGAACTAGTAAATGAGGAAGAAGATGCTTCTATCAGCTCTGAGCCCCAAGTTCAAAACCTTCCAAATGTCATTCTGTTAGAAAACAGCATAAGTAAGGACTCCGTACAACATGGATCAGCTGATTCATTTCTGACTCTGCCGAGTGGAATTTTCAATTCAGTAGGTAGCAATTGTATGGCTTGAATAGAACGATAGATTAAAACAGTGGCTAGCAATTGTAGTAGTAATATATGAAAAATAACCCAGTAGAGAACTACAGCGCTCAGGTGGCATCGCGCGGTAGAATCCAGAACTACGCAACTAATGATTCTGCTGATACACGGTGGGCGCTAGGGTAATTATAACATGGATTATTTAATTTATATTTGTTTCCCATAATTTTTAATAATGCACAGCTTTTTTGCTTGTATGCGGTGTACGTCTCTGTTTCAATCACACTAGACTCGGATTGTAATGCACCTCCACAATTCCCGGTCCTGAGTCCCGGTTCGGCTCTCACAGCTGACTCCGGGGTCTCTCCAGCCAGATACAACATATCCATCCACCGCTGTGCTCCCTACACTCTTCCAGCTCAAAGTTATCTATCTCCCTTTCTAGGCTGTCACGTTGACGCGTAATGTACCTAAAGAGTTGGAAAAATCTTTTATTCACTGTTATGTTGCAGGATTGAGAAATTCCAGATGCGTAACATTATTTTCTAGCAATACATTTCGAAGGCATCTATCATCTTAAAGTCTCCGCTGCATGCTTGAAATTTGGAAAAACAAAGGTATGAACCGATATTATTTTAGTTGCTTGCTTTATTTGTGAACACTTTTGAGTATTTCTTTCTATTTGATTAATTTAATTTATATATTTATTATGCTTGCTTCATGTCACTGCCGTTCCATATTCTTGTAAATTGGTTCATAACAAATTTAGTTAGTTGTATACGTCTTGTAATTTCCTGCCCACTGTCACCAGTGTTCGCGATCACTACCTCACATCCTGTTATTTGGGAAGTTTGTTGTGATGCATTAACACAATCCACGACCAGTATTTTTATATCAGATGTAAAATTATGAAATTACTTGGTGAATGCTCGTCAATAAGACTAGAAAGAATACATGTTTTAAAATTTACACACAATAGTTGGAACTTCTGGTATTGAATTATGTATCATCATATTATTATTAAACATATAGGAAGTATGTAGGTAATCAGATAATTCATTTGAAAAATCCAGAGAACAATATTTTTTCATATCCCGTCAAGTGACAAGTGCCAGACGATTATAGTATTATTTTATATGTTGCGTGCACATGGCTTACAGGCCATTATAAAAAGTGTGACGTACGTATAAACGGTGAGAATTATTTTAATATTGAAGACGTGACATGACGAGTGTAATTTTTTGATTTTAATTATGTTCTACTCTTACTCCACTGGCTCTACTGGCCGTCGGGGTCCATGGCCGACTTCACGGCTGATCTTTAAGCATCCCGGTTCCGAGTTAATTCGTCGCAAACATTTCGTTGTTGATATTTCCAACTCGGCGCCTTTTCGAGGAACTGCATTAAAAATGTGTGTATTGTTGACGCGGTTGGGGGTTCTAGTCTCGTTCCGGGAGGTCATGAAGTTAGTCCTATTTGCATATTCCAAGCGTAGTTTGAAAATAATAAGAATATTGATGTGACAATTTATTTTTTTTAACTTAAAAAATGTATTTACGATATTAAGGTAAAAAAATGCACATTGTTCTAGATGTACGATGTACACTTCATTTCAACATTCGCCAACACATTGAGGTCATGTTCATAAAAAAATTATAATTTATCGTCGAAAATACTGCGCCGCCTTACAATAGCAAAATTATCATTAATTAATAAATTACTTAACTAATTGGCGTACTGATTTTGGTTAAGCGGATTCAATTTTCGCCTAGTGATCAAGCTGTTGTGGGTTCGATCGTGTATTATTTAATATTCTGTTTGACGAATGTGAAGCGGTTTACGAGTATACTCCTATTGAGTAATGTGATATATTATGTATATGTTATATAAATTCTAAATATCCCACATAATATCCTGCGAAATTCTCGATATGTGCCAATGTGCTCTTACGTGATTTATCGCTATATAAGACACTTAAATAAATAAAAATACAAAAAATATATATTCCTCTATAACTATTGTCAGACAGCTAATTAAAAAAATATTTTAAGAAAGTTAATAGGCCATTACGATGACCACATGCGATAGACGAGAAGGAATGCTATATTAATTATTGCTATAAGTCACCCGTTTCTTTCTTTATTCTCACTGCCAGGTTGCGTACAATTGCGAGTTTATATTATGCGCAGTTACATTATAGAACATGCTGGAATAGAAACAACATGGTGGTAAAACAACCAAAACAACGTAGACTAAGTAATGTTTGCATACTTCATTTCGTCGATATCACATAGAAGTAGGTACCTAGTACTATGTTCTAAAATGTAGTGTCTAAAACATCGTCAAATATTTACAAACCATCTACAAGTAAAAGGTAATGATTTGGTAAATAGCCTTTATCATGAAAGGAATAAATTATTACGTATTTCAAGAAAAAATGTCTAGAAAAATACATTAAATGTCAAAAATAATGAGTTTTCAAAAATGCTTTCAATATTACCGTAATCGACATTTTTCTACTAACAACACGCACATATTTTCATTTTGTTAACGAATTCTCCAATCGTAATTTTCTTCCCCTATCCATATTTGATGATACACTACTTAAATACAAATTAAATGTATTGTAACATATAGGTTCGAAAATTTGTCGTCAATGTACCGTGCGCTGTAGCATAATCGGTTAATGCACGTTCGAATCAATATTTTTCGATAAAATTGATTTTATATGTATATCTTTATAATTAATACATTTTATTAGTAGGAGAACACATTCTTATTGTGAAGTTGTAGTTATTCAGAACATAGGTCTGTGATATTTTAAATATGAATTAAATATATTAATTAGAAAGATATACATATAAAATCAATTCTATCGTAAAATATTGTTGTTGCGCACAGACCTATGTTCTGAATAATTACAACTTCACAATAAGAATGCGTTCTCCTTAATCATTACTCATTTAATAATAATAATAGTAATATTGGATAATTTACATAGCGCTATTTTCGTAAAAACTTTCACCTCAAGGGCGTGATGTCTAATATGTTTGTGTTTATGATGATGATTTTGATTTATATTAATCCATTATCATTAAAGTTTTATTGCAAAAGCGATTTAGGCATGAAATACAAAAAAAATTGCCCTTTCATAAATTCCAGTAAATAGTATCTATGTATATTGACCCAAGGGCTCATCGCATCGCTCGCTTTTCGGTAGCATCGTATATTATATTTCTCATATCGTCTTCAGTAGAAAGAGAATATAGAATGTGGTTTTTTTTCGTTTTAACCAAACAATTTTTTATTTATACGATTGAGTAGCTTGTTGGTTTAGTGGTTAAGACGCTGGTCTAGTGATCTAGTGGTCGGTGGTTCGCACCACCTCGTTCCAGGACTCCGGCAAGTTAGTGTAAGAATATTGATGTGACATGTATTCCGTGTACGCATCTCTATTTAAAAAAAAAAAAATTATGTATAAGATAAATTATTAACTAAAAACAAACAACTTACAAAATACTATAGCATGCTTAAATAAAATAAAATGCCAAAATAAAAATATTTTTTTAAGTAATATTTAATAATACACTGTGAGTTTGAAAAAGGAATATATCCACGATAGTTCGTATAGTGTCATTTTAAGGGGCGGCAATTTAAGATAAAAGTAAACAAACAAAAATTTGAAATGTTTTATTTTAATATTGAGAACTCCTGACTTACGCAGCAATGCGTGTGCAAAAATTTACAACTATTTGAGGTAGTTCCAAGAAATCTAAAACATATGTAAGACCCCAAAACCATGAGTTTAATCTCGAAATTTAAGTCGTCGTACCTTTTTATTTAAAGTTTTAATAATATCTTACAATATTCATTAATTTATATCAGTTAATGCCATTGAGAAATATACTGGCAGGATTTTCTAGCTTGCCAAAGTGCGGCGCAGCATATAGGGACAACCCTGACTACGTCAAGTGCCTTTGATTAAAACAGGTAGATAGTTGCAGTTCTGTGTGAAGAAAACTTAGGGGGAGAAAGCGATAGCTGTCGTCTCTGCTTATCCTTTCGTAGATTTGAGTTCTATAGAAATATAGTAGATTGAAGTAAGTCAAGTAGGTACCTATTTTTTTTTTGAGAAATGATAGTTTTTAAAAAAAACATAATATTTTTTATTTTTCTGACTGTGATGTGTACACTGTTTACGTAAGAACCATAGCTTTCACCAGCTTAGCAAATTACAAAGCAACAAAGTAAACGTTCTTTAAAAATATTACAATTCCTATTTTGATTAATAAGTTGAAGTTTACTTACGTTTCCTCTGAAGAGACCGTCAAATGGAGAAAAGTCTAACTCCTCCGTACATTCTTCCACTTCATTCGTAACCGTCTTTGTAATCGACATTATACTGCTTTTATTATTACGCCTTTCGGTAAAACCTACAATATTCAGCGAAATGTAATAAAAAATGCGTAAAAGCCACTTGCTGGAATTAACGAATCATAATATTTGAGGTTAGCCAAGTAAAATTGGTTCACTTTGTTTTACGGGGGAACAAGCTCACTTTTTTAAATTTGGAATGCTGAATGCTCGTTATTAACGACTAAAGAAGAAAACGGATCCCGTCCAAAAAATGTATAATAAACGTATACGCGAATAATTACGATTTTTTGGTTATATTTATTTACAATCGAAATTCAGCCATAGTCGGTGAAGTAAGTAACCGTCGGACGTTGCGCGCGACGGACAGCACCAGACGAATTCTTACCAAGAACTAAAACTTGTTTATCAACCTATTGAGAAACGAAGCCTTTGTGCAATGATAGTTGGATACAGTCCGCGAGTGGCGAGAACTTATCGCCAGTCAAAATACAACGCACGAGTCAAATAAGAACTGAATGATTACACGTGATTTTTATGAAGCAGTGTCTGCGCAATCACACTCCTACTGACTGCCAAGAAACGCTGGCTCTGAGACAAATTAATAATGGAAACGTGTTTTCCAAGCGTGTAAATTTTCAAATGTCAATTAAAGCAAAAGGGAAAACCACAAACAAGAAAAACAATGATCCACGAAGCTAAATCGTACGAATGCTTTTTTAACTACTTTCTTTTACATATTTTTGTCATTTTCGCGTGTAAATATTAGTTTATTTACGCATCTGAGACTGCGATTTATTTTGGAATTGTAATAACATTGATTGTAGCAGTAAAAAATTGTACAACTCATCTTCAAAATATTACAGATTTTTCTGTAATTGTAAATGTATCACTGCAATTTGACTGTGGATAAGGACAATATACAGTGGCGCGACTAAAAATATTGGGCCCCAATGCAAAATGGAAAAAAGACCTGTGTCTGTATTGTAAACAAGATATACAAAAATTAAGGTGTAAAACTGGGTTTTAACCACTAAAATGATTAGAACAAATTAATCCTCTAAATATTTACACTTTCATGGGGGTATTTACGGCTATTTTCCCTTAACCCAACATACTATATCGTACCTCTGCACATATTATACTGTATATATCTATAATATTATCACAATACACGCGAAAACAAAATAATTAAAATTATCGATATTGCAAAAGAATTGGTGGCCACGGACCTTTTGGTTCCCTATTCATCGCATTGGCATAATTACGCCACTGACGATATCGGATTTATTTATAAACACACAAACGAACGTTTTTATTATATGTAAGTACGTATATATTATTAACAGCTCCAATCGAGCCTTTTACACTAATAATATATGTATGCATATTTTTAACTCACTATTAAGTTATTGAGTATTTCTACTATTGATTTATAATAACTTAGTAAAATAACATGTTTTTTGTCATAGTCTGTTGTGTTACTGAGTCTATAAAAATGTAATACATGCTTAAAAACTGTCAGAAAGAATTTAAATGATCAAAATCATAAAATATTTAATCACGATAAAATCATAATACAAAGATTCTTTCAACATACCCACATATTATATTTAATTTTTGTATCATAATAAAGCGAAAAGCAATATCTGAAACAGATATGGAATCAAAAAGTTAGACACTGTGGACCTTATTAATGTGGAAATGAACGTGCTGATAAACTGGCCAAGGTGGCCACTCTTTTCGGAGTTTTCCCTCATCAATCAATAATATGGTAAAGAACGTACGAATTCTATTTGGACTGCACAATGGATGGATCCAAATAATCGTAAAGGGAATCGGCTTAAAATAATTCAAAAATCTATTTCCCGCACTCCCTGGCTCTCCAAAAGAACAATATCAAATATCTCTAGAATAAGAATTGGACATTGCCAGGTAGCCTCACATTTATTCAGATTGAACTAAATAGATTCCCCAATGTGTGAGTGTGGTGCCGAGAAGGAAACCTTTGACCATGTCTTTTTTGCCTGTCCATTGCGGATCACAGGTTTTTTTTATAGTAATCTCGTCAATGGTAATTTTCAACTCCCGGTTAACTTATGTCATCTTCTTTCCCTTAACTTGCCACATTTAATCTAAATAATAGAAATTTTTTTGAACGATAATGGTATTGACTTGTAATAAAATATTTCCTTTTCTATAATATTGTTGTACTTTTTTCTATAAAATAAAATTTTAGCTTGATTAATGGCACAAATCACTATTGAAGGGTGAATTGCCTATTTAAAAGAAGAATAAGACCTTATTAATGTGTAACACAACAAAAACAAACGCACCTTGTAGATTAAATCGTCTAAACCGGCAAATGAAACGAGCCCTACACGGCAGTACGCGTTTATCACTCGCTCTAATCACACATTCGTCCGACGGAGTGACTGCGTGTGCAACGGCCACACGCATCATCGCCAATAATTTCGTTGTTTGCCAACAGATTTAGTTAAAATAAACTGCACTTAACTCTTTTGACTAAACTCTACAATATTTATATTTTTGAATCATTGTCGCTAACGAGTTGAAGATGCCATCATTAAAACATAATATAATTCATTACATACCACAATTTATTTGTTTTCCTCAAATAACAATAACGTCGATAACATCGCCTGCTTATCTTGACGATATTGTCTTGTGTACCTGTCTTCGCTGCATATTTACTAATGGGATATCTTTCACCATATTTTTTAAACGGATATATTATTCGCTATCTAATCTAGCAAACTTTAAAAAACAACAATTTTAAAAATAAATAGATTTTATTAAGAATAACACATTTTTATTGTGAAGTTGTAATTATTCAGAACGTAAGTCTGTGATATTTCAAATACTAATTAAATGTATTTAAATATATTTTAATTGCAAAACTGCAGTAATCAATCTATGGTATTATTATTTATCTGCTTTGTTTAATTCCCGTCTTGATTGCCTTCATTAATTTATCTTCGTAATCTGACAGGTTCATGTCGTGTTACGCGGAACTCCCGACCAAATTGCCAGATGCATTCAGCTCTCGGCTCGGTGCAACTTCTTTTCCATTTTCCTTTTTTTAAAGTATCTAGAACACATTATTATTATGAAGTTGCAGTTTTTCAGAATATAGTTCTGCGGTATTTTAATACAAATTAAGCGTATCAATTAGAAAGATATACAGATAAAATCAATTTTATCGAAAAATATGTTGGTTACCACCGGGATTCGAACCAGGAACTTTTCCTATCCGGAGAAATGCGCTACCGTTACACCGCATCAACCGAGTACCTAAGTTAACGACAAATTTTCGAACCTGTATGCTGCAACTCTTTTGGATATGAAAAGTTCCCGGTTCGAATCCCGATGGCGACCAAAATATTTTTTCGATAAAATTGATTTTATCTGTATATCTTTCTAATTAATACATTTAATTTGTATCAAAATATTTTACTTACCTACCTAACATTTTATTATATTTATCTACCTACTCATTTAGTCATTAGAGTGAAGTCTCACAAAAAACCTGTCTCTTCAAATGTTAGTTCCGCGCCATTTCCACGCGCACCTGACCACAAATGTTAAACGAAACTTTTGACGATTTGCTCTTACCTAGCTAGGGTTGTCAGTGTCTCGGTTTTCCGGGATTATTACTGATTCAATTGTATAACCGATGATATGAATTTACCTATATTTTAAGCATTGTTATTATTTATTTTATCTTTCATTGATTTATACATGATAAATATTTTTTCAACATATTTTTATAATTTGTGATTTTACAGGAAATATAACATATTACATGTCTCGAATGCATGTATCATACCACATCTGAATACAATTATTTTCTTATGCACTTGTCTCCAAATATACTAATACTCATAACGTTTTGATGTTTTATCCGTTCAACGGACGTTAACTATCATGTAGACTTATTATCCAAAAACCTCTACACTAGACTGGCCAAACCATTCCTCAGGTTCTTCAGCCATTATGTTCTCCTTCTTCTAGGGTTCCGACTTTCAGCAATTTTTCCCTGCATTATGAGATGCAAGATTTTGTACTTCTCCGTATGTCTCATTACATGTCCGAGATATTAAAGTATTAAAATTTTAATTGTTTTAAGTGCTTTTTTTTAAATTCATCCGAACCATAACATCTTCATTCGTAACTCTATCCATCCAGCATATTTTAAGCATTTTTCTGTAGATCCACATCTCAAATGCTTCAAATCGCCTTATCGTTTCTTCAGTAAATGTCCACGTTTCCATTCCATAAAATAATATCGAGAGTACATAGCATTTGACCATTCGCATTAGTAATCTAAGGTTGAGATCATGACTGCATGCGGATAAAGGTCGCACGAGCATGCTCAAGCGGCATTTGATTTCAACAAAAGGATCCCATCATTCATTTATATTGCAACCTATGTATATAATACTTTGTATTAAACACTAAGAACAAAATTATTAGTCTACTAACCTAACTCAGGCGGAGAATCACTGTATACATCGATAGTGCTTTTAGATTAAGATTGAGATTTAATACACGTAAAATAATGAGAAACGATTTTTTAATATAATTATATTTGTCCATATTAGCACTGGGAAAATTATCAACACCAAATGTACTGCAGAGCGGGGGGGACCTTTTGGTCCCCAACGCATTGGCTGCGTTAGCGTAGTCATGCCACTGCTGCTCGTATAAAATGTTCCGTAAATTTTTAACGCTATTTCAAACATGATATTTCTATTTTTAATAATGTTCTGCGGGGGCTTTAAATAAAACGCATTCTGTGTAAAAAATTTAATTATTTTTTATCAAAATGCATGGATACAATATTCGACCGAGCTATGAATAATTTGTCAACGGATTTCTACCATGTCTCAAGGATAATGAATCAGGTATCAACAGCACGTCTTTATGTTTTGATATAAGCTCATTAAAATCATTGGCAATTTTATTTATTTATGTGTAAATAATGTCGATAGTTCGATGGCATGCACTTTAGTTATGCTGCTAATATCTATGCTATAAGTAATGGGTATTGTCACTAGAGGTTGTGTTCATCTGAAAGAAATACAATCTTTCAGGGGCATGTTTTTATAAAAGTGTACCTGTGTGTGTTAATACAAATTAAATGTATTAATTAAAAAGATACAAATATTGTCGTTGCTGCCGGGATTCGAACCTGGATCTCTTCCTATCTGGGAAAAATGCAGTAACCGATCATGCTACACCGACACAGTGCATTGACGACAAATTTTCGAACCTATATGTTACACTTTTCAAATTGATACATCTATCGTTCTATTATTTGAAAACCATCTTCATTGTTTTTACGAAATTTATTAATTCTGACGTCTCCTGTCGGATTACTCAAAGGTATTAGAGATTCCGTAATAATAAAGAGGATTGCTTTCAAATAATGGAACGATAGTTATATCAATTTGAAAAGTGTAACATATAGGTTCGAAAATTTGTCGTCAATGCACTGTGTTGGTGTAGCATAATCGGTCAACGCACTTTCCCCGATAGGAAGAGATCCAGGTTTGAATCACGGTAGCAACAACAATATTTTTCGATAAAATTGATTTTATATGTATATCTTTCTAATTAATACAAATAATTTGTATTTTAAAAAATATCACAGACCTATACTCTGAATAATTACTACTTCACTCTTGGCAAATTCTTAAAATTACTAAGTGAATACTTAAGATATTTTATATTATTAAATAATACCAGTCTTAATTAAAGTATATTATAACGCATAGATTCAAGTCATCTTCAAATACACACTTGCTGCGTTTTGCAACACGTCTGTTCAAGCGAAGACGTGTATTTAGAACACCGCACGGCGCGAGAACTGCATTTAGTTGGTATATATTTGGAGCAGATTTTGCGAAAAAACACATGAGCCGCTTTATCTGTCATTTCTAAATTCTACCGGTAGATGGTCCTAGTTATAATATGAGAACTTTGAATTATTACCTTCATACTTAATAAATTCGTAGAAATTATACTTAGACTGGACGCATATACTTGATTATTACCGCGACTAAACTATTGAGTCGAAATCGATGAATCCCTCGAATAAACTCTTTAGTTGGAAATGCGCATATAATCAATCAGTTGGCAACGAGATCTCTCAACATTCGTGTGCGTGCTCCATACAACTGAACGGTCGCGGATCTACTGTTTAGTAGAGTGTATGCGCACGCCAATACATGACAATGTGCGTAAGCTGTGGACCGACAGTTCAACTGTTTTGTCAAAAGACGATCGATGAAGTTTAATGATTTATTTGTCGTGCAACTATCGTGTCGATGATATGCGCTCTCAGTTTTTTTTCGTCGTTAAAATGCAGTGAAAATTGATATTACGGCTCTATGAAAATGCTGAGATTCTATTTATTGAACTTTTGGCTCTGCCGACCCCTGGCCTAGCCTTATGCTACCTCTTGTCTTTGTGTTATTTTTTACATATACTATATGCACAGCTGTATATGTATCTTTACCAAATAGTTTTACATTACTGAATTATAAATATATACCATTTTATCATATTTGAAATATAATGTTATTCGTTTTTTTTTCAAAATGTGTATAAAATCATCTACAAGCTTAAGGTAACAAAATGTTTATTTACTCCAAGCATAAAAAATTGTCCCAATCCTAATATCAAGATAGCTGACAACCCTAATCGTGACTCTTTTTTGACCAAATTATACATATTATTATTACGTATAAACGCGCTACTCATCAGCACTCTTACGGAAATAGTAATAATTTGAGAAACATCGGACACACTGATCACAATCGGAGCGAGCAGTGAACAAACTTTTTCAGATTTCCAATTAGTTGCCAGCAAGTTCTCTAAAAGTAAAACTTAAAAAATTAATAAAGCAAAACACATTATTTATTTTTTTTCCTTGGCCGCAGCCACTTCAAAGCGCGGCTGTGGCTTAGTCTGCTGAGCACTAGTCTATCATTTGCGGGTCGGGTCTGTCTGGATATTATTCACCCGTCTGCGTCTCGGCCAATGGCGTACCTACAAACACTGAACCCCGATGCAAAATGGAAAAGGGGGCCTCCTGAATATGTATACATGACGTAAGAATAAAGTAACACGCGGATTTATTTATAAAATATTACTAACAAAATTTGTCTCCTATAATTTTCACACTTTGATGAAAAATACAAAAATGTGTTTTTAGGTATTTTTATGCATGTTTATGTAAGTGCCAAAACCCTTCTTTCATTTTACAACGATGGTAAACCTTTGTCGGTGCCGCCGTGTATGTTTTCAAATCAAAAATATTACTATCACAATGGTGCTGGCAGTCGCTTTTAGTCATATAATTTGTAGCGAAAGTAAAACGAGGAGACATCCTACCAACATCGCATTATCGAACGTTCACCCGTTTTCGAGAAGTTTCAAGTGTCTTTCCATTCCATTAAATGGATTAAAAGTTGAAACGTTCAACTTGGTATTGTCATTAAATCTATAACATGATCATAAATTTGTGTATTCTTATATATTTTTAAACATGTATATTCAGCTGGTACCCCAGTGAAATTTGGACGAGATTTATGTTGGAAATAGCTCGTTAAAAAATTTCAAAGTATTTATATATTCTCTCACATTTACCTTGTGTTTTATTTTCATTTCTACCGGTACCGGGATCGATATTATCAGGCGCCTCCAAAACTCTTTCGAAATCAAAAGGATTTTTGAGTCACCGAGGTTCGATACAGGTACCACTAACTTGCTTACTGAGCAATCACCAGCTGTTATCCCCTATCAAACTGTGATCTGATCAAATTATCATGGAAGTATATATACATTAGGTCTATCTACTGATGTTGATTTTTCGTGATATAATACAATGCATTGATTTATATGTTTAGTATAGTTTGTTATCTAATTAAAATATTATTTTTAAAAGTTATCTCTGGTGATCTTTGTAGCAAGCTAGTATTAATAAAGACCTTAATATAAACTTAAATAGCTATTTTCACACCTTACTTGTATTCCTCGGTAGTGCGGTGGTAAGTATTCCCGTTTGTCACGCGGAAGACCGGGGTTCAATTTCCCTCCAAGAGGATTTTAATTTTAATTATTTAACTGAATTTATGCATATTTTTTAAACCTGATAAATATATTTTATGCAGGGATGGTATCGTATACGTGTCTGGGACATAACAAGCTGTGATGTAATATCAATGTTTTCACGTATTTTCGGTGTATATGTGAGAAATATATCTGTATATTTTTTTTATCTTATCTTTATCTCGCTACGGTGGATTTCAAAAATAATTCATTCATATTGGTATTCTAGAACGCGGAACTTTTGAACCTATATCTATTGTGGGTATCAATGCCCCACATTGTATAGCGTGATATTTCACAAAACTTTACTTTACTTTAGTGGTGGTTATGATGGTCCTGATAAGAGAAAAAAATCAAAAATAAGTTTTCTATACATTTTCGGTAGATATGAACGACTAAAATAGCGGATTTTCTCTCAATCAATCTATCAATATCATATCAAACGCAATTGAAAAACGTAATATTGTGTTTTCAATTTATATTTTATGCAATTTAAGTACACGTGTACTTGGAATAATTTAATAATACCACGCGTATAATAAGGAAGCACGTCATATTTACGCGTTTTTTTCAATTCACGTGAATGATTCGTTTCACTAATTTCCCCGTCTGAGTATTTTCTTAATACGAGATTATAAACCTATTTCACTTCATAATCCGTCGATACAACATATGCATTTGATAAAATATACGTAAACTACGAAATCAATTATTTAAACGTCATATTTAAAGAATTACATTTGTAAAGAAGTATATTAAAACGAGCAGGCACATTTATTTCGTTAACTATATAATGTATATGTATAATAGTGTTTGGACTGTGCCCGTCTCACTATAAAATTATATATTGAGACATTATAACAAAATAATGGGAAGTATAAATAACTCATTTAAATTCTAGAAAATATATTAATCTCAATTTCTCGCATGCGAACATTGATCAAATCGTTAAAATAATATCTAAGAGAAAGAGTTACAAACATAATAATAATCTATTCACCATAAACGGAATATATATAATAATATACGTTCAGAACAAATGATAAAGTGTTGTGCCCAACGCGATATCCTTTGATTCGATTGCCTAAGATTTCAACATTCCCGTATTGTTTAGTAGCCGGCGTTTGATTCTGAAGCTGGCTTAAACCCACAGATTCACTGCATTATCTGACCGTAAAAATTAAGATTCCCCATTATGGGTACCTAACTCGGTGTCATATAAAATAAAATTTGCACGAGAGAAGCTGTTTTGTAATCAAAATAAATATAATGATATTCAAATATTCGATTAATATATATTTTAAGTAATTTAGTATGTATTAGTTGTCAAAAAAAATGCACCATGAAAGATTGCATGAAGTAGGGAACATTATTCGTCTGGCAATACTAAATAATGTTAGGTAAAATTAAAGGCTGCTTCAGAATAATCACGGCGGCAAGTGATTAAAATGATTCTCAACACGCCCCAGAACATTAAAATTTATACCACGTATATTATCGATTTAATGTGAGAATATTAAAAAAAAAAATTAAATCATATTAGACTAAGGCATAATTTAGCTGAAAATTAAACTTATAATATCTGAGTAATTTTCATTGGTTACCTAATAAGAAAATATGATGAAAAGAGGTTGAGTAGGTCATAATTCGTTATGTGATGATATTTTTGGAAATATAGATATAAAGTATTAATTCATTTGGTACTGTAAATATATAAGCAACATTTGTTTACCCAAATTCCAGTTTCATGTCACGTAAATAATTTTATTAAATAAAGTTGAGAAGATGAATTTTTTGTAGAATTGTAAATTATTTTGAAGTAGAATTAAGTTAAAATAATACATAAAAATAAATACCAATTGCAAATCAAGTTGAATACTACTATGGGATTGCCTTAATAAGGAAATTACGAAATCTATAACCTGTAAACTCTTTGCAAAAGGTAGTGTCAGTAAAAATTTTTCCAAAATTAGCCATCATAGTTTTTCTAATAGCTTAAAATATCTAATCACTAAAATAGTCCAAAAATCGAAACCATTATTAATAGACATCACATCGCTTTCTTAAATATTGACACAAATATACCATTTGTAAAGTAAAATAAAAATGTATAATATCGTTGGTGGATGTGAATTTTGGCAGCGTTTGAAAAAAAATTGTATTTCTTTTCTAAATTTGCACTTGTCCAACTTTGCCTCATTAAAAAATGCATTTATATGGAAGAGACAGGTTAAAATGCTAACATATGGATGCTACTCTCGTGAGCGTCTGATCCATGGCTTCAGTGATAACGAATAAGTAGAAGCAGTTCGACGCTCACAAGTTTTATATATTATGCTTTTTAAAAAATCTTATTATTAATGAATTCGTTTTAAAGTAATCAAAATAAATTACAAATAAAAAAATGTAAATGAAATGGCCAGTTAATGTAATTGAATACTATCATTGAAAAAAAACTTTGTTTAAAGATACCTTTGATTTTCAAAACAAGAATATCATATCTTTTTATAATTTATATAGTATTTAAACCACAAATTTCTAGAAATCTTAATCTTAATTTTAATAAAGGAAGTTGTCTTGGTTTATATTTTCTGTGTCAAAACCTCGTGTTTCTTTTAAGTGCCAAAAATACAAGGAATAGATTCAAGAGCGAACCAAAAATAGCGCTGTTACGCGATTGACGTCATTTCCGCATGATATTGCATATCGTTTTCAGCTGGCAATAATGTTAAAAATATTGTGATACGTACCTACCTAATTTAATAATGCTCTATAATTTGTAATATTTATATAAAATTTATGAAAAGAAAAAAAATTATGTCAAATTAGGTCACTTTACAACAAAAAATATCCATTAAGAGCATGATTTTTCGACTTGTAGTATTTACGAACACACATTAATCTTTTATGTGGCATTTGTGAACACTTTTAGGACTAGTCGATTTTCCTGTTTGAGCTACGCAGTGGCTGCAGGAAATACGTTTCTCTTAAAACACTATTAAATTTGAGTGGTTGTGGGAGCTGTGCGTGTTTTCGTAAATAATATAATTATTTTATATTTTTGGGTGGATTGCAATTTTCATTAACACATTAATTAGTACGCCAAGAAAAGACAGTCGACTTGAGTAGTAGTTCTGCGTTAGAAGGGGGCCATCTTGCAATCTCTAATCAAAGGTCTTCGGCTCGCGGTCCTATTGTCTGGTGTAAAGCCAGTTTATTACAGTACATTATAATCAAATGGCGTTAAAACGAATTAATAAGGTACAGTAAATTTCAAATTACAATATAGCACATGTATTATCCTTATTTAGTTTTCGAACGCTGGAGATTACACCTATTTTACGCCCTGCTGATTGTTTTACCGATGTGAATAACATTGAAATTCCTTCTCGATAATTCCGGGCACCCCGATTCTCCGATGTCTCATAATATGTCGTGGCTTGACAAGTTGTCATTTTTAATTTTTTAGGTTTAATCCTAACTCATCATTAATATTGCGAGTGTGCATCTTAGTCATGTTGGAAATAATCTGTCGCGAGGGTCTCGCCGTATTCTAAAATGTCGGAATTGAAGTATAACGACAATTATGAATAATCCGTTGTCTATTCGGATCGAATAAAGTTTTCGTAATTGGTTTATCACATTTACAAATCTCGCTATGGCCGATCAATACATGGATTGAATATTGTGTTTTTAATGTGAAATGTGGCAAATTATTTTCATTTTGTTCGCTCTGATGTAATTGATAATTTTTCGGAGTATTTGTGAAAGCTCGAGTGACATCTGTATAAGGGGTATATTTCTGGTGCTGATGTGAAAAAACTGCTTGTTCAAACTGTAAAAATTAATTACAACTGTGAGTAAATAGTCTAAAACAAAGGAGCTGATGGATTTGTTATATGTTGTAGGAACTACAGGACCTTGGCAGGGATCCTCCTGCACAATGTTCTGCAGGCCCTCACGGAGAAGATTGTAAGTTCCTTTTGTTATTCAATATTTAGTGGTTTTCTAAGTAAAGAACAAAGGCTTTTAGATAATTTATCATTCAGTATCAACACTCACATCTCTAAATAAAATAATTTATCATTGCACATTTTATTTGGTACATATTCAGATATTTTGTATTTTTTCCCCCATATTTAACAAAATATGAACAATTTTTTTAATATATAGGTTTTCATTATATACATTTTTATCATTCATATTATCATTTATATTATCATTTGTTGCCCACCAAGTTATCATTAAACTCTAATAAATAAACCAAATATTCCTTGTTTCCTTCTACAGTACTCTATTTATGAGAATTAATATTCCTATATATCATAACCATTATTTACACTCAAATATAATAAAATATAAGATTAAGAAGTACACCTTTTTAAGACACCCTGCACTCTCACCATCAACGATTGTGGGTTTTATCTTGCTATCCAAGTTATTCTTATAAAAATTAGTTATCTAAGTTAACCTTATTTTCAGAGCAAAAGCTTCGGGTTAGCTTGAAAGCAAAAAAATTTATGTGCATGTCCATATTAAATATTACTGAACCATTTCATACTGAATCAAATTAAAAAATATCAAATGCGTGCATTATAATTTTAGTTATAATACAAATAATTTAATCTCTCCCAGCACACTAGTAGCGTTTTGTTTTGGAAAAGTCCCATGCAAAAGCATTGTTTGAGATGTTTTGACAAGTTGTGTATTCTACGAGTATTTATTTTAGCCAATATTAAAGTAAAGTGGTTAGGTACCACACCCAATTTGAAAAGTTAATCCATAAGATTAGTCACAAATTCGATGAATTTGCATTTTCCAAACATTTTCATTAGACAACAATAGTGAAGCCTAACTAACTTTTACCATCACACTGTTTCTCCATGGTGGTAGAGCGCCACACTTTTCTGCCCTGACACAATTCTCGCTTTATCCACATTCATACATCTCATACAAGCTCGGCGATTATTGAGGCTTCTAACAGGACCATCATTCAGTATCTGGTTTACCTAGTCGTGCCAAGTCTCCCGCGGATGTCTACTACTTCTGATGCCATCATCGTCATCACGTCTTGTATCTTTCTTATTCATTCCTCATTCATCCATTCCATATGACCAAACCACCTAAGTGATCCTTTTTTAATATTACTCACTATACTCAGATCAACTTTATATTCTTTACTCCGCCATAAATAGTTCTGCTACATGTACACACGCCTAAGTGATTTAATTTCCATTGCATTCAGTCTACTTTCCTTCCTCTTCTGCGAACTCCAGGCTTCACTTCCGTACATTAGCGTCGGTACCAGGACTCCACTGTGTACCGGTAGTCTTGGCTCGGTTGACAAGTTCCCGTTAGATATAATTCCATTGAAAACACCGTTCACTCTATTCCCTGCAGTCACCCTCCTTTCGATATCTTTCTCAGCCTTTCTGTTTCTATCAAACATATATCAAATAGTAAAGTCTAAAATTTATTACATACAACTGTATTATTTATAGCTTTTAAAAACATCTGTAGTATGTTTTTAGTTATAGTTTTTTTTTTTTTTTTAAATTACTGGCTTGTCTCGGATATAGCACTAGCAGAACAAAATTAATGTATGTATCTCGACACAGAATTTCTCTAGTGAGACGGGCACAGTCCAAACAGATTTTTACATTGTATTATATAGTTACAAATAAAATAAATAAGAAAGATTAGGGATTCTTGGTTGTCACCTTTTGTTGTGATCTGGAATTATTTTTCAATTGAGAGTTCAGACTGAATTAATTATGTAATAATCGATTTATAAGGCAAAATGAAGGTGACAAGGATTTTTATAAAGCAAAATTTTGGTGGCAGTATGGCAAAGGGATGTTAGAAAAAAAGTTTTATTCAAAACATTATACTAAATCATAACATAGCAAAGTATGAGTTTTATCATTACAACAGTTCCGCTGCTGTTATGATAAAATTGATCTTTATGCATGTCAAAAAGAAGTATTAAAAAGTAATGTAATAAGCTGTCAATAGGATCAGTTGAAAGAAAAAAAAAATTTGTTGATAGATCCCTTGATCATTTTTATTTTTTGTTGATAGATCCCTTTACCATTTTACGATTGGTTTATAAAGGGAATGGAGTTGACCGGCAGCATTTCAATGTCACTAACCACAAGAAAATAACTGTAGGATATTTTAAGTATAAAAAAATCTAAAAATTGCACCGGAGTATAATAGAATGATCTTTAAATGAAAGTAATACTTTTAAAGTCAGAATAATTAAATTTGATATTATGTAGTTGTTTCTTATATACACAACTATTATTAAATAAAGTTAAATATTCAGGCCACAAATACAACTTACTCAAAATGAACTATTTAATGCGGAAATAACCAATTAGTTTTCTTAGCAGTGTTGTAACATATTCAAATCCCAATCAGACTGTTAATTTATTTTAGAACTTAACAAAAAATTTAAACTTTTTGATGTTGGGTCTTTGTTCAAAGCAGTTATTGAATAGGATTCAAAAATCTTGAGTGTTTTGTTCCATTTTGAAATGAAATTGGCTACGCAATAAATTGTGATATAAATTTTATTCTAAGGTTCTTTGTGTCCTTTGGCACTATACATAATCACAGTTCATCATCATTTATCATATGGTGTCTGCTCAGCTGACATTTTACTGGACTATCATCCGTTCCAAGCTTTTAATTTTGTCCTTCATAATTTTTGAAAAATGTAAATATATTATGCTACAAAAAGTTTGAATACGATTCAAAAGGGCGGGCCAGCTGGTGGGAGGTTTTATAATTTCCTTGTTTAAGCCGTCCAGCTGATCACAATAAAACTGCCAACTATCATTTGGTTGTTTGGCTGGATTTTAGTGTTTCAGAATGAATTATAACCTTCAACCTCATCATACAATAGGTCGGTTTTGCTACCTACCCTCGATAACCGTTGTCTTTTTTCATCTTCAATTTGTATATAATACATAGTCTCCAGAGATAAAATGGTTAAAAAATACCATTTTCAATTCTAATTTTAAACAATGTTTGAATACACTTTTCTGGTTGCCTGTGTGGTTGCTTCATTTAGTTGATCCAGTATCCATTTTATTTGTTTCCGTACCTGTCTGATTTTTTTTTAATATGTTCCTGCATGTTTAAACCCAAATTGTCAGCAATTTTTTTTGAATAGTTAAAAGTTGGATTTAACCTTTGAATACAGATATAGAAAGAATAACATTATTTTTCGATTCACCTAATGTTATCTTTGGATGATATATTTATTTTGGTATTATTAAAATAATGAATAATTTGTGTACTTATAATATGCACCATTTCCATGTTTGTAATTTAGTTATATATTTTATCTTTTGCAGTATTCCACTGGCAAGCCACAATAATGGGACCTGTAAGTTAATATTTCATTATTTTTATCTTGTCATCCAGTTTGATGACGTATAATATAATGATGATTGTGGTTTTCCAAAAACATGACAGATCTAATTTGAACAAAATTTTAGAATGATTTCTTCTACTTAATACAATTATTTATTAATCTGCATATTTAAAAAATTAAATCAATTGTTAACCATGATTTTAGACAAATATACCCATTTGGCATCTGTATTTTTTATATACACATTTTTCATTTGGAATATCTTATTCATTTGTCTTTTGCCAGTACTGATAATTTTGAAAGTATAAGTTTTATTATCGTAAGCCAATGGTGCCCAATCATGACTCATGCAAAATGATAATTTTTGAAAAGTATTGTTTTTGGAAAAATTCTGAATAGTTTAAACTAGTCTGGCTTTTGGTAAGTGATTCAAAGGTAGAGTCTTGACAAATGCAAGTAATAGATTCTTTTTTGATGAAGATATATATTTCACAATTGAATTGAGTGAGTCACAAATTATTTATTGGAAAATAAATCTTCGCATTTGTCTGAACAAGTACATTAAATAATGCTATTGATATAATACAATACTCGTAATTGATTGATTGCTATAACAAAAATATGTATCTGATCATTACTTTTTCATTGACACCTAGATATTACTTGACTGCTATTTGTTTTTTATGTATTCGGTTTGGTTAGAAAAATATTGATTAATTGTCAATTATTTAATGAAAGTTTTTTTTTTTTTTTTTTGCTTTAAATCAGTCTCCAATGTATCTGGATATGCACATAAATCTTCAATCCCCATTTTATTAATGATATTTTATTTAAATTCACGTTTTTATAATGCTACATTTAATTGTTATTAATTTAAAAATGGTTTGCTTTATAATCTACTAGCAGAAAATAAATTGGCTTCATGGGATTGCTTTTGATAGATATTGTTTCCAGTATTGACATTTTTAACTTCAGTAGGGACTGCCGTGTTAGCATTTTCATAAAATCTATTTTTGAAAGTTGAAAATTATTTAACCTGTTAGCTGCCCAGAAAAAGCCCTAGGTGAAACAGCATGATACTACCAACTGGTGACAAAATTCGTAAAATTCAAAATTCATAGACTAGCTTTTTCCAAATTTTATTTTTACAAAAAAAACATGAAAACGTTGGTATAACTAAAAAACAACAAATATGGAGCTTTTATTTTATTATAAGCATCTACCGATCGCGATTTTGTACGGTTTGAGATGAAAAAATGAATAAATAAAAGTTTATAGTGTTGCCAGGCCTTAACGTTCAGTATAGGAAATAATTATTTATTTTGTATTCGTTATTTGGAAGGACGACTTCAGATTTTATGTATATTTGGAACGAAATAATTATCTGTTTCCCATTCAAATACTGGCGTAACCCCTGCACTTGTTAATGGCTGGTTTTCATCAACAGTATTGTCAGGGTTTTCTTCATCATAGATGTGAACCACAAAATAATCATCCTTGACGTCGTTCTCATCATCGGACTCTGCGGTAGTAATAAGCATATCAGAAATTCCTAGGAAGTCCGCAATATCCCCATTAGTGAAAAAGTCCTACTCCACCATTTTGTAAAAAAATGTGTGGAAAAAAAATATGTTTCAAAAAAATTTTCAAAAATTCGATAACTGTAAATGAAAAAATATATATTAGCACTTCACATCACACATTAGACTTATGATATATTATTAACACGCATGAAATACCGTTTGCGCCAATAGTCAATATGGTCTATAACGAAGCACTCACTGTATTTTTATAGTAAAATCGCATAATAACTAAAAAATAATATCTTATTCATTTTGATTACTCACTTACAAATAAATAAGTATCACAAAATAAGGGTACAATTATAAATATATGTGTATTGCAGGATAAATCATGATAATATTCTACACCGGCTGGAATCAAAATGTAACTGACAAGTACTTTCCATTTGGAAAGTTCTGGTATTTTAGAAGTGCGTAATTAGCATGTGCTTAGCGTTTGTCATCGATACGAGTGGCATGTGTGTTCAAATATTATACTGAAAATCCGGTCATTTGAATAAAGAAGAAATCTGGCAACACAAAATTACATGTATCTGCGCGCGCTGTCATGTGGTGCAACATTTCTTGTCTATGGTATAGCGCAAAATATTTTGATGTTTATTCACGTTTATCGCGCTATCCCTCTCTTGGATGGCGATAGTCATCCTGGGCCTTCTTGCGGTTAAACACGTAATGTTTATAACAGCTTTGAGATTTCAATAAATAAAATGGTTTGTGTCTTGGACTGATTTTTTTCTTTATTGATCAGCTAGGAATTTATCTAATTCTGATTTCTGAATCTATTGTCATAACACATGCCACGACCGGTAGATGTATCGATATATGTACAAAGATGTATCAATTATATAATATAAATAAATGTACAACATACGCTGGTACTTTACTTACGTGTTGAATAAGGATTGAGTAAAAATGAATTTTATTGTATAAATGTATAATATATCAATTCTCAAATTAATATCATTTTTGTTGAAACAGGATCGAAGTTCCAAAAGTTTCTAGTACAAAATATCACATTCAGTTATGATAAATAAAGTTATGACTCACTTTTTACTTGGAAGGAATATGCAATGAATGGTATATTGAGATTAACCCTTATCATGTTAAGTTGATTGATTGTGACCAATCTGATGTTGCCCAATTCAAAAAATATTTATGCAGAATATGGTTATCTACTTTTTTAAAAAGTATACATAATATATCCTTTGTTTATTACAGTTATGTGACAATCCCATCAGAGACTAATATTTTATGTTTTCATTTTCTACTAATTACAAATAAGCACTGTTGTTACCGTGCAAGGTATTTAAAGATATTTATGATTAATCAGATCCAATCATAATCAACCTGATTATTACATATTTTTAATATTTAATGCAAAAACATTGCGGTTAGTCATTTTAATAAAGCTATACAGTAATCAAATTTAACTAAGTCCTATTCTATAAAGTTTTCCAATAATTTCAGTTCATTATCATTTTACACATTTTTCATCAACATTAGAAAAATAATTATGCTGTTAGCTACTAAAATTATTTTTTAAATTAATTCCCAAATATTAAAAAAAAAAAAAAATTCAAAACATCAAACAATAATTTGACCTTCAGTTTTGGTTTATTACCTTAATAAAAAAATAAAAGTACTTTTTCAAAACCGGCTGGTGCATATATAAAATTCAAATGGTTAAATACACAGTTACTGTATATTTATTAATCATTACGCAATGAAGGTTTATATTTATAATTTTCTTAGCCTCTGTCAATTTCGAAAATGCATTAAAATTTGAAACCATTCACTTCATGCCTTGCCCTGTACTTGTACTAAAAACACTTGAAATAATGATATTTACAAAAAATATAAAATCGATTATTTGAGGAATGTTTTTAAAATAGTTTTTCAAAAAGTTATTCTGTTTGTGCATTAATTGCATATGCATGCATGATGTCTGAAAACCTGTGAGATGCCCATCAAAAATTTACTTTTGTTGAACCATACTGTAGAACAAATCACATGTAAGAGTGTGCATCACCGAGAGACTTGAGTCATTTAAATGTTATCTGTTGCATTTTATATGGATTGAATCCACAACTAACCCAAATAAATAATGTTATAAATACGGCTTAGCCTAAATACGCAAGAGAATCAATTAAAAAATGCACTCCATTATGATCTAGTGTTTAGTGAAAACTAAGAGGAATCATTTCCCGCAGAACCAATTATTTATTGTCTGAAATGCAGTACTGCAATCTTATTACATATTATCTTTATTTATCTTATGAGAGAACTCATATCTGCTTCCCTCGTCTTTCTGTATCAGAGAGATTAAAAACTATTACCATATTTTTATTTGCTGCAATAGAAGGCTGTTTTATAACAATCATAATCATTTCCCATAAATGGCTATCCCAGATGTTTGATTATTTATTTTTTCACATCACTTACCAGCCAAAAGTTGCTAATGAGATTCTTTTTAAACTTCTCAGTTAGAAAATTCAGCTTCTTAATTAAGTCAAGTACATTTTTAACAAATATGATTTTATTATCTTCTAGATTCTTATGATTCCAGATACTATATTTGCTTTTTACATATTTTTTTTATACAAGAAAAGATGTATAAAAAAAAATTCATTATTTACAGTATGTGCTCTTGCATATTAGAATTTTTATTAATTTTTCAATTGCACGAGTAGTAGTTCTTGAATTTCTGCCAGCTGTGTGGTGTACTGTAATGAGTTATGCATGCGCCATCTAGATGAAATATTAAGTCTAAAATAACTGAAAAGCTATTTTTTTTTTAAATTCTGCATTAATTTCATATATAATTTAACTTGTTTAACATTTGACATTGTCTTATAAAAGCGAGAGTCTGAAACATTATTTCATTAATTTTAAATGAATTTCTAAACAGTAAATATAATAAATTCATCACCATAATTTACTAATGAGACATTGATGCAGCCACAAAATTGATTTGAAATATTGGTACCACATAATATAAAGTCTAGTCATCAGTAAAAAATTACATATATTTTTTCACACTCTCCTACAAACCATCAGACTTGACAATGTATCAGATAGATATGATTCTATTTTAATATGTCAAGTATAAAACAATAAAAACAATAGTATGTATAGAATGGAGAGTGAAGTTACAAGTGCAAAGAAATTAAGATTACATTGATTGGACATAATATATTAATTTTAATATTTTTATAAACAAATGAAATGAAAGGCAATCAACAGATTGACTTAAGTATTTTTTTTAAGGGGTAGGTCTCAGCACATCTCAATGTACGAGGGGCAAGTAAAAAATAAGGTTCCTACATTTTTTTCAGGTATAAGGTATTTTTTATTGCAATAAATAAGTAAACCATCTGAAAGCTTGTACTTTATTCTATTTTTCTACATAGTCTCCTGATTTTTCTATGCATTTTTCCTGACGAGTTATCCACTTCTGAAAACCCGCTTCGAAGAATTCCGCCGCTAGGCCGCCGATGAACTTGGTGACCGCTTCTTTCACCTCTTCATCTGTATTGAAGCGTTGTCCACCCAAGTGTTGCTTCAATTTCGGAAACAAGTGGAAGTCGCTGGGAGCAAGATCAGGGCTGTAGGGGGCATGGTCAAGCAATTTCCAGCCGAATTTGTCCAGTAGGGCGGTGGTCTCTCCGGCGATTTTGGATGGCTCTTTTGAGTTTTGTCAATGTCTCGCAGTACCTGTCCGAATTGATGGTGGTCTCTTTAGGCATAAACTCGGTCAGCAAGACGCCTTTTCGGTCCCAAAACACCGTAGCCATCACTTTTCCTGCGGAAAGCGTCTGCTTAAACTTTTTCGGCCTAGGCGATTCAGGATGGCGCCATTGTTTGGACTGTTCTTTTGTTTCTGGAGTGACGTAGTGACACCACGTTTCATCTCCCGTAATAATGGAGTCCAAGAATTCTTCGGTATTCTCGGCGCATTCTCGAAGAAACCCCTCGGCACACTTGACACGATTGTCTTTGTGGGTTTCTGAAAGCATGTGTGGGACCCACCGCGCGCACACCTTGCGATAACCAAGTTTATCGGTCAAAATGTTGTCGATGGTTTTTTCACAAACCTCAGGAACCTGGACAGCAAGCTCCCGAAGCGTTACTCTCCGATCTTCGAGGAGAATGCGCTCAATCTTCGCCACGACTTCGTCCGACACCGATGGCCTCCCACCCCTTTGCTCGTCGTGGACGTCTGTGCGTCCTTCGGAGAACTCCCTGCACCATTTGCGGACGTGTTGGACGCTGATGCAAGCTGTGCCATAAACTTCTTCCAACTGTCGATGAATTTCAACAGGTTTAAGCTTCTTCGCGTTTAAAAATCGAATCACCGAATGGATTTCACACCTGGCGGTAACGGCGATGGCGGGTTCCATAGCGGATGGCTGTCAGGCCTTTACTGAGCGTCGCAGCGTTTGCTCCCGGTAGTGGGGATGTAGTTAAGGGACCAACAATCAAGGCGGTGTTGCCGGATTTCGCCTAGCATCTCGCGTGGCGAGTGTACAGCGTAAGGAACCTTATTTTTTACTTGGCCCTCGTAACTACTAAATTAATTTACATTGGAAAATTTATCTCAAATTTTTTAAAATTCTTATATCTATTTTTAAATATCTGATAAATGATGTTGAGTTGTTCCGAAACACTTCTTCAATGGAACATTGATTGCTATATTGCTGTTTGTTCGTTATTTTCATTTTTATTATCTTAAACAGAAATATGAAAAACTAATCATAAAAGAAAATGTGTAGATCCTGAACCTTTTGTAACCATAAGAATGGCGCACATTTGAACCATACGTAAAAACACTTACTTACTTGAATAAACATTTTTAAGACATTTTCAAGACAAAATTTTAGCTGTTAAAAGATTTTATTAGTAAAATTGTTATAAATTTGTTATGCTATCTGTAGAATATTCTTAATATTCGTAAAATGGATGTGTCAAGCGTACTAGGCATGAAATGCATGTTGTTGAATTGTCCTAAGAATATGGTAAATTTTTCAAATTGACATTGTGTTTACTATATGTGTTATATGTATAATAAAGTGTGCGTGGAACTGTTTGATCACTCGTATAATAAATATTTACTATTACTATATATATATACATAAAGATAGATAAAAGTATTTTTAGTAAATTATAGCGGAACATTATTATCTGAAATTACACAACTTTCTGTTGTTTCCTAATTATACGTTTAGTAATCTAAGCAAAATGATAAATGCATATTTCATCAGAAAATCATAGTGAATGTAGTATTCTATTACAATTTTGTCTGTACCCATTTTTCTATTGTCAATACTATTATTTATATTCCACATATTATCATTTCCAAGAATAACAAATGTGTGAATTTACTGATCACTAAACATTTTTTGTTTACTGAACAGAACAAAAAACACTACTGGACTTAATGTAAAAAATGAAACACCACTTCTCAAATCTATTTTGTTTTACATTGTAAAATACAGTTGAAAAAAAATTACACGTAATATTCTCAGTCACTCAAACCAATCAGCCAGTCATTATCAATATGTATAGCATTGTGTTCGTGTTTCAGAATCATAACATAATGTGAAACCTTTTCAATATGCTTGTATACATTTCTTGTTAATTTGGGTCGCTACACGCTTTTAATTAGTGAAGCTGTAATTTGTGTTTTTTTTTTTTTTTATAAATATCTCTGTTTTATCAAGTGATCGTGTTAACAAGTTTTTGGTAAGTTGTACTCCTCTGAATTTTGAATTAACAAATACTATTAGCATATTTTCCTGTATTGTGTCAATCAACAATGAATGTCTGGATGTTTACCATTAGTGGGATTAGAACTTTTGTTAAAATCAGGTGTCAATTACCACACTAATGATTAAAATATTAATTCCTGCAAATTATAAAATTAATGCCATATTAAAAATGTTCATCATACACCTTTAGTAGTTAATGTACCAAAACATGGACTTTGATACTGTCATTATTTAGTTTGTGTGGTAATTTTGAAATTTGTTTATATCTGATATTGAGATACAGAAATGTGAAATTTTATTTAAAGTTATCAGTCACTTTTGTAACAATCATTTTTAGCTATTAAAAGGATTAATATTTTGTTAGATTGCAATTTTTTATGCTTGCACATAGAATTTTCTATCTGATTTTTCTACATAAAATTAAATTATTACCAAACATTACGGAAATATGTTTAGAAATAAAATATAGTGTAATATTATTTATATTTTTGTCAGAACTGCCTATGAATTGGCCTAATCCATCTAGTAAAAGTATTATGCAATTTTAACCTTTCAACCGTTGGTGTAAATTGAGCAAAGTATTGCACAGTGGTTAAACAGCATAAAGCTTTCTGCGAGCAGAAAAATAATCATTATTGTGTTGTTTATTTCCAGGTCGACAGCCCGTACCAAGGTGGTGTATTCTTCCTCACCATACACTTCCCAACAGACTATCCTTTTAAGCCTCCGAAAGTAGCTTTCACAACGAGGATCTACCATCCCAATATTAACAGCAATGGTTCCATCTGCCTCGACATATTACGCTCTCAGTGGTCACCCGCACTTACAATTTCAAAAGGTATGAAAATAAAATTATTTTAGGTAAAATATTTTTTAATTTGCTGTTTACTTGATAAATTACCTCTGCATGCTAGAGTTGTAGATTTAAATTTAACAATGTAAAATTTCTCAACCTAATAATTTAACTTCATGACCACAATATTTTTTTGCACAATTTAATATGATGCACGGACTTATCTTGAGTGGAGAATGACTGCTTGATTTAAATCCTTTGTAAAAAAAGGATCTTAATATTTATTTGATATTGTACAGAATACCTCAAATTTCAAAAAACAATGCCCTCAAATATGCAAAAATATATTTCTTTGATAAAATAAGCTTTAATCAGCAACTGTAAAAAATGTGATCACTCAAAGCTTTGAATAATTTTTTTTCATTTCGGTTCTATTAAAAAAAAATCAGTTCGGTTCTGGTTTTCGTTTCGGAAAAATAACAGGTTTTTGGTGCAGCCCTCAAGTGACAATTTTTTTTTATTTGTATAAAAAAAAAATTCTATCATAATTTAGAACATTTTATTCCCTTTTTTTTGTAATAAGCATACTACATGAATTAATACAATAATGTAATATAAATAATAATAATTAGAACTAGAAGATAAGAACTGATAAAAAATATAATTTATTAAACGAAACTTATAAATTAAACAAATTCATATATTCACGGTTGAAGTATACGTGATTCTTGGGTTATAATTTAAAAATATGAAAGTTACTCCTAATTATTAAAATATCTTCCAATGTATTTTCATTTAAACTATTGTCATTCATTCATTTAAATTATTCTATTGTCTCGTAGAATAACTGAAGTGAAGAGTAAGATAGTGTTATTGCGCATGTTTGAACATGCACCAAACCGAAATAAACCAATATTTTTTTTGGTTCAGCTCCGGTTTTTGTTCCGACAAAAATAACGATTTTTTCGGTTTTCGGTTCAGTTCCGGTTTGATGCCCTGCTATTTCCTGTTAAGGTAGAATAATTTATCCAGTATTTTCTGTGTTAATTCGGGATTTGAAAATATTTTGCATTTGTATGAGTCCACAGATTATAGTTGAGCATGCCTTGTGCTGTACATTATGTTATGATAAATGAGTATTTCTATCAATTTAATCTTATCTGAATTGTGTCCCAAAGTAAAATATGGTATATTTAATTTTATTGATTATCACAATCATTTTCTTTCTAGAGTGTAGTTGATACCTGCAAAAAACTTTTTGAGTTCAATTCAGTTCAGCATGCAGGAAAAATGTTATATAAATGCTATTTATTGTAGTTTTTATTTATACACCATCTCATTTTTGTTATTGATTTTGTTCTCAATATAAAATTGTGGATTTAAAAATTTCACATTACTTACTATATACCTATAGAAATTGATATTTTGTTTATACTCAAGGATTAAATTAATGTCTAATGATAAAAGATTTCAAACAGTGTTGTAAAATGAAAAAATAATGTATGGATACGGGCAAGGGCAACAAATTATTATCTTACATTGACAATTACAAACTTTTAGTTTACATTTGATTCTTGTTGCTTTTTCATCTAGCACTGATAATTACTATTCAATGTAAAATGTCCCATTTTGATTGTTGTAATGGAATGTGTAACAGCTGTGTTGAACATTGTGTTGTTTGTTTCAGTACTGCTATCCATCTGCTCACTGCTCTGTGATCCAAACCCAGACGATCCGTTGGTACCAGAAATTGCTAGGATATATAAAACGGATCGTGAGAAATATAACGAATTAGCTCGGGAGTGGACGAGGAAATATGCCATGTGATGAGCAGGCTCCGTATAACCGCACCACCCCTTCCGTCTTTCTGTTCCCTGCCCTCAGCCCCTCCTGCTCCCCCACACCACTTGTACTCTATATTTTGTTAACACTGTTTGTTGCCAGAACGTTTGAGCGGTTAAACAAATAAACGTATCGCGTCGGTCGCCCAAGTTTTTTTTTTGAGTTAGTGGATTTCAATGATTGATCTTGCGAGTGTAAAGTGTCGCCCACTGGACACGACAGATGGACACAGAAACTGCGTGTGTATGACTAAAGAATACGGCAGTATTCATTTGTTACTGGACACATGGAGGTCGGGAAGTGTCGCGTCCTTCGTCCTTCATCCACAATACGCTTCTGACAGTCTAAATTACTACTTGTTTACCAATTAGCTCTATTTTATATATTAAGTATCAAATAGCTTTTTTCATTATGGCATTCTTATTATATTATTTAATATATTGTGGTTGTAAGGAGACTGGAGTATTGATTTCCTCCCCTGCCCGTTAGGAGTACAGGAGTACAAGGACCGGGAGCCACAGTGGGGGGGCTGAAGCTCGGCTACTCGGGAAGCTCCCACGCCCAGTGTTGTGTTGTGTTGGGGTGTAGTTTGAATTTCAAATGTCGACTATGTCAACTGTTACTTTATGCCCAGTTTGGTCCAGCTGCCCGCCTCTCGATTTCCCCACCACCTCACCCTTGTGTCACAAAGTCACGAGTTGGCTTTACATATATTAACTGAGCCATGCTGTGCTATGTATTTGCACCCAAAATCAGAAAGCCGGTTACTTAATAAAGTGTCTGGGTTTTAGTCAAATATTGTTTACTTATTTATAGCTAATGCAGTTTAACGTTAACTCAACATGTTTTAATGAGTGTTGGTCGGTTTGTGTTTCGGATGCAGATATGTAGTATATTGGGATGTATATACGTACTAGCGGGTAATGTTATCATTCTATGGTAATCAATGTTAAAATGTCTCCAATGGCACTTGTAAGACTTATGGACCATTTTCGGGCTAGTTTCAAAATTACTCTTAATATCACAGTTTTATTGTCCGGTTACAATTGTTTAGAGATTACCTCCTCGCGAGGTGCTGTCTGGAGTCACTCACTGTCTTGATATAGCATATAAGATTTTTTCTAAATGTAAAATGAGTATTGAATAATTATTTGGAGATGCATTTGATCTTCGACCGTAGCATTTGCTGTGTATAACTTTCACCATACTGATGTGTATCAGGAGTTATGTGAAATTATTTATTTTTTCTGCTCAAAAAGAAAATTCACTTGTGATACTACATTATATGTTAAATAATACATTTTCTAATCAGACTATTACATGAGAGTTTGATCTTATGTATTTAAATAAACCAGTTTTATCAACATTAGTTTCATTTTTTTGTAATATATATTTAAAATATGTATGTTGTCTTTGCTGATCAGTGGGCATAAAATATTTATGTAAGGATTATTAATTAACAATAATAAAATGCAAAATTAATTTTGCTTGAATTTTTATGATTTGTTATTGGATTATGTTTTTTTTCTACCTCTTTGTACACCGCAGTGAATATGACAAACCACGGTCGATACCAAACTGCAAGAGTTATGTTCACCATTAGTATACAGTCACAGTCTAGGAATAATTCCTTTCACATTACATTTTATAATTTGTTAAAAATTTTGGTGGTTGTTTAACCTCTTGAAACGTTCTTCACTGAATTGTCACCAAATTATGTGTAATGGCATCAATATTAAAATTATGAGAAATCCTCTGATTTTTATTATTTTTGTAGCTGTTCTTTAGGGCTATTCTGCCTGACTTTAGATGAGCAACACTATTTCACCTGGGAAGTCAGCCGCACTATCTGTCACAGAGCGATCACAAGTATTGTGTTAGAATATTTACAAAATGGATACCATTTCATAAAGATGTAAGCTATCATATAAATTTTCCTGGAAATGTGTAGAGGACCAATTACTGCCATTATTCTCTATCTCGAGGTACTGAAATATAAGAAGTATTTTGAAAGAAATTGATAGACATGATGAAACATGAAAAATATAAAACGTATTTAAAGATGCTGGCAATAAAGTGTGATATTGTGAAAATGCTCTGGAAAGACAAATCAGTTTTTTTTTATGTAGGTTACGCCCAATGTTCCAGGTAATTTTGGATCACGGTGTGCGTGTGCGCATAAAAAATCTTTTGTGCAATAGTAAACACCAACGCCGTCATTTGTGCGCCGAGGGAGAAAATAAGAAAAACATGGTGTTAACTATTGCACACTGTGATTCAAAATTAGCAGGAACATCGGGTGTGACCTACACAAATGTTGATCTCATATAGGATAAATCAACATGCTCACCAGCCTTAGATAGAAGGCGGCGGCATGTGAAGAAGTCTTATTAAAAATTGTGTGCGCTGCGATGCCAAATTGTTTGTGCGTGCACACCTGCATACTTTAGAAGGAACATTGGTCAAACCTAATCTTAAATAAGTTGGACTGCCAACCTAAGGTGCCACTTTCAATAATAATTCAAATTTTCATTTTTTTTTTATATGAAAATGTGGGTTTTTCGTTTACATTTATATCAGAAGTTATACGTTAGGTTGGAGTTTTTTTAAAACTATTAGAATAGAACCTTTATATTAATTTAAAACTAATAAGCTGAATATTATTTGCCATAATTAAGACAATACAAGCATTATAAGAAAAGCTGCGACCATTAGATTCTTCATTTCATTCTCTGGGTGCCACAAATTTGATATGATTTTTGTATGAAATATGTCATCATCCAGTTTCACTTTGATTGTTTTTTAGATTAAAATCACCATTTAAAAATTGTTTAAGCCACCATCATCTTTGACATCGCCGGACAGTTAGACATTCTTCAAATGTGACTAATATTTTTAGTTGCAGTTACATTATTTTTAAACAGTATACAACATACAATTTTATATAAATTGTCAGGAATATAACTCCCATCTTAACCCACATTCGTAAAATTTTTTTTTACTAAAATAACATTCTCCAGATTTTGACTGATGAGTAGAACATAAGACATGCCCTTGCAGGACCGAAGACTGGGAACAGACTGATGGTCAAAAATGACCATGCAAAATGTGACATTTTCATCCGGACAATCTATTATTGGCTATCGCTGGGTTTGTATTTTTTCGATAGATAGATTTTACTGTATATCTAATTGATTCATTTAATTTGTTTTAAGATATTTTAAATTAAATTTAAAATAAGGAAAATAAATGAGAGAACTAATCTTCAACATCCATCAGAGGGTAGTAAACTTGAGGTTTCACTGATATTATGGTTTTTACTATAAAAAGGCATTTGACTATGAAATGGGGAGTTTTTTTTCATAGCTAATAGACCTAATTCAAAATTTATATTACACTGCAACTGTAAGGGCTAATAATTTTGTAACCATTCAGCGTGTGCAGTCTCTAGATCTCTTGAATATCTATGGAGAATATATAATGAGAGCATTAGACTGATGGAAAGGAGGTGTTTCAATAGATGGCAAAAAGCTTTCCAATCTTCGATTTCTAAATACCACACTGATTGCGATCATCGAAAACAAAATGGCAGAACTTACCAATTGAGGAAGAGAGCCTGAAAATAAAATACTCTGAAGTAGATCGCTTCTAATGTTCTTGAATACGAAAAGGTCAGCAATTTTATCTACCTGGGATTTCTCATCTTAAAAAATGGAAGGTGCAAATCTGAGGTCCAAGGATAATTGACATGGCCAATTCTGCTATGTCGAAGTTGACTAAAATTTGGATGAACAGTTTCCATCTCACGAAACTTAAAAAAATAAAAGTGATTATTTAAAAGCCTCGATGTTCTCCATAGGTCTGTATGGAAGTCGAAACATTGACCCTGGGAAGGAAAGAAAGGAGCAATGTTCGAAGCTTTCAGTTATGTTGGGGCATTAGTAAAGATCTTCGAAACGCGTATACGTGGATTGCAAAACTAATGATAGTCTCAATTTTTCAGGAACTCCGCACTACAGAAAGGCTCTCAACATGTAAAAAAAAATTTATTTCTTTGGGCATGTTGCTAGAAGAGGTGGAAATAGACTGGAGAAATTGGTAATGGGGAATGTACAAGGGCGGAGGGCGAGAAGTCGATCTCTAATAAGATGGACACAGAAGTAGAATGGAGGACCATGATGCACATCGACCGAGAGAGAATATAAAATTATAAAGAACAGATTTTTTGCAATTCCGGGTTACTCTTCTGCCTTTTCAGTAAATATTTATGTATTATTCAGAATGTTCATGTATCTGATGATTATTGAAGTATTAAATCTTGGCAAAATCATAAATTAAAATTTTGTGTTAATAATAATTATAATTCAACAGTAAGCATATGTTATTTTTCCCAGTTTAATTTCATTATTAAAGTAGCAATTAATGTGTAAATTTTATATTTCAGTCGTGAGAATTGATTGATATGTAATACTAAAATATATTTTGTCTTGTTATATATCAAACTTGACTACTAGTAACTGTTACTGTAGTTAAAAAGTTATTAAAATAATCAACATATATGTAGTTCAAAGATAAATTAAGTGTTACATATTTATACACCTGTGAGCCGGGAAGATAGATGTAATTTTATCCTCTGCTTGCAGATGCATAATAGGTTCCAGTGATACAGTGGTTTTCAGTAAAGAAAAATACAGTATTTTATGAAGATGAGTTTGTACATGGAGCCGAGTAACTATATTTTATCCGATATATAAACACACATATATATATAACATAATACAGCAACCTCATTATTGCAAAATCCTAGGGACCAAAAAGCGCGGCTTTAAAAAAGTTTGTATGTTCCGCAAACAAGACACCCATTGTCAGTTTAATATGGGGATATAATATAATAAGGCATTCTGCAAACAAAGGAGGATTTCTGTATAAAGAAAACTCTGAATAATTTATTTAGTTTTGTTTCAATAGATAAGCAAATAGATAATAATGAAGAAATCAAATTAAAAACATTTTATGAAACAATATAAGATAACTTAAAATTCGGCGATATTTTAGGAAATTCTAAAATGTCATGCAAATATAAAATAACATTCAATTTAACAGTGTTTAATTGTTGACCCGCTGCAAGCATTGAGAGTTTCGCATCGGTTAATCGATCTTTCTATTTCTTTAAATCGTAGAGAGACGAATGCTGAATTATAGATTTTTGTCGATTCAAATTTTGTGGGAATTATCACGACCTGAAACCATTTTAGGGTTCAACAAAATATTAAAAGATGTACTTTAAGAATAGATTACGGAATGCTAGTACATCTAAATGTCTGTAAATAAACACATTAACGAAAATGTCCTATGTAATATTACTGTTCATTGGAATCGATGTAAATATTCGATAAAAAGTGACAATAAGTTGACAATGATAATGAAGATAAAAAATGAAGTTTGAAGATAATAATACGCAGAATTGTAGTCATCTCGAGCTTTGCGGGCGATACCATACACAAAACTGCCCTAAAGAGCGACGTGTCAATCGCGATTTTGGGGGTTTTCATTTTCTTCAGCTGGTCTAGGGTAAGACCCGTCTTTAGAGGCGTGTACGCGCTTCAGTGACAATCGGCAATAAATCCAACCTTGACAACGTAGAGATTATGCCGAATGGCTTTATAAGGGACTATTATGATCCCAAGGAGAAGTTTTACAAGGGCGCAGCGGGCCGCCCACGCCGACCGACCCGCTGTGCCAAGGCAATAAAATAATTGACAAATGTGACAGTAAACGGCCGAAATATATTTGATGTAAAATTTTTTTTTTTATATATTTACGTAAATATATCGTTATTTTCTCGTACGACAAAAAATTCATTATATAAATTATTTTGAAAAATTGTTTGTAAGGAGTTCATTTTTAATTTTTTTTCGATATACGTAATTTTACAGTATAGCGGGGTTCGTTTTAACGAAGTTTTACTGTACATAACAAAAAAATGCACTTACATAAGACATTGACACAAACTTGCATTTTAAACCATTACATTAAAATGTTTTGTTCACCCTAAACCTGCTTAACACATTTACAGCCGATTAAAATCCATATAAATTCAAACAACATTCTGATTCTTACTGACTGATATCTGTACTGAACATAATTTTTGGATGCATATTTTTACGTACTTGGGGATTATTCATCAGTTGCATGGTAAAATAGGAAATGGAAGGTAATAAACTAATTACTGTTTTAAATTCTTATATTTATAAAATTACAATTCAGTTGTTTCAAGATTTTTGGCATTATTAATTTGTTCTATTTGTTGGTAAACATTATATTTGGAATGGTTTCTTTGGGGATCGCTGCTGAGTGAATTTTCTGGTGACTGAAAGTGTTCAGTATTAATGAAGTAAGGTTTCTCATTGGCCAAATGATCTCCTACAACATTCTCGTCCAGTGAGTCTCGCTCAGACTGACTGACTTGATCTTCGTCATTTTTGTACCAATCATTTTCATAGGCCCTCAGCCATATCGGGTTGCTTCCCTGTGTGCTGTGCTTGTTGGTATTGGGCACTCTGCCACCGGCACTTCGGATAGTCATATCTGATTCACCAGGAACTGTAGATTCTGAAAGATAATTCAAGAATATTATTAATAGCTGTGCTATATTTCAAATTCTAATTTTATTATGAATTTTGGCTTGGTAAATTTATGATTCTGTCTTGACTCAATACGAGACTAAATTTGCCTTTACATAGAAATAAATATACATATTTGTAAGGAAAGTAAGACAAAATTTAATTTTGCTTTTTTCACACATTCCTTATATAAATATGTACAGTAGACTCCCGATTATCCGGGATAGATGGAGAAAAAAAATCTCCGATAATCTAATTTCCCAGTTAAGCATTGAAAAAGATATTAAAAAGTTACAAAAATCACGCCTACTGTCTGAGGATCGTGCATGTGTGTTTAAATTTTGCAGAGTTGATTTTTTCTGAAGAAATCAATTTATTTTCTTTGTCTTGATTAGGATGCACTATATCATTCATTGCATGTTGTAAAATACCTTACTATACTCTGATCATTTACATTTTGGTCTGAATAAAGCAAATCACGTGCCGATTGCTCATCAACATCTGCACCTGTCAATTTACCGCAAATTTCGTGGCACTTAAACATCATGATTTTAATTAAAATTGAGAAATTCTTCGTCACGTCCAATCTGATTTGATCCGGGATTTATTTAAATTTGTTCTGGCATGAGATCTTAGGTTTTCATTGATGTTTGAAACTTAGAGGTGAATTCTCGTGCAGCTAGATTATCACTGCGCTTAATTTTTCGCCTTCAACTGTACATTGTCGGTGCCATGTCTCTATTTAAACCATGCTAGCTATTCATACAGAAGATCACTCTACAACTTTAATTTATCATAAAACTATTGTGCTTTTGCTGCGCAAATAAAAATAAACTGTGGCATCCTTGACAGCAAACCCCGTTGCCGTTATAATTTACCGCACTGCAATCTATTGCACGCAAGACAATGACAACGTACTGGACGCAACTACCCTCATAAAACACCTTAAAAATGTAGTGTTTTGAGAGATCGCTCTTAGGATACGACGGACAGCTGATGTGCTCGACTCTAAAACACGTGTTTAGTAATCATCATGAACAATGTGGAACATTTTTATTTTTTAAAAATGACTTTCGAAATGTCTGTTAATTCGCATCCTAGTTGATACGATCCCAGATAATCGGGAGTCTACTGTATTTAAATTATTTAGGTAGAAATTACGTAACAGTTACAAAAAAGGATATTTGATAGTTCACCATAAGCCGTTGCTGTAGCTGCTTTCAGTCTCCTGGTATAGCTGGCCCTCTGCGTGAGGCATAACATCAAACACAGTACGAGCATTACTCCAAGAAACAGGCTGACAGAGACCAGCCAGAATACAGTCTGGTTCGCCGTTACCATGTCCACTGAAAGAGGCTGGTATTCTGCTGGTTGGGTATCCAGTACATTGAATTCCTGAAAGTGCATATGAATATTTATTTTAAAATCATTATTATTTTTGGTGGTGTGGTATAACTGTAGTAGAGAATATAAAACTATTAGAAATCTTTTATTTGTATAACATATCATTATTAAGGGGGGTACCTTCGATACTAATTCATCTTTTCACATTTTTTATGAAAATGTGTGATTTTATTATTAATTTTTCACAAGTTATACATTAGGTTAATTTTTTAAACATATATTATCGCTATTTTAAGAATAGACATGAGTATATACTAATATAAAACTAATAAACAGAACATTATTTGCAATAATTAAGACGATATAGGCAATAAGACCGCAACCATTAAATTTGTTTACAGTGTGCCTGATAACTCTAGTTACAGAAAATTCTTATACATATATGTATAATTTATACATAATATGTACTCTTATGATCCCAAAGTCAAGATACAATGATAAATCTGTTATGAAGAATTTATTGTCATTGTGTTTAGTTTGTAGAACTCAATGTTTATTTTTTATGAAATTTAAAAACTTTAGATTTAAAAAATATTATTGAGTTCTGCTAGTAGCGTAAAACGTTTAAATATTACAGCTGTTTCGGTAGTTAAGGCCATTTTCAAAGTGCAAAGGCTTTATGCAAACTAACACAACTCAATACAGTACAACCCTCTTAATATGTTCCCTTTTAATAGGTTTTCCTGCTTAATAATTTTTTTCGGTCCCGCAAAAGTCTCATACAAATTACATATTTTTTTATGCTTAATACGTTTTCCAAATAATAAGTTTCCCGCCTGAGAAATTAAAATATTTATGACAGAACTCAATTTATCCATACAAAATGCCTTTGTAATACATTTATTGACACAAGAAATTTTGTTTGACATTCTCAAAAATGAATGTGGTATTCTTTCAATGGGTACAATAAAATTAGGGTTTTGGGTTTTGCCCCCATCATAAAAGATCTATTCACTTACAAAAACAAAACAGACATATTTGGGAACAAGGATTAACAATAACTTATTTTATTAATTTTTAACTTTAACTATGCAAACATTCCTGGCTGAAAAACCCAATTCTTAAAATAGTTTAGATTAACGGTTGTTTTATGGTTTCGAGAAGCACCCAAATCCGATCATCAATTCGTTAGCTAAACACGACTTGAACGCACTGTCGCGATATAAACGTCCAAAATCTGTCCTCCTAGAGGAATAATTCACTGCGCCAGCTAGCAGTTTCCTGCAACCTGACCATTAATGCAGCTTGTTATTTTATTTTGTTTTCAATTCTAATAATAAAACTTATCAGGCCTCAAAGGCATTCTACCGATGGTAGGGCAAGGGGTTCGTCGGACCCGGTATCCTGTAAGACATGCAAACAATGACAATGACAATTGTTTTATGGCAAGCTTATCCTTTCAGAGAACAAAATATACATTGACTTCTATGCATTACTCTAATTGTACACTGTTCTGCATTAACTGAACCTTCAATACGTTTCTGGAATTTAAAATATTGTATTGTTTCAATATTTTTTAATTGTACAAATAGATTTTGTATAATATTATGTACGTACGTATAAATAATACGCAACTAATCAACAATTTTTATGCAAATTACTTTATTTAGTATTGCTATTAGTTAGTTTTAGCTCATGAAATTGTTAAAAAAATAATTATGATTGAAATCTGATAATGTTCCGTTTTTGTAGATACCATACCCCGTTTCATTCGGAGCTTCAATGCATTTCTGGTGTATATTGAGAATATGAAACTTCTCGGATCTAGACAAAAAAAACATGTTCGGTAGAAGCAAATTCACAATACGGTTGCTTTTTAAATGGTACAATGGCAAATAGAATCTAGAAGTTTTGAATTCAGGGCACACAAATCTACCGAAAAATGCATATTGCAAAAATCTGAGGAGTTACTGTTTTCTTAAGTTTAGCTGTGTTTCTTAAAAAATAAAAATAAAATAGTGTTTTGCGACTAATGGTTAGCGCTTTTCTTTCAATTGCCTTGTACCGTGGTATAACAAGATATATATTTGAATATTTATTGACAAAATAAAATAACAAAGCAGAGCGTTTAAATATGTACTGACAACTGAATTAACTCTGAAAAAAATTATCTGACTGATTTTTTGTTTGTTTGAACTTTTTATGCTTTTTAGATCGGCACAAAATAAAACAAAAATTATATCGTAATTATATTTGTGATTAAAAATTAAATTCGTAAAAGGACAAAAATGTACATGTATTTTTGCATAAAGTTCGACCCTGCCGATGTTCAATGTCATCTAAATAATTTCTCCGAAAATGCACTGCAAACGAGATTCAGTAAGGGTGAATATTACATGGAATACAATAGTCTTTATTGACATTGCCTGTAAAGGTGATGTTTTTGGACAGTTATATTGTTCATACAAGCACAAGCGTTGAAAATACATGTAAAAATCACCAAAAGGCATCAGTTTTAGGTACGAGGTCAAAACAGGTAACTATTTACAAACAGTACTTTTTAGAAAATATGCATTCTTTAAGTTGTTTAGCAGGAAACACAGTACATTTTCTAAGACAAGTAAAAAAATTATGCTTTGTAAAAATAAATAAACGCAAGATAACAAATAATGTCCGACTTACATGTGACATCTTTTGTCATATTTGATCTCTATTACGCGTAACCTATCTTTTATGATAGAAATACCGCCAATTTGAATTCTAAAATCAATTATGCATTTTTGTCTTGTCGGTGATTCTACTTCCGATTTATTTTTCTTTTAATATTTATTTGATATTTTTTAGCATTCTTCTTGCAGTTTAGATAGTATTGGTGTTACATGTATTCCATGTACGTGTCTATTTAACCTTTACCATACCATGATATAAAATACCCAAACGCAGTCATGCTGTTAACTCGTGTTACCATAAATAAGAGTTAGAAAAAATGTTTTTATTAGCTTAAATGGCTTTAATGGCACGAATTTACTATCAATATTGAGCATTCAATTTTGAAAAAAATATTAATAACATCATTTAGAACATTCATTAAGTCCTATACAATGTGTCCTTCCTTTTTATCTCTCTTCGTTTAATTAGTGAGAAAGAGACAATTATATTTGTAGGTTTGTTGTTCTTTTCACTGTGAAAATAGTGTGTGATCTCTGTCTTTCATATCACAAATGGTATTTTTACCAACATATTAATTTTACAACAGATTGAATGGAAAAAATAATTGTTTTTGTACGATTCCTTTTTCATAATTGGTTTTTCACTAGTCATTCCTAAGCGCTAATATTTTCTTTAGGATTATCTAAAATATGAATTTTATGTTGCATGTATTTACCGAAATATTACAGGTTTAATTATGATGGTAGACCTGTGTTACTGCATGGTTTGGGAAGGATTAAAAAAAAAACATTCTTAAATAGTAATATTAATGTAACTTTAGTTAAAATGCAAAATTAGATGTCAAATATAAATAATGCAAAATCCCTGCTAAGAAGTTTTCACACTTAATAGGTTTGAATTTGCTGGTCTCTCGGAAAACGTATTAAAAGGGGTTCAATGTAATAATATTTATTTAAATTAGATTTTTTAAATTTCATAAAAAATGTTATAAAGAAATCTTAAAAATGTGTAGTTATAAACTGTTAAATTTGCAAGACATTGTTTCATTCCACAATATTATTATACTCGCCTTGCATGAGTATGACATATGCATAGAATACCTCAAAATTCAAACTAGAAAAATGAAAGTACATACCCCCCTAAAGACATGATCTATATTTATGCTATAGCTTGAAATATCAACGAGAGCCTTTGCAAATTTAATTCTCTAGTACAGTAAAATTTATTGCTAATATTTCACTGCTTTTTACAATCTCATATAGTCACTTGTGTGAAATGTTAAAAATATGTTGTTAGACACTATTTTCTAAATAAATTTGTGACATTTCGGATCCCATTATAGGGTAATCAATCATAAAAATAACAGAACTTAAGTTTTAATGCTCTCTAGGTTCGTTTGCCTGAATATGCTGGGTATACTGTAAGGCCAGGGCTGGGATGTAATGTGTTAATAAATAATCTAATTTTAAGTACAAATATTATTGATAGTATACAAAACATTATTTTTAAAATTTACACTGCATGATTTTTACCTTGAACAACGAGTCCAGTTGCTCGATGTTTTTGTCAACTAGAGTCAAAACTTCATTGACTTCCAACACGGAGTGATCTTTTCCATTCACAAGATGCATATAGAGATCAGTTTTGGTTCCATCCACAGATCCATCTTTGTTTTCGTGTACTCTGAACTCGTCGACATTGACAATAGCTCCCGTTACATTGGCCAGGCTTTCTCTGAATGGACGGACCCTATCCCTCACTTCAAATGGATGTTGGCGCAATACAAACCTCACCCGTTGGTCTTCGCGAAGTAAATATATAAACACTCGAGCGACATCTTGTAAGCCACCGGTATCGTTAGCAAGAACCTGAAATAGACATTGTGAGAACTGTCATTTATACGTGAGAGTGAGTAGATGAGTGATGGGGGACAAACATCATAAGAGGCCGTCTCTGGGGGAACGGCTCTCTTCCATCACAGCTCCACCTGAAAAACTAGTCTATCTCGCGAAGTGTATAATTTATAATTACTGTAATACTTGCTATAATAAACTTAATATTATTACCAGGACATACTGAGTTATTACTACAAAGAATTGGACTCAAAGTAATTAGTCAGTGAGCAGAGGATAGAACCCCTAAGGAATCTGGTGATACTTGGAAAGTCATCAGATATTAAAGATTTATTTCAGCCATGCGCTACGATTGTATGAATAAATGTTTTCATGCGACATTTTGTATTATTTTGGGAAGCTTGAGGTAATGATACCAAATGATTATTTCAAACTTTATATATGTAAATAATATTTAGTTTAGTTCAGGAATCCAAAATATTCCACATAAAGAATCTATTTCCAAGTTTCTTCTACAAAGAAATCAATTCAAACAATAATAGTAATTTATATAAAATTATATATTTATTTCATCAACCCGCTGACCTGTCTTGCACTCAAATTGGGTGCTTACATTTTATTGATATCTCATTAAAATTTAGGCACCCGATTTAGGAAAATCTAAACTATGGCACTACACCTACCTAATAATTTTTTTACAGGTTTTCCTTTAAAAAACCGATATGGTAACTAAATGTTTTCTAACATGGTGCTAATTTTTTGTGGCGATAGTAGAAAAAGTTCTCTAAGATTTCACACATTTATTTTCATTGAATGCGAAAAAAAACGCTTGATATGAAAATGTTTTTGAATGTGCGTACGCATGGTGGAATCAACCACATTTAAAAAAATATAGAATGATAAACGACATAGTGGAAAAGAGATATCAGTTTTTTTCACAAAAAATAATCTACAATAAATTTCATTTTGAATTTAACATAACTATTTTGATTATTACGACATTGAAAACACTGATGAGTTTTTTAAAATTTCTATTAATACAAAATTCGTTTAACCCAAAAAATATTCTATACTGTGGTTTCGTAATAAACAATTTCCACTGTATATTATAATTATGTACATACATATATGTATATTCTTTCAGTGAATTAATTCACTAAGGTTCTAATTCTTTGAATGCATAAAATTTCTTCTCAATTGTTACAACTTTACGAGATTGATCAGTACTGAAGAAGTATTCAGTAAAATAAATAGATTTTAAACTTTTCATATATGATATTTATAAGTTAAGTATGTAAGTTTAATTCACTTGAACGCTGTAGCAATGTTTTTGAAATCAAGTTTACAATACAATATCTAATATTATGTTAAAACTTATTTTATATGTTAAGTAACATTTTTAGATGTAAGTAGTCCTCACCATAAAGTCAAAGTATCCTTTCATGCCCTTCTGTGGATCAAAATTCAATTGGACAGCTCCTGTGGATTTATCGACTAGAAAAGGAGGTCCTTGTAAACTATCTAAACCTTCCGACAAAGTACGTTGTATTTCTCCTATTTGGTAATATGATACTTGAGCATTCTCACCATCATCTGGATCTAGAGCCTAAAATAATAATAATTGTATACATTATATATATACATATCACTGTTTATATATGTACAGTGAAACCTCAGTTTTACGTTTTACCGCTATTTAAGGTGAAAAGTCGAAGTTCCATTTCATCTTCATACATTCCCATACAAATATTTCTCGCAATTTACGCAAATAAAATTTTATTATTAGAAGAACACATTTTTATTGTGAAGTTGTAATTATTCAGAACACAGGTCTGTGATATTTTAAATACTAATTAAATGTATTAATTAGAAAGATATACATACAAAATCAATTTTATTGAAAAATATTGTTCTTGCGCCACCGGGACTCGAACCTGCACAATAATAATAATAATAATGCACTTTCCCGAATTTGGAAAGAGATCCAGGTTTTTAAAATATCACAGACCTATGTTCTGAATAATTACAATTTCACAATAAGAATGTGTTCTAATAATATATAAGTTGTATCAATGTGTCCAAAGATTTAATAAAAATGAATTTTGGCATCTGCTATCGGTTTACTCAAAGGTATTTGAGATTCCGTAAAAACAAAGTAGATGGCTTTCAAATAATGGAACGATAGATGTATTAATTTGAAAATGTGTAACATACAGGTTCGAAAAATTGTCATCAAAAATAATGTCTATGTAGCATAGTTGGATAATGCACCTTCCCTGGTTTGGAAAAAGATCCAGGTTCGAATCTCGGTGGCGCAATAACAATATTTTTCGTTAAAATTGATTTTATATGTATATATTAATACATTTAATTAGTGTTTAGGATAAAATTTTGATTGTTAATCGATTTTCATTTTGTTTATAGATTACTCATTGAATTTTTCTGTTTAAATCATTTGATATTAAATATTATTTACATTGTTTTTATTACATTAGCCTTTTATAATCATTAATACCTTCATAATTTGCTCTTAAAATATTGCAACAAAAAAATACTATCAAATTGAAAATGATTATTTTTGAAAAATGATTTGATCACGTAGATTTGCGCATTAACCTGGCAAATGTGCTTAAGTTTGAAAGGGGAAACTGCTTTGGTGGTAAATTAAGTATGTTGTGACTGACTACCAAAAATTATTGTGCATAGAGAAGTTGAAAACATTTTTATTACAGAGGCCATAACACAAAAAGACAAAGATAAGGCGCAATTAAAAAAAAATAGTCTTATCTAAAACATAATGTAAATTTTTGAATATGAACTTTGTACACCTTTGCATTTTCAAATATTTTACCTACACACATGTTCCCAAGTGGAATGGGTAGAACACAGTCTGTGTAGTCTGCATATTCATACATATTTAAAGTATATGAAATATATACAGTAAACCTCCATTAATTTGTAACTCAAGGGACCGAAATTTAAAAAAAAATCCAAATTACGAATAATGAGAACAAAGTTTTGTGTGCTCCACCGCTTTTGACATTGCGATTTTCATATTGAATCTCCATTATTTCAGCATCTTATGTGTCAAATGTTTATCAAATAACGTATTTCTCCTGAATAAGAAAGGTGTCTGGTGATGCACCGATTCACCACTTGACCAGTCACTTGACGTAACAAAATCACACACTTAATTTGATTAGAACTCGCCTTTTTCATCAGAATTGGAATATTTAAAATGTGCGTGAAAAATAATTAAAAACTTTAAATCGTTTATTATTTTCCTGCAATTTTTCAAGTTCGAACCCATAGAGGTATTAGGGATTCGATTTTTTTCTGCCAATTTTATCGTATCAACTTTTTGTCAGTTTTCAAAATAAGCTCCATTTTTCCAAATGGTCAAAGTTTTACACAAATTACAAGATGTTAGTGCCATTTTAGAGAACGAATTGTGAAAAAAAAATGTGAACGAAGATTTAGTTTCTTTAGTACCAACATATGCTAATCTAAACGTTTCATAAACCAAGAAACCAAGTGATTCAATGACAACATTATTTTTAATAACAACAAATTTTATAACTTTTTATACTATGGAATTTGATATACATATGGCTAAACTCAGTTCGGCACGTCCTGTCATACCAGCGCGCCGTTATGCGATAAGGAACAGCGTCGAGATTGGCTGGTAGGCGGAGCTAGCTGCAGATATTAACGAAGGGATGAAGGTCAAATGTGTAGTCGCGTGAGTTTAGGAATTTAAAAACATTTGCAAATATGCGAATTACGTGAACAAATTATTTACTTCGGGTGTAAAAAAACGCATACAACTGCGAATAATCAGGTTTTACGAATTATCGGTAGAAATTAATATGAAATGTTATTTACGGGGTGTTTTTTGAAAAAATTGCTATTTCTCTGAAAATATGAAATATAGGGTTACGAATTAACGGAGTTCTACTGTATTATCAAATTATTAACATTTTTATTTAAGAAGGTATTAATGGTTTTTATTTTCATAAAGTCAATTTTTCCATACACTTTTTATTTCCTTACTTTTACATTTTCCTCAGTTTTACATCGTTTTTTACCGTTCCCCAGAAAAGTGTAAAACCAAGGTATTACTGTATGTCTATTCAAAAAAATACTATAGGTTAAGTTAACTACTCTCGCATACTTACTTTGACATGCATGAATTGTGTTCCAAAATCGGCAGCCGTTGTTACCCCACCGGTGAATACTTCGCTCACAAACTTGGGTGGGTTGTCATTAATGTCCGTTACATTGACAAAAACTGTAATAATTGTATCTTCAAACAGTTCTAAATCTTCAGTTTCTGCAGCTTTTGGTGCCAGAATACAATCCTCGGTTGCATGCACAATCAGAGAGTGACCGGTTTCAATTTCCCTGTCTATTTCTTTAGCTAATGTAAGTCTATTCACAAATAAGAGATAAATAATATTAGTGATTAATGACAGAAACAGAATGCAGTGGATATCGTCCAAGAAAATTCTTGTAGGGATTAAATCAGTGTCGTGGACTGTGTTAGAAAAGAGGAGTTAGTTGGCTTGTTAGGGGAGTAAGTGAAATTTTTTTCACTAATTTTAAGGGAATACAATGTTTTCTTGAACAAAGTAAACATTTTAAGTAGATTATTTTGTATGTAAGTCGCAATTGTTTATTTCATATATATTTAACACCGTTGTATTTTAAACAAGGCAAAACACTACGTAATTATGAAACAAATATATGACAAAACAGCAATGTGGTATATTTAAATCAATCTCTAAACCAAATGATAAATTGAAGCTGTCACAATAATTTTGAATGTAGAACATTGGGTTAGGCGTCAATCTAAATATATGTAGGTACTTTGACTGATTTCAAACATATTCATATACATATATCAACCAGGTACTTCAATAAATGATTTAATTTTAGATTAATTAATTAAAATGACTTAACAATATTAACATGAAAAAATGTGGATAAAACTGTGAGAAAATCAACCATTTTACTTGTCTCTTTCTATTAAAACCTTCCTCTCTCACAAGATTTATATAACAAATAATGTCCTTTAGTATTTAAGTCATCTTATAAGCAGTTTAACTATTAGTTTTGGCTTGTAGTGTAATTTGTGTAAAATTTCTTCAATTTTAAACCGAAAAAATAAAAGTACACCTTAAAGTGAAAAAATATTCTGGTCCCGATTAAATTGCTATGTGATTTCATACAAATTTTTCTTTACAATGAAACAAAAAATGCTTAACATGAAAAGATTTCACGTCTTAGAAGAATAGCGACCGCATCGTCCAAATTTATAACTTAACTTTCTATCGACAGTGGTGACATCCCATAATAAACAGCCAATACCTGCCCCATCTAATAAATAGATAGGCTCATCTATTAGCGTTTAACATTTTAAACAGTCCGCCGCACCACTTGAACTTGTCATCATCAAACTGCTTAACTTTGCATTGAGTAGACCGACATCGGATAATTAACATTACCCGGATTACTTGCCATTTTAAACATTACCCAAATTACCCATCGACTGTGTCAACACCAAATTATTTATTGTTTATGACTTTACAATTTTCTTTTGGAAAATTAAACATTTTATCAACAGTCTAAATCAGTTGAAATCACATATAAAGTGATGAATTTTGTGTTTAGTAAAAATGTGTAAATTTATCTTCCACAATTGTAGAATGGAAAAATCGAGGTGTAAACAAAGTGCTATTTTGCTTAAAGTAACAGACATTTGTAAAAAGTTCAGAATTGCTAACTCACTTTTTTACAACATCAAAAACATTAGTGAGTTTTTTGTTTAATCTGTTTAACATGAAATTCTTTGAATATGAAAAAATATTTTCATCCCCGTGGTTTCATATCAACACTGTATATATTATGTACATATCTATTTAATGATTTGAAATATCTTACTTATGTGAATTCTGATCCAGATCAAACAGTTCCTTATGATTTCCTTTAATGACAAAATAACACACCGGCACTGTTGGATCATCTAGAACATCCACTTCATCTCTTTCTATGACTGGCGGTAGTACAACCCACTCTTCTCCTGGTGTGGAGTGCTCCGTGAAGTTAACAAACATTATTGTTTGTACAAATCGTGGTTTATAATGGTTCACATTCTGGACATATATGGTCAAATCCAGATCAGAACTTAGAGGAGTCGGGATGCCGAGATCATAAGCTTCCACTCTAATCTAAAAATAAGAATATGGAGCTCAATTTAAATTTATAAAATATAAAAATCAAATACATTTATTTGTTCCACAATATTTTATTATATATTTTGATTTGTTGATAGAAAACTTAACACTGATTTGTGTATGTTTTAGAAGCTCACGTCATAAATTTTCTGTTTTTCTCTATCAAGTGGCTGCTTGAGTTGGATTATCCCCGTAATTGAGTTGATTAGAAATGTCCTCCAGTTCCCCATGACATCCTGCCTCATACGATATCTCACTGCTCCATTCGGCCCAACATCTCCGTCTATTGCGTGTACTACTACAACGTTACTGCCGATGGTGGCATTCTGCAACAAAATTAATGGTATTGGACCGATAAACACATTGGAAGTATTGAAGGTATTTTACAACTGTAATTGGAAGGAAGTCTTCTTTTTCTTTTCTATTTTTATAATTCTTTATTTATGTTTAGTCATTTTTTAATCATAAATAAATGGTCTTGAGTATTGCACAAACAAATAATATACACACTAGGGTCTTGATTTGAGCCGGCTCAATGTGCGTCAACTTGATTTGCGTTGAAAATATGAACTGTCAGTACGACAGTATTTGATACACATAATGTTAAATAAATCTGATATTTCTTCGCTTTACACGTGCAGTTGGATCTCCTGAGCTATGTGACGAGACAGCTTTTGCATGATAATAATGATTTTTATTTAGCTGTGAAACTGGTAAGACGTGAATGCAAAACTTGTTATTAATGCTTATTTCATTTTAATAAAAATGTAAGTTGTCAGGTTCTTAAAGTTTCGAAAGTCTAAATTACATTGAACAATTAATTTTGTGTTAATGTATTTACACTGGTATGTTTTATTACTAGATAAAAATGAATGACAAAATTTCAAAAATAATGAAAAATGTGATAACACTAGATAAAAAGTTGCAAATATTGCGTCAAATACTTGATGTTGGAGAAAGAGTCATACATAATCAAATATGATGATTTTAGATTGAATATTTTTAGCATGATTTAAGACTATTAGCATTTGATAAAATGTTCATAATGATTACAGAGGGCGTCTTGTAAATTTCTGTGGGATTTTATGAAAAAATGTGGTTCAGTTTGTGTTATTTCGATGTGCGTCGCACTTTCCTGGAATGTGACCCTGATGCAATTCGAGACCCTAATGTAATAAAAACTCGCAGACATTTATGCCTATCCAAATTCGAAATATAAACACGTCAGATCAAAAAATTATATTCCATTGGAAACGTTTGACAAATATTAAAATTAAAAAAACCTCAATAGTATTATTACCTCCGGAATTCTTATTGTGACATTCTGTGGGGGGCTCACAAATAATGGAGCATGATCATTGTAGTCTGTGACACATATCCACATCTCTTCAACGATCTTATTTTGAGGATCACCAAGATCACTTGCTTCGATAATCAATGAATAATTTCCATATCGATCTTTCAAAATCCGACCTGCGGTAATCTGGGCACTCGAATAGTCATTCGGTAGCTGGTTCACTCGGAAGAGCTCTGTAAATCCAGTACAGCATTAACAATCTCAAAAAAAATTAAATTAGATAGAAATAAAAACAAAACATTGTTTGTGGAAAATCAATTAGTATCACAAATCAAATGACATACCAAAGCCTGTCCCACCCACAATACTGAACTTGATTTGTCCGTTTCCTGTTTCAGGGTCGTCAGCATCAGATGCATGTATTGTGGTTATCGAGTCGCGAGTGGAATGGAATTCAGTTACAGTAGAGCAATCTTTCGGTAAGCTCAGCACTGGAGCATTGTCATTTACATCTTCAATGTTTATTCTGAAATAGTGTAGACAACGTTAAGACAAGCGCAGCAGAGCATAAAATTAACACAAATATTGTAAAATCAGAGATTGTAATATAAGATAGATACGCTTTTAGGTTTTTAAATTGAAGTATAGCATTTCAAGTTAGATATGTATCTAGTGAATGTTAAACATACACAATTTGTTTGAAAGCGTTTCTGCTTTCACCACTGAGATAACCAAATTGATAGTTATCCCAAGCTTCAATGACCAAAGTAAAAGAAGATTGAGTTTCTCTGTCCAGCCAATCTGCTACACTTAATGTTCCATTGTCTGCATTTATCAAAAATTTTCCCTGTAAAAAAAAATCTATAAGTATATCTATACATTTAAAATTAATTTAATACTGGTAATTATGAACAAATATGAATTTAATACCTGTGTAGATATTCGATCCATTAAATATGTAATTTTACCAAACTCTCCCGAATCTGAGTCCCGTGCCGCTATGACGGCTAGAGGTGTTCCTGGTGGGGTGTCTTCTAAGACATTGATACTGCCAGATTCAAATATGAAGTAGGGGTTATTGTCATTTTCATCCAACACCTGTAAGAAAAATTGTGAAGTAATTGTATTTCAGAAACAAAACTGCCACCATCCAATTGATAAAAATAGAGGGATAAAAATAGGATAAAAATAGAGGGATAAAAATAGGATAAAAAATAGAGATAAATGTTAGAAAATAATTATCTGGCAATAATGGCAGTTTTACAATTAAATTATGCACATGTAGTAAGGTATACTAGGTCTAACACACCTAGTGAACGATATTTTATAGGTAGATACATATTTAAAATATGAGTTGAAAATGTTCAAGTTAATTAATAAGTAATTTAGAGCCTGAAGCAAAGATATAGAATAATTTCAAATATCTTAAAAAGCTTAACATGATTTTGTAAAAATCTTTTACAATATTTTATTTCCATAACAGTACAGAATTTGTATGTACTCCCTTGAACGTTTTCAACTCGTAATTTAGTCAGGAATCTACCCATAACATATTATGGACTAGGTCTGTTACACTCTAAATGATTTTTTGTGTGGATAAAAGGTTCAATGTTTTAGTATAAAAATGACACAATTATGAAATAAAAAAACTTTATAATAAAGTTATTATCTCATGAATATATTTGCTTCAATAATGTTTTTGTTTTTAAATTAATGTTTTAACATTGATCGTTTTATCCAGTGCTTCTTTTCTGGCAAAAAAGGTGCAGGAATTCAAATTTTAATTTAATTTAAAGCAAATGTTGCTGTCAAAGTCGTATCATATATCATCAGAGCATAAATAGATTAAATAAAATTTACATTAAATATTTTTTATTTTGGACATGAACAAAATTACTTTTGAAACATCGCCGAAAATATGAGTAGGTGCCGGAACGCTGTTTGGGTGTGTTGCGCCAGAAAAAAAGTACTGCTTTTATCCATACTCGCAAGTGTAAAAAGTCAAATATATATGTGTGAGTGATTCAATTGATAACTGCTCTTGGAAACATATTTGTATGTTTTACAAGCGTTTTATTAAAAGTATAACAATGTTAAAATCTCCGCTTTGGCTATAAAATCAGTTACAAATATGTTTATCTCAATTTCATCAATTGTTTTGATTTTGAGCCCACATAATGAATGCTAACAGTAACTATGTATGCATTAAGTGTTAGTAATTTCATATTGACTTTTATTGACTCAACGGCATTGCAAATGTTCAAACAGCATTATTTATTTATTATTATGATCAAAATATAACAATGTTAATTGTCAAATTACCTGAATAAACAAATCAACAAGGGAAGACCTCGGAGGCACTCCAGAATCGGTAGCTCGCACAGTTAGATTTAACCAAGGATACATTTCATGATCTATTTTATTAGCCACCAATACCTCACCACTGTCAGGTTCCAAGTGTACCAACTTCATTATCTCTACTGGACCTGAATAATATGTATGTATAATTTCTTAAATATGTTACAAGAATTCAATCAAAGTCCTTTCTGACAGAAAACACAATTTTATTTCTTTTTATAGTTTTACATGACAATAGTATTAAAATCCAAACATTCATAACTTTCTATTCATTAATATTTCAAATCAATAAGTATGACGAAATTTAATAAATAAATTACAGAGTTGATGTTTAGGAGGTTTAACTTCTTATTATGTCTATTCACTCTATTCTAATGTGTTATATTTTAAGAATTTGAAAAAATAGGTTTTAGTTACCTTCTAGAGAATAAATAATCGATCTGTTTTTATCAACATCATCAGCTACAATATTAGCTATAGTTGCACCATTCTTTGTATTTTCAGTTATTGACTTTTTGTAGAAAGGTTTTCTGAACCGAGGGTTATTGTCGTTTTCATCTTCAATTATAATTGTCAAAGTAGCTGTAAATTGTACATACTATAAGTGAACGGATTGCAAACAATTTATTCAAAAAAAGAAATTAAAAATAAAATGCTAGAGCTTAAATTTTTTAAATAATAATCTAACTAACCAGAAGCAGTTTGTTTCGGGCCACCAGTTACGGCGGCTATGTCCTCCACAATTAATCCCAATCGGATAACTTCGACCTTTTCTCGATCCAATAGTCGAATAACTCGAAGCATTCCATCTAAAGGATTCAAATCCCAGGGGGCCATATAATCGTATTCTGCTGTTTTCACTACAGTTCCTTCTTCATTCTTGGCAACACTGTTATCAGGATCCAAGTGGTATCGGAGAACTGGCATATTGTCTGGATCATTAGCCACAGCTCTAAATACATAAGTACCCACCTGGTTGTAAACATGCGGGTTTAGAAGAATGATTCAAATTAAATATATTCAGAAATAATAAGCAGTGAGATTGTTCATCGTTAATTGTTATCACGGGCAGGGGGAGAGGGAGAAAAATCAAGAAAATTTTAGACCTATTTTTGTTCTTGCTCTACATACATTAAAACATTCTTAATAAATTTTATTCTATCTCTTAAAACTTGTAAATTGATGTGAAAATTTGACATATATTAAGGATATGGTATTGGAGACACATCACTTGGCACTGGGTGAGGTGATTGAGGACATGAGAGAGATGGTTCCAAGTTTTACCGATGATCAATGTATTATATAGGTTAATATGACAAACCTGTGTATTTTCTCTAACAATTATAGAACCAGGATCTATAAATATTGGAGATTTATTGTTGACGTCAACAATGGAAATATTTACAAGAACAGCTGCATTTAACTGTTGATCTCCGATCCCTCCATCTAATGCAATCTAAAATGTAAAATCATCTTCACAATACTGGTTACAATACACATAATAACACATAATACATATTGTATGTACTTTTGAAAATAATAAACCCTCATCCAACATGAGATTGCATTCTTCAAAAATTTGTGTTAATCTATCTAATAATATTTGGATGTAGGCAGTGGCGTGCAGTAGGTATAGATTTAGGTTATGCTGTTACCAATGATATTATACAATCATATATAATATGTATATATACTTTCGTTTAACCAACGTTTTTAGACAAAATAAATCCGTCGTTTATACGACCCTACCATGTATTTATTTATAATTTTAGAGTACTATTAAGTGTTTTTAAAGATTAAGTTTTAAGGTAAAATAATATCTTCTTTCCCATATAAAAAATGTATGGACGTTTTTAAGAACACTTTCCATGACTGAACATGATTAATTTATTGTTTGAAAATCCTTAACGTAATAACTAAAGGAACTAATTATTTTTATTAAAGGTTAACGTAGGAAATAGTTAAAAATAGTAAGATAGTAAAATTCATGAATTAGTAAGAGGAAGCAGACATTTCAATGATTTGTACGCAGTTGTAAGCCTTTCTAATGTTATTCTGTTAAAAAACAGCATAGGTAATGACTCCATACAAAACGGATCAACCGAAAGGAATTTTCAATTCAGTAAATAGCCATTTATATGACTTGAGTAATTTACTAGCTTAAAGACAGAACAGAGTAATGTGAATAGCTCGATGCGGCAAATACCAAAGAGCGCCGAGTGAGTTGTCATGGTAGTTTTTAGAACTAAGCAATTAAAGTCTCTACTGGTACACACATGGCGCTAATTGTAAAATAATGTTTTCATTTATGTTAATCCAATTATTTAATTTATATTTGTTTTCTAGAATTTTTAGTAATGCACAGCTTTTGCTTGTATGCACTGCAAATCTTTTTGGAATCATAATAAAATCAGTTAAATTCAAAAGTTAAGCTTAAGAGGTACTGTCGCAGTAATAGAGTAAGCGAGACAATATCCCATTTATACTGATATGTGGTTAAAAATTGAGAATGAGAATGAAAAGTGCAAAAGATTTACGAGGTGTACGTGAGTATTTGAGAAAAATACACTGACAACAGACAACACACATTGGATTTGATTTATTTTCTAGTAGTTATCATTTTCAAAATTATTCTTAAATGTACAGTGTGTCCCATGTTTGGTTCATTTGCTGCACTAACGCAACGAGGTTACATAAACAGGCCTCCTCGTAGCCCTGACTTGACAACAATGGACTTTTCACAGACAGCATGGCAGCGATCACGGAGAATACGTGCAGAGCAGTTCTTAGAAATTTTGCCTCCCGTTTAGAAGAATGCCGGTGAAATAACGGATCACATTTAGAAAACATAATTTTTAAGAAATAAATACCAGGGATTGTACTTATGAAGCAACTTTCATATTTCCAGTTTGAATTTCGAGATATTTTTGCATTTTGCATACCCTTTCAAGATGATACTAATAATTCTTTTACAATATCAAGTAAACATAAAAGTGCGTTATTTTTTAAGTAAATATTGCTAGAGTGAAAGGTATCAATAGAAAAGGACAAGTATACAATTGTTGGTTTTCTTAAATTTCTAGGTAATAAGCTATCAGAAAATAGCCATTTCTTCAACATTCATAATACATATGTGTTGCCATTTGAAATTATCAAGCGAAAATTAAATAATTTGTTAAAGTTCTCACCTAAGAATTGTTATGTTTATACTATGAAGAATTATTATGTTTATGATAAAAACCATTGTTTGTGTCGATAAACATATGATTATAAAATATTACAATTTTGCCCCGATTTATAAGGAAAAAATTGATGTAAATTCATACTGATAAATAATATTGATAACTTTTGAAGCAGCTGTATTTGTGAAGAGAAAACTATTTATGCTAATATTATATAATAATCATACTCCGGTTGTAATAAAAAAAACTTTTTTTTTTTAAATATTTATTTATTGTTTTAATAAATTACATATATATTTAATATTAAAATATAAATGAAAACATGACAAAAGTATTATTATTCACTGTTAAATAATTAGTTGTTTATCGAGCATATTATCGTTCTTCAGAATTTCGTTGTTTTTTCTTTACACGTATTCAAAACAAAATTTGATCCACACATATTACACTTTAAACTGAATTTAGAAATAAAACCTTACGTTCTTTCACATATTCAATATTTGTTCCTGTGCACCTAAACATCGATTTGTGGGAATAAATTTGATTAATTTGAGAAAAGAATTGGTATATGTCAACCACTCACACGAGTTCACACAAGTCCACACATTCAATGCTCAGTTCGGGAACATCCTGAAAATAATTTATAATATTATTATTATTGTTATTGGTATTATCAGTATTTTTATGTCTAAAATATTAAAATACGTGTTTATTCATTTATATGACTATAACAATCAGACAGGTCTGTCATGTATAATTCTTTTGATAAAATTATTTATCTTTAAGGATATGTATTTATATTGAACTATGTAATTTATATTGTTAAATCAAATAGATAATTGTTATAGAAATGGTAAAAATTATCAACTTACGTTGCGATTTTTTTTCCAAGAAGTTTATAACCATTTAAAATTTTGTTGGAACATTTCCTAGAGCGTGTCAATGGATACTTTTTGACCTTAGGCATCTTGAGTCACAGGAGGCAGTAATTTCAGAACAATAATGTATATAATAATATATTATTGACTTTTAATGAGAACCAAATTCAATAAAAAAAATCACGGGTTCGCAAATTTCACGTTGAATCTTGTGAATGAATGGATTTCATACGCTGGCTGCGCATGCGCTAGCTGCCATGCGTTAGCCGCGCATGCGCTGTCAGATTCTAAAACGCTCCGATCGGTTGATGTATATTTAATGTTTAAATGTCAAAATTATAATCCATTTTCGTATAAAAACAGCCCAAAACCATACAATTTACAAAAATAAGCAATTGGTATCGAGAATAAATATAATACTCATTCATATTGTAGTCAAAATTTGTATTAAAATGTGTTTTATAGGCAAATTTAATTAAAATTTATCGGAGCGCAAATTTCATAACCGCCGTCGCCGTTTTGAACGGCGTACTAACAGTGTGAGATATAATTAATAATATTGTATTTCATAAGACAGGAAATATATTATTTAAAAAATGATTATTGTGTTTCTGATATTAAACTTATTTTTAAATAGTAGTTGAAGCCTCAAAGCATGTGAGTAAATATAATATATTATTTAAAAACGTATGCTTTTACTGAAACAAAGTATTTTAAAAATGTCAAAAATTCATCAAATGTACTGCAAATTGAATGATTTAAAACTATATTCATTTTTAACATTTTGCTAATTTGGTTTCCTACAGATTTGTTTTTGTAATCTTGGCTTCAAGATTATAAGAAAATATCTTCAATAGCCTCAATTTCTTACCATGCCTAAAATGCATCTAATCGTCTTTCTTATAATATTTGTATCGTCTTAATTATGGCAAATAACATTAAGTTTATTAGTTTTATATTAATGTAAAGGTCCAATCTAAGTAATGGTTGAAAAAAAATTCTAATCTATTGAATAACTTCTGATATAAATGAATAATAAAAACACACATTTTCGTAAAAAAATGCGAAAATTTGAATTATTATTGCAAGTCGCGCCTTAAATGCAAAATAAATATATTTTTATTAAACACCCATTATTTTGTTACAGAATTTTAAATTAATTTTTGGTACGCCTTGTATATTGTCTCGGATTCTTATCTATTTTTTTTTTTAAATAATTTTGTTTTCATTTACGCATTTATTGTACCTGACAACAGTTTGAGTACTCTGTTTAGTCTGCACGGTATATACTAATTATTTATATCAGTTTAAGACTCCCATAAAAATAATCTGTCTGTTAAGTCGTAAACTTGATGATGGATTAATGATTACGAAGTAGGGAAGGAAGTATGATTTTATGTAATAATTAGAATTAAGCTAGTCATCAAATTTTTAAGAAATAAATTCCCAGGGACCATACTTAAATGCAAAACGATAATTTTTTTATTAAACTCGTCCATTATTTTATTACAGAATTTTTATTATGAAAAAGACTTTTAGGACACCTTGTATATCATTACAAGGGGTACATAATATAAAAGAGGAATTCAATTTCTTATGGTAAAGTTTTTACAAAAATATAAATAATAAATGCAATATATATGTGGTGAACAATATTCACGAGTTCTATTTTAAACAAAAAATAATGTTACAAATATTGTAAATAGTACGTAAGGTCAGAACTCACAACAGTCAGGGCATATTTGTTACTCTTGGGATCTGTCCTGTCAGGATCCAAGTCTGATCCTGAAGCCACAGAAATAACTCCACTCTCGGAACCAATAACAAATTTATCCCCAGCGCCTTTTTGTATTCTATATACTACTTGATTATTGGGAGCAGAACCATCACTATCAAATGCCTTCACCTTAAGGAAAGAAATAAAAATCAGGAAAACAATGTTAACATATTCATAAGGCCTTACTTTTTGCTGTGTTTTTCAAATACTACAGCATTTTTCAGATACAGTGGCAAAATCAATACTTAAATAATTTATAATCAAAATAGAGAAATAGCTTGCCAGGTGTATTGCTATAATAGATACAAAAATAAAATAAATTTATGAAAAAAACGAATTCTAAAATAATTAAAAATATGTAGGTACATATAAAAGTTGAAATGGCCACTGTAGATGGAATATCAGCGTAAGGCTTTTGATTTAAAGTAGGAGGCTTGCGACTCTAATTTTCATTAATAACAAACTTAGAAGCTGTTGTATGGTACATAATTATAATTATAATTTTTATTTATTTTAACATTAGAAAATATAATACATTTTTAGAATAATCAGTAGGATATATGTATATATATATTTATTTAAATATTTATTTCTTCTCTATGAGAGTAAGACTCGTGTATAGAGAAGGAGTATATATTGAGAGTTTATGTTTCAGTTAGTCTGTGTACATATTTTTTTTTACTTCAGATACAAATTTATAGTAGTCTGTAATTTTTATAATTGTGATGGGAGATTATTAAAAAATTTGATGCCTTGATAAATATAGTGATTTTGGGTTGCGGTATATTTTAGTTTTGGAATATCAATTTGGTCTCTAAATCTTGTAGATCGGAATTCGCTTCTAAAATTTAACTAATTTTTAATTTAGAAAATTTGTATTATTGAATTTTTTTTGTATAAGTCTATTATTTTTGGTACTTTGAAATCTTTGAAGAGTTGTATATTTGGATAGTCTTTTTTTTTAAAAGAATAATTTTTATTATCATTTTTTGAGTGATTTCTAATTGTGACATTGAAGTTTTATATGTTCTTCTCCATCCTATAATACCATATTGCAAATGTGACTGTACAAACGGATAATATACTATTTTCAGATTTGTAAGTGATAATAAAACAGTAACTATGGTATAAAGTTTGAATGTGATTGAAAATTACCATATTTCCAAAATAATAATAAAGTGTAAGTAAACAAACTGAGCGTGGGATACTACAATAAAGCCGATTGACGCGTGCATCACCAGATTATAACTGAGTCAACACCATGCCGTAAATGCAAGTGCAGAAAATATCCAAAATTAATTAAATTATGTATATTTTCACCGTTCAATAAAGTGAAGCACCATTTTAATAAAATGAGGTATATCTGTATAAAATAATAGATTAGGAGAATTTTTATGAGCTTGAACCACATCATTTTTTTTAAGGCAAAATAGTATTATTCTACATCTTTAGATATTTATATTACACAAATACATACTGAATTTTGAAAAATATTTTCAAACTATTCAATTAACGTGTGCTGTAGTATGTAAATAGGATTAGAGCATCGAGAAGAGATTAAAGCAGAGATCTTTGGATCATAGTTTAAAATGAAAACTAATGACAAATGTGCTTACCTCTAAAACTGGTGTTCCACCCGGCATATCCTCAGGTATAGATCTCTTGTAAATCATTTGTTGGAAAAGGGGTGCATGATCATTCACATCCTGGACATATATAGTGACAGGAACTTCGGCAGACAATGAGGGAACACCAAAATCCCGAGCACGCACCTATTTAAAATTAATTGAATGTAGAAATAATACATTATTACAATTTAAAATTACAGCTTTCATAAAGGCGTTCAGAACAATTTAACACTACACATGTGCATATGAGTACTATCAATTATATATATAGTAAACCATTTTGTTTTGGTATATTATGTGGATACACATTTGAGTCATTCCATGTGAAATCACCTAATTTTAAAATAAACAGTTGCTTGACCATTTGTAGGTTACAGTTATATGGAAACTAACTTCTAAACTAGTTTGAACCACAAAATGAAACTTACAGGTTTTGTTAAGTACCAGTATAAGTATCCTTGGGAAAAAACTAAAAATTTTATCTGGTCCCCCATTTGAGATATTTAACTTTGAAATCACCAAAAATTGAAAATTTGGAAACTTTGATGCCATAAAAAGGCAGGAAGGATTCCTAATCAAATTTATTTCTTCGTAGCTGGGAACTCTACTAGCCATAGTTATAATAATAAAATTCTATATTGTGATTCCAACTCCGTCACCTTAATTTATTTAAATTGGTTTTTGTACACGGCCGTATCAATAGTTGATATGGTGACATTGGTCTGTTATCATACAGTGCGCCTATTCATACACTAAAAGATTCCTAATAGTTTGACGGTGCTGACATCTCCAGATATTTCTGGAAAATAAAAATGCACTTTGTTAAAAACATCTATAATCTGTCACGTGTTTCGAGCAGCGGCCGCTATGCCAGGCTGTACCGTTATGTATGTTTTTGTATGGAGTTTATGTTTATTAATTTATAAACATCCTACAGGTTTTTACAACTATGTTTTGGTTTCATATTGAACAAGATAACCTTTTATCTCTATCTAAAGTGATAAATCATGTGTAAGTCGTCTATTTTGATGATTGAACGTGTATTTGGTATTCAAAAGAATGTGCCGCAGTGAGTATTGGAATGTCAGGGCTGGGAATAGTGTTCAAAAAGTTTAAAAGTCATCAAAACTGGTGATTATGCTTTCAAATTTGTCATATTTCAATGGTCAAACAACAACACCTAGGAGATTTCACATGGAATGTCTCCATTATGCTCTTCACCTATTTCAAATCAATGTATGACACACAGTTGTTGGGTTTTAGCTGAGTCTTCTTTCAAAATCGATTGACAAGATCAATTTTTGATATTTCATTACATGAATCTTTGCCATTATATGTACATATTAGTATTGAATAATTTTGAATGTTAAAATAAAAATATCTTACAGTCAGTTGTATAGGCCGTACATTACTATTATCTCCTGGTAACTGTTCAAAATCCATTGGACCGATTGGTTTCAAAACTCCTGAATGAATGTTTATTGTGAAATTGTCTTTATATTCACCATTCACAATGGAATATTCAACGCGACTATTTCTGGTGCCTATAAATCGAAACATAAAAAATTAGTTAAAGGCCTAAGTATTGTTTATACATTTGTGTTTTTTTGTTTTTAAAATACCATTTAGATCCGCATCTCTAGCTTCTAATATGAGTGGGATTTCAAAATGTTTTTCGGCTTCCAATAACCTGGCTTCATATTTATTCAGGAGAAACACCGGTGGATTGTCATTGACATCTTCAATATTAACAACCAGCTGCACAGTATTCCTATTGCCCTGCCCTAAGTCATCACGGGCTTCGACAGTCAGGTAATGTCTGGATACGAGTTCTCTGTCAAAACTATTGCCACCTGGAAGTTTCACAGTAATGATTCCAGACACTGGGTTGAGATTTAGTCTGGAAAATACAAAAATGACATTACGGTACACTTATTATAAGATAAATTACTTTATATAACAATGTAACAACATAGTTGGAATAATTGTTTACAAATAACACAATTAAAATAGTTTGACACAGTTAATGGACTCGCATGTACTTCCAACTGAAAAAAGGAAAGAGTAAAAAAATATATATATTTATATTTATCAACTAAACTAAATAAATAATTATAATGGTCATTTGTCATAGATCAAAATCTTCTCTTTATCTTGTTGTGGAAAGGCTGGTTCACACCAGATCACTTAAATTTAGGAACAAATTTATAGGACTCACAGATGAGCTATCCCTCCACCCAGATTGGTGTATCGTATTCCTCTGGTGCCATAGTTCCCAGAATCTTCATCCATGGCTTGGACCCAAGCCACAGTAGTACCCACTCCACAGTTTTCAGGGATGGACACATCATACATTGGCTCTGTGAACTCAGGGAAGTTGTCATTCCCATCCCTTATGTGGACTGTTATGGGAACAACACTAAAAATGAGAGATTTCATTAAGATATATAAGAGAATTGGTAATAAATAGCCTGTATAAACAGACAAAAAAAAACATAATACATATATCAAAGAATTTAAACCATTAACTTTGCGATAATCAAAAATTATTTAATTATTATGAAAATTGATTAACTTTAAAGTGATGATTCCGATCAGTGGCTATATATTTTATGCAGAATAGTTTCAGTACGTGGGAAGAATTCTACTAATCCTAAATAGTATATTTAGTATTTTTTTTAATAAAATTTACATGCTTTTTGTTATAATCAATCATAATTTTAAGTTTGCGTTTGTAACTGCATTGAGTTTTAACCCCATAGCATGTAGAAGAAAATCATGAGAATCACAAATAAAACCTCAACTGTTAAGTGTCATAATTATATGTACTACTTAGAAGCATAATAAGTTTTTTCAAGACATTGACATAATTATGCAGATAACAAATCAAATGGAGTTAATAATGATAAAAATAATTAGGTAATATATTTGAAATCAAAAATATTATACAAGTTTAGCAAAAAATGTATAAATACCTTTTCTTTGGATCAGACATCACGGTTTCTTTTGCAATAAGTGAAAAATTCATGACAGTAACCTGTTCATAATCGAGATACGAAGGATTGGCAACTCTTATTAGAAATGAGGCTTCGTTAACACCTCTAGCCGGGGTCACTTCAAATACGCCATTGTCACCTTCCAAATACAGTTCAAATGTACCATTTTTCCCCTGAAAAAGTATATAAAATATAGTTTATCTTAATCTTTCTAAGAAATTTAAACAATTCATTTTTATTTCTATTGTCCTGCGTCATATTTTTAGTCTAATAAAGATTGCAATGAGGTCACATCAATCGGAGGATAGAAATGTCAGTAAGTTCCAATATTGAATTGTTGAGGCACTTATACATTTATAGTTTTTGAGAAATCAGACTCTTTGGTTATAGTTTTTTATTTATTTACATTAAAAATAATAACACAAACTATCTGAAAAAAAAAACATTAACAATGAAAAGTTCAAAAAGGTATATATTTTCAAAAAGCAGCTTATATGCAATACAGCAAGTCTTCTACTTACAAATTTTTGACTTTCAAAGAAATAAACATTTGTGTCCAATTATTTAAATAAGTGCAAAATTCTAAATTGTACTGCAATTTCAAAATTGGCAGCAGCGTTTAAGATGAGTTAGTGTTTCTGCCACTTTGTGGCGTGCAAAATATCACTTTCAGAAATTGTGTGGTGTGTAGTTTTTAGTGTAACTATAATTTTGTTCAATTTTAACCCCAGCTGTGGTAATGGACAAGATGTTTGTTTATTACAGTAAATGCTAGATTCATGAGCTAACTTTGTTTGATACAACTTGCAAACAGGCTCTCGAAAAGGTACTCGCTTGTAAGGGGGCTTACTGAGTACTCCTGATTCCTTCACAAAATGAAACATTAAAAAGATTATCTGTCTGATGTATTTTACCTGATCATAATCAAATACTTCGGGAATGGCATCTTGTAGGAATGTGATGGGGGTATTCTGTTGTGCATTCTCCACCACTTCACACACATATCTTTTGCTACGGAACTGAGGAGTTTCATCATTCACATCGGTTAATATAATTGTCACTTCCGTTGATGCAGTAGGCAGTGGATCGACCACCTGGGATTCTTCTGTCGCCTGAAATAAATAAAATAATATACCGAGAATATCTGACATAATCACTCACAAAACAATGTTTCAGATAGAAAAAAACTAAGCTTACGAGTATCTCCAAAATGTAGGCACCATTGTTATTGTCAGGATCTTCTCTGTCCAATGAATCGACGGTAAAAATGATTCCTGAAGTTCCATCGATGTCGAATTGATCTTCACCACCCGATATAATGCTGTAAGATATTCTATTGTTGACACCGCGGTCGCCATCGATTGCGTTTACTGAAAATTGAGTGAGATCATAACAAAAAAATAATCAAAATTTGTAAACAATCGAACGTCAAATACTGGCCCGTCGCGCCAAAGCAATTAATTCAAAAGCATAGACGAGATTACTCTCTTATCTATGACAAAAGATGAGGAAAGATTTTTGAAATCTTTGTTTTATTTTTAAAGTGAAGTGGAGAAACTAAAAAAATTAGCTCTCAATGTAAAAATGGAAAAAAGACCCATCTGTATTGTATATTTTATTTATTTATAATTAATATGGTGCATACATAAGTATTTTTATATATGCTCTAATATAAACAACATCAAAATCATTTATTTTTACTACAACTTATCTTTTACACATTTGCTTAGTTTCATTTTGAATCTATGTAGTTTCTCAAGATAATTAAGTATGAAAATATTATGCGGTATTATTCATTAAATAGTAAGATCAAATTTTGTATGTTTTCTCCTATAATATTCACATTTACATGAAAAAGAACTGTGTTTTTAAGCATTTACAAATATGCCTTCGCAACTGAAAAACATATTTGCTTCATTTTACGGCGATTTTTACTTTGCAATAGTTTAGTTACTGCCCCGACATAATAGAGAGGTACTACTATATACATAGATAATGTTTTCATGTATTTCTTAATATTTGAGAAATGATTTATAAAATTTTTTTTTGCTGTGGAGGATTATAAAAATGATTAGTCTTCACTAGCGCCGGGAAAACTATAGATACTTGCAAAAGTGTCAATAACAAAATTATTATTATACAACGTGGGTCTTAATGCACCACATTGGCTGCATTGGGCGTAGTTACGCCATTGGCTGTTTTATCTATCTCTTTTTTGCAAAGAGTCAAGTGGAAAGTTTACCTTGTAGAACAGATGTTCCAATTGGAGAATCTTCACTTATTCTTGTGACAGGAGTGACTCCAACAAACTCCGGAGGTTGATCTTCGACATCTTGTACTTTTACTAAAATTGCGGCAGTGCCCGTATTGACGCGTCCTTGGTTGGCCCTATCCGTTGCTAAAATTCTTAATTGATATAAAGATTTCTTTTCGTAATCTAAGCCGCCTACGAGACGTATGATTCCTTTTCCGTTTTGGGTTTGGATAGAAAATAAATCCGAGTCTCCATCGAATTCTTGTAGATTGTAGACGACCTATAAAGATAAATTAATTTATAACATTATACTTTATTTAATCTAGTTATTTTTATAATAATTTATTTTTATTTCTATCTAAATATTACTCAGTGAAACCTTAAACAATTACCTAGTTGTTTATCCGTTAATCGTTTTCCCGCATTTTCTAAGGCCACGAAATAATCATACCATTTATCGGGCCGAAAATTATTTTAAGCATTGTTGTCCTATTATTTATTCAAAATATCATATTTCATTTTGATTTTGACAATATATATTTTTTAAATAGGTATCAAATTAACCTACCTATTTTAATTGAAAAACTACTAATTTATTTAAATTGAGAATTTGGTGCTTAATTATGTTATTACTTTTTTTTTTTACAAAAGTCTGCCATTGTGCAGCATTTGTAACATAAATTAAAAGTTTTACCTATTTTATGCATGAAAAATTTGCATTATGTTTTATAGAATAATTAAGTTTGTAACTAAAGTATATTTCAATTTTGTATTCAAGTTTTAGTTTTGACGTGAACCTACTATTAATTCAAATTTTATAATGCATTTTTGTTACAATACGTAAGTAAACACCAGTATGTCATTTTGTAGGTACGTACAATTATATTCGGAAACATATTTTCATATAATACTGTTACATGGGTTGTTTTATAATCTCGCCGCCAGGCTTTTATCGACATTATTTGACGGATATTTGGAAAATAAATTAAGCAGTCTATGATAAATAAATAGAGTGTACATCACCGTTACTGGCGTGTAGTGAAACATATAAGTATAATATCATTGTTCAGATTAAATTTAAATAAAAATAAGTAATTGAAGATTTAAATAACACGAAAACTGAAAAAACACACATCCGTTTTAATGGATTCTAGACAGAATCGAACAAGATTATAATTCGTGATATTATTTCGATAAATAATGAGTTGCTAGAGTGAAACCCCCAGAACATTAAATATAATTAATCAATTTCTTGCGTTTTTAATTTTTAGTGTCAGTTTCATGCATTAAATAAGTGTTAGAATATGTAAAACGTAAATTAAAATTCGAATCATGCGCGCCAGATGTCTCCCTACCACTAAACATTGCATTTTTATTCTTCCAGCTCAAATACGGTAGGTTAGGTACTGTCGATTCTGTATATTCTTATGCTATATTCCATTTTTAAACTGTTACTTTACCGTTTTGTACTATGCTTATTCATATAATTAACAATAACTAAAATTATTATTTAATCTCTGTATTGTTTCCTCTTCGCATGTATTATCTGTAATATAAGCCGTATGTTAACAAGGAATCGAATATCGAATAAATTAATTAAATTCCATATCGGAATTATCCAATGTTCAAAAATATGATTAGAAAAATATAATCGTCAAATTTTCATTTGTTATACTATCAGTCAACAATTACTATATGCAATTTAGGAAAGCTGTATTAAAATAAAGTAAATTTATGAAAATGTGTTTATCAAAATGAGTTAATGTAAAAAATAATATTATGGCAAACTCAGCGTAATAAACGAAGAAGAGACAATAAAAGTGCAGAAGAAGGAGATAATCGTTAGAAGAGAATGAAAAGTCGGAAAAGAGAATGATTGGAAGCGAAGACAGAGGATAATAGAAAAATGCGATTGGAAAATATGAGGCGGCGATAAATTAAACGACTAGCAACCAACATTAAAAAAATGGAAAGAAGCAATTGGAAGATATGAGGAAGAAGAAAATCGGCTAGTATGCATAAAATAAATAACATTTTAAAATACCTACCCAAGAATGTTTTGATATAATATATTACATAATTTTAAACGTTATAATGCGTATAATTTACTAGTTTTTGTTAAGTAATATAGAATTTAAAAATCATATAAATACCTAGACCTTGATATATTTAAAGTAACGCCACGTTGGACAAATTTCAATACTAAGTATATATATGTATATATAGATATACCTACAATAATGTTACCTATGAATGTAGGTATATTCGTATTATATAGAAATGTGTAATTTACTTCGATATCACTTCATTTCAATAGCAGATCTTAACGATGCCGAGTGAGGTAGTCAACGTTTAATAAATTATGTCATTAAAAAACCTATTTTGCATAATATATGGTCGAGTGATATCCGTATAATAAACAAGTAGGTTACAGTTGATAAAGTATTCCGAAAACCATGTCAAATATCTCTGCCTATTAAAATATGAATATCCGGTATATTACGGTTTTCTTTCCGTGTAAATGCATAGTTGATAGCTACAAGATGATGTCAATATCTATGTACATAATAAACGTCGGAATTTTACTAATTACCTACTCTGCTTTTTGTCTATTATATCTGGGTCAGAGATGTTTCATTACATCGTCAAATACGTCAATTTATGAACATGTAGAGTACGACCAGTCTAAGTCAGCGCTTTAAAAAATCTGCGCAGAAACGCATTTGGGGAAGGGGTGTGGCCCAATCCAGTGTGTCACCAATCAGCTCTCATTCTAATTAGTCATTGCTTGTTCTTCGAGCAGTTTGTGTGTTCTGGATCTTTTCGATCGCTTTTTAATGCAAGTACACTCAACCTAATCGAGATTTACGGAATTTTTAATATTTACATGTTGTCTTCATCATCTTCTTTGGGACTCGGACGAGCACTGTGAGGGCAAGTGCGTGAAATATTATTCAACGTATACAAGTTCATGTCTAATGAAACTGCCAATATTTTTTTAAATTGTGACATATGTTAAATTTTGCAAGAAGCCAGTATTAATAAAGAGTTAAAAATATTTGTGAACTGTTATTTTTTTAGGTATATGATTATTAAATAAATCGATTATCAAATGAAACCGACTTTTTATATTGTGTATCTTTCAATAATGCTCAAATTTAAAAGTCAATTAAATTCAGAAGATCGCTTTTTGATTTACCTACTGTAAGCATTCGGCATGTGCGCCCTTTTTCCGAAGTTTTACGAATATCTTCGTAAAGATGCGCGTGGCCTAAATCTCATGCGCAAACTTACATTGCCGTACTCTACCTATAAAAGATTTGCAATGTTTTAACATCTACGAGTGGTTTCAGTAAACTGCGAAATAAGCTATTGAAAATAGAATTTATATCAAAATTTTCGGTACACGACGCTCTATATACGAAGCTATTTAATATTTTTAACTATACGAATTTTATTAAGGAGATCACGTTATTATTGTGAAGTTACAGTTTTTCAGAATCTGTGATATTTTAATACAAATTAAATGCATCAATAAGAAAGATATACACATGAAATCAATTTATCGAAAAAATATTTTTGTTGCCAGCCGGACTCGAACCAGGACCCCTGCCTATCCGGTGAAGTGCGCTGACCTATTACACCACGTCAACATTGTAAGTTAACGACAAATTTTCGAACTTATAGGTTGCATTTTCAAATTGATATTTAATTATTTGAAAGCAATCTACTTTATATTTATGTAAAAACTCTTGGAATAACGTGTGTATCAATTTGAAAGTGCAACATATAAGTTTGAAAATTTATCATTAACTTACAATGTTGATGTGGTGTAATAGGTCAGCGCACTTCCCCGGATAGGAAAGGTTCCTGGTTCGAGTCCGGGTGGCAACAAAAATATTTTTTCGATAAATTGATTGTATCTGTATATCCTTTTTATTAATACATTTAATTTATACTAATTTTGTCCTGGGGGTTGGAACTATGAATTCTGTGGCAATTAGGAAAATATATATGCATCACAATAAGGAATTATTAACATAGAATATGATTTATCCGGTGGGTTTCTTATAAAAAATCGTCAAAAATTGCGTTAGAAACTTTGTTTTTTATATGCAACCTTTTTAAAAGTTTTTTTTTGAGTATTTAAAAACCCTGAAATTCTAATCGTTTTAAAACTTTTTAACGTTTAAAAAAACGATATTACGTACATTTTACAGTTAGGTTAGTTAGGTAAATACGCTAGACATTAAGGTTAAGTGCGTTAATCAATGACGTGGCGTTTCCGAATCTTCATATTTATTTATACGTTCGACAATAAAAAAAACAGAGTAGTAGAGTTATACACCCCCAAATAAGAAATATCTAGATCTATGGGGGTGGCTATCATCTTTTATATAATACAAGATCAATATATACTGGATGTAAGAAATTGTTAACAATTAAAAAATTTAAAATATATATACATACATCTATAATAATACGAAGTATGATAATTAACAGGTATTATTTTTTTCTAATCATTGTAGTTTATATGTGTTCGTAGATCGTGTCTGTAAAATAATTTGCAGCATTATTAGCATTACCGATCAAGTAAAGATCATTCCACTTTAGTTTGTTTATAGAATGAATTAACTTTTCGGAATTTATTTTAGATTTGTACTGGGTTTGTTTATTAGTTTTTTTGTAGTTTTATTTAATAGACCTACAGGGAAATGATCAGTAATATTTGTATACAGTATATATGATTTCAGATGTAGATTATTGTTTGGTTTAGATGTTTTAGAATTTTTTATTTATTTTTGTACACGTATTAATGCATGACAAGAAACCGTGTATAGCTAAGTTTGTTTTACTTTCTTCTACTTGAGTTCCGTGACCATTTTCGGTAATATTGATATTAATGTCACCTAAAATAATTAGTTTACGAAATTTTTTATTTTTATTCAAAAATGGATCTAAAGATTTATTAAATGCGTCTATTTTAAGGTCTCATGACCTGTATACTGTAGTTATAGAAAAAGGTAAGCCATGGTATTGAAATTTAACTGTAATACTATAGCAATCTGAAATAGGATTACGTTTTATTTCTTTAATTTTAATATAATTTATTACGTATATTATGATATAAGATTTAAAAGGATACAGCAAAACATGTTAAGCATTTGTCCATTGTGGTTGTTTTAAAACAAAGTTTGGTACGTACTTGTCCATAAGCTCCTTCATCTAGATCTGTGGCTTCCACAGAAGTGAGTACGCCGGGTGGTGCATCTTCCTTGACGGTAATGGCAGAAGGGTATGGCTTGAATACTGGTTCGTTGTCGTTGACGTCTTCCACGAGAAGTAGAAAACTCTGGGTGATGAAATTCCCGTCTCCGAGATGGCCGTCGGTGAGCGTGAGCACCAGGGCGTACTCGTCTCTGGTCTAATTTAAAAAGCAAAATTAAATACGACAAAGAAAAGAAAACAATACAACAAACTTAACAAATACAATCGTAATGTAATTGGTAATAAACAAACACTCCATTGTTAGATGTAGGCATAGTCATTTTTAATGCTTATAAATAATTCTCTAGTATTTTGAGTTATAATGTTAAAACAACCGTGTACGTACACATTGACGTCCTGACGAAGATACAGTGGTATTTAATTCAGTCGCCATCGAAGTAATCAACGTTGTTAATACAAAATTAAGAAAAACTAATTGAAATGCAGTAGAAGCCGGTTATGACGCGTATTTTATAACATGAATTCGTATATACCGCTGGTCTTTTTATTGCCATTTTTGTTTTAAGATGCCCGGCGTAAAAAATACATAAAGTTTAAATTAAAAATCTTAAGAGAAAAGAAAAGATCTTAAATGAAATAAACTTATAACTTTTACTAACTTAATTTATTATCGTGGACGGTCGCTCTTAAAATGTAGTAGATGATAATACAGATTATTCCTAATTTAAGTATTTAATATGTTATATTAATTAAATTTAAATATTTATTTTGAAAGAATCGTTATAATTTATGAATTTTGTGAACAGAATTAATTTATATTAATATTTTATAAAAATTATAAAGAAAATTTAAAAATGTGTTGTTTACCATCGAAAGAAATTATAATTTTGGACAATTACCATGGTTATTATATAACGCGGATAAAATAAGCCCTCCGTAAATTCGCGTAATAGCCGACAACCACTGCATGTCTTAATTCCTTTCGTTACTCGTACGTTTAGACCCAAACTACAAAAGCAATATTTTCTTCATTCTGTAGATAATTTTTCACAAATATTCGATACATTCCCCCCTAATTTGTTTATTCTTCAATCTATCGTATATAATATAATATACTTTCCGCTGAAATCATACGTCTGAAAGTTCAATTCATTGATCTCCTTCAGTTCCAGGCTTCACTTCTATACTTCTATACGTAATAAATATCAAAACTGCGTTAAGAGTATTCATATTAATTTTATTTATTTCCCGCGGTCACTTTCTACATCAAACATAATCTTATCCCTTGAGAGCAGAGACGCTTCCCAAAACAACAGACTACCGATGAAATAAAAATTGCGAAATGTCAAAATATTATAACGGTAGACTTATTGACCTGTACAGTTTGATCATTTTCATGCGAAGAAAATCAATGAGACACAATTTTCACAGATCAACGCCGACGCCGTTTACGAGCATATCGAATTTTTCATCTGTCAAAAGTACTCGTATTTCCTTTTATCGGACCAGTGCAAAATAATTTTCGTTATAAACTAAACTAAACGTTATAAATTTCTTAGTTATCCTGCGTCTGTTAATTCTGAGAAAGACCATTGTTGTTGGAAAATTTTATTACCCATCATCAGTGAAATGTTGCTCTGAAATAATCACGGAACACGTTTTTTCAGGCCGGCAGTTCAGCGCTAAGTCAAATCACTAATCTTTGCTTTAATATTATGTACGTACCACAGTTTGTTAATCTGAATTAATCTGTATAATTCATAAATCTAAATATTGATGGTTATGTTATAAATACTTGCGGTCCGTGCCTGGTATTGCCCGGGATTCAGAATTAGTTATAAACAGGTGACATGGGAGTAGGGTGTCATTGGGAGTCTAACGTATTGAAACAAATGCTAATTATTTATAATTGTTTTATAAAGACGGTTTATTACATTTAATCCAATATATGCTTTCTCGTTCACTAACATGTTACGGTACATACATGTGTTTTAACAGTTTGTGTGTGAACATTGTTGGTGTATTAGCTAACACAATATTATCTACTAGAACGTACACGATTTTTCTAAATATAATACCATAATGTCCTTACCACAATATATTCTGCCAATTTAAATTTAGCTAGGTGTTCGTTATGAAATAAGTAGAACTACACAATCAATAAAAAAGTATTAATTCAGGCATGATTCAGACATCATCTTATTATTAAATTAGAGACATTTAAATGTGTGGTATTGCACATTATTTACTAAATATTTATTAAAAATCCATTTTACTTACCTCTCTGTCGAGTTCTTTGGCCAGAAAGACATTGGCTTCGTTGGATGATACAGATTCTATTCTAAGGATGTCACTCCTATGCTGGTCCCGAATCCCAAATTGCAGGGCATCGCCGTCAGGGTCCACTGCTCGTAGACGATATATTAGACTACCTGTTAACATTTCAAATCATTTTTACGTGTACATCAGAAAAAACGTTATGTATTGACATTAATTACATTTTTATGTTATGTAATATGTTATGTTACTTTCATCAGTGATACGTTGAATATGCTCGAACCACCTAAGCCTTTCTCATTCTCTCGGGTTTACATGCTTTTTACAGTTCCTTTGTTTTTTTATTCGATTATTAAATATTAATGTTTCTCATACACGTTTTTTAATGATCGTTTCCATCTGTGTTTAGTTTGCTTTCATTCTTTGCCTTTTTCGTGTTACGAATTGCGGTTTAAATAGAGGTTTTTATGGCTGACTTTATTGATATAAAAAAATATCGTAAAAGAAGAACACCACACAATTCTTTTATATCAAAAAATTAAACAAATCATGTCAAAGATAAGTAAAGTTACTTATACTTAATAATAAATATGTAACAATATATTTTTTTTAGTTTTTATTGTTTCCGAGATAAGTTTGTAGAACGCCATGATCACATATGTAAAAATAAAACACATATTTATTGTTTATACGCGTTTAATTTACTTGAGACTCGTTTCGCTTTGTAAGGGCATTATCAATCTAATATAATTTAACTCAACAATTTGAATATATATTTATACAATTTTATTTGCATGAGATGAAAAGGAACAACATTATTCATTGGAATTCTGAGGATTTCCATAAATTTTATAATGATTCTAATTATTGTAAGTATCTAACCATTCTATTTCGACACTAAATATCATAGGTAATATGTAGAAATGGACAGCTATATAATTTTACAACATAATAATACATACGGCAAGAGATACATTTTTGGTATTCATATAAGAATCTGTGTTTGCTTTTATAGAATCGATGTTATTCAATATGTTAACGAATAAAGGTTTATAATAATAATTATCACTGATTTTGGGGTATGCAACACATTTTGGTCAATAACTATCTCGATGTCTAAACGTGTTATCCATGAAATGCCAAGTCAGCATTTGTATTCGTTTTACAAAGTTGCACGAGGTTTCCTCAAAGGGAGGAAGTTGTGAGCCGGTTTCTTTGTTGAAACGTATATGGAGGTTCATTGCTTTTTTTTTTACGTATAAATAACATTTCTCAGCACACAGGAAACATCTCTCTAGACTGCAGAAAATCAGGTCCGAATTAAGAAACTTAGAGGCGCTGAACAAACCTTTAAATCCGAGCTCCTCGAAAAATCAAAACATCGAATATTTTCCTTAACAAATGGTGAATTGAATTATTATGTAATACTACTATTTGTAAGTACTATTTATAGAAGATGTTTTCAGGACGATAATGTGTTCACCATTAGAGTATTACTCCGAGTTGCGTAACATGCGACTTACGTAAATTCGCAGGTACGCCAAAAAGAAAGCTCGAAAATTAGAAAAAAAATCTGAGTAGAACTACATAAAATTTTACACCCAAATATCATATTTCAAAAATTTACTACCCACGCGCGCTTTCTTCTAACACTTAGTGTGCATAAAAGGCATTGTATAATATGAATACATTTTAAGTCTATCAGTAGTTACATGATACATTAAATATGTAATATTAAATCGTATATTACTCACATATAATAATAAATAGAGTTTTTATTTACGTAGTTTCATTAATCAATTTACGAATTCAACTTACGTAAAATTCAAATTACGTAAAGATCTACGGAACGCATTACTTACGTAACTCGGGGTATTACTGTACTCAGCTTCGATCGGGCTCCTGGCGACGCCCAGGCCCTATAGTGCTCAAGATGTCTAGGCTATAATCCGACCCTGCAGACACAACTGCAAGACAACATTGCGCATGTACGAAATATAAATATTCCGGTTTGCGATGTAGTAGATGTCTTTTTATTTATTTTCGCTTTATGAGGTGAAATTTTTAGAAAAATTGTACATTTTTTTTGTAATTTAACGTAATAAAATAAACCGATTCCTAATTTTAGGCTCGTTAAATATCTAGCAGTCTTGGACGTAGTGTGCCAGTTAAAAAAAATATTCGCCAAAGTAGCGAAAATTTCGAACGTGTTTTTAATATCTCTAGGTTAACATTATTTAATGTTTCCTCTTTTATATATTAAATAGCATTTTTACAGTAAGTAAATATATATTAAATTGAAATGAAATGTTTTCATCAATGTAGTGGAAACCTACGAATTTATGGCAAGTATTATTGTCTATTGACTTTATAGTCTATGCTATTGACATAATAAAGTAACTCATACATTTTATATGTGTTCAAATAAACGTTGGTTCTAGAAAATATTACACGTGTTACTAAAATATAACTTTGTTTTCTTGTTATCTTCTCAACTGTTATGAATATTGATATGTTGTTAGGGATCCAAGGTAAATGATTATTTGTACCATTTCGAAGTTTTGGTTTCCACATGAGAGTATGAGCATTTATTAGATGCAGCCAACTAACATAGTTTGGTCTTCTACTGATTTACTACTAAACCCATATTTTTTGCGGATCTTTTAAGATTTATTTATGAACGCATTTTGAAGTCTTTGCTACAATGTCAATATGTCTTTCGCATATATTATTACGTACGTATATAGATCTAACTTCATAATAGTATTATTGCTGTTTTATTCGTAGATTTCACCACAAATGATAGACTGCGATGGCAAATGGCAATTGTATTACTTTAATTAGATGTTAAACTATTAATTGTCTATATCATGGATGAAGAAATGCTACAATAACGGCAAAAGTCTAATAAACAATAGAGATACATTTCGGAAGCATTCATAATATTCTTTTTGATGATGATTTATAACATAACCTAATTTTTTTCAGATCTATAAAAAATTGCCAGATCAATTGTTTATTACCAGATAAACACCGTCAATAATGACAGGAAAAAATAATATGTTCAAATTTACACACAACAGTTGGTAGGTACCTTTCTTCTGGTATCGAATTAAATTATCATTGAACGCGTGGGAAGTAGGTATCTACCTAAATTTGATACGCAAAGCTCAGTTGATTAATTTATTTAAAAATGGAGCATTCAGAGACGAACGTTGATTCGTTATTCATTTATTTAATAATGGAACATTCAGGACTATTTTTTTTGATATCCAGTCAAGTGACAAAGTTCAGACGATTAAATAATTATTTTATTCTAAATATGTGTGCAAACGGCTTACGCTCGCAGGTCGTTAGTAAAAGTTCGACGTACATACGGCGAGAATTATATTATGTAGATGCTTATGTGCGTTGTTAAAATATTAATGAAACGGAACTGAACTGCTGAAGGCGGTGCCTTCAATAATTATTAAAAAATTCGCGTTTTTTACGAAAATGTGGATTTTTATTATTCATTTATATCAGAAGTTATACACTAGATTTGACTTTTTTTTAATACTATTACTTAGATAGAACTTTTATACTAATTTAAAACTAATAAACTGAATGTTGTTTGACATAATTAAGGCAATACAAGGATTACAAGAAAGACCGCGACCATTAGATGCATTTTCTGCGTACTACAAAATTGTGTTAATGTGGTAAATTATTGCATAAATGAAATTTTAAAAGTTTTAAAAATATGTTGTGCAAATATAAATGGTAAAAATAATAGAAATGTAAAAAATATAATAATAAGCAACACCGTGAACGAATTTTGCATGCAGGCATCACATTAATTATTTAAAATAATAATTACCATTTTGTTTAATTAAATCATAAATAAAATACGCTTTTGCTACGCAAAAATTAATAATAGTTAGTTCACAAACATATTGATTTATTATGACAGTATAAGATATAGAAAAATAAACGTGTGAATAAGAGGACAAAACAAGAGTAGTCGATATAACAGAATAAGCTAAGAAAATAAAATGGCAATGGGCAGGTCGATAAGTCACCCTAAAACCCGGTGGACAACCATCAAATCTTCCGGAAATACGTGGCAGCAAAATATTTAACAATGAAGATAGACAATTAGGATATACTTGGGGAGGCCTTCATTCAGCAATGGATAGTAAACGGTTGATGATGATGATGATGATATAAGTTCGGTTACAGATACTTACGGTGGTACGGTGGGTACTAGGCTCATCGCCTGTTCTAGAGAAATTGCCGCATATTTGCAATCAGAGAAAAATATATAGGTACATATCTAAAAATATAGGTAATGTAAAGACAAAAAAGAGACAATTCATTAAAAAAATATTTAAAGTATATTTTTCCACATCAATATTTCTACTATTTTCAAACTAAGCTAAACGCTGAAAATATGACTAACTTGCTGGTATCCTGGAATGAATGAGGCTTGAACCCCTGACTACTGGGTCGATTACGAGGGCATCTTAACCACTAGACCAACAAACAGGCCAAAGCTACGCTATATTTTCAATGTAAATATATTTTAATATAAATGTGCTCTACATTTTAAAAATATTCTTGATTTCTTAAAAGCATAAACAATACTCGTATATTTTATGCCTCTTATATTACATTTAAATCATCTTTTAATATGTATATGATTTTGGTGTGTTGTACATCATGTATGTTTGGTCAAATGTTATTAAATGAAAAATGTTATTATTATTTTTCGGTGGTAATTTTCGGTCTTCTAGTGCCGAAGTACGACAAGACTTTTGATTATTTTTCCATTAATTAAAACTGGGCACCTATGTGTTAAACGTGAATATGGGATTCAACATCTATAACATATAATATCATTCCAGTATGCTGAGTAGTGATGAGAAAAAATACTACTTTTGACTCACTGGTGTGAATGTGATTGATATTTGATAATATCAGTGATTGAAAACTGTGACTGTGATCACAGTTTCATTATTAATACGCGTGTGCCGCACGATATCACAATACACGAAATAAATAAATAAATAAAATAGAAACATAATTTTGAGCGTATTTACTTATATTATTCAAACTTTATTTCCTTATTCATATTTTAGCATATATACATAAAATAATATCTAATTTAATATCATCACAAAGATTATGAAAACCCTTTAAAAAATGTGAATTTATTTTTCGGGTCAAATTCTCAGCATTTCAAGTCAAATGCGTAAAAAGTTTTGGCAGAAACTACTAGATGGCGCTTATCACGAATTATAACGTCATTTCTTCATGAATATTTTCGTTTCATATGTACATGCGCCGGATCACGGTTCACAACCAAATATAAATAAAATAAAATAAATGAATCACGAATCACGATATTCCCAGATATCAGTGATTGACTTACGGTTCGTGATTTTGAGCTCATCACTAATGCTGAGTATACTAATTCACATTCATAGAAAATAGTACAGAGATCGTAAAATGTATACTTATCCGAATATGTTTCTAATAAGTAGGTACTTACACAAAAACTTAAATTATAGTTATAATGCGGGTCAACGTTTCGTGCAGTAGTACATAATGCGTGTTTTCTTACAATTATTATAAAAAAATATCACACATCGCCTCTGAGAAAGTTTAAATTACATTTGTGACGCTAATAGTGCGTGGCATTCAGGCGCGTGCACTTTGAACATTCAATATTTTTTTAACAAAATTAATTTGTAGTTAATAAAATAATACTAATCGATTTTTAAAAATATATTGCTAGAAAATGATGCTCATCCTACAACAAATGTAATCATCACAAGCCGTATCTATAGCCGTGAACAAAATAATCTTCCAAATCTCGGGTCACATTGTGCATCAAAGGAAAGGAGATTATCCTGGGCACAACTTTGGTCTGAAGAAGACCTGAAAGTGGTGACACATCTGTGGATAGATGCTCAGCATCTGGCTGAAGAGACCCGGGATTATGGAAATGTATGACGAGCCGAGTCTCATCTGTTTGAGACCACTATAATATGTTAAAGCGCGCAGCACAACCCCGACAACAGCGCGCAGACAAATGCGCGCCGACAATAAGTCGCAGTATAAAACTACAAAATTAAAAATTTGGTAAGAGGGTTTTGAACCCTAGAATTAATATAAATGAGGACATTTATTCCTACGAATTGTATTTTATATCCTATATAAATTAAAACATACTCAATAGACAGTTTAAATTTCACTAACCTAACCTAACCTAAGCTAACTTAACCTAACCTGACAAAAAGTCCTCCTTTTTTATTTCATTACATTTTTAGTTTGATTAAAAAAACTGTTTCTTTTAAAATTCTTTTAAAAATGAAATATATGAGAATAAATGTCTTTATTTACTTTTGTATTGCGCGCTATTGTTGAAGGAGAAAAGAAAGATTCAAATTTTTGTACATCATAGTATTCTATTATATATATATGTAATTTTATTGTATTTCCCGAAAATATTTGTAGCCCCCAAGTTATTTAAATGAAATAGAGAGAAAATAAAAGTGATTGACAGATTGAACCCAACCAAACCCATTCATTCTGCATTTTGAAGCAGACAAATATACTGGGAGATAGGATAATTTTCTTTAAAATCTGTCCATTTTAGTAAGCCACTTCCAGAAGTGAAGTTGATGCAGAAGCTACCGAGACCTGGTGCAAAATAAGGATCAACGGGGAAAGCTTCAGCTGCAACGGAATGTCCCTTAAAAAGAAGAAAAAGGCCAGTAATCTAATTGTTCGTTTGCGTAACCGACATTACTGATGATATTTTTACAGAAAGATATGAAGAAAAGCTGACGTATTATAATTTAGTACGGAGATTCTTATGATGATTATTAATTCAAATTAAAACTGTTATTTAAAATTAGACAACGGTACGACAGCCATCATCATCACTCAGCCCATGTTTAGAGATGTGAGAGGCGGCGGCCAGTTTTTGTTAAATTGTTTGTATTAATACTATAGTAATAATTTTATAATAATAAAGCAATGTCAATCGAAAGATATTGATGAATAAAAATGTAGGTATATCGAATTAATTTTTCGAAGAGTGAAAATAATGAGTTTACTACAAACATTTGATGACAGTTCATATGATATTTAAGATATAGGTACCTACTTGTTAATTGCGAGATCACATTTTATAATAATAACAATGTATCGCTGTACCAGATTTCATTGTTATTACTATTTTCTCTTTTAAACAAATCAGATGAAACAATTAAAAATATGTATTTACCTAAAAAGAATTTGGTTACTACTAGGATATGAGTCCTGAATATTCTCTGGCCGGGAAAACACGATACCATTACACCATGTTAATCATTTAAGTTTACTAATTTTGGACCTATATAAAACCGTCACACTTTAATGACAGGTATTATTACTTTTTTAGAAAATGTATTGATAACTTTCATCTAAAATAAAATTATTATGCATTTACGTTAACTATTACCTACATTAATTTGAACCCAAATATGTATTTCAGTATGATAAAAAAAAACATGTCTGGTTTTTAAAGTCATTTCGTTTTATACCGGGCTTAATTTTATTTAATTATTTATTTATTTATAATGAATCATACATTTTTAAATAAATAAAAAAATTCCGAATCCAATGATATATGTATATAGCTCAAATTTGTTAAAAAAGTGTTTTAACAGACTTTGAAATTCAGTGACACATATGTAGTCTTTTTAAAATGATCTTATTATTAACCTAATTCTAATTATTTTCATGTAAAAACTCTCAACTTCATATTTGCAATGGATCTCGAAGACCTTCGAGAAATACAGAGAAGGTAATATTTTTTATTGAATAGATAGGTACATTTTTTCTCTCTTTCCAAATAATTCATCTAATTTGTTTTAAATATCATACAACTATCCTTTAAAATTGCAACTTCACAATAAAATGTGTTTATGTTATAATTATTATTCATGTTCGTTTTATTCTGAATTTCGATACTTTTACATGACACAATTAACGGTTAATCGAATAATCAGAATCTTTTATAATTCAGGCTAGTGATCGTCTAATGGCTAACAAGCTTATCGATATACAGAGTGGCCCAAAAAAAGTTTGAATATTTTGTAAAATGTGATAATTACATCAAAATTAGTTTAACTTTATCAACAATAGCTTAAATAGTTTACTAATTTACTTACTTACCTATAATACGTTTTATTTCGACAATTTCCGGTCACCATCTTTGATTATTAATTTTCCCATTGTTTATATTTGCTTTTTCAAATTGTTGCCCAGAATGTCAAAAATCACTGCAGAAAACCGTATTCTGATAAAAAATTTGCGACTTGAAAAACGTTGGGGTGCTAAGAAAATGATCAAAGAGTTTAAAATCAAAGCTTGGAGTATAGCTAGGCATTACAGCAGGACGGAGCTCCTTCTCACACAGCCAGAAATACAATGAACTTTCTTCGTCGTGAGAATGTTAATTTCTTCGAGCCAGGTATGTATGTGGCCACAGAACAGCCCAGATTTAAACCCAGCAGATTATGTAATATGGGGTGTTTTGATAATTTATGATTAACTAAATATTTTGAAAAAAAAATTACATTAAGCATTATAATTAATTATATTATGTTTTGAAATAACTCACGTGTTACGAGATGTTCTCACTTTTTTTGGGCCACTCTGTATATAAATGGTGACGGTGGGAGGGGGAATAATCCCTATACACAATTCAATTTTTCTCTCCTCTTGCACCAAAGCGACCTGATCATGTTGCATTACTTCTTCACAAGACATTCAACACAGATTATCTTGCGATATTATCAAGTATCATTAATTTTGTATGTTATCTATCTCTGATTCTCCACAATTAGCAGATGTCGCTTTAACAACATCACCATGTTCAATTGTAATTATAAGTCAATCAGTGCAAATGCAACCACACACAAGACATTACCCTAATTGTCGTAGCCCGGTCGATTCAGTGACCTAAAAGTTTATTGAATTAAATCGGTGACCAAGTTACTCTCCGACTAGATACCACAAAAGCCATTTATTTTCCGAAATTAGTTTTTGCCTTTCAAAAAAGATTGCGCTGAAATTGATTTCCAGAACCGGCCCGATGCATTGTGGTTTTAATGACGGAGATATTCTCCTCCAATTGGCTCAGTAAGTGAATGATCTAGATTCGAGAGGTCTTGGATATTTTTCCAAATTGATGAATTTTGTTGTTTAATATATATTTTTTGTTCGCCTTTTAATTGACTTAACGGTGAAGAGTAGAAATAATAAAATATTACTTTAAATTTTCAAGACAATCACTTTTCGCTTAATGCGCGTATTCACGGATGAGAGTTGTCTCAGAGACTCGTCTCGAGACAATATAGAACACGAAGCGAGTTATGATTCATCATCGTATGAATTTCGTATACAGAATAGAATGACGCAACTGATACATTTCTACCTTGATCGACAAATCTCTGAGACGAGAGATCAGAGTCTCATCCGTGTACACGCACCATATTAGTATGTATGTCTATTAATAATGGTTTTATTCTGGTACTGACAATGTATGAAAGTGAAACCTGGAGCTGTCAAAATAGGAAAGAAAGTAAATTCAATTATGTCAAAAAATGATCAAATTATGAGTAAAATTAAAGCTAATCTTATAGCACAGTGAACAAGATTTGAAAAGGTAGTATAAGTGGCTTGTGGCTTGGTCATGTGAAACTAATGTATGAGGAGAGGACGGTAAGAAAGACATGGAAATAATGTTGATGACACCAGAAGTAGAGGACATGACCTAGTAAATCAAATACTAGAAGATGGTCCTGTTCCTGTTAGAAGCTTCGACAATAGCAGCGAGATGTATGAATGAGTAATGGCAGTGAGAGTGCAGCGTATACATAGTTTCAAATAATGGGTAACAAGTATGTACAGGGTGTCCTGTAAATAGTGGTCCAACTTACTTACTTTTTTAAATGTCATTTCCAAAACTTAAGAAAATATCGTTTTCTGTTTGTTTTTATTATTTCTGATTAGTTTTTCTATGAGATTATTTTTTAAAAACAGAAATAGTTTTGCCAGGAAAAATGTGAATTCGGACCATTTAACATTTTTGAACAAAGTACTGTGGCGTAAAGAAAAAATATCATGACGTAAGTGCCCATTAGCTTGAAAAATTCTACGTTTAATGCCGAAGGGGGAATTTTGTGAAAAAATTCAAGGTATCTTTTTTTAAATTGCAGGCTTTGCTTCTGGTGCTAACTTGCAATAATACTAAAATGTGCAGTAATTTATAAAGTGCCCATTGTTTTATTAAAATTTTCAAAAAAAAAAATTCATTACATTTACAATATTAAAATATCTCGAAACAGTGTGATATTCATTAGACCTATGATGAGTTATTCTGATAGGGTATGGTCTCAGCTATCGATGGCTTTCGTTTGGACTACTATTTACAGGACACCCTGTATAGAACAGATGTCCTTTTGATTCCATTAAATAATAATAAGTACATTCTTAAGTTTGCGTAATTTTAATACTCATTATTGACTGACACAAAAAACTATTTGATTTATCTGATGACGGAAATTGATTATAAAGCTTTCTATGCAACAAGATCTATGGATATTATAAAATATACACATTTAATTCTAGGTATTTCGTATCTACATATTTGTAGTATTGGATACTTAGCAGGGCCCGCTCTAGCTTTTACATATTTGTACGTCACTCAGGACAAAAATACAAATTGCCGCCCTGTGACATGTTTTAAAAGAATTACCCGTCGAAAAGTAGAAGCCGAAAATTTTTTTGGACCATATTGAAGATATTAGCGGCTTCCAAGGATACTTTTGTCATATCAATAACAACTAGATAGAGATAGTGGCTACTACACAGAACGTAAAATTCGATTAATTGGGTGTTTAACTAATCAATATTTTATCACATTTAAAGACAAAATGCCGCCCTTTAGATTTGCCGCCCCGGACAAATGTCCGGGTTGTCCGCCCATAGTGTGGGCCCTGTACTTAGCTTACCATTATTAAATTGCGGTTTGTCGTGGATTGTGGTCTCGTAAATACAATACTTGTATATTAATTTACAAAGTAGACCAGGCTGTAAAATACATTGCGGGCGTATATACGTCGGACAAGTACAAAAACGCGAATCAAGCATTATATTTAATAACTAGTATAAAGCGTCCGGCTTCGCCGATTATTTATGTGCTAAGTAGTGGCCGCAGCGTGGCCACGATCAGTGGTTCCGTTAAACCTATTTTTTAATGTCGAAATTATAATTGATCAAAAAAGTGGGTATTACCAACAACAGTGTAACTTAACCAATGAACGCAAATAAATACGAAAATTATTGATATACGTAATATGATTTTGAAATTTCCCTAGAATAATATCAAGAATTTATATATATATATATATATATATGTATATCTTAGTGTCTGTCTGTCTATCGGTCTGTTTGCTGTACAATCACTCACACTTTGATCGAACTAAACCATATTCTGTAAAGTTACTCTTCATGACCCCGCGCAGAACAATGGCACTATCACCCTTCATTTGGACTCCCCCCTCGAAATTCGACTCCGTTCGAAATTTTGCATAGTTACTCTTTAGAGTCCTGGGAAAACCAAAAGTACTATTCTGCGACCACCCTAGTCACCCTATCTCTTTTTCCCAGATATTATAATATCGGGAGGTAACGATATGTGTGTATTATATTAAAAATCATTCAAAATTTTTTTGGTTGCTTCTAGGAAAATATGTTCACCTGTACCTCGGGATATCTCTCCCTTTCCCGGCCTAGACCAAATATTGTATGCATCGTTATTACATATTTAGCGCTAAATGTAGGTACGCACTTTCTCTTAAATTCCTACTTTAAATTATAACTTAATCTGAATCCCGGGTAACGCCAGTTCTGAAATATTATATTTCCTCCCAGACAATGAATACCTCTATCGGCAATATATAGTACTTCTATAGCATCGTTATCAGCAGCATAATCTATGTCCATGCCTAATGCACGTCGCAGAAGCGCTTCATCAAAACTATTATTTAATACCGAAAATGTTTTAAACCTCTATCTATCGTTTTGGAAGAGACCTACTGAAATAAACTATGAATGCGGGAATATAGAGAAAAATAACATTTTTCATACTTAAATATGTTCTAAAAAAGTTACACATTTCCCATGTAAATGAAACATAAAATTAGAAAGCTGCACAGAAACAAAAAAAAAAAACTAAACATTGTATTGTATAATGTCAAGCGGTAGTCAGCAGCACTCTTCTCTCTCGAATGTTCCGCTCATTGTTTACGAGTGCCGTTAATTAAAAATGCGTAATTTAAACGATTAATGCGGTAAAATGATGCATCTATTATTGAGTGTTTTGTATGAAATTATTTCGGGACTGGAAGAAACAAACGACGCATGCGGGAAAACGATTATTCGAGGAACGATCGATTGAGATTACACTGTATACCAAAATGAGTTTTCTTCGAGCTCCAATCATTTCTTATTTCCGGAAGTGGTTTAGGCAATGAAATTGATGACAGGTCAGGCTTTTTATTAGAGATGTTATTTTTTCCTTTGACAATGCCAGTTTTGTTATTTGTACTTGCTGCTCAGTGCGTAACCATCGTTGTTACTACTGTCTCATGTCGCGCGTCACATCTCATAACTTCATATCATTATGTATTGTATTATATCACGATCTTTGTACGTCGAGTACCAAGTGTTAATTTAAGTAAAGGTGAACTATTTTTGGCAACAAACAAATTGAACTGATATTTAAACAAGGTAAATACAATTAGATATGTTACATAAAAACGCATTTTTTTATATACAGATATGTTAAATGACAAGACGCACAAGGATAATATATCAGTAGAACCCCGATTATTCAGAGACCGGTCATCCCGACATATCAACAACAACTGACAGTGCAATGTCAAAACTATAAAATCTTCCACACTATTTAACACTACACCACAATCTAGGTAGATGTAAATAAATTATTTCAATTTTATAATTAAATTTAGAAATGAAAATAATACAACATCTGTTATAATTATAAATCAGAATATATAAATAATATATATATATTATTTTCGAAAATAATGCGCTATTGGGACGTCATCTGTTTTTAGATTTTCGAGATTCTGCAATATTTGTTCTCATTTCGAACGAAGGTCGCAGCGTCCCAGACAGATCTGGGAGTTTATTATGTTAACCCTATAAATGGCATGAATGTGTTAACACGCCAAATTTTGTATGTCACGCCAAGCCATAAGCATGGTAACACACACTTTTGGACCTTGCAAGGATTAAAGTCATATTTTTAAGTCATTTTGCCATCTGTGAACGACAGGTCTCAGCTTTTGATGGATAAGTCAAGACCCTTAAAGCCTAATATTACCCACGTGGTGTATTCCATTTCAAATAGAGTTGGAAGTTAAATGGTTAAATAGTTAGAATTATCAGTTTGTAATAATTGTTTAGATTATGTAGGCTTTGTAAATTAAATAAATCAATGCAACAGACATTATATTAATATTTTACAGATCCAAATTAGTGATAGATATCTATATTAATGATAAATTCATGTTTGTCTATAAGAAATCAAACTCTTTTAGTTTTTGTGTAACAGTGTGGTATTTTCACACACGCTTTGAACATTTTCGTCTCTGAATTGATATATATATAAAATATTGTAAAAGTATCTGTTGAGCAGTCTGTATAAACTCACCGATCGGCGTTTCCGGCCCTTCCTTCAGTCTTATAACGATTTCTGTCTGCCCGTCGATGAGAAACCTCGGCGGCTTGTTGGTCGCGGTCGCGGCGGACACGACGCTCAGCACGGCGCACGCCATCAGCACCCGGCTGCTCAGCAAAGCACTTCCCCATGCCGACAATCTACGGTTCACTGCAGTCTCATTTAACAATAACAATAAATTAAAACTAAACTTATTCTTCGTCTGATTGAGCATTATTTTGCGTTGCTCGTGACCTGAAGGGAACGGTTCCTGAACATGTTGAGATTTTCCACGCAACTTTAACCTGACCTTAGCGACCGCACCGACAGCCGTCAGAACCGTCGTACCTTCGTGCAGGTTCATCGTCACACTTCATCACGCGCGGTATCAGCTCAGATCGTCGAGATTTCTTTTCCTCGATGCATTGTCTGACAGGCAGATCGGTGCGACGCTCCTCCGGCGGTGCGCCCCTGTTGCTCGATATTATTTCCCATATTTAATGGTCGGCGCGAACAATGTGGAAAGTTACATATAAGTCATTCGGTAATTGGCGTATGTCATGGCTGCGTGGAAGACAATTGAGATGAAAGTTGTTGTCGGGTGATGCTCGCCAGAACTATGAACCGGAGTGCGGTGATACCTGGAACAATGAGATGGAAATAGATTAGTAATCACTTCTTGCACTTTGTAGATAAAAATATAATTCTCACGTGTCGTGATGCGCGGTATCGCGCTGTATTGGGGTCATTCGTGTCACGAACGCAGTAGATTGATTGTTCAAATAAAAACATAACCAACTTCTAACCACCCACACCCCGATTATTTATTTTATACCCTAACGATATATTTAAACTCAAATTACATGGTAAGACGATACAGTGCTACTAATTAATAAAAAAACTTGAACTGATATATATCCATATGAGGATATATAAAAGTGGACGGATGATAAACTACTATCAATTAATACTGATCAAACATACTTTCTACGATTTGCTATTCAACAGAAAGATAACATTGAAATAAATATTAAGATTCACACCAAATCCTGTACTCAAGAAGACTCTTATGAGCAATGTTCGTCAATTGAAGAAAAATACTGTATCAAGTACATAAGAATCATAATAGATAACAGACTCAAATGGATAGAAGATATTACTAATCATACAAACAAAATAAGGAAAACTGCCTACATATTTTTAAAACTCAGAAACATCTTATCACTTACAAATCTGAAAATAATATATTGAGCGTTTGTACAGTCACATTCGCAATACGGTATTATTGGATGGGGAGATGCATATAAAACTTCAATGTCACAATTAGAAATCACTCAAAAAATGATAATATAAATTATTCTAAAAAAAAGATTATATAAGTATAGAACTCTTCACAGATTTCAAAGTACCAAAAATAATAGACATATATTAATAAAAAATCAATAATCCAAATTTTCAAAATTAAAAATCAATTAAATTTTAGAAGCGAATTCCGAACTACAAGATTTAGAGACCAAATTGATATACCAAAACTAAAATATATCGCAATCCTAAATCACTTTATTTATCAAGGTATCAAATTTTTTAACAATCTCCCCATCACAATTAGAAAAATCACAGACTACTATAAATTTGTATCTTGAGATGAACGCTCAGAACTTGAATGAAAATGTAAATTCTCATATATACTCCTTCTCTATACACGAGTCTTACTCTCATAGAAAAGAAATAAATGTTAAAATAAATATATATATATCCTACTGAATATTATAAAAATGTATTATATTTTCTAATATTAAAATAAAAAATAAACATGTGCATAAAAAATATTTTGTGTAATTTTAAGAAACAATGCTATTATTTGTGCGCTGAGAAAGATAAACAGAAAAATGTTACCTCTGTAATACATGTAAGGCTACTGGTAGGATTATATGAGTGTTCTGTAACTCTATACTAGAGATATGCTAGAGATCTCCTGGGTTGACCACATTACTAAGTCAAGATAACTAATACCAAATCAACGAAAGCTTTATAAATACTAATTAAATGTATTAATTAGAAAGATATATATATATAAAATCAATTTTATCGAAAAATATTGTTCTTGCGCTACCGGGATATGAACTTGAATCTCTTTTCCAATCCGGGGAAGGTGCATTACTACGGCGACAGCACTATTTGTCGTCAATAGTACTGTTGCTGTAGCATAGTTGGTAATGCAGCTTTCCCGGATTGGAAAAGAGATTCAGGTTCATATCCCGGTAGCGCAAGAACAATATTTTTCGATAAAATTGCTTTTACATGTATATCTTTCTAATTAATACATTTAATTAGTATTTTGAATATCGCAGACCTTTATTCTGAATAATTACAACTTCACAATAAGAATGTGTTCTTCTTAGTAATGAAAGCTTTATACTTTAGACACAGAGGCGCACATAGACAGTGATTATATTGACTGTGTTACCTTGGAAAGTGATTCAAAATTCACAATTTTTATGATTTTAAACAGGATAAATCAACACGTCTAGTGCTACATGGTCGCCAACCATCGATAGATGGCGGTACAATAAGAAGTCTAGTCAAAAATGCCAAGTCGTGTGCGCGCGCACACCCGCACACATCACGTAGATTATTATGAAAGCTATCTGTTACATATTTTGCTCAGTTTTATTGTAGGTCTATGAAAAAAATATAGTCATCCAACATCCCCGAAAATCTCATCTACACCGTGTTTGGACCAAATTTGGATAGACCGTTACTCTTTACGGCTTATGCAAAATAAAGACACTCCTCACCATCACCTAACCAAACCTAACCTATCTTTGAGTAGCTTGTTGATCTAGTGGTTAAGTGATCTAGTGTTCGGGGGTTCGCGTCTCGATCCAGGAGACCAGAAAGTTAGTCCTATTTTCATAGTATAAGTGTTCAGCTCAAAATAGTAAGAATATTGATGTGACATGTATTCCGTGTACGCATCTATTTAAAAAAAAACTTAACCCCCTCCCTGGCAGCGTTGATATAAATATGTATTACATTGAATTTTTGTTCGAAAATTTTGAATAATTTCGAAAACAAATCAATAAATTTAATATGATAAAAAAATACTTTTATAACACACAAAACTTAATGTATCTAATTTAATTTGTAACTAAATCTGAATACCGGACCGCTAGTACTTACCTATTATATATTTCGGAATTTCAAATAAATATTACTTTAAAAAAAACGTACCTTCGTGTATACCTATAATATAATATTCATATATGTATATAATATATTTTTCATTCTGCCTATACTTCAAAACATTCCGTATTATTTTCTTAATGTGTATATATTTTCATATATTAAATAAATATAAATATAATAACCAAGAAAAACATAAATTTTATCTACATTGGATCGATTTTATAATTAAATGATAAATATTGGTGAAGTTTTAGAACAGTCGATCATACCGTTTCTTGATAGTTAAACGAAAGTAATTTAGTCACTGAAAAAAACAAGAGAAAAATCTACCTTTCATGAACGGGACATGAACCTTTTTATTACTGGTGGAATACTCTCTCAGTTGAGCTATAATCAGCCTTGTTAATCACTAATAATTACATGGATGAGAATCGCACAAGACAGGGAGCGCCACGGAGCGAGGCCATGGTTAGTGACAGGATTTTTTTTTTTAAATCGTTGTTACTGGCAAACTTTGTAATGTAACAAGCTTAAATTATTAACTGTTTGTTTTTATTTAACTGAATTTATAAATATTTTATTCGAACCAGAGAAACATGTAGGAGTGGTATAATAAATGTGTCTGAGACGTGTAACGCGTTTTTTTTCCAAGTATGTACTAGAATTACAAGTATTTAAGAAAATTCGTTTTAAATTTTTAAAATATGCTATTAGGATAGAGACAATGTTATTCGCAAAAGTTATTAAAAGCTTGAAGCTCGTTACTCATTCGGAAGATGCTAATTTCGCATAATTTATTAAAATAGTTTCTACTGGGCGAGTTCATTATAAAATAATAAATAAAACATGTGATCATGGAGCATGAGAAAATATTTTTTTACATATACATACACACCTTACACAAAATAGTAACGGTAGGTTCTGTAAAGTAATAATTTGGTGTTCAGACGTTATCAGAGCACGGTACAAAATGTAGAAGATAAACTTTAAGGATATTTTAAAACTGTTATTATTCCAGTGGCCTACTGTGTGTCACGCGTAGAGAAATTTGAAAGAAAACTAATGCACTATGTTGAAGTGAAATGTCAATTTCTTTTGAAATATAAAATACAGGTGAAAAGTGTTTTTTTTTGTACTGTAGGTAGGTCAGGCCATAAATTCGAGCGTATTTTTGAGAAATTTAAAAATAATCCAAATAAAACAATTTTTATTTTTTTAATCGATACTATATATTTTTCTTCATTATCAACAATTTGTTGCCATTTTATGCATATTTTTTTAATTATATTTGTGGTTGTGATGGAAAAAAATCGGAATTAGGATTTTTGACATCAACTAACTAACTAATTTACCATCACGCCGTTTCACCACGATAGAGCGCCACACTCTTCTGTCCCGACACACAGTTCTCGCCTCATAAACATTCATACATCTCTTCATACAAGCATTATTGAGGTTTCTAACAGGACCATCCTCCAGTATCTGGTTTACCTGGTCGTGTCATGTCTTTCGCGGACGTTCTATATTTCTGGTGCCATCATATCTTCCTTACCATTCTCTCCTTATTCATCCGTTCCATATGACCAAACCACCTTAATGATCCTTTCTCAATTTTTCTCATTGTACTAAGATCGCGCTTAACATTCTTTCCTTCTTTTTGACATCATCTTTATTTTAATTTTTTTTCCCGATATAAAATTCAGAAGAGCTAAAATTAAGAAGAGATATCACCCCTAATAAATGAAAATTATACAATTTTTAGCAGTCCTTACACTAATGACATTTTCACTATGAACATTGTTGATTTTCTCTGCCGCTAAACTTGCATTTTCACCACTTAAAAATAAAATGTATAGAATATTCCGTTTGTATTGTGTATCGATATTAATTTTCCAAGGGCTTTTTTTACGTCCGATATTCACAAAAACCGTCGACAAATTGAAACAGGTTACAACTTGTTTACAAGTTTGCTGTTCAACGAAATGAGCCATAGCGAAACATGTCCATGATGTAAATACGCACGAACTTTTATATAGGTAAGTAGAAATCAAATAATTTTTATTCATACCTTATTCTTATTCTTTATTTTGTTATCTTATGAAACTCGGAAATCCATGAACGCAGTCATTACGGAGCGCCATCAATTCTTTTGACATTGTGTAGAGATTCCAATCCGAATATTCGATACTCGAATATTTGTGAAGCTATTCGAATAGTATTCCTATTATTTCTAATATGGAATCTAATCTGGAATATTAAACAATTCTCAGGATTCTGATTCGGACATGGAAGAGACACATGTTGCTTGTTGACGTCCGAATTGCAGACTGAATTAAGAAGAACCATTTTATCCCTCGTAGAAAGTACAAATGTTTGTTCAAATAATCTAAAAAAAGATTTTAGATATTTGGACAATTTAAAAAAAAAAAGACAAACGTTAGACCTACTATTTAAAACACTTTTTAGAGCGGGTATTTTCAACTGCAGCGACGATAAAAACAAAATTAAATTTATAATACGAAACGTTCAATGCGTTGTTATTTAAAAAAAATGAATTATTAAAACAAAAATAAATAAACAGTTTATGGTAAATTAACTCGTTTTTTTATAAATTTTGATGTACTTACGTATAATACGATTTATTTTAAATATTCAATATTAGTTTCATACTGTTGTCATTATCATTTTTAGTTTTACTATTCGATATTCGAATAGTTGATGATGTTGAATAATTGGAATATCTAATTGTGGTCCAGTGTTCCATTACTCACCTGTATACGTCTCGGTCTTGGTCCTGTTGGCTCGTAAACCTGGCCGTAAACCTTGCGCAATACTTTATGCGCTTGCGCTAAATGCTGCTATACTACATAGGTTGGTAGTTATTTAAATTATGTTTTTCCATAAAAACCGTCCTATTCACGTCTTTCATCCCCGACCTAGGGCGGTTTTCGAATACTAGTTAGTGATAACTATATAAAATAACTAGGTAAAACGGTATCATATTTTTGAATTAATTCTGGCTTCTCCTAGCGTATATTACCTATCAAAGGTATTTGAGATTTGTCGCAAAATAAAGTTGATTGCTTTATATAAATGATAAATAACAGATGTATCAATTGATGTGGCCAAACTGTACAACGCGTGTCATGAAAGTGTAAACTAATACATCATTCAGTAAGCACATCACGTACTAGGCGTTCTACTTGCGTCGAGGAAAACTGGATTACAGTGAAGTAAGTAATTAATCCATCTACCTAATTTACTTATACGGCGTATCAAGCTAATCATAGCGAATACGGTTAGAGCTTAAAATGCGTACAACGACTGCGCAGTGAACTAATATGGATCAGAGATGACCCGAATATATAAATTGTAAAAATATACGAACCGTATTATTTAATTTATACCTTAAACGTAATTAAAAAATCTTGAGCGCGTAACGCTGTTAAGAATCTCAAAACAAAGTGTTTTATTATCTCAGGTGCTCATGAGTTCATTGACGGTACCTACTAAAACGCGAAATATTATCTTTTAGGTACATTATAATAATGTGATCCAAAACACGTGAACTTGAGTGTGGTTACCGTATTTTTGTGTATTCTTGAATAAAACTGATTATACAGATTTTTGAAGAGTTGCTAATTTATTTAGTAAAACACAGCAATTAGGGCGTTTTTGTTTATGTATTAAATACATTATTACAACGTGATTTCCCGTCATTGTTGGTGAGTAATTTTTGGTTTATAAATATCCTTCAGCGATGTAGACGTATTCATATTAATGTTCTCGGCTCTAGTACAAAAATAAAAACATCTCCAAATGTATATTGGTTTTATCTACAACGGTTTATTTGTTGATCTGAATGTTCAGAATGCTTCTACCGTATAACGAGTATTTGTTGTTTCTTGAGATGGTAGTATTTGATTATTAAATTATTTAATTATGTGCATAATAATTTTAGTCATAATTCATAATTAATTTATTATAAAAGTTGCACGAAAATAATGCTTCTCGATATGGACCTTGATCTGCATATATACATATAATGGGCACGCAACCGATACAGTAAATAATAAAGTTGCATCAATGTGTCCAAAATTTAATAAAAATGAATTGATAATTCTGGCGTCTGCTATCAGTTTACTCAAAGGTATTTGAGATTCTGTAAAAATAAGATAGATGGCTCTGTCAAATGATGGAACAATTAAATGTATTAATATCAAAAAGAAGGTAACATATAGGGTCGAAAATTGTCGCTAAAAATGTTGTCGCTGTAGCTTAGTTGGATAAAGCACCTTCCCCGGTTAGGAAAGAGATCCAGGTTCGAATCCCGGTGGCGCAACAACAATATTTTTCGATAAAATTGATTTTATATGTATATCTTTATAATTAATATATTTAATTCATATTTAAAAAATATATATTTAAAAAACGATTGTACAGCCACCTGTCAGGACATCGGAAAGTTATGTGCTGCATAAATCACAGGACAGAAAAAGACATTACAAAATCACGTGATCAAGTTCATTAAGAGTCGCCGCATTCAGTAAAAAATTAATCATTAGCATATTATGCGCACAAAAAGACGAGAATATTCTCCATACGCGGAAAAAGCGCTGGAAAACGAATTCAATCATTTAAAAACCCGCGGCGTCCGACGTCCGCGCATGCGCATTCACCGGCGCGCCAAGGGCAGCGATGCGTTGAATTTTCGCCAAGATCCGACAGTATTATAGCGTTGGGTCGCGATGCGCTGTTGCGACCACCGGCCGAAAACAATCGGGGCGATTGACCGCCGCTGGGGGCGGGGCGGTGCATCGCCAAGTAGGCAACCGCTACGGTACCAGGACACGGATGGGAGATTCGGACAGCGGACATTTTGAACACTCTCCGGAACACCCTGCGCCTGCGCGATCTCGATATCGGCACGGTCCGGTGTGGAAGATCACGTGACCCAGATGAAAATAAAATGTGTCACTCCCGTTAATGAAAGCGAACGATCATTTCCCTGCCACAATTTGATTTTAATTTCTTGTCAATGTATAGTTGCCAACCAATGTATAGTTCCACCGATGAGATTTTTATGAAATATATTTGAGACACAGATTGTGCTCCCATGAGATTCTTCGGAGACAACTCTTGGCGTTCTTAGTTCAGAGATTCGCCGTCTCGCGCCTCACTTTATGCATAATACGTAGATAGGTACGTAAAATGTTAAGTGTCAGCCTATTAACCATTGACGTTCCGTTTGTCAGTTGGGTGAATTTGAATTTTTCAACAGCAGCTAAATGGTTGCAATTTAACCCTTCGCTAGCCTTTCAGTAACACAGGTCTACCTTTTGAAATATTTATAAATACCCACAATACAAAATTCATACATGTACTAAATGTACGACATTAACTATTCCAAAGAATTTTATTTTATTTTTAAATACTTAAAAAACTCTAATGGCGTACGGTAACACGAGTTGACAGCATAACTGCATATATGTGATTTCTATCATGGTTTGGTAAAGGTTAATAATACCTTTTAATAATTAATAATTGTAGGTATCCACGGTTCTAGGGGACGTTTGTGGGTGTGATGTGTTAAATCGCACGTTGTATGCACGGGTTTGAGTTTATGTATATTTCTATCAATTTCAAGTTGATCTCAGAGTTTAAAAATGTAAAAGGTTTAATGTAAAAGGGACTACACGCATATTTTATTAATTTTTTATATACAAAAAATAAGTTATGATAAGAGAATAAGGAATATAGAAATTTGCCTAATTAATTCTGTAAAACAACGTCTAAATTTCTAACATTAATTGACATTGTTATTTAAATATAAAGAAAAATTTAAGCTGTTATAATTTTCACAACTAAACTTTGTACTACACACACGTTGGGTTATTGTCACTATTATAGTTTCGAGAGGTACAGTCCCTCTCATCATTAGGCGATAACTAAATTCAATACGGTATTGTAGGAAGTATTGTATTGAAAGAGGAAGGAGTTTCGGTCGTTAACGGGAATATGGACAGTAAAGGTGAAGTGTTAGGGAATGTTATGTTGTAATTAGTGTTTTCTCCAAATTTACATTCTTTTGTATTTCAACGGTTTCTCAATTGTTCATTATTAATCTTTTATAAGGTACCGAGTGGAGAAGCTATAGTTTATGACTATTAAAAGAATGGTTTGCTTCAATTATATGTTTAGAAAATTCCGAGAAGTTGTTATTTTTTATGCAGCGGCGATGTTCCTTTATTCTCGTATTTAGATTTCTCGCGGTTTGACCAAAATATTTTTTATCACAATCTCCAGAAGTTATTTCCTATATTCCGTTTTTTTCTAATATATTTATTTTTTGTTTTTGAATTGAGTAGAATTTTGCCGATGTTTCTAAACTATATGGGCCAAAAAAAGTGAGAAAATTTCGTTAAATGTGATATAATTACATCAAAATTAGTTTAATTATATTACGTTTTATTTCGACAATTTCCGGTCACCATCTTTGATTATTAATTTTCACATTGTTTATATTTGTTTTTTTCAAATTACTAATGACAAAAATTACTGCAGAAGACCGTATTCTGATCAAAAATTTGCGAATTAAAAATGTTGGGGTGCTAGGAAAATGATCAAAGAGTTTCAAAACAAAGCCTGGAAGTATAGCTTGATATTACAGCATAACTGGACATTACAGCAGGACGGAGCTCCATCTCACACAGCCAGAAATACCATAAACTTTCTTCGTCGTGAGAATGTTAATTTCATCGAGCCAGGCATGGCCACCGAACACGCCCAGTAGATTATGCAATATGGGTTAAATTTTTCTTTATATTTAAATAATAATTTATAATATCAGTTTCTAGATTAAACTAAGTTGTTGAAACTCAATAATATTTTTTTTTTATATGTATTAATATGTTCTATTAATTTATAAAATATCTTGAAAACATATAGTTTTATTTTTTAATAACATGTTTGTTATCGTAATTTATAATAACACGCATTAGTACTGATTGATTAATATATTATTGAATTAATATACCCGGGATATAATACAATTATACGGTAGATTGCAGCGTTTTATGAAAAAATCAGAATAAGTGATATTTGAGAAGAGAATTTAATTTATTTTTTTAGTCGCTAGAACCTCTATTGCGTATACAGAGTAAAAGCTGTGCGAAATTTTTATTATATCAACTTGACGAAGACTGTACTGTACAAGAACTGTATTATTAATTTACATGAGATTTAATGTTTGTATAGATGTGTGTGTATGTGTGTGAGCGCCGCACCGCCGGTGCGGGATGTGTACCTGCGCGTGTGCGGGGATAAATAGGGGACGCGGTCTCTTTCTGCGTTATCGTAGACTTCGATATGAGTTATATACCTTGTACCTTCATTGTATTATTCTTTCTATTACGAGTTTCTATTGGACAACCATCAATCCAACTACGAGGTGTACAACTGTGTAAAATATATTATGTTAAATATTACGTACTTACTATGCAAGTATTACATTTAACACGATATATTTGATAGAAATTGTATTACAAAATTGACTGTGGTTAGGAAATTGGAAGACAAACCCATCAAGCTAAACTTGACATAAATTATTATCCGAGAATATGGAAGGCAGAGATATCAATCAAGTAATCAAAATAATGTTGGTTCATACTTTTGTCTTCCAATTTTAGCGACAAGCGGAAAATAAACGTCTTTGAAATAAACCACTGGAGAAGGATGTTACGTATCCCGTAGACAGCACGACGCACGAATGTCTCAATCCAACAACAAATCCAACCACGGTGAATGTAGTATGCAAAAGATTATTCCGTAAGTCGGATTAGTTACCGGTTTAAAATATAGGAAGCCAAAAATTAAAAGTAAACGATGGCTTTTAAATGTGTATATCATAAGTGAGTATTAGAGACGTAATATTTGGTTTAATTCAATAATTAAGTGATAAAACCACTTCTAAAATCATTACTTGAACACCGCAAAGAAAGAAAATTAATTTTGGTTGTAGCATAACATATTATATTATTATTGTATTGTATCGTATAGTATTGTAGTCTATTCGGGTAACGGGGCGAGGATTGGAAAGAGGGGGGAGTTTTGGTCGTTAACGGAAATATGCACAGTAAAGGTGAAGTGTTAGGGAATGTTATGTTGTAATTAGTGTTTTCTCCAAATTTAAATACTTTAATATTTCAATGGTTTCTCAACAGTACCGAGTGGAGAGGTTTTAGTTTATAACTATTGAAAGAGTGGCTTGCTTCAATTATGTGGTTAGAAAATTCCGAGAAGTTGTTATTTTTTAGGCAGCGGCCGATGTTCCTTTATTCTCGTATTTAGATTTCTCGCGGTTTGACCAATATATTTTTTATCACAATCTCCAGAAGTTATTTCCTATATTCCGCTTTTTTCTAACATATTTATTTTTTGTTTTTGAATTGAGTAGAATTTATTGTACAGAAATTATAGTAGTAAAACAGTCAAGAGGCAGTACAGGTGTCGGATCGGTAAATTGAAAATAGCCGTCATTACCGTTTGATAGGTGACTCGATGAAAGTATGACCAAGGCAACCACTCATTCAGTGTGCACTTTCATTTTTCTAGTTTGAAATTAGAGAAATTCTACACGAATTACATATTTAATATAATATAATTTTGTGTTCTTGCTTAAGTGTCACCTAAATACTAAATTACGTTATTTGTTACGTAAATCTTGTTAGATGGGACAGTTATGATATATAGAGATGACGATAAAAATGTTAGTTTTCTCGCATTCGAGACAAGTGTCAAAAATAACTCGTATCGTTTCACGTTTTTTCATATTAATATTGTGGAATGAAATAACATGTTTGTTGTATAATAAAATTAATCCATCGAAAATTAAATAATTTATTTCATATATGTAAAAATACTTTGGAATCAATCAAAGTATCTACATATATTTAGATGGTCGCTTAAATCAACGTTGTAAATTAAAAAATATGATTAAAATATTATAAAAATTAAAAATTGTGATTTTATTTAATATTATCGCTTTAAAACACCACGTTGCCGTTTTGCGAGCTGTTTGTTTCATAATTACGTGGTATTTTGCTATGTTTAAAAGACAGCGGTGTTACATATATATGGAATATTCAATTGCAATTTACCTACAAAATAATGTACAAAAAATGCTTACTTTGTTCAAGAAAACGTTGTTTTCCCTTAAAATCAGTAAAAAAATATATCTAATATATGAAATGAAATGAGCGCAAATTTGACATAAATCATGCCGCTCGGGAGCTGTCACCGTTATGAACCACATGAAGTACCGCATGAAGTTTCATTAAAAAAAATCTACCCATTTTACACTATATGTGATGATGAATATTGCTAGTATATAGGTTAACACACCTAATATTATTTGCCTTCAGAGAATAATTGCTGGTTTTTTGTTTGTCCAGCTATTTATAAGTTCTTAAAGAGCAAAGTTAAGTATACTGCGCCAGCGCGATCATGTGTATTTTGAAGATGTATCCTCATTTCGCCGGACGCGGTCTGGACTGTAGTGAAAAATTTAATTCGGAAAGGTACACACAAAAGGGGTCACGTGAATAGTTAATTAGTTAAGTCGACAAAAAATAAATCTTCAAACTATAGAAAGAGCCAGATATGGACATGGATATATCTATATACGACACAACTATATCAGTCTGTTCAGTGTGTATGACTTGTTTTCTACCCAAACATAATTAAGTTTAAAGATATATCTTGTATTAGCGAACATTGCTTAACTGTTTGTCTTGTAATTAAAAAATATAGTTTATCCTGATGACAATACATATTTATGATTTCTTATTGTTGAGAGAAGAGATTGGACTAAAAACCCAACTAAGCAGCCGCGAAACAGGCGTAAATTGTATACAATAAGTAGCAATTATATAGGATGATTCAAACTCAACCATTATTTTAAATATGACTTTCAAGGTTACAAGGTTAGGTTGTAATATCTGTCAAATAAAAACTACATCATTAACGAAAATGAGTCGACGTATGATTGAGCAGCGCATTGTGAAAATTCACAACAAAAATGGTAAAAAAGTGCTTTTGGTTGATGTCTATGTTCAGCAGGATTGGGCTACGTGCTACACATGCTGGGAATCAGTCGAGTTATTATATCAGGAATTTCCTGGACACAAAATTTCTCGTTTCGGAGACATCAATTGGCCGCCCAGATCGTGCTGTTTAACGGTTCTGGACTTTTTCTCTCTGAGGTTATGCGAAACCCAAGACTTTCGTTAATGCTTCAGAAATGATCCAAATACTTAAAACTGCTTTGTTGTAATAGGATCTCAATTATGCAAATTATAATTTTGATAACTGGTGAGTTTAGACCCACTTGAATCCCAGTGGTGAGTTTGAAGTTTGCAGATTTGGAGTTAGAGTGAATTTCGCTTGTATTTCCGACCAATCGCCGGCGAATATCAGAGAAAATAATGAACGTACTTATAAAAATTAAGAAAGAATACCAATTCAGTACTTACATACTTAACATTTGAGTAAATATAATTTATTAATGTTTGATAATAATATGAGTACCTAAGTATTATAGGTAGGAATCGATATTGACTAAATATACGACAGGAAATGAGATTGGTCTGATATTAGTGATTAGTGGTCAGTGGTCCCACTGTAACAGGTGGAAATTGTGGAACCAGTGATGAATTCACGGGCCGCTGACCTTTATATTTTTCGAAATGTACTTAGGTAGGTGCCTAAATATCGCGTGCACCACTCTGTCCAGCTGATTACAATAATGTGAATCTTTGACATCAAATACCTGCGTATTTGAAAAAAACACAACTAATTATAATATTTCATTACAATCTCTGAAGGTCTTATCCTATCTGAACGTGCGTGTTACAACAATAAACAAATTAGAATTTGTAATTAACTGCATACAATTAACACAGATGGCTAACTGATTATTTTAATTTTTTTGTAGTTCTGTAGACAAACATTACATAAATGTAATTTTAAACTGTGAAAATGAAATATGATATTAGGAATATAAATACAAGAAACAAGTAACTAATTAACTTAACATCACGTTAGAGATCATCAGGATAGAGGGCCACACTCTTCTGTTCTGACACACAATTCTCGCCTCATCCACATCCATATATCTTTTCATACAAGCTCGCCGATTGTCGAGACTTCTAACAGAACTAACCTCCAGTATCTGGTTTACCTGATGCCATCAACACTTGCGTCATATATCTTTCTTACCATTCTCTCCTCATTTATCCGTTACATGTGACCAAACCACCTAAGTGATACTTTCTTAATTTGACTCATTATACTAACATCAGTTTTACATTCTGTCCTTATTTCTTCATTATTTACTCTGTCATAAATAGATTTGCCACATATACTCCTATGTGATCTAATTTCCACTGCATTCAGTCTAATTTCGTTCCTCTTCTGTAATACAAAGTAAGTAGGCACGTGAAATATCGGCAAAATTTTCATGACCGGTCGTGCATTAAACTTTTTAGGAACATTTTGCAACATATTTTGCAGGAATAATAATTATTGTGAAAAGCGTAACGGTTATGGACTTTGCAAATTTAGGTAAAGCCTTTCTATTCTTAACGGATAAGGTATTATTAATTTTCAGTTAAAATTAGCATTCATTGACCCCCGAAATGATGACCTATTAAGAAATGAAAGGAATCTCGGACATTTCCGGGCATTTTTAAGGTGTGGGTCCCTCACTGGGGGTTGCTAGGATGGCGATGCCAGGAAGAGCAGTGGCTAGAGAGTCCTAACGGAACATTCTACTGGCTCTCCCTTGCACCTCTTGTGACCTGGACAGGGTAAATTTCTGCCGGACTGTGACCGAGTTCTGCGACTGCAACACATAAATGTGACGTCTACCCTCCCCTTTTGGGGGTATATGATTTAAATAGCTTCTTTCTGGCTGCCTTCTGAATTTAATGTAATAACTAGTCTTACGTCAAATTGTACAGGTATGGCTCTGGTGCGATGATACCGGAGCCAACCTATGATGGTATTATGATAATAATGCAATAAAATAAAATAAATATGTAATTATGACGAATCTAAACGAGAGTAAACAACTCTCAAAACGCTTCGGATAGGGTGTAAATAAATTTAAAAAAAAAAAAAATCATTGACCTTACACACCTTGCTATGTCATACTAAATATATTTATTTGCATGCAATCTCATTTTACGTTTTTTTAGTGTCCGTGTTTCGTGAGAGAGAGAGAGAGAGAGAGAGAGAGAGAGAGAGCATTGCTCTAGCGGTAAGGTACTCGCTTTGTGATTCGATGCTGAAACATTAAAGTGACATGTGTTCCGTGTGTGCGTATTTATTTAAAAATATTAAATTGATTTTAAAAACCGATCAGGGAGTCGATCGCAAAGCCGCTATAGCGAATAGGGAGGCCGTAATGGGAGAGCACGGTGATAATGTGAAGGGGGCCGCTATAGCGAGTTTCCGTTAACCGAATTATTATACGAGGCACGCCTGAGTGTATTTTCCATAACATGACGTGAAAAGCGGTGGATTTATGTAGATATTATGTATGTAGTTATAAATAGTCGCCCAGCGTGTAAGAGAGTGCTAGTCTTACTAATCCTCAGATAAATTAAATTCAATTATATTTTTTTAATCATAACCCTGGCGGAGTACCGCGCCGCGAAGGAATTGCGATGGTGCGATGGAACTTCGTGGAACAATGCCGAGGGATCGCGTTATGGTTTACTTTGGGAAACGGATTTTGTCCCACTTACCTACAGCCGAGAAGCTCGCAGTTCTCAGGCAAAACGAACTATTAGATTACATTTTTTAATTGTTTTGAGACACAAATGAGTTAAATCCAAACATTGAAGAATGTTCTTTATTGTCGCATCTGGCGGCAGTCGTGAGATATTAGTTTGAGTATTCATCATGTATTTGTAGTAAATGTAGAACATGTATGGGTACACTTACTAGTCATGCACTTGCCTGAGATTTTTGCAAAAGAATTGTTACGAACGTGCTTAAACATTATCTGAGAACGGATGCACCAAAAATAAACTGAGCATTGCGTTTGCCACGCCAACGGCCAAATTAGCAACACGTGCACGATGTACGAGGTTTGATCAAAAACTACGCGGGATTTTTGATTTTCGCGGACTTTATATTTTTTTTACTATGCACCTGACGTATCTTGACATTGGTAGCCATATTGTTTGCTGTCGAAAAGGTTACACGTGTTTTGATGTGCACGGCGATTTTTACTTATGGAAAAAATGGAACAAAGAATTTACATTAAATTTTGCTTTAGGAATGGAATAAAGTGCAGCACCGTTTTGGAAATGTTGAATGTTGCTTTTAGTGAGTCTTCTACGAATAAAACAAACGTTAAGCCATAAAGACGTTGAAGATAACGATCGTCCTGGACGCCCCGGCATATCAACAACCGATGAGAACGTCGAAAAAGTGAAGAAAATGAAAATGGACATTCACTGAACCACTATCGGAGAGATTGCTGATGATGTTGGCATATCATTAGGCAATTTAAGCAAAGGCTAAGTATTTTTTTCGAATGTTTTGGGCATGAAAGGTGTGGCAGCAAAATTTATTCCGAAATTGTTGAATTTCGACTAAAAGCAATGCTGAATGAACATTGCTCAGAAGTTACTGAATGAAGTCAACGACGATCCAGAACTGCTTAAACTGGTGATGAAATATGGGTTTATGAATATGACGTCGAAGGCGTAGGCCCTAATCGTCTCAATTAAAGCTTTCTAAAGAACCAAGACTGAAAAAAGCTCATCATGTTCGATCCAATGTGAATGTTTTGCTCACTGTTTTCTTCGATTTCTACGGCATAATGAACTATTAGTTCTTCTTCAGATTCTACAGTCAATAAGGAGTACTACCTGGAAGTTGTACGCCAATGCGTGAAGAACTCAGAAGAAAACAACTCATGGCAATTGCACCTCAATATTGCACCTGCACATTTTTCAGTGTTTGTTCGTGAATTTCTGGCCAAAATCACTGTTATGATGTCTCAGCCTCCGTATTCACGAGACATGGCCTCCTGCGACTTTTTCCTATTCCCGAAGACGAAAATAATCATTTAAGGATGATGTTTTGCCAACATTGAGGAGATGAAGACAGAATAACTGAAGAAGCTAAACACCATACTGAAAATTGCGTTCCAGAAGTGGTTCGAAGATAAGAAAAAGCGCTGACATAAGTGTATTATATCTGATGGAGGCTATTTTGAAGGGGACAAAATTAAAATTTAAAAAAATAAAAAAAGATTTTTTAATGCATTTTTTTATCAAACCTTGTACCTTTGCATATTGCTATGTACTCACGTCGGAGTTCTCACGTTAAAAATAACACCTGGTCTTATTTAGTATATATAATATTTATATCACGTCCGTCACATGTGAGTAAATAATACGTAGATCGTAAATCTGCCTTTATAAGGCACAGTGAACATTTTAAAGTCAGTTAAACAAATAATAGATATCTTATGGAGACGAAGCTATTTTTTAAAAATACATTTAATGGAAATATATAGAAGTATGGGTAATTACGGGGCCTACGACTTGTCATCGGTTGGCTTAAGTGATCACATAACACGATGTAACATTCATTATTCCCATTCTCTGTCAAATTTTTGGAAGTTGTATATATGTTAATATGTGGAAACGCTTCGAGTACAACTACACTATCGCCATCTATGGACTAAATTTGTTTTTGGAACATATTCAAATATTGCTTATTTTTAAATCAGTTCTCTGGAATAAATCTGCCGTATAACAACAATCTGAATTTTCATTAATTAATTTATTTATTAGTAACTGTATAATACAATGTAAAAATATGTTTGGATTGTGCCAATGACTGTGTCTGTAACTGTGTCATAGACCGAGTACATCCTGAATCTTCTGATATATAACCTACACGCATCTCTAATTAATTAATTAATTAAAAACCAGTACCTGTAAAAGATTATGATAATTATAAATATAGTCTGAATATCTACTATTCATAGTAAATATATTAATTTATTAGACACTGCATGCATTTGCTACAACACATCGAGAAAATAGCGAATTTTTTGATGTGAGTGTGTTTAAAAAATTAATATTAATAACGTATTTTATAATTATTTATCTATAACTAATCTAACATAAACTAAATTAAAACCTTTGAATGTCCGACAATAATAAAATGATTAAAATTTTATAGGTATATTATAAATGTCCGCTATCATTTCTTCCATTGAAATAATACTCATTGGTATACTTACAATTTATTTCGTTTTGGCGTTATTGTAATATTTTTGTTATCCGCTTATAAATCTCAAACATAAAATTTTCGAAGAGCTGAAAACGATAAAGAGGCAAATTTCTAAAATAAGCTACTTGTGTTGGCGTAAACTGTGAAAAACAAAGTATCCATTTCTCATTCGTTAGAAAGTTGTAAAAAACAAAAGAGCTCATGTATGCACAGCTGTACGTTGGCTCGAATATACGTTTTTTGATTTTAAATATTGAGCGGTTTACGCGCTACAAAAGTTTAAAGGTACAAAATAATCAAGAATAATTCCCATGATTTCATTTATTGTTGAGGCCGATCCGAGATGGGAAAATGTGTTTTTAAGAAAGGACCATAAACAAAATAAGACCTTCGTGTTTTCAATGAAACGATTTAATCAATGAAATGTGAAAGGAGAAAGTGTTAGCGGTTACTAAAAAAAGACGCCCGTCAAATAACATTAAATTTTCTATATTATGATGTAAGACTGCGTGTAGTATATATAGCAAGTAGCACAAAGAGGTCGAGTAATTTGAACGTAGGAAATGAGCTTCTCAGTAGGCATTTAAATTTAAAAGCAATTTGATGTTTGTCAACCGAAAAGAACGTGCTCATCGCGAAGGCCGAAGCGACTCATGCCTAAAAAGCAAGATGTTGCGGAGGAAGAAGACATTAGTAGTCAGGGACGTTGACACTGAACGAAGGGATACCGACAATATTCTGACACGCCACGACTACATTTCCTGATTCCGTCAACATTGTTGCCAAAGATTCCAATCTTTAATTAGACTAAATATTAGATTTTTTATTTTATAATTGAATTAAACCTTGAAAATTAATTGAGTTGAAAATGTTTAGATTATAATATAAATACGTTTTTATGGAGGCTTCCCGGGAAAAATGTAGCATGAAACTACGTTGTAAGTATTTCATATTTTTGAAGACGCTAATAAAGAAGAAACATTTCCACAACACAAAAAAATATCACCTGAACTTGAAATTCATTAAAATTTAGTGGGTATTTGAAGAAATCAAAACAAACTATAATTATATGTATACTTACTAGGTGGATCAGGACGAACCAGAAAAACATATTCCATGCAGGGATAGTATGATACAAATGACTGAGATATGTAAAACATTTATTTTAAATAACTTTTACATGTTTGTTTATATTGGTACTAAATATTTATCTATAATTTTATTTAAGTTGCCGTATGTAATTATGGTCTTATTTTATGCTCTCATATATTTTTCATTTTAAATTGTCAGATATGAGAATATGCTGTTACATTATTTTTTATGTACATTGTATTATGTTCCATACCGATTTTGTTTGGCCGCCATTTTGTTTTGGTAGAAATTTGTCAGTTCGCATTTGGAAGTCGTAGAGAGTAGTTGATTACAATTTATTATGGAGCACCTAACGTCTCAACAACGTGCTGAAGTTATTAAAACATTTTAGCCTGCAACATCTGTGGTTTTAACAGGACGGTGTCACCTCGCACACAGTCCGAGGTACACTTGAAATTTTGCCATAATGCCAAAAAGTGGTGATATCGACTGGCCTCCTCGATCACCTGATTTGACGGCTCCCGACTATTATCTGTGGAGGCACTTGAAAGTAAAGGTCTACGCCAATAAGCCAACAACAATTACAATGCTACAGGACAATATTCGAAATTTAATTGCTAAAATAACACGCGAGGTGTGCGAGAATGTTATGAAAAATAAGAGAGTAAGTGCTCTTTTGTATTTTTCAAGTGGCCGATGTCATATTCTATACATAACTGTAATAAATAAATAAAAAAACGGTGTTATTTAACCCTTCCCAAACCATGCAGTAACACAGGTCTACCATCATAATTAAACCTGTAATATTTCGGTAAATACATGCAACATAAAATTCTTATTTTAGACAATCGTAAAGAAAATATTAGCGCTTAGGAATGACCAGTGTAAAACCAATTATGGAAAAGGAATCGTACAAAAACAATTATTTTTTTCATTCAATCCATTGTAAAATAAATACTTTGGTAAAAATACAATTTGTGATATGAAAGACACAGATCACACACTGTTTTCACAGTGAAAAGAACAATAAACATACAAATATAATTGTCTCTTTCTCACTAATTAAATGAAGAGAGATAAGAAAGAAGGACACATTGTATAGGACTTGATGAATGCTCCAAATTATGTTATTAATCATTTTTTCATAATTGAATGCTCGATATTTAAAGTAAATTCGTGCCATTAAAGCCATTTAAGCTAATAAAAACATTTTTTCTAACTGTTATTTACGGTAACACGAGTTGATGCTTTCGGGTGTTTTATATCATGGTATGGTAAAGGTAAAAAACAATATCGGCCTGGAACATAATATTCACCCTGTAGTTAACACACGTGATGAGCATTTTCAAATGGTTTAATGACTATATTATAATTAATATAAAGTATATTTTTTATGAACTGTGTCATTGAACTGTTAATGCTCTGTAAATCATAAAATAAAATAAATGTCGCTTATAACCAACGGATTTCTTGAAGCTGGAATAGCTGTCTAACAATTGTTTTACAACCTTAATGCACAATTTGCAACCGGTAACGTTGTGTAGTTACGGCCTGTTTTTATTTAATATTTGTCAATAATATTTATTGTCTATCGGCAATATCGATTTATTTTTAAAAAAAAATCATTTTTTCATGATCTTCTGTTCTTTTGTCTATTTATTGCGTCCGTTAGAGAAATTTTATTCTTTACTGTTTTATTTTATCCGCGTAAAAATGTTTTGAAAGTAAAATCGTAATTACTCAAGTTATAACCAATGAATCGAGATACCTTTCAACAATTAAAATTTACAATTTATCATGTTTTTATGCATACTTTTGTACGCATATGTTATAAATTTAAATAGGATTCGAATCTGCGTACCTAGAGAGAATCTGATTTCTAGCCAGACTCCTTGATCGCTCTGCGAGGTGTGTGTGGATAAATATATAATTTAGCGCTGTATAAAATAGATATCCCTTATTTCTTATCATATGTGCGTTATGCGTATGAAATTTGAAAGAAAACTAATATCCTTTGAAGTACGATTATACGAATTATGTGGATGATTGTTAATTTTTGTTCTGAAAGTACATTTTTCATACATTACATTACTATTGTTAGAAATTTAGGATGGTAATTATTCGCATGTACATATGTAGGCAATCATTTGATTAATGTTCTATGTACATCTTTCGCGCCTATCATAGGACTGGTTTTAAACACTGGTTATATAATATGCACGTAAAGTACACGTTTTTATATAGAGTTATGATACACGTGAAGCAATCATTGAAATATAGGTATTGTGGCATTTCTTCCTGGCGTAAAACTGAATAGACAAATACGTGAGAATTCACGTGAGTTATCCACTGTCAATCGGCACACTTTAATTGAGGACAAGGGCAGACGTCTATGGCTTTTGTTTATAACAACACTGATGTGTGACATGTGAAAGAGTCGGTTGGAAAGTGTTCCAGTATGCAGTGGGTATTAATGGTTCATCTACACATCTAATCATTACAAGGTTTCAAAGTTGTACATAAGTGAAGAGATGAATTGTGATTTTTGATTCACCGGTGTGAGCAGGGGCGTGCAGTGCATACTACAAATAAAAAAGCTGTGCATTACTAAAAATTCTGGAAAACAAATATAATTGGATGAGCGTAAACAGAAACATTATTTTACAATTAGCGCCATCTGTGTACCAGTAGAGACTTTAATTGCTTAGATCTAAAAACTAACACGACAACTCACCGCTGTACCCATGGCGCTCTTGTGCATTCGCCGCCTTGACCTATTCATATTACTCTGTTCTATCTTTAAGCTAGTGAATTACTCGAGTCATATAATCGGTTAGTTACTGAATTGAAAATTTCTTTCGGTTGATCCGTTTTGTATGAAGTCGTTACCTATACTGTTTTTTTTAACAGAATAACGTTAGAAAGGCTTACAACTGCGTGCAAATCATTGAGGTGTCTACTTACTTTTTTAATAATTCGCGAATTTTACTATCTTACTGTTTTTAAAGTACATATTGATTTCATGGCCGTTCTTTGCGTTCGAGGTGCGTTTGGTACATGTTTATTATTTTGTGAAGGATTTTCAAACAATAAAAGAATCATGTTCAGTCATAAAAAGTGTTCTTAAAAACGTCCATTAATTTTTAATATTAATTTTTATATGGGTAAGAAGGTATTATTTTACGTTAAAACTTAAAATTTAAAAATACTGTTAAGAGTACTTTAAAATTACAAATATATACATGCTAGGGTCGTATAAACGACGGATTTATTTTGTCTAAAGACGTTGGATAAACGAAAGTTCATAATCCTATGAACAACATATATTCCAGTACATTTATTACATATGATTGTATAATATTATTGGTAACAGCAAAACTTAAATCTATACTAACTGAACGCTACTGGGCGTGAGTGTAACTATAACTGTAATTATGATAATATAATATATGAAATAAATAAATAAAAATTAGCATCTAAATACATTAAACCCTCCAAATATACATTCAATCTTTCTTTTGAAAATTAAGCAACGTTTCTTCTAAAACGGAAATACTAAGCAAAGAGAGATGAACAAAGGAATAATCCTCGTAAGCAGGTTTTTCGACACCAATTATTTAATGCTTTGATTTATATATTAATGAAAATAATAACTATGAACATAACTTTATTTAATAGATCGTAACATAATTTTACTAACATAACATACAATTATCGATTTATCTTAAAACTCTAAGAGATTGTACTTATATTTGTGCCTGCAATATTATTTTGAAAAAATTCGTCTCAGCAAAAAATAGTTACGCCACTGGTTGGAGAGGAAGAGGATAGCCTTGCTCGCGATGGACGAATTGAGTGAAGAGTGCCGCAGACTTGCCTTTGTAATATACATTTCGCTCAACAGAATTCCGAGCGGTATGGGGGAGAATCGTAAATGCAAGTTCGTGCGGGTCACAATTTGTGCGGGTTACAATCCGCGAGGGTAACAATTCATGCAGATCACAATTCTCAAATGTGAGAGAGCGACGAAGAATAGACGTACGTACATCGACTTATACAATAATACATCTACTTATTTTTACGAGTGTGCGAATGTTTTATCTTCCTACATACATAAGTAGGTACAAATAAGCACCTAAGTTGAACGAGATTATCTCGGTAATGCAGCATCCATTAAATTGGATTGAAGACGCCTAATTTTCTCCGTTCTCGAATGTTCGTACGATGTTTGCACGAGGCAAGGTTGAGCGAACGGGCATTTTGCTGCTCTGCGCTTGGATGGGCGACTGCTAGGTGCCGGTCTAAACATTGAAGTCTGCGGTGATATGCGAGGTATCGCCCTGGGAAATGGCTGGTAAATTTCGAATAAGGTTTTTGCAAGAAAGTAAATGAGGTGCAAATCGTAGATTTTTGACATAGTATATTACGTTATTTCGGAGACTTCCCAGGTAAAATATGTCACGAAACTGCTTTAAAAAATACGTAATAAATGCGTACCGTTTTACAGAATAAATGTATAAAATGTTTAAAGTTTTTATTTTCTACAAAATAAAAGTTTGATTAAGAATTTGAAATATAAGTAAGACGATGTTTAAAGAGACTAATACAAAATACAATAATCTATATATGGGAGAGAGCGGGACGAACCTACAAAACCTCGAAGTACGTGTGTTTGACATACATAACACATTTAAAAAAAAAATGGTGAGCTCATTATCTTTGAAAAATTTCACAATAATCATAAATATACATTTGGATATAAGAGAAAGGATCACTTAAGCGTGGTCATATGTAAGAAAGACATCCGATGCGAGATAGGTATGATTTTTTTTCAATTTTATTACATACATTACAATTTTTATTTTTTGTCAAACTGCAGAACAGTTTTACAAAAGTCTTGGCATGGTCCGGAAAATCAGATTATATAGGTAGGTACAATTGATGATGTACGAATGTGGACGAGGCGAGTATACAGAAGAGTATTGCGTTCAATCTTTTCTGGCTACTCTCTAGAAACGACGTTGGTAAGATTCGCATCTATAACAAGGTTCTGTTCTGTGTAAATACGAGGGCTGTCTGAAAATTTTCCGACCTTAACATGATGATGGCAGCACTCGTCAACAAATGATAAGTACTCACCAAAATTTCAGCCATTTTGGACGCATAGTTATTGTTTGACAACCGTTTGAGTGAGTCGTCTGTCACATATTGAATCAAGATTTAGACACGAGAAAGCTGGCCGCACGTTGGGTGCCGCGTTTGCTCACTCCGGACCAAAAGCGTGATCGAATGAACATTTCCAACGCTCTGTTGGCGCAGTTTAGGCGCCGTTTAGTAGAAAATAATGTGTCGAAGGCGAGGGTCGAACCTTTAACCTTTGGATCCGTCGACACGGATGCAACTAGCAATCAGCAGTCATGTTATTAGAAACCAAAGTAAAATAATATTTTCTGTAGAAACACTGAAATTATTTAATATTTATATGCATTTTTTATTAATTTAAAGAATATTTATACTCTGATGACAAAACATACAGATTTATGAAATGTTAATATAATTATTTGGTCATGGTGATGTTAATTATATATAAATTGATACATTAATTTAAATTACATAGTATGTATAAAAATATGTACGGTGCAAATTCAAATACTAAATTAAACGGTGAATAAAATAAATACGCAAAACTTGGGAAACACGAAACACATATATTTTTCATTTCTTCTTTATTACATATATATTAATTTTTATTTTATTTTTTTGCCAAACTGCATGCCAGTTTTACGGCAAAGATTGCCTTTTACATAGATAAACTTTTTTTTTATAAATAAAATATAACAAGGGGAAAAAAAATTGATAAAGAGATGTTACATGAATTTCTTAGAAAGATATAAAGAATAAAAAAAAAATATATATATATATATATATTGGGAGAACATATTCTTATTGTGAAGTTGTAATTATTCAGAACATAGGTCTGTGATATTTTAAATATATTAATTAGAAAAATATACATATAAAATCAATTTTATAGAAAAATATTGTTGTTGCGCCACCAGAATTCGAAACTGGATCTTTTATTTTGATTCTGTAAAAATAAGGTAGATGGCTCTTTCAAATAATGGAACGATTAAATGTATTAATATCAAAAAGGTAACATATAGGTTCGAAAATTTGTCGCTGTAGCATAGTTGGATAATGCACCTTCCCCGGTTAGGAAAGAGATCCAGGTTTGAATCTCGGTGGCGCAACAACAATATTCTTCTATAAAATTGATTTTATATGTATATTTTTCTAAATATATATATATAAAATCAATATTTCGAAAAGATATATACTTTTTACAAGGTGTAACAGACCTAGTCCACAGTATTTTATTTTATGGGTGGATACCTGAATATAATATAACAAGGAAATAAATTTTTTGATAAGAATATGTTATTTTACTTTGTATTTTAAGCGGACACTGGGGTCTCATCATTTTTTAAAAATGTTTAATAGGTCTTTATTTATTTTATTAATTATTCTTGGCACAACACATTCTCTCGTCCTCTCACCGTACACATTGTTCTCTCGCGGTACTCTCACGGTTCGACCCGACGATCTGGTTGAATCGCTATGCTGAGGATCAGTATTTATATTTATATTATTTATCAACTCCTCGAATATTATAGCAAATAATAGAATATAAACTTGTATATGGTATATTTGTACATTAATATTTTGTATCTAACTAAATAATGTATTGAATGATATTTACGTACTCAACCAGTGGCGTAACTACAAAAATTGAGCACCAATGCAGAATGGAAAAAGGGCCCTCTAAATAAGAACAAAATTAATATCTTTTCTCATATAATAATTACACTTTGAAAGGCAATTTACATGTGGTTGTAAATTAAAAAAATACTTGCTTGGCTTTACAGTGACTGTTTGGTCCCTAACACGACATGTTAGCGGAGTACTACTATACAAATATATCGATAATGTCTTCACGTGTCTTTGCAGTACACGAGAGAAACTTTTAAATTTTATAATTCCATTTCTTGCTGTGAATTTACGTTAACGCCGGGAAAGGTAATATACTTGCAAAAATATCAATTTCAAATGGATTATACATAAGTAGGTCGAAGGTTTGGGCCCCTGTTTAACGTGGGACCCGATGCATTGTATTAGCTGCATTGGCATAGTTATGCCACTGCACTCATTTTTCATGTTATTGACTTTATACAACCTACACATTGCATAAAGTTGAACTTGGAACTTGGATATCACGTCTTTCAGAGTACCGGGTCACATGGACCCCTTGCTCCTTTATCATGTTGTATGCCATAATGGCCTGTAAAATTTTATAATTAAAAATCTGCTAAAAGGGGGCAGGGTACTGCTAACTGGCGCAGTGATTTCTTATTCTTCTTCTTTTAAATAGGCAATCCACCCTTCAAGAGTGATTTGTGCCATTAATCAAGTTAAAACTTTATTTTATAGAAAAAAGAACAATAATATTATAGGAAATATTATTTTACAAGTCAATACCATTGTCGTTCAAGAAACTTGGTATTATATAGATTAAATGTGGCGAGTTAAGGGAAAGAAGATGACACAAATTAACCGGGAGTTGAAAATTACCATTGACGAGATTACTGTAAAGCGCAGTGATTTATGACCTCTAAAGGAGGGCGGTTTTGGGGTATTTAATTCGCGATGGTACGGTAATATCGTATTTTGATAACGCGTTAATCGTGGGGTTTTGGTTCTTGGGAAGACCAGCATAAAAACACTTGGAGAGATGTTTTATGAACTTTTTGATCTGTTGCGCCGACTATCTCTTCTAGTGATGAAAGTGATTTCCAACCAGTTCGCAAATTATGCACAACATTGTCATATAGCGATGATAATTCTTAAAAAAAAAATATGCAAAAAAGATAAAACTTTTTTTTATAATTTTTTTTTAAATTTGGAAGGAATATGTTAAGATTATATTTTTCTGAAATTTAATAAACTTTTTTATGCGTTTTTCGGTATATTTTAACTAATTGAATTAGTTTTACGCGATTTTAGAAAATTATGGAACGTATCTTTTATTTTTATACGTATGTCTAGTCTTTTTTTATGCATTTTCCTGTGGAACGTATCTACCGCATAAAAAGAGACCTGAGTGCATATTAAAAGTTGATTGTGGAAAAGGGTTAACTAAAGTTTCTACTGCGGTGAATAGTCACCGAGTGCCCCTGACACCTGCAGCAGGACAGGGACCGTATGGCGTGGTGCCAAACGATAATTATACGGGTTCCGCGTGGACGCGACCAGACCGGAAGTTCCTCCCCAGGTGCTTCCCAGACCGGAAATTGCGTCACTGCTCTCCCCTTTTGGTGCTTGCCGGTGATATTACTCACCCTCGGGTTGCAATAAATTATTATTCTGTTTTGACTCGAGGCACTGTACCGTATAGAGCTGGATTTTTTTGGTGACGCTGGATATACCTACTCACGAATGGTGTTTAACGATTTATTTTAAATTATTGATTACATTAGTTGATCAAAAATTTTAGAATATGGCTATTTAAAATTTTTTCGAGAAAATTGTATTTAAGAAGTGTGACCTCCTCACCTATACTGTTTTAGTATAGTATGGTCTATATACCATACTATGCTTAAAACGCCAGTAACCCGTCAGTAAACTGCACAGCCAGCGGGAAAAAACACTAAAATAGCATTCTATCGAATCTAATGGTTTGTGTATTAGTCAAGACACTAACTCTTCGATTATTTAAAAGCAGGCTATTAAAAATTAAGGCGGCGTGACTTGAATATAATGATTAATTACGTTATTATTTAAATCGTTTTAAGAACATGTTGCTAATCACAATTTTAAAACAAACGTGTACTATATTTATTTTCTTACTTTACTTCTATTTTGTAGATGCCGTTACTTTAATAATAAGCTTAAGGCGGTAATTTCTTTATACGAGGCGCGTACCGTTTCCGGATATTCCCGGTGTAGCGCTGCGTTTATGTTACGCATACGCAATGGTTTCCTTCATCTGTTGACTCACCACTTGCAACGTTAGAGACATTCATATAGTGTGATAATCTCGTAGTGAGTGGTTGAAATGTTCAAGACAATAGATCGGCCCGCTGACTGTGAGATTCGGCCCGTGATTCGTTTCTTGAATGCACGAAACATAAAACCAGCTGATATTCATGGCCAAGTATGTCTTGTTTTGTCCTGATTTGGCGCCTAGTGATTTCTATATTTTCCTTCATCTGAAGCGGTTTCTTGGTGGCAAGCGTTTTGATGATGATGAACTCAACGACGGGGTACGGACATGGTTTTCATCCCAGGCGGCGTTGTTCTATGACGAAGATATACAAAAATTGATGCCCCGTTATAACAAGTGCCTTAATAATGGTGGCGACTTTGTTGAGAAGTAGTTTTAAGATGTGTAGCATCCGACGAAAAGTGTTATAAAAATTATGTTTCTTAAAAAAATTACCGGTACTTGCTTAAAAAACGCGCCTCACATAATAATATATTTTAAAACACTAAAAATTTATGATATTCTGATTTTTTATTCTAATATATGTTGACTGCTTGACCAATTGTATTGAAGAGTTAGTATTGTAAATAGGTGTACTTATGTAGATGACATTTGTAAAGGGGGAGACGTCTAACAATTCGATATATTTATTTTAGAACTATGGCCCTCATTAGGGAAACCTTGGCAACTAAGTCCAAAACATAAGGTAAATCGATAGCAGGTAAGATACGCGTAGGAAGGGGCTGAAATAATACGAATTCAAATACAATACTACTATTATAGCAGCAATAATGAGTTATTCTTTAAATGAATTAATCGAATTAATTAAACAAATAGGATGAACCGATGTCCATTTACCACAAAAAAAAAAATGAATATACAGGTGAATATTATGTCCTAGGCCGATTTTGTTTGGCAGATATTTGTTAGTTCACATATGGTGGTCGTAGAGAATAGATAATTACAATTTATTATGGAGTATTTAAAACCTCAACAATGTGTTAAAATCATTGAAACATTTTATATGAATTAAAACGGCAACGCAACTATTAATGGTGATCGCTATCTTCACATGTTGGAAAACTTATTAGTGCGTGAATTGAGACAATTGGACGGTACCACCTTGTATACAACCCGAGCTATGCTTGAAATTTTTCCCGGCCACATGATGTCTAAAAGTTGGCTGGCTTCCTCGATCACCTGATTTGACGGCTCCCGATTATTTTATGTAAAGGCAATTGAAAAGAAAGGTCTACGCCAATAAGTCAACAATAATTCCGATGCAACAGAATAATATTTGAAATGAAATTGCTGAAATAACACGCGAAGTGTGCGAGAATGTTATATTTTTTTTGATTAAAAGAGCATGCACTTGTACCGCAGCCAGAGGTAGCCATTTGGCCAATATCGTAGTTTGTACATAATTGTATTTAATTAAATAATCGATAAATATAAACTAAATTAAAAAAATGTTTTTTATTTCCTAGTTATTTAAAAATAACATCGGCCTGGAACATAATATTCTTCCTGTACGTTCTCCAAATGACACCATTGTGAAGGTTTCCGTGGGGTGATTCATCTAATTTGTTTAATTATTAAAGATGTATGTTCTGAAATTACAACTTCACAACAAAATGTGATTTGAAAAATTCGCAATAAACCAAAACAAAAACCTGTAAATTGATCTAATTATTCAGTGCTGGTAATTGGCCATGACTGGATTAGAGACAAAATATTAGATAAATCAAGAAAATTACTCAATAAGAAGAAGTAAAGTAGTTATGACATAAACTTTCAATCAAATAAGTATAGAAAAACTATAAATGTGAACAACAAGATGGCAGATTTTATGGGCCGGTCGCGTGATTAATACTATAGTAAAAAAAAGTTATTAATATTTTTTTTTTTTGCGAAAACAGGTTTTTTGATTGTCAGTAAAAAAATATTTACTTCTCGATAGTACATCCCGTAGTAAATTCATTTTACTTTCCGATATCCGATAGTAAAAACGAGAATCGATTGTTAACTATGACGGACTTTTCACAACTGTTCCAAAAGTCATCTGACACATGGATACTTTAAAGTTGCAGTATACGACAATTAATCATTAAATATCCCGCTATTTTAGTGATGAGAGTTCGTCCGATGATGATCTAGTTGTATAATATACATTAGCGCATAATACGAAAAAATTTCACCACCAAAGTGACAGATTTCGATCGCCTAGGCGAAAAAATCCATAGATTAAAATAAGGCATATTTCATGATTATTTGTCACGCCTATAGATATCTGCATCTATGTTTTGATAGGAGTAAGTTTGATGTATCAACAACTCGTAAAGGATTTTAACTACGGTTACTATAGTAAAATGTTACTACTGATACTATGAGTCGCGTACATTTTGGAATTAGTTTAACCCTTCCCAAACCATACAGTAACACAGGTCTACCATTATAATTAAACCTGTAATATTTCGGTAAATACATGCAACATAAAATTAATATTTTAGATAATCTTAAAGAAAATATTAGCACTTAGGAATGACTAGTGAAAAACCAATTATGGAAAGGGAATCGTACAAAAACAATTATTTTTTCCATTCAATCCATTATAAAATAAATACGTTGGTAAAAATACAATTTGTGATATGAAAGACACAGATCACACACTGTTTTCACAGTGAAAAGAACAATAAACATACAAATATAATTGTCTCTTTCTCACTAATTAAATGAAGAGAGATAAGAAGGAAGGACACATTGAATAGGACTTTATGAATGCTCTAAATTATGTAATTAATCATTTTTTCAAAATTGAGTGCTCAATATTTAAAGTAAATTCGATCCATAAAACCATTTAAGTTAATAAAAACATTTTTTATAACTGTAGTTTACGGTAACACGAGTTGACAGCATGGCTGCGTTCGGGTATTTTATATCATGGTATGGTAAAGGTTAAGAACATTCAACATAAACGTCATTCCGTAAGAAAAGATATTGAGGAGATACAAATGAATGGATATTTAACCGAGCCTAACCTAACCTAACCTAGCGTTATGTATTACTACTAAAATAGTGAATTTATTATCAGTACTTGGAAGCTGGAAGGATATTTCAGAGTTTTTTTAAGTCTAGTCACACACTATATGCCATTATAACATTCTTTCACCAGGGTAAAATAATGTAATCATTTACTGGTCGGTTCACGATATAAATGAATTCACATGTACCTACTACTGTTGAATTGTCCAATGAAAATCATGGAGTGTAATATTTGTAATATATAATATGTACCGTGTTGTTTCATTGATGCTGGAATATCAATTCGTCTCATACTTTCTGACTTTCCCACGGTGGCGACGGTGACGTGATAATTGGTAATTCGTATTACGAAAAAAATGTTCTACACATTTGGGCTTAAGAAACGTGACTCGACACAAATCAAATTCACCAAAAATTGTTTACGAAACGGGGCCAGATTGTTCACAATACTTAAAAAATTATACGTTATTACCCGCCAGATTTCAGACGAAATGTTGGCGCAGTAAGAGATGAATATTATAATATTACCTAGCATGACAGCAGAACAACATAACAAGCATGACAACAGAAATTAATATTATATTACAATATCGACTATCGCCGATTGCGTGACGCTAATGGACCACGTCCACGGATGAGATTTCTCTCACAGATTCGATTCGAGTTCACATGAAGGATAGTTCAGCGTTCAGCGTTCAGCACGGAGTGATTTAAGAATCATCAGCCTCAAATTTTTATGCGCGAATTAGAATAACGCATCCAGTACATTTGTACCTTTAGGGACATTCAGAGATCAACGTCTTATTGAGAGATCATCGTGGACACACGGGCTTTAAAATATATTTTTCAATGTTACAAATACAAACTATTTAAATACTAATTAAATGTATTATTTATGATCTCTTTTCCAATCCGGGGAAGGTGCATTACCAACTATACTACAGCGACAGTATTTTTGATGACAAATTTTTGAAACCACACGTTAAACTTTTTCAAATTAATACATCTATCGTTCCACGTTATTTGAAAGCCATCTACATTGTACATCTACAAAAAAGTGAGGTGGTCTACTATAGCATAACTTAACTAATTACCGCAAATAAATACTAAATCAGATTTCCTTAATGATTTTACTTAAATGAAGACGTAATGTACCGTTCCGGAAATGACGTCTAACTGCCAAGTCTGCTAAAAGTGCTAAGCAAGCCGACAAAGTGTACACCACTAGTGGTGGCATTTCTGGCATAATAAAATAATTAATGATTCATAAGTATCCAAACTGAAAACTAGAGCATACCCTCAAAAAATTAATATACAAACGGAAAGCCAGAGCACATCTAGCCAAAATACAACAAGCTCTAAAAACTAGAGACTACAACCAGTACGAGCGCATACGGAGCCGAGATGTAGACTGTCATCGTCAATGTCATACTCAAATAAAAAGTTCCTTAATGAGCAATAAAAAAGGCTATGTTTGGAATATCTCCGAGAGATCTAACGTACAAATTCGAGTACCTAACGTACTAATTCGCCAGGGATCCAAGGTAACAGACGTTGCTCGAAAGATCTGCATGCTTAAGTGCTTTGGCAATGAGCTGAACATATTTATCGCTGGATGGTAGAAAAGGAAGGTTCTTTCAAATAGGCATCGCACTGGTAGAACCATTGTTGGCCACCCGCAAGTTCAATGGGGCGATCACATCAGAAGGGTGGCGGATAATAGATGATGCAAATTGCAGATTTTTTATTTATTTAAACTGCACTGCCATTGCAAAACTAGACCTCAAGTAGCCAAGTATCCAGGTACTGACTTCCCAAGATTTATTGTATTGCGAATTCAGTCGATATCGCAACATTTTGAGAAAAGTAAAAGCTGTGTAACCAATGCGTAAGATGGTTGAATATAGTTTAAATTAGCAAGTCTCGGTAGTTAAGTAAGAATAATAGTTGAGTAAAAATAAGAATGCTAAATAATCCACGAATAATCAAAATAGAAACCGTTACTCGATAATTACAAGTTTTCCTGTAGTTGACATTGTTTATGATAATTAAATAATTCATGTAGCCGAATGATCCAGTGATCGGAGTGGAAAATTGATAATATGCTGCTGGTCTCACTTGCTGCCAACAATTTAACGCTACGAATTTGCCTCCAGACATTCATTTAGTGTCGGATTCTATTAAAAAAGATCTCACATTGATTTTTTCAGTAGATTTTTTTGGTAGGTGAAGTTATTATAAAATAATGTTGAAATATTATTAACAAAAATCAACATGTTTGAGCATTATTAAGAGGGTACTCTTATTTGTGAAGAGTTTTTTTAAAATTATCTTTTATGAAGATAAAACTGTAATATATTTTTTTTACATTAGGTTAGAGCAGCCATTCTCAACCTTTTTTTTCTTCGGGCCACATACATATGTTAGCTTAGTTACGCGGGCCGCAACATTGTACTGATATGACGAAAAAAAAATTCATATACGAAAAACAGTATTGGTTGAAACCAGTTTGATTCAAGATTAGGGCGCCGCCACTTGATAAATCAACAAATATTATTTTTAAATAAAACAGAATGATAGTAATACTTATCGCTCATCAGCATACCAGCCAATACCAGCTCAAACATTAACAACAAAGTATATCCCTATATGATTTTTTTTTCGCCATATCTGTATACTATACCTCAAAATACACTAATGAAAAAAATATAATAAAAATCTAACGTGTATCCAAGCGTTTATTTTAAAATTAGTGTGATTTTTGATACTGAGATAATATTTTAAACAAATCGGTTTTATAATTGATACATGCTACCCTTAATACGTCACCAAGGTGAGAATCAGTAAGTCGATTCCTGTATACGTTTTTCGCATATTTCATTTTGGAATAGGATAATTCACAGGTATTATTTAACCAAAAGTTATCTCCTATCACTGTCAACTGTCACTTTGACACATAATGTTGCATACTGTTGTAGATAAATAAGACTTGCTGAGGTTGGATTTGTTGCAGGATTGAGGAATTCGTGCGTCATGCTGTACACAAGATGCTCCACATCCACACAATACAATTTGGATGACATCTATTTTAAGCTTATCACTATTACGGGCTATCCATCTCTCTGCTACATACAAGAAAGAAAAGGAAAAGAGATCCAGGTTCGAATCCCGGTAGCGCAATAACAATATTTTTCGATAAAATTGATTTTATATGTATATCTTTATAATTAATACATTTAATTAGTATTTGCAACATATTATATAAATAATAAGAAAAAAACATTGTTTAAATCACTATATATATTGTTTTATCAACATGTTTTCCATGACCAATGGTCCCTTTTTCAGGATACAAACTGTGTACTATAATTAAAAATACAAGCAGACAAAAAACAAAACTATAAATATAAGAGATGAGTAACAACTAATTAGGAACTACTAATAATAAGGTTTTTTAATTTTTACATACAAATACCATGGTAATTTGTACCCTTAGTTTTACATGTAATAAAAATTTCAAGTTATTATCCCAATTCTTTTTTGACTTATCTCAATCGCTAGTTTAAAAAACCTAATATTGAGAAAAATGCATTTATCAGCTTTTTCGGGTCATATGTATAATAAATTAATTTGAGTTTCTTCTCCTTTATTATAACTATTCTGACTTCTTTTGTTGCTTCATAGTTAACTAAATTACCATCACGTTTTCCAGCAGGGGTAGGTAGAGAGGATATAATGCTATGTTTCACGCTTTCAAACATACACACTCTTTGGTTATTGCAGCTTTTGACGCTACCGTTTTAGAATATTTGGTTTTTTGATCGTAGTATCGGATCTTTCGCAGATGTTCTTTATTTCTGTTGCCTCCGTACTAGCTTCATATATTTTTTTTATAGTTTTTATTTATTTTATTTGTAATTTATTAACGCTACAACAGAAATACATAACAAAAACTCACTGGGAATTGAACCCGAAACCTCCGGTACGCGAAGCAAACGCCTTATTCACTGAACTACGAGGGTCGCCATATACTTTATTATGGTTCTTCGAAAAAAATGTTTTTCTCTTTCAAATAGATACACGAGAATGCCTCTTAAAGATAGTTTAACAAATTTATAGTGTTCTCAAGACATTTAATTGATAATCACATCATAACATTACGATAGTTATTTAATGAACAATTTTACATTTTGACTGCACTACACGTAAAAAAACACGTGAGAAATAGACTTTCATTTTCAACTGAAACCCTGTGAACGAATCGCCCACCACCGAACAATGTGCATTTTCTCTTCTATTATGGTCGAAATCGAACAAAACTGCTCATCATGGTAATGCTGTTTTTAACATAGTGTTGAAACTAAATGTTTGACGTTATTCCGTACCGCATTGTTGGCCCATCGCGCGTCTGAATCCGCGAGAAACTTATTTGAACACATCCATTGTTATTTGATACCGTCAATTTTCGTTCAAAATATTTTATGAATCTTCACAATACGATTTCAAATAGAAAGCTGATACCGGGGTATACGTATGTCGAATAAATCCCTTGGATTCTATACTTAATACGGATGGATTAGCTTAATCCGAAACAATTCTTGGTAAGTATTTGTACAATTTTACAAAATTGGATTATTTTATCTGTATGTACGAGTATGTTATGTAACACTTTCTTATGGTGTACATGTTTAATACAAATACGTTAATTTTCACACACCTCACATAACAAGTAGCAGTTATGGCGTCTGATTAGAAATTAGATTATCTCTGGGAGCGATTCCAAGTATTTTTAAAAACTTTATTTTCACGCATTTTTTATTTTAATTTGCACAATTATATATATATTATTGCATTACGCTACACGCCAGTAACGGTAATGTACACTTCTGTATATTTAGTGATATTTATGTCGCCGCCGGAACGGTACAATACGTATTCATTTATAAATTGATTAATTCAGTTTGTACTGTGGTAGACTACTTCCCTATTTTAATTATAAATTATTTTTTCTGCAAACAGAACAGGTTTGGCAGCCAATTGGTTTATGCTAGTCTGACAATAAGAAAAGAAGTTTATTTATTTTAAACAAATCATAGATATCTCATAGAGACGAAGCTTTTTTTATTATATTTAATGGAAATATATGGAAGTAAGGGTAATTACAGGGCTTACGACTCGTCTTCGGCTGGCTTAAGTGATCACTTTATACAAATGTAACGTTCACCATTCTAACCCATTCATCAATCGCCATATCTATCAATTTTTTGGAAGTTGTGTATATGTTACTATGTGGAAACACTTCAAGTAATTAGTACAACTACTCTATCGCCATCTATGGAATAAATTTGATATTCATTTCTCTGAAACAGCATAGATGTGACTAAAGAGAATCTAATTATTTTTTGAAATTATTTAAAGCAATATTATTTATCTGTAAATGTTTTTAACACATTATACTAGAATACACCTGAAAAATCAATTACAGGGTTTACGACCTGTCTTACATTTATATAAAGTGATCACTTAAGCCAGCCGAAGACAGATTTAAATTGAATAACAGTGCCTTTGTAGGTGAAAATTCAGTAATCGTGTGTTCTTGGATATATTCAAATGTTGTTTGTTAACAGCGAAAATATCGAATTATCAGTTAGAATTGCGGGCAGAACGGTTAAATATGATGATAGCTCTAGCTGCGATTTGCGTAGTAAAACGAATCGTATCAGTTCGATTTTTCGGACGAAACAAACAGTTGAGTGATTTCTTGCCGATTTCAGTCTCGGTCCAAAGACGATCTCCGCCAGAACTGTTTTAATTGTATGCGTATTCGTCGGTGTAATTGGGTTCAGCGCCCAGTAGTTTTATTGTTTTAGAATTCGGCACAAACACGCGGGAAGGTATTTCCTGTGAAGTCTACATTGTGTGAAATGCATACGGTTGCTCGTTTCACGCGAACTTGCACACTCGTACGTGTACTCGTACACGTCCAATCAATTCACGCAAACGAATATGCCAATATTCCCACGAACATCGTATCCACAAACTATGGTGAAATTTCGGAACAAATGAAGGCCACCAAGAACACTTACGAGATAGATTAGCGTTATTTAAATTAATATCCTGTAGATTTTCGCAAGTGAACAGATATATAGGTATTTAAAACGATCGGCTTTTCAGGCAATTTTAAGTGTGAGATATTTTGTAATGCGATTTATATAGTGACATGTTAATATTTATCGTCAATTTACTATGTTGGTGTAGTGTGATCGGTTAACGCAATTCTCCGGAAAGGAAAGGATCCAGGTTCGAATCCCGGTAGCGACAAAAATATTTTTTAAATACTAATTAAATGCATTAATTAGAAAGACGACTAATTAATGGAACGATAGATGTGTTAATTTGAAAAAGTGTAACATGTAGGTTCGAAAATTTGTCGTCAAAAATAATGTCGCTGTAGCATAGTTGGATAATGTACCTTTCCCGAAAGAGATCCAGGTTCGAATCCTGGTGGCGCTCAAATCCTGGTGGTGGTCAAAATTGATTTTTTTTATGTATATCTTTATAATTAATACATTTAATTAGTATTTAAAATATTACAGACCTATGTTCTGAATACAATGTGTTCTCTTAATAATAAAATATTTTTTCAATAAATTGAATTTTCTTGTATATCTTTCTGATTAACACATTTAATTTGTATTCAAATTTCACTGAACTATGTTTTGAAAAACTACAACTTCACAATAATAGCGTGTTCTCTTTGATGATATGATTTTTAATGAAAATACATTTTTTTGTGAAGTTGCAATTTCAGAACATGTGTAGTTGTGTGGTATTTTTAATACAAATTAAATGAATTAACTCGAAATATACACAAAAGAAATCTATTAATTTATCGAAATAATACTTGGTTGGTACCGAAATTTGTACCTGAACCTTTGCCTATACCACGAAACGCGTTAGCCATTTTAGCTATGTCAACCGATTACCTTTTCGATAAATTTTGTTGTTATAATCTGTAGTTCTTTATAATTTATAATTCAATTTAAATTAAATTAAATGTATTTTTTTGGACCTGTATCTTTCCAGTTAGTTCATTTAATATGATTTGATCATGGGCCAATTAATTTGATTAGAAATTTCTAATACCTACAGATGTTAATTATATTTCTGTTAACAATGAATTGAATTAATATAGTGAATAGTTTAAGTAAAAAATTGCAGGGTACTAGTATGATAGTGTGGTCCCTAAGTGCAGGCAAGTATGATAGTGTAGTCTAGGTATGTTGGATCGTATATATCGCCTGATAAGGTAAATGAACTTTGAATTTAGTCATCAAGCATTACATTGTATTTAGGTGTGTTTCTGTAGTTATCCATCAATGTAACTGTGAGCGGAATAACATAGATTAGTCATTATATCGTCATGCGCTTGATAGTAATATATTACTTAGTCCTGTAGGTTATATTTTGGTTTCTTCTGTTTAAGTAATATAGGGAATACATGAATTTTCCGGAACCACACTAGTATGGTACCGAACGCGGAATTTGTAATAAAAAGTGTAAAGAATTTCGATAACCGTCGGTGTCAACTCTTTGTTAAAAATGAAATATTTAAATATAACCTGTCTGGTTGTCTACTGCTACCGGTTCTGAGCCCGCCGGACCGTGAATCACCAAGGGCAAAAGCCCGCGGGCGATATTGCATGCAGTTCTCACGAAACAATCGAATAAACCGACAATTAATTGTTTATTTCATACTCAAATTTCCGCCAAGAGTCATTTATCATTCATTATATGGCATTATCAATTAAGTACTAAAAACTAAGCTTTTCCATTTGCCCATGAAATGATTAATGTTCGTGCGTCAACTTTTTCTAACGCACATAACGTAAAGAGGATGTAAAGAAATTATACAAACATAAAGAGGATGTTTAGAAATTTTTTGAACATCACATTTATGATGTTCGCAAAATTTCTCACGCAAACTTGCCGATTGTCAGTGCTTATAACAGGATGATTCTCATGCATCTATCTGGTTTACTTGACTTCCGTGGAATTTCTATCATCTTAACCCTTCCCTCACTGCTGACACACGCGTGTGTGACCGTATTGTACAAGCCTACAACAGGGCTAGTACATCGTTTATTTTACACGGAATGTATGACATCAATATTATTACTATTTTAAAACTAAACCAAGTGCTTGTGTTATGAACATAAGATTATCTCGATGGTCAGGCGAGTGTCTTAACACTAACCCAAAAAGCACGTCTATTTGTTTGTGACACGATTCAAACCACAAAAGAGTTTGTTTATAATTAGAATGGTATTTATCAATTAACAAAAAAAACCTGTTTAAAAAATAATATATTTTAAAAATCGAAATTGAGATGCGCATGTAAATGACATAGATGTAACCTAAACAACTTAGAAAAATATTAGTAATTTTGTCAGCTATGCTAGAAGCTGATTCGCATTCTTTTATAATTTGTTCTACTTGGATTTTCAGCACGTATCCAAGAAACTTAATTTCTATTCTTCTATTTCAAACGTCATCACAATATATAATCATATTCTGCATCCGATTATATTATCCGATTAATATAGTATATTCAGTCTGTCGGTGTTCCTGAGTGAACTATAATCGATTAGCTTTTCACATTGAACAAAATAATAATACACGTTTTAAAAGATTTAGAAAGTTCAATGTAAATTGAAGACAGTGTTCAAATGTTAAATATACATTTTAATATTTTATTTGGATGCTTTAAACCAATTTATGTAAATGCACTAGTTGGTATGGATACGATGACTTTACGTCATTTGTTATAGAGAATAGTTTATTTCACAGTATTGTACGGTAGATTTATTTATTTCTAAAAAATGTATGCTTTTGATGTTTATAGCATTAATCCGAAAACTTGTTATTTGTTTATCCGAATACTTAAATATCTCGGACATGTAATTAGACATACGGAAAAGTTTGAGATCTTGCACCTCATAATGCAGCGAAAGATTGCTGAAAGTCGGGGCTCTGAAAAAAGGAGAACATCATGACTGAATAACCTTTGGCCAGTCTACTGTAGAGCCTTTCCTTTCAAAGAAGTGGTCGTTGAACGGATATGGCACAAAAAGAAGAGTTGACTTTGTGATTAAATATTATTATTAATTAAAAAAATAATAAACTTTTAATTTGAATGAACCACAGAATCAAAGCGGTTTATACACGGTTTTTTATTTTTTAAATTTATAAAATAAATCTACTGTCAGAAATTGAAATTGAAAATAGATAGGTAATAATTTATTTAAAACGTAGACATAACAAAATTGAAACCATTTTACTAGATATTTAATAAAACGTTGGTTATTAAAAAAGTGTATGTGGTGTTTCATTGATATGATCCAGTTCAGAAAAAGCGACGATTAGGTAGAAAAAGACAGCAAAAATGCCAAGCTCGACAAAATAATGACACTTTAAACAGACTGCGTAGGAAAAACGTTGATAAAATGGTAAATCGACGCATGCAAGGAAGATAGCACAAAAGGAAATCTTTGAAACATGATTACAAAGTATATAATTTATGGTGTTTAACTAAAATGGAAAGAAATCTAGTTCGGAAAAAGTGACATTTAATGTCGTCCAGGGATGTGTTTTAAATACTAATTTAAAGTTCTTATAGAAATTCAGTTTTAGAACTAACAATTGCAAACAAAGGTGGGCCAACTTAGGCTGACTGTTTTTAACAATTTATAACTTTGGTGGGGTTTATTTTTAATTTTTATTTTTTATTTTTGAAAGTTTATAATGGCTACATACCCAGTGCAAGAGCGCGTTAAAATTATTAAATTTTATTATGTTTCGCGACGATCTATTTTCGGTGACCGGCTAATTTAAAGTTCCCCAGATTTGGCGTTGCTTGATTTCCTTTTGTGGGGCTACTTAAAAGGCCGAGTTTACATGAACAAACCAGCAACATTTCAGGAGCTTAAACAAAATATTCGTGCAGAAATAACAAATTTGGAGACAGAAACGTTGCGTAATGTAATGCAAAATACTTTAGAAAGAGCTATTATTTGTCAACAAGAAAACGTGGGTCATTTAAATGGTGTTATTTTCCATACCAAGATTTAAAAAACAGTTAACAAAGTACACTTTCATGTAATATTATATTTTTTTAATAAATATTAAAATTACAATAGTTATATGCATTTTACATCAGTCAGTGTTAGCCCATTCTGTATATTAGACTATAAACTTAGCACAATACTGACGACTCAACACTGTTTCACAAAAATATTTAACGTTATGTCGTAGGAACAACGTTCCATTAAAGCATAATAATTTTTGTATACAAATATGCCTGTCTCGTATAGAGGTTTGATACTCGCTCTATTTTCAATTATTATTTTACCATTAGAAAAGTAAATAGGAACCTACGCACGCAGTGAGCATGACATTTTGCTTTATTCTCAGTATGTTTTTTAATCCTTTTCTTATTTTTTAAATGTAGTCACCGTAAATATAGGTAAAAGAAATCGTGCAAAATTTGAAAGCGACATGAATCTAGTTTATGAAAAACGCTTTCAAATATTTGGTTGAAGTATCATAATTGACATGACATTAATTGACATGGCATTAATTGACATAAAGTGTTATTTATTAATTGACACGGCATTTTGTGAAAATTAAAATAATTTGGTTGAAACATCGTTTGGCGTGAAGTCAGTGTTTTTAATAATTATTGGGGAGAACCAGGAAGTGTCATCGTCCATGACACATAAATAAAAGAGAGATTTATTGTTTATTTTCTCTATTATTAACATATAAAACGTGATAACATAATATTAATTGCTACCTGTGTATGCTTGTGCTTCATTATTGTAACGGGATTTTGTATTCAAATGAAATATAATATGTATGTAGATGATATTGTATTTTTTTTTCGAATAATTATTTTAGCGGAGATTTTAAATTATTAATACAAATATAATTTAAAAAAATAGACAGAATTACAAAATAATCTCTAATACTAGATAAACGCTATACAAACAAGGACTATTCGTATGCGTTTTTTTGGATGAGTTTTTTGAGCTATTTTGCATCAAGTGATCAAAGAGTTTGATTGTTTACGATAGTTTATTTCAAAATAATATTTCTATTTCGTGTATTGTCTGGACAAAATTAGTGGTCGTGAGTAGTACGACGTAAAATAAACAATTAAATAGATATTTTCTTTTCTATAATCGGATGATAAAAATAAGCAGGTATATCTATATCAAAATTGACAGCTTAGGATAGAAAATGAAACCTTAGTAATATTTGTGGATAATAATATTACATACTGTATTTTTAAATGGAAAATATTTTTTTTTTGTAATTTTACTTTTATGTCGCTTGTGGTGTCTTTCGTGTCCTCAAATGCTAAATCATAATTAATGTATACTGCATGTAATAAAATGTAAATGCGAATGATTGTCAGTCACACTTGTAATAAAGACATAATATTAAAAATATCATACAATTTCTTTAGGTAGACACTTTTGACTTCCACCATTCTAAACAATGAAAAATATTAAACGGAAGAGGAAATATACCTTCTGGTAAATAAATAATAATAATCCTTTCAAACGTAAATACTTTATATTTTTAACAAATTTATTGAGAAATGTCAATTCTTCCCTGTGTTCATAAATTAGTGTTTTGTCGACATAGGATATCGTATTTAAATAAATACATTTATTATTTTACTACTTTACTTTACTACTTACTAAAAAATCACAGTCTGATAAAAGTTCTAATATTTATTCCATAGCACCTCATACGGGAATAGTTATTAATTAATGAACTAGAAGTTCGTATATGATGTCCGTATATCTGTCAAGAAAAAGGTACTAAGGGCGTAGTAAAGGTCTTACTAGAGGTACCTTTTCACGGCGGATAACAAAAACTTATAACGGTGGGAGTGCGGGGGGAGTTTCTAGAAACTTTGCGAAATTTTTAGCTGGTTCTCGGATATTTTCGAATTTAAATTAGTAATAGTTTAGTTAAGTATTAGTAAGGTTTTCAGGTCAAATGTATCTTAAAATGTTAGCATTTCCACAGAAAGCGGTATAGAACTTTTTTAAAAAATAGAGATGAGTATACGGAGTACGCATCACATTAATATTCTTACTACTTTCAAACAAAGCTAAAGGCTCGTGTTGTGCAAATAGGACTAACTTGTTGGCCGCCTGGAACGAGGCTCGAACTCCCGACCACTAGATCACTAGGCGAGTATCGCAATAGCTAGACCACAAGCATAATATTACTAAAACCTAAGACAACTATTGACATGGAAACATAAAATTAACAATAATTTTTTTAATTAAATTTGTAATTTTAAATCTGCTGATTAAAATATCTTTAGTTTTTTAAAATAATATTCATACCTTATTCGTTGTTTTGATTTCCTTAACTTTAGTTTAAATCCTTAAACGCATTTCGCTCAAATAATAATAATAAATAGTTTACTTAAAACGATTGATAACATAAAGAAAACTGTCTTGTATTATTTACAATAAATGTTTACACTTTTCACGGATAGCTGATGTTTTTCACGAATCAAAATAAGTTTTTCATCAATCTCAATCTCAATCATCGATCATCTATGTTCCGAAATGCGCAGACACACTGATTACCCGCCGCGCAACCGCCTCCGTAAAGGTCGGCAGACAACTGGTCGTGGAGTATCGTTTACCCCGTGTTACGGATATTGCCGCGTCTCGCTTTACTTCGGCTGTACAGCGCGGCCAAAGTTAAAGCCTTTCTTAATTACTAATATAAAAAAATCGAAAACAATTGGTACTCTCACGGTTATGTGTCAACATCGCGCGCGTGTTTGTGTTTTGTGCACAGTTGAACTTTTATTATCTGCATTTATTTTTGTCATTTTAAAATTTATTTCGTTAGACAGTTCATATATATTGCTTGGCACTGTACAGCGTATAGTTAGGTAGGTACTAAGGGTCGGTTATGTGATCAGTAGTATTTTTTTACCATGGTAAATTTTTACTAACCCCCTTAGTAAAAATCCTTTGCGGGTTGTTGGTACATCAACTATACTACTGTCATAGATGGTCAAAGACAATCACGCCTTTCAGTGTGGCAAGGCGAATAATTATGAAATGTGCTCTATTTCCTGCATTACCTGCGGGTTTATCAATCCTTGCGTTCGAGATCTGTCACTATGGTGGCGAATTTTTTTCGGATTATGTGCTAATGTATATTAAACAACACGATCATCATCAGACGAACTCTTATCTCGAAATTATAATAGGTTGATGCGAAAGTTGTTGCCGTTTTAACGGTACTTATTTAGAGATGGTGTATATGGTTGTCTTTTGTCTTGAAACCTTTTTATTTTGGCATTGCTTTCAAAAGGACCGCATTAACACACTACCTGATTTAGCCAGTTTATTTTCAACCTCAATCGTGTGACAACCAAATAAAAGAAAGACCAATGGCCGGGAAGAATGGGCCATTGGTTGGTTAGGAAAGAGATCCAGGTTCGAATCCCGGTGGCGCAACAACAATATTTTTCGATATAATTGATTTTATGTGTATATCTTTCTAATTAATATATTTAATTCATTTTTCGTAATTTGAGCGCAACGGTTTACGGTTGCGACCGAGAGCAATCACAAACGATGTTTAAGAAGTTTATCGATTCTCTTGTGTTTTCAAAGACGGCTTGGGCTGTTGGCTATTGTCAATGAATTTATTGATCTGAAAAATTTAATTCGGTTAGTGAGTGGGACAGGACTTCTGTTTCACATATCATGAAGTCGGCCTTTTTAGCAAAAGCGGCTTAACTTTTTGTACTGGCTGTATATAGGCGATGTGTCCGCAGCTCGTTTGCAGGTATCCAGTATTCTTCACCTGTAATAAAGGCACTGTCGCACCACCACTCTCGTTTCATATAATTTATATTTTAATATATAATATAATATAGTTTAATTATTTTATTGATCTATTAACATCCTATTCGTATTGCTACACTTAAACGTGTATAATTTCGAATAGAATTACATTTTTGAGGATAGTAATGTTTAATAATACAGAATTACATATTCGATTAATTCTTTAATCAAACAAATATCAGATATCTCATAGAGACAAAGCTATTTTTATTATATTTATTGGAAAATATATGGAAGAATGGGATAGTTACAGGGCTTACGACCTGTCTTCGTTATTCTCATAGTGACGACATATATGCTGTTTAATAGAAAAAAATAATTATCAAATTTGGTCCATAGATGGCGATGGTGTAGTGGTCCACATTTTATAAGTGATTTTTTATAGATTTTTAATTTTAAATATGATTTAATGAAATGGCACGAAATGCCGTAATGTTTCGGCTAATAAATTAAAGTTAAAAATATTACAAATAATGTACGTATTCGCACGCATCAACATACGCCCTACACAGCCAAAATACAAACATCCACTGAGCATGTGATCTTCTCGTCGGTTGGGGATTATTTCTACCCGCTTGAGTGTAACAGTGGTTATAAACAATTAAAATGTATTATTTATTTTTCATATATTAGTATATTGTATGAAAATAATTTAAACAAAATATTTATAGAACTGAAATAAATATATTATAAATAAAATATTAAAAAAATTACATCCTTTTTATACTAAACGCAATCAACAATATTATAAGCAGAAGCAAATGTAATTGACATGATTTAAAAAAATAAGTATTGCAATAGACAACTTATACTCAAAATAGATAAAATATTGATTGTGTTCTGTGAATTCCGGTCATTAAATTGTTTGTCATTGTCAGAATATAATTGTCAAAAATTTAAATAACAATTGCCCCATAGCCGACCCGCTTCTAACTGTATCGGAACCACCTGGGTCATAAAAATTACAGGTAGGCGCAACGCCCCTCAAATAATTATATTGCTGGCATTGTCTAGGGGCCGCCAGACGAAAATAAGTCAAAACAAATAACAATATAAATCTGTACAATTATTGGACTCGCTCTCAATATATGGATGCATACCTGGTATCCTTTGTCTACCCGCCGTAAAAGATACATATGTTTTGGTGTAAACGCTGAGATTCAATCCCGTAAAAGCGACTGCCTTAGGTCAGTTTTTGAGCGTTTTTTTTACCATTTTATCAATAAATCATTTGAATCTTGTCCGATAACATTTATTTGTATTTCTAATTATTTGGAAATATTTAATAGAAGAAAAACAGCATTAAACGAATATTTGTAGCGTAATTCATATTTTTACAAACACCCGGGTCAGATCTGACCCACCACCGCAGCCTAAACATTTTAGACTCTTAATCGGTTTATTAGATAAAAATTTCAAAAAATCAGTTTATTTCAATTTTTATTATTAAAATTGTAAACATAGTATTTTGTAGTGTGTCTTCGACTTTATGCCTGGCCCGGCAACGTTGGGAAGGGGGAGCTGGTGAGGTGGAGGGGGTACGCCCTCTCGGGGAAGTCAGCCATGAAACCTTCGACTAAACCTTCCTTCCTGAAATGAACTCAGTTTCTGGTAGCAATAGGTTTACTCGTGGAATCATAATCCGTAAGCTGCATGCATATTGTAACCCTCGTATGTTTACAAAATAAAAGTTCACAATTGTTCCAACTCATACGAAGATACGTGTCAATGCAATTATATAGAACGTACTGACCAAATCAAATACTTAGGAACTATATTTGATTCTTACCTCAAATAGAGTCATCATTCACAACTCGTTTATAGGTATACTATTTTAGAAATACTAGGAATTTCCTTAATATAAAACTTCTCAAAATAGCGTACTACGCAATCTGTCAATCAATCATAGACCATGGTATAATGTTTGGGGTGGAGCGACTATGTCTGCAAATAGTCCAATAATAGCAGCTCAAAAAATTATTTTAGAAGTTATCCTCAAAACCCCGATCACAACGAGCACCGACGAAATTTTTAATAAATTTGATGTTTTTGATATAAGACAAATATATGCTAATACTACACTAAACTACGTATATAAACACAGACACATTTTAAAACAACTCAAAATATAATTACCACACGGACATACAAGCCCCAAGAACACATACAACATATGGCCAAAGAAATTACAAATATTTTGGACCTAAACTATTTAATAGGATGCTTAAAGATTTAACCCAATTGAATCGTCCCAATAACATGAAACTGAAAAAAAAAACTTGGATTCATAATATTGGTAGAGCTAGTATTGGTGCACTCACACACACATATTGATTCAAATAATTTTTGTCACATATTTCTTCAAAATAATTAAAAATATGAATTAAATATATTAATTAGAAAGATATACATATAAAATCAATTTTATCGAAAAATATTGTTGTTGCGCCACCGGGATTCGAACGTGGATCTCTTTCCAAACCGGGGAAGGTGCATTATTCAACTATGCTACAGCGACGATATTTTTAACGACAAATTTTTGAACATATATGTTACCTTTTTTGATATTAATACATTAAACGTTCCATTATTTGAAAGAGCCATCTACCTTATTTTTACGGAATATTAAATACCTTCGAGTAATCTGATAGCAGACGCCAGAATTATCAATTCATTTTTATTAAATTTTGGACACATTGATACAACTTTATTATTAGGAGAACACATTCTTATTGTGAAGTTGGAAATAGATCCAGATTCGAATCCCGGTGGCGTAACAACAATATTTTTGGATAAAATTGATTTTATATGTATATCTATGTAATTAATATATTTAATTCATATTTAAAATATCACAGACCTATGTTCTGAATAATTACAACTTCACAATAAGAATGTGTTCTCCTAATCAAAATAATTTATTTGGAAGTCCATTTTGTAATTGTTTTTCTTACTTGTAATACAAATTTATTTGTACAATTGCTTGTAAACTATGCCTGTCTCAACACAGAATTTCTCTAGTGAGACGGGCACAGTTCAACCACATTTTTACATACGCATTATATAGTTACCAATAAATAAATAAATAAATATTGTAAACTGTAAGTTTGTTATGTTTTATATGATTATTTCGAAATTGAAATAACCATGCATACAATAGAAAACGCAGGGCGTAGTAACGGCAATCGGAGAGAACTAATTGATTTCTGCACGTGCATAGTAAATATCAAAAGTACCTACCTCAAAGGTAGGAAACGCAACGCGGCAGCGACTGGCGCCAAACTGTTTGCAACTATGATGTCAAGAGCGACTTGTGTCGTTAAGTAACTCGCTAACCTCCAATGAGACCAGGTCCCTCCGGATTCCATCCAGACAATGGGGTCGCAGTCTACCGATGTTTCGTCTCCCCTCTGAAGACTCTGCCACCGGAGCCACATGCCCGGCGCTCAAAATTATTGAGTTTTAATAATCCTGTGACGCCAGGCTCAACATTGAATAATGAATGTCATAGGTAAATCAGTATGTCGATGCCTCCCGCTTGGTCGATGCACCCATGACTGAGTATCGTTGTAGTCTATTCTGCTTTCACAACGTGAATTGCTAACCGCCATTCTTCGCGATCTTAGACCTTATTTAGTGCGACATGTAGCGAGACCCCGGTCATGTCTTGGACTTGGTTTGCCGATCTTATTAGACCGCCTTTTTGTAGTGCGCAGTTCCTGGAGAATGGAGACATTCGTTTGTTTAGTAGCCCACGGTACATATTTATTAACACAATGTATTAATATAAATTTTGGCTAAAAATTATAAGTATTACATATTTAAAAGTAAACTGGGATATGAATATCGTTTAATCAAGTACAGAGTGAATATTATGTTCCAGACCGATGTTATTTTTAAGTAACTAAAAAATAAAAATAAATATTTTAATTTTGTTTTTATTTAATAATTATGTAATTTATTACAATTATGTATGAAATATTACATTGGCCAAGTGATCGCTTTTGGCAGCGGCACAAATACGTGCCACTTTAACCATATTTTTCATAACATTCTCGCACACTTCGCGTGTTATTTCAGCAATTTCATTTCGGATATTGTCCTGTAGCATCGAAATTGTTGTTGGCTTATTGGTAGACCTTACCTTTTAACTACGCTGATAGAAAAAAATTCAATTGTAGCTCGTGCTGTGTGTGAGGGACCCCGTCCTGTTGAAACCACACGTGTTTCAGGCCCAGTCAACCCAATTCGGCCTAGAAGAAGTTTTCCAACATGTGACGATAGCGATCACCATTAATGGCAGCATTTCCATTATTATTTAGATATGTTTTAGAAATGCTTTAATGACTGAAATACGTTGTTGAGGCGTTAGAAGCTCCATAATAAATTGTAATCAACTACTCTCTACGACTACCATATTTGAACTGACAAATATCTGCTAAACCAAAATAGTGATCAAACGAAATCGGCCAGGAACATAATATTCAGTCTGTACGATGGCCAACAACCTGTTTACTGTGACACGGCTCCTCCAGAGCGCATCGCCATGAGACGCATAAATATTAAAATTTCCGCTTGTTCCGCAAGAAGCGTGTCGCGGGGTGGTTTGCGTGTTGGCTAACATCACGAGTTTTGTTCTAATCTGTTCATTTGTTTTCGTAGTATTCATTCCCCTATAAAAATATCATCACAATGGCGCATAAAGCGCCCGATTCATGCGAGCCCTGCGGCAGCTGCTACCTACAAATATACTTTCCTGGATCTTTCAAACCTTGTGTAGGTACATAATTAATATTGATTTATATTAATAATATACACAACATGGTTCTTCCCTGGAGAAAGATTGGTAGTCTCGATTTCAAGAGTCGTGTCTGATATTGATCACGACTCCCGTCTTTCAACGTGTTCCCAGGATGGTGCGTGGCGTGTACCGAAAATCGGGACAGCGTTTTTGTATGAATAACTCATTTTAAATAACCATTGTGCACGATGTACGGAAAGGGAATTAATTTACATATCTTTCCCAATAGTTGTTATAAATGATTTTTTAGTATGCAAAATCTTTAGTCCAAAGTCATGGCCTACAGTTCATCATATCTTCAACGCAACATGGTCGGAAACAATAACTATAAATCTTTATTTAATGCTCAATGTTTTGGTGAAGTAGGTCAACTTTAAAAACGAGTTAGCTTTAATAATGAATTTTATGTAGATAATAAAGACTGGATTTCCTCATTTTCGTATTCTTTTTTAGGAGCTGATTTTTTCAATATTTTGAATATTTTAACTGACAAATAATGATTTGTAGACATTATAGACACATTACGATTTCAGGATTGTACTCCGTCAATAAAAATAGTCAGGTTGTTTCACGCTGGATTTATTCAAGATAACCGGTTACATCATATTTACGGTCGTCTTATACAAGCGAATTTCTTTCCTACGTGTCATTAACTAGTGTATGGCGGACGTGACTTAAAAATACCCTTATATTAGACACATGATTTTACATACGAAAAACGTAGGAATTAGTCACATGTATGGCTTGCAGGTGTTCTTTTTTGCCGTTAAATGTGGCACACATAAAATATAAATATACATGGGACATTATGTATTCGTTTGTTAGAAGGAAGAAGCACATGCATTGATTCTCGGATACTATAAAGGGTTTAATATTAAATAAAAAAAAACTGCAATGTTATTCTCATCTTTTATTTATACAAAATGGATTATGGAAAATGGAAACGATGCGGATTCTACGTTTTATAAATAATATCTCCACACTCTTCCAATTGGACTATTAAATTTGCGAACACGCGAGAGCAATACGTTGGTTCAATAGCAGCAACTTCACGGCGGATATTTTCTTGTAGGGCCTGAATTGTTCGAGGATTGTTGCTGTAAATTCTCGACTTAAGGTATCCCCACAAAAAAAGTCTCACGGTGTAAGGTCCGGTGACCGAGGTGCCCAGGGTATGTCTCCGTACTTGCTGATTAATTTATTGGGAAAAATTCCCCTCAGCTTCTCCATTGAAACTCTAGCTGTGTGTGGAGTGGCCCCATCTTGCTGAAATTGTGTTCTGTTGTTGAACTCGGGAAACTGCTGCAGTTGCGGTACCAAAAACTTGTCGATCATTTGGCAATACACGTCAGCAGTGACCGTCTCTCGCTGGTAAAAAATAATGGCCAATTATCCCTCGGGCAGAAATCGCACACCACACTGTCGTTTTTGGACAATGTAAACGTTTTTGATGGCGTTCCCTAGGGTTGTCGGGGCACCAGTATATCATGTTCTGTTTATTAACATAGCCATCGATATGAAAATGTGCTTTGTCAGAAAACAATATGTTTCCAAGCGTTCGTGCTGTTCCAAAACATTCCAGCATCGTTCTCGTTAAGGTTTCACGTAAAGAATAGTCATTTTCGTTGAGAAACTGCACGATTTGCAGTTTGTATGGGTGAAACTGTAGTTTCTTTTTTAAAATAACGTGCACTGTTGATTTTTTTATTCCAGTAAAGGTTGCAATCTTCCTTATCGATTTACGCGGATTGCGCATAATTTCACGTCGAACTTGAGTCACGTGTTCTGGCGTCGCTGCTGACGTTGATGGTCCCACAGGACTTTGGTTAACCATTGTCCCTTCTTGTCTGAACTTTTGAACCCAACACCAGATAAGTTGCGTGCTCGGCCCATCACTTACTCGTCGAATATTAAAGTGAGTACACAAAGCGCGTCGCGCACGAATCAATGAATCACTGCACTTTAAATATTGATCAACCGCGAACGCGCGGTGCGCTCTCGACCGGTGACTCATTGCGATTGGCAAATCAGCAAATCACGCACGTTGAACAATACCCCTCCCACTTACCTCACCCTGATGGTTCACGAGCAATTATAATTTAATTTTGAAATATTTCCGCTGGACACCCTATGTTATCCACGTTCGTAACGATGACGATAAGTACATTTACATAATTTTAAATTTCAATTAGCACTTAGGAAGTGAAATGTATATGCAGGTTTGTAAAGAAAATAATAATAACTTTGGAACGCGACTTGTGTCTTTTCTGCCGGACGTAATTATTGATATAATATTAATAAAACCAAACAAATCAGATGAAAAAAGTTAATGCATTTCACTGATGGCGTTAATGGCAGAATCGATGTTTAATGTAATTTATTCATTCCACACATGAATATCTAATTATTTCCTTGATTGGCATTGAACAGTGAGCTTTCGTGCGGTGTCAAGTGCACAGTGGCACGGACACTCTGCTGTGATTTTATTCGCGGCTTTAGTTTCAATAATACATGCAATAGATCCGGTTATCGCCAGAACTGAACGTCGCCTAAAAATATAGCTAAAAAGATTTATAGTAAAAATATTGCGATGTTCTCTGAACAACGACTGCTGTGTTCTTAGACAATACATTTACTTTCCATCAATATAAAAACTTGACGAGCACCTGAATAAACAAATCGTGACATAATACGCGTAGTTCGGAAATTGATTTAACAATAAAAATGAAAACTAATCTTATTAAAATCGTAATTTTTCTGATTTCCGCAGTCCGTTTATGTTTGTCCTCGAATTATTTTGAAATGTTTCGTCAACCTCGGGGAACGAAAATTTTAGAAAAAATACTAATAAATAATTTAAGGTTTTACAAATCTGTTCATGTATTAATATATTCGGGAGGCACAGTGATATTATCGCAAGATCAAGAGAGATTAATTCAACTGCTCATTAAAATGCTAAATGGTCACAATCCTATATATGTTTCAACAATTGGAATCGAAACTTCAAATAAAAGTTTTGTTCAATCAACTGCTAATATTTATATAATAGAAGAAAACAAGATTCGAAGTGAAAATTTTATATCTAGATTTTCTGAACCTCTTCCATTTAACTTGATTATAACTATATCTAGTATTTGTGACCAAGGCTTAGGCTACGTAAAAGGATTCTACTCGGACGTTAAGAAAAAAAGAAATGTATTTGTTTTGCGATACTGTGTTGAAAAACAGAGAGGTAACTTCAAATACATTATGTACGAAAAATATACTCGGTTGAAGGACGACACCATTGAAATATTCGAACTAAACAATGGAAGTGACCCCGTAAAACAAAATATTTTGTATAACGAGAATGTGTTTCACTTATTCAAATTAAAAATAGTAATATCTGAATCGTATATAAATACAACAAGCAACAGGATATCAACCATGATGGATGCAAATTTAGCGAACGTTATAAATTTTTCTCTTCAGTATATACGTACGGTCGGTAATATTGAAATAAAAAATGCCGATATTATTTCTACAGATCATAACGCAGCGATGAACAGTAACGTGGATATGTACGTGTTGGAATATGTGTCCAAAATAAAAAACTACTTTGAAGTAGACATGTTTGATTTTGCTCTGCCGATTTTTAGTGGAGATTGCCTAATGCCGCGGAGAACAAAAACGATTTTAATTCGTCAGCAGATATTGCAATCCTTTCATTATACCACCTGGACATGGCTCACTGCTCTGCTGCTCGTCTCGATGTTCTTTAGTGAATTCATTAATGGGTCGGAATGGAAGACGGGAAATTGTGCAAAAATATTCAGTAGGAAAGATTCGAAAAGGAAAACATGGCGACTTTTTACGTTTTTCGCTTTAATCATCAGACAATCGATTCGATTTTTCTCCCACAACTCAGCGCAGAAAGTGTTTGTGGGGAGTTTGCTTATTTTTAGTGCATTTTATTATGGAGTCTTTCAAGTAAGATTTAATTTTTAATTTATTATTATTATTTTTTAATTTTTTAAATTCAATTATTGAAAAATACCATTCTTTTAATAATACCACAGGGGTCAATATCCTTCATAAATCGAGTTTGGCCTACGGTCGAACAATTTAGAAGTTCTCGAAAAAAAGGCAATAAATAGTGGTACGCCAATTCTTAATAATCAAATTAATTTATCCATTAGCCCCACATTAGGTATGTTTCCTTTAAAATAAATTTAATATCCATCAACACTATTTTCCCCTTCCTTAATGTTCCGTCTATTTGTATATGTATTCTGTCTCTTTTTTTCGCATATAATTTTATATTCTGTCTCCCTATTTATGTATATATAAGTGCATTCTTTTTGTATTTATGATCAGTTTTACGTCGCAATGAAGTTTAAGGTAAACGAAACTGGTTGACGTATAATAAATTTTGTGGTTTCATACAAAGTGATTGTTATTTTATTTAATTTATGCATACATAGAAATTTGCACATTTTTAGATAGATTAATAGTATCTAATTCATCGTAAAACGCGGAGGTTATATTTAACAAAAAGGTAGCCCAAATTGGTAGTGGCTCCGGGACCCAAAAAACAAATTGAAAAATCGCCCAAGTATTATGTAAATACAAATAATTGCCAAGGCGAAAGATTATTCGGCATTGTCGGGAATCAAACATTATTTACGCAGCACATAGGCAAAAATAATTACAATTTCACTCGCTCTAATGTCAGTAGAGCATGACATGTTAAAATTGTGAAATAATAAGTGATTTTGCTAACAAAAAATAGAGAATTAATCCTACAAACATAAATCCATTCCTGGTCGGTGTCACTAAACCTAATATGTATAAAAAATAAGGATGTTTAAATCGGGTCAAGAATGATTATTATTATGAGTAAAATTTGCTCGAGATTGGTAGAATTTTGGGAGTTAAAAATAAACCCAAAAACACGTTGGAGAAATTCACGGTTGTCTTGATTACTATTTAGCTATCATGAATAAAATTATATGTTCTAGATGACAAAATATAATTAAATTTATATATAAAAATGAGTGAAATGAAAATTAGAAGAAAAAGAGAAAAAAAACAGAAAAAGTTATTTAATAAAAATTATTACACTAACAGATCAGATGTTTTAATAACACCATGGTTCCGAAAAGAATCTATTTAATATAATAATAGTCTGTATATTTTCAGAGCACTTTGATGAAGATTTACATAACTGGGGCATATTTCGATGCCATAGAAAACATTGGAAATAGAAAATGTGTAAAAATGTTACGCGGAACAAGGTAATTGATTAATAGAAATGACTTCACATTTCTAATCAAATGTTTTAAGGAGCCGTTTGATTAATATTATTTTATATTTTTCAGTTTCATTGATGGCAGAAATCTGGGAAACTGTGATTATGAAGAAAAAAAATTAATTTACATATTTCCAAAATACTCTCCACATTTTGAAGTTTTTAATACACAATTGTATCACATTTCTAATGCTGGATTAACAAAATATTGGCACGATCAATATTGTTTTAACCAAACAATAGCATACAGTTCAAACATCAACAGAAATACTAACAATCAAATAAAATCAAGAGAGTTGCCAACCTTGTTGTCAATTTGGTTTGTAGGATTACTTGTAGGCACCATAACATTTGTGATTGAAATTATTTATAATAAGTATACTTCTCTGTAGCATGAAAGACAAACAAATAAGTAATTAGAGCCAAAGGTATTAAGGTTAGTACCAAAACGGATTATGAACCCTTAAGCCCCATTCATGATCGCTCCATATGTCCAAATGGAGTGGTGTCTCTCCAGCATCTGACTGTGAATGGGGAAAACCAAATGGACGATGCGGAGTGATAGGATGAGTCGGATATCCAATTAGTCCAAAATCTAATAGCTCCAACATCTCAAAGTAACTTTCTTCACTCATTCATAGATAATTTCTCCAGTCTGAAGGTTCCCATGACAACTCATTCAACAAATTTGTATGAGAAAATGACGCTCGTTTTAAATGCCCATCTTTCACCCACTTTTTTTTGATTTCCTCATTTTGCAACACAAGGCAATGGCAGCTCATCATCAATTTTATGACTTAATTAAATACAAATTAAAATACTTGAAGTTTTAAAGCAAACACTAAACAGCCATAAGCAACACCTTCGAGAGGTGTGACTGTGAATGAGATAAATTTTTTGGATGACATCCATAAAACCTCATCCGTTCGGAGCGATCGTGAATGGCGTGCTTTAGACCATTTGTCCAAAAATCTAACCTGTAAAGTCTTTTTTGTAACCCTGTGTGTAATAATGTCCCAAGAAAAAGCTAAAATAAAATAATACTACATTATTTTAAATGTTGACATTGGGGCCTGGTAAAGTTGTCCCCCTAATCCCTCCCTGCTTGACATTGCAATTATAAAAGATGAATAAGCTTTTTTGTTATCGAACATACGTCACTTTAAAAAAATCACTCATGTGCGAGTTGTAAATTTTTTTAAGCGACTGGATACAAACGATTTTTGCACAAATGCAGCCTTCAGTAAATCGTGAATCCCTGATGAATATTCACTTAATCTAATTCAATAAAAAATCTATGTCTATTTCTGTAAATTCATAAAAATTCAAATAACAGAATTTAATTAAATACTGTAAATCAATGAGAAAACAAAAATCTTATTCGCTGGCAATCTTTTGAAGATTTTTTTGATGGTTTTACGACTTTTGGCCCAATGACAATACGTCCACGGCAAAAGATTTTAAAATAAAATAATACCAATGATAAAACAATTTTTTGTATGATTAAATCGTGCAAACTTATAATATAATACATATTTAAGGAAATATACAATTTTATTATGTTTTAGCATCGTATGTTTTTGGTATAATTATGATGTTAATTTTTAATTGAATTAAATGATTTAAAGTATTCCACTTTCTCACTGTTAACTTTATATTTTGCATCGGATTTGTTTTAATCGGTTACTTATTTTTAGTAATCTGTGAAAGGTTATATGCATATTTCAATCACCCTTCAATTTCTTAAAAGCCTTTCTTAAAAAAATCTTTTAAAATTTTTGTTTCTGTCTGTTATGTCATTGGATCTAATATCACATGGATCAATGGTCAGCTGAATCTTTTGTCGTGGATGTATTGTTGTTGGGCCAAGTGTCCGCAGAGCTTTTGTCGTGACATGTTTTTTGATTATTATTATACAAATAGTAAAGTCTCTGGTGCATTCTTTATTTTTATATATTATTAATGGACTCTGAAGGTAAAAGAGAAAAGACAAATTGGTACTTTTGAGATATGGTGTTGGAGACACATGTTGCACATTTCATAGATGGCGAATGGCACAAATGTCTGCATTCTGCAGGAACTGAACATCAAGGACAGACTCTCAACCTGCAGCCTAAGACGAATCTTTCAATTTTTCATGCATCTTGCGAAAAATGATGATAGCTTGAAGAAGCTTCATCATTATTTCATATCTGTCTGAGACCTTTAATTTTTTGGACACATCGCCCACATGAGAAAATGATGGTGTTCTCCAATTGGTGGACCAACCAGGCTAAAGAAATTATGGCTAACGTATTGGAATAGGTCTCCATATTGTGGGCTGCAGAGAAAGCTGGAGAAAATTTGTCAAGGACATCAACAGTTCACAACCTCCTCTATAACAAGAGAATTGATTAGAAAAATAGTAATGCTCAACCTAACTCGATGAGTGCTAAAGACATTGAAGAGCAGAGAAGTGCTTTTGATTTCATCAGATTTCATAGTACATATTCAGAGAATGGATTTATTTGAGGGTTTGCATATGTATGAAAAATTACAGTCATCATTGACATTATTATAAGAGTGAAAATAATTAATGAATCAAGTTGTACAATGGAATTTTGGCAAAAATGATTAATATTTATCCAATTTCAGATGCATTTACTAACAATATATTTTTTTGCTCCTATAAAGGTAATCTATTAAATAGGTTTTTCTAATACATACCTATAGATTTAATTCTTCTAAATATATATATTTTTTTAATGTTTATTAATTGAAAAAAATGAAAGACAAATAACGTAACATTTATATTTATTTTTACAACAATCATATCAGTCTAAGAGACTAAATAATGCCTACAGTCAGTTCAAACAAATTAATAGTTTTGTTGAAAAATAATTCATAAAAAACATAATTTCAACAATCCAAGAAAATTCTTAATTGTAGTAATTAATATTATACGCACACAAAACTAGGTGTCACTCTGATCAATTTGTATTTACATTATATAATATACTTTGAATATTTACATAATTAATTCAATATATCTTTAATTAAAATAATATTATCAAATAACATTATATAGGCATACATGTTCTAATTACTATCGCCAAGGAATAAATGATTTAGAATATATTTGTTTTATTATCTATTTATATTTAAAATATGTTTATTTTAATAAAATTTACTATACACCTTAGAATTTCTATTTGATTTGAAATATAAGTGATGAATTCTGTAAAACCTGGAGTTAAAACAACTGAAGCTCAGGTTTAAAAACATATTCTCCATAAACTAAGTAAAGACGTTCACAATGGCCATATGTATTTTACATATATTCATTCCAAATAAAATAAATAGAGTGAGAGGGCATAATATTATGTACATTGAATATACATTTTTTTAAATATAATTTGAAGTTCTCTAAATTCTGACTTGAGTTGTTTTATCCGGGTATTACATACTATGTATATTAAAAAATACATAATTTATGCAATATGACATATAAGCCATATCTCAATATTGATTGAAAAATGAAAATAAATGCAAACGATCATAATAAAAATAAAGTGAATAATTTGATGAGACAAAAAATGAGTAAATAAACTCTAATAAAAATACATATATAAATCATGATTTAATTGTTCATTTTGCAGTCAAGATTTTTCAAATCATTTATTGATTATTATATATGGATCTTGATAGATGTTGTCAGTCGGAAAACCAAATAAGATTTTGTTTATGTTATAAAATTGTTATATTTTTTATGTTCTTTTTATTTTATTTTATTAAAATTGATTCCCAAATCTTTCTCTAAATAACTGTGTCTCTTAAATCCTTCCATTTAATTGATTACCTAATATATTAAGTTGTATTAATAGAGTCTCTGTCCAGGGAATTATTATAATGAATTTACCATGACACTCGTTGGTTTATCACATCCTGAATCCTAGAAAAAATCCTAGAAATTTTGATTTTTAAATTTGATAACTAATCACTTTTATTACTGAACTTTTAGCATTAAATATTTAAATAAATGCATTTTTACAATGTAAAATGGAAAAACATTAAACAATTTCATAAAATATTAATTTTCATTAGGTATTGTTCTATAAAATTATGGGGAAGAGTTAAGATCCTAAGCAGACTAGTTGCGGATATTAATAATTGAATAAAACATTCTTTTGTGTAACATTTTTAAAACAATACGAAATTATAATCTTAAAAAAAACATCCATTCCATGGCAGCTCACCCATCAAACAGACATTCAGGACTGCATACATCCTCTTACACATTAAGACAGTTAATTGAATACAAATTAATTTAAATTGGAATAGAACACACTAACAGCCAAGACACAGACAATAAGCACGTATACATATGTATAAAAAAAATACAAATCTTTTTGATAATCTGTAAACGTTTAGATTAATTAATATTAAAAATGATAACATCGTTGTTGTCCAATGTTATTTTTCTGGGCCAAAACATACTTTTAATATATATGTATACTCCACTAGCCATAATAACAAACACAAAATAGACTCACCTTATCGGCCCGAGGGTTTAGGTCCGATTTTTGCAGATCTCAACAAAGGATGATTAATAGAAATCCCTAGCAAAGTTTTCCTCCTGACTTCTTGACTGCAGAATGTTAAAAATATGTAGTTTGAAATGATTTTAATGCAAGGGAAGAGAAAGCGTTCAATTGTTCTATCCCCATGCAGAAAATAATAATCACATTGAGACATTTTTGAGTAAGAACTCAACAAGCAAATTAAATATAAAAATACAGAAATAAAATAATGTAGATGAGTTGATTAAAAAAATTAATGAAAATATAGAAGAACCATTCTGGAATATATTTAAAAGAGAAATATTGAAAATTTATTAGCACTTACATGTCATTATTAATCATTTTTAATGATAAAGATATAAGGATTATTGCTCTGTAAGGTTACATCTTAATTTAGCTATACAAGTGACCATTACGAAAAAATAAAGAAATGCATAATTACAAGACATTTATATTATGTACAAGTAATTCAGACAAAATGTCCACAAAAATAGACTCCATTTACAATCGCTATGTATATCAAAAGTAGGTAAATGAGTTTAATATTATTAATACATTTATTTTAAATTGAAAATAATTTTGGTTACGATGAAGTCAAATAATATTCTATGCAGCCTGATTCTTAACAACTATTGTAAACACTTTCGATGTTTATTTACTATTATGAAATTTTAGATATACATTAAATTATTCTTAGGCTAACATTGTATAAATATTATGTAATGTAATGTATAAATTTTATTATTGAAAACATTTTATTTTTAAAATTACTAAACTATAGAGAAGATATTTCTAAATTGTTCCATAATCACGAGGAACTGATTAATATTGATATCGTATTAAGATGAGATTAAGAATATTGCATTAATGCTTACATCATTATAAATATTTTACTGCTCGAAATATCCATAGACTTTTCTAACCTGAACATAACACTTAGTAAGCCTGCACATACAGACTAACCTGAACATAACATGTAGTAAGCCTGCACATACAGACTAACCTGAACATAACGTGTAGTAAGCCTGCACATACAGACTAACCTGAACATAACGTGTAGTAAGCCTGCACATACAGACTAACCTGAACATAACATGTAGTAAGCCTGCACATACAGACTAACCTGAACATAACATGTAGTAAGCCTGCACATACAGACTAACCTGAACATAACATGTAGTAAGCCTGCACATACAGACTCGACCATAAGATGATTTATTTGATGCTTAAAAAGTTGAAAGGAACTCACATTACTTTACTATTTATAGCCAAAACTCAACATGTATAATAAACAATAGTAAAATGCAAAATAAATTTGGGAAAAAATAATAAAACAAACGTTGAATGCTAAGAATTTATTGATAATGAGCGTTAAAAATCAGGGCAGGGCATAAAACCTTTTCCTTTACAGAGATAATGTATTTATGTCATTTAGTCAAATCATGAAAACGTTACACATTTATTACAAGTGTATCAAGAGCTAAACAGTAAAGATCGGTTTCACACCCTAACAATAAATAATCATGCAACAAAATATTTTAGAACATATTATCACATAATACTTAACGTGCTTGAGCAGAATAAATCTGGCTAACAAATATATATGTACAAGTCTCAGAAAAACTGGAACAGTTATCCGCTACCAACATAACTACAAGTCAATTCCATTCATTCATTGAGTTCTACTTATTTGTTGTGGCTGTTTCGTAAACACCACTACACAAGTAGACAAAACAAAATAATACTTAGTGTAACCTACTGTCATATACAATAAATAGTGATCTGGTTTACGCGCATATCTTTACTATGCAATAAGTACATGAAACAAAATGTAAATTTTGTAGTGACTGATGTTATTTTATAGCTAATGTTATTTATATATAGCTTGTAAAACCAAGCTAAATGTGTGTGCCTCTAAATAACTGACAATATTGATACTAGATATTATCATCTACTTCTTATCGAATGTATGTAATCATTTTAAATAGATGACCAAAAAGAAATTAAACCACAAACAAAGATAGTTAAATATAAAGAAACGTGTGATCAAGTGCACAATTCAAACATTTCACATGTAATAAACAAAAATACACATATAGTGGGCCCAAACATGTATTTTTCTTCAAAATAAACATAAAAGTACTAAGAAAAGAAAAAATAAAACAAAATATCATTTTTATCCATGTACCAGATGACGTTATTATTACTAAAATGGATGAATCAAGAGATTAAGAAAAGAAGGATGTTAGAAAAAAATTGAAATAAATATACAAAATGTAAACACTTTACAAATAACAAATTATAAATTTTAACCATCAAAGCGAGACTTAAAAAAAATCACTAGAAATTCTCTACTTTATGTGAAATACAAAATTACTAGTTTAACACAGTTGACTAAAATATACTTATGAAGATGATTGGCAGTGTACCTATATAATATATATTTTATCTTTTGAATTAATGATTATGTATGTTACATATTTATATAATATAATAATATTTACATGTGAATAAAGAGATTCTTAAGAGTCATCCCATTTTATCCCTAAATAATACAATATATGTACACTGTCCTAAAATATACTTTACATAACAATGTTATAGTAATTATGTCATAGTGGGATTTTATTCCCAAACCGAACTGTAAAATGAAAATGAATGAATTAAAAATGTATATGATAAATCAAAGAATAATGATTATAGATTTTTTTACAATAAAACATTAAACTTTCAGGTCTTAACTGGTAATTTTTCCTTAATTGGTTTTTCACAATACTAATGGGATTTTATTGGCTTTTGATTATAATTTACCTAAGGCCTGTCCTGGTAACCATATTCAATATGTTTCAGCATTTTAATTATAGATCTAAGAAAATAACATTAGTCTAACATTTGTTTTTACAAATACTACACAGATTTTAATATATAGTCATTTGATAAAAGTAAATGTATACATATCACAAATTTACTACAGAGTTTAATATGTCTGTTTGCACTAACACATTTCACTAGAATTATCTTATGGTTTATGTAATATATTACTTAGTTTAGAATATAATGTTACTGTTTAAATACTTTAACGACTAATAGATTGGAAACAACAACTACAATTGGTAAACTCCATAAACAAACTCTAATTGAAGAATCACGACATGGTACAAAAATATGACAATAAAACAAATACTGAATGATAAGGTAAACAGGAAATGAGATCACATATTTGATGCAAAATTTAATTTGAACGCAAAATGTTACTATTGCCTCAAAACCGTTATACAGATGGAACCACGCAGTATCCTCAGCAGATCGATTACTTGGGGAGTGGTCATGGACGTAATATTTTCATCGTTCACCTGAAATTAAACAAAAACAAGTTCAATTTTAATTCAAATAAAGAATATACATACATATTTGGAAAACTGAAAAATAAAAATACATACAGGTATGTATTTGGTAAGCAAAGGTTTTCTTTTAACTGTCGTGATGAAAAATAAGTATTAGTCGTCAAAAAATTACATATGTAGGTATATAGAAAAAAATCTTTCTATCAAAAAATATAGTTACAAACAGGACTCAAACTCAGAACTTTCTATAGCGGGTAACCATTTGCTGTCTTGTCAAATTTTTGAACTAACATGTTATTCTTTACATTATTGTGAGATATCTATTATTTTCAATTAAAAAGGTTTCTGAGATTCATTACAAATAAAAAAATGACAGGATGAATTGGAATATAATGCACTGGTAGACTGCGGTATTGACTGACTGACTGGAAGTGCAGTCTACCGGCAATAGAAAGTTCCGGTGGTAACTATATTTTTTTGATTGATAGATTTTTTCTGTATATCTTTCTAAGTGATACATTTAATTTTTATAATTATCAAGGAATTATGTTTTAATAAATAGCAACTTCACAATAAAAACGTGATTTTATTTCCAATGAATATATGTATACAGTAAAACTCCGTTAATTCGTAACTCACAGGACCAAAATTTAAAAAAAAAATCTGAATTAGGAATAATGAAAACAAAGTTTTTTAAAGGCAATATTAGAAAGAAATTTTGTGCACGCTGCTGTTGTTGACATTGCGATTATCATACTAAAACATGATGAATCTCCATTATTTATCAAATAACGTATTTCTCCTGAATAAGAAAGTTGTATGGTGACACGCCGATTCACCACTTGACCAATCACTTGACGCAACAAAATCACACACATTAATTTGATTAGCGATCGAAATCCCTTTTTTTATCAGAATTGGAATATTTATGGAAAAATAATTAAAAACTATTAAATCCTCATGTCTCGCTGGGATTGATGGTTGAAGTTTATTATTTTCCTGTGATTTTTCAAGTTCGAACCCAGAGAAGTATTTGAGATTCAATTTTTTAATACCTATAATTTTTTTTGTCAGTTTTCAAAATAAGCCCCTATTTTTCCAAATGGTCAAAGATTTACACAAATTACAAGGTGTTGATGCCATTTTAGAGAATGAAACATGAAAAAAAATATGCCAACGTATTTAAATACGAAAGATTTAGTTTCATTAGTACCTACATATGCAAATCAAAAATTTTCGTAAACCTAGAAGTGATTCAATGAAAACATTATTTTAAATAACAACAAATCTTATAAAATGCACTGTGGAATTTGATATACATATGGCTAAACCAAGCTAAACTCAGTACGGAACGTCTTGTCATACCAGCGCGCCGTTATGCCATAAGGAACGGCATCATGATTGGCTGGTAGGTGGGGCTAGCTGCAGATGTTTAAGAAAGGATGAAGGTCAAATGTGAAGTCGTGCAAGTTTAGGGATTTAAAAACATTTGTAAATATGCGAATTACGTGAACAAATTATTTACTTCGGGTGTCAAAAACGCATACAAACTGCGAATAATCAGATTTTACGATTTATCGGTAGAAATTAGTATGAAATGTTATTTTCAGAATAGATTTTTTTTTAAAATTATGAATTCCATGAAAATACGAAATATAGGTTACTAATTAACAGAGTTTTACTGTAATAATAAGGATTAAAATATCTGTCTTTAGATTGAAAGCATTTACATAAAAAGTCCAAATCTTTTTATTTTATTTTGTTATTTGTAACAATTATTATTATTATTATTATTTTATTATTAAGTAACATCTCATGTTACTGCATTAATTAAAAAAATAAATAAGAAAGAACATATTCACCAATATTAAGAGTAATATAATTGAGAGACTTGTTAACAACCTGCAAGATGATGTCACCCTGCCGCAACCGACCATCCTTGGCAGCAACACTGTCACTGTAGATAGCCGATATATAACTCTGTCCCGACTCTGGGTGACATTGAACACTGAATCCTAAACGGCTGTTCCAGCCTCTGTTGAGTTCAACAGTCAGTATCTAAACAAATAATAAAATAATCATTAATGTCATGCAACTAATGTAATTAATATTTAGGTTGATTTATGTGACGTAGTTGAAACATATACATTTAAAAAATTACATATTTAGACAGTTTGGCTTGCCGTTCATAAATAAATAAATGAATTCAAAGAATTTTTGATTTATATTCAAGAAAATTGAACAAGTACATATAAGTGCATATAAATAATTACACAGAGAAATATCTATTTGACAAAAATATTTGAATAAATTACTTAAGAATGTGAGCAATATACAGGCAGCTCTCGATTTACGAACGAGTTCCGTTCCTTGATGTCGTTCGTTGTATGTTTTTATTTGTTATACGTCGAAACAATCAAATATGTATTTTTTGAGTATATGATGCAACCATATAAGTTAGCGGTCATTTGTACAAATGAAAAACATTGCATTAAACATCAAATGTGTACGTTTTATTATAACGATATGATAAAAATGTAAATTAGGTGAACTCAAGATATGTATAGTAATATGTAGTTCATTTTAATTAAAAACATAAACAAAATTATACATTATTTATGTACATATATGTATATATATATTGTATGTACATTCTATTTTTATTTGTTTAAATTTTTTATCAGTATTCGTTATTTTCACATGCGTGTCACTTTACGCACTCGAGGTAGATGATTGAACTTTCGATGAAACGGCTGTGGCTGTTTCGTCCACATTTTTAAAATATGATTTGATGGAAGACTGCACAGGCAGTTTCTTTTTTTTAACTAAAAATCTCATTATAAATACATATTAGGCATTTCTCTCCATTGCATATCTCCAAGTCCTGTTCTTCAAACATTCGGAAATACCCCTCGGAAATTAGTGTGAATGTTTTGGAATGTGAAATTTAAATTTTTCTTGTATTTCTTCTGTATTTAAATTTGCTTCTAATTCTATTAAGTCATCAGTTGTCAATTCCTTAGAATATGAGTCCGACAACTCTTTTCCATCAACCGAGTCAAGTTTGAATTCCATTTGATTACCCAGTGCAACAACTTTATGCGTTACGTAAATAAATTTAAAAAAAAATGAAATTGCGATGTTCATAAATTTGAGAATTGAGAACTGTCTGTATAGCAAATTATGAAAAAAAAACAAATGACTTCTTTTTATTACATTTTGAACAACGCACTAAGCTTTTTTGTTAGGCTCTAACAATTTGGTGAAATACAATTTCGAAAACCGATTATTCATTCATTATAAACAATAATTTTGGTAATTTATTCAATTTTAGTGTTTAATTTATGATCGTTTAATCTATTGGTAATATATATACACACTTTATTAAAATCCCAACATATATTTTCAGCAGTTTGCATTCTAGCATTGTATTATTATTATTCACGTAGCTACTTGTGTTCTAGTAATTTAGTATTTTATTTGTGTTTATGTTTTTGTGTATATAGCCCAACATATAATGTTAACAAAGAGGCCTATATTTAATACTTATTGAGATGAAAAAATGTAGTTTTACATTTTCAGTAAAAAACAATATAATTATTAAATACTCCTATGACTAAAGCATGCCCCCATAAAACTGTTAGTGAAAAGCTCCAAAAGTCAAAAAACGTTAATCCATCAGGTACACAAGGGATGGACACCGGACCCTTACTTGATGCTAGAGTTGAAGGAAGATTGCAGAAAGGGGAATCGTGTTCCATCATCACTGCTTTGGAAACAGGATAAATATAAAAATTAAAAGATTCATCAAACAAAAAACAATGTTGAAGCCTGAAATACTAGCATGCATATTTCTAAAACTAAGGATTACAGTAGATCCTGAAAAATACTAATCTCTTTTGTAGTTGGTATTGTATGTGTGAATTTCATACAAAATTTACAACTCAATTGTAATACTTAGAAACTCAGTAAAGTATTTTGTTGCTTCATGCAGACAATATCAATACATTTGAGTCAAATAAATCATTGTAAAGAATCGTTGATGACTGTATGAACAAATAATCTACGTTTTATTATATTTATCGCAACAAACTTACACAACTCAATTCAGCCAACAAAATTGTTTATCTATGATTTATTTGATTAGTAAAATTTGCATGTGCGTATTAATTCAAATTGCAATATATAATTACATATCATCGTTGATATTGCAATATGTCGCAAATCAATTTTATTTTACATATTGGAATATGTATTGTTTTTTCTGATTCAAAAGTATCCAAATTTTTGATCTTTACACCATACAGCTACTCCGACTGATCTAAAATAAAAAATGTTTTGATCAGGGACGTAACTGTGCCGCTGTAAAGCGAAGCAAGGTGAGTGCAAATTAATGCCATTAAAATTTTTGTTTTTTTCATTAAAGTGTGAATTATATTCATATTCAATAGGAGACGAGAAATCAAATTTAGTATTTAATGAATAAAAATATGCAGTATATAATATTCTTATTCGTACTTACACATAATACATATATGTGTAGGTAAACCTTCCATTTTGCGTTGGGGCCTAATGCCCTTTTTCATTCAATTTTGCATTAGAGCCCTACTTTTATGGTTACGCCACTGGTTTGATATGATGTAAAGACCAAGAATTTTGAAATTTTTGCATAAAAAAAACAAAATACATTTTTTTGACATACGATATTTGACAGTATCAACGACAATACGTTGCATTGTTTACACATCGAAGTATTAAAACCCCACCCTAAGGGTCGACTATAAGTAAACTGAAATGAGTGAAGAATAAGTTCTAAATAATATATTAAAATAAATCATTTTCATGGGAAATCTTTCTTTATGATAAAATGTACATCACAATGTTTTTTAAATAGTAGCTGTACCCTGCATAATGGTTTTGTTCAATTTTTAGATTATGGTTAGTACTCTCTCCAAAATAATAATTCAGCATCGAGTTGTTTTATTTTTAAAAATGTGGATGCGAATGTATGAGCAAACGTATTAATATATTTTCTAGTAAATTTTCTACTTTTCAATTATTTAATGTCTATTCTAAGTTTATTCGCGGTATTGACTTTAGCTGAATGCAAGCAGTTTATTGGTTAATTTCAAAATTTGAATGCGCCAATCAGTGTGGCGTGTGCCGTTCAACTGAAAGCGCCAAAAAAACGTATTTTGGAATGATTGGCTCATACTCAGTATTGAATTTACCTAGACGATATGTATATAGAGAAAAAAATATCAAAAATATTCTAAAGTTTCATTGATAATTCATTAGTTGTAAATATTAATTAATTAGGAAGATATACATATAAAATTAATTTTATCGAAAAATATTGTTGTTGCGCTACCGAGATTCGAACCTGGATCTCTTTCCAAACCGGAGAATGTGCATTATCCAACTATGCTACAGCGACATTATTTTTGATGACAAATTTTCGAACCTATTGTTACATTTTTTCAAATGAATACATCCATTGTTCCATTATTTATACGGAATCTCAAATACTGAAAATTTATCATCAAAAATAATGTTGCTGTTGCATAGTTGTATAATAATGCACTTTCCCCGGTTTGGAAAGAGATCCAGGTTTGAATCCCGGTGGTGCAACAACAGTATTTTTTGAAAAAATTGATTTTATATGTATATCTTTCTAATTAATACATATAATTAGTATTTAAAATATCAGAAATATGTTCAGAAAAATTACTACTTCACAATAAGAATGTGTTTTAATAATCATTAGTTGTAATATGAACTGTGTTAAATTGATAAATTTAACAATATCCATTCTATCCAGTTTAATATTTTATTTTATACGTTGCCTTAAAAATGATGAAATAATCAGAATCAGTACATTTCATAATACCATTTGGAAGTCGTTTTTAGATTAAAAGTTTTCAATATCTTCACTCAGGGTTGGGTTTAATTTTTTGAATAAGATCAATATAAAAATAATCCATAATTTCAGATTAAAATATGTAAAAATTGATTAATTTTTTAATAAGAAAAATAAGTAATTGTAAAAGAATAAAAAAAATATTTCTGAAGTTTGACTTACCCGAGGCTCGCTGGTTCCCGGTTCCCTATTTTCATCGGGATAATGTACTATGGTGGGCTTTTCAGGTTCTTCTCTTTGTTCGATTTTGGCTTTGCGTTCATTTTCTGGTGACAACATTACACATTTCCATTTTTTAATTCCTATAAGAATAATATTAGGTTGATTTCTCAAATTAATACACATTATTGGTCATTATATAAACCTCATTGGCTTAAATGAAATATAACTAAAGAACTCGTTGAAAGTAAGTACTAACTCTCACTAGGGGTCGGTTGTGCAATCAGTGACAATTTTTTACTATGGTAAAAAATGCAAAGCTAAACTAATTTTACTCTCGAATATCGGATGGTAAAAACCGAAAACCGTTGGTTAAATATGTGTATGAAAAAAAAGTCATCTGTCACATTGATACTTTGAAAGTTGCAGTACACGACAATTAATCAATTAATATCCTGGTATTTTATTGATGAGTGTTCGTCCGATGATGATCGCATTGTTTAATATACATTAGCACATATACTGAAAAAATTTTGCCAGCAAAGTGAGAGATATTGAACGCGGGGACGAATAAAACCGTTTCATAATTATTCGTCTTGCCACACTGTGAGGTGAGATTTCTAATTTATGATTTGAAAGTAGTAAATTTGGCGTACAAATAATCCGTAAATATTTTTTTACAACGGGCGATGATAAAAAGTTACTATAGTAAAAACTTACCATGGTCAAAATTGACTATTGATCAGACAACCGACCCTAAGAAACTCTTCTGAATTAACGAAAACTCATAATTACAATGACAATCCAAAGAGTGTAAAACATTTGTAATTGTAAAAATGTGTATTATATAATAGGTAATCAAATATAATTTAAAAAGGTACTTTAATGTAAGGCCCAAGATATAAACACAAATCAAGTAAAAAATAAATTGATGTAAACTAAAATGAGAAATTACCATCGTCTTTACTGGAATCTGAGGCACCATTGTTAATGTGATTATTGGTAGAAGGGTGGACTACTGCACTTTGATAAGCTGGGTTTTTGTGACTAAATCTTGCTTCATCCGTTGCTGAGGTGGAGTTCAGTTCAATCGGCATGGAAATCGGTTCATTGGACATTTCAGGAGCGAGTTGGTGGTTCGGATGGACGCTGGATGAGAGGTAACCAGTTCCTCCATTCATTGTGATGTCTTGATAAATATTTGGGGCATCTAGAAGATCATTGTCCAAATTATTTAGCTCATATCCGTGAGCTGCTACTGAAATATGGCAAAATAATCGCATATGTTATAACATAACCAGGTACATCAGATAAAGATGACAAATACCTTTTAGCAGTGAAATTAAAAATATTTATTTTGTAATCAATCAAACATGTACCTTTTGTGGGCAGTTTTGTTGTAATCATGAAAACAACAACACAGTCAAACTTAATTATAACAAGGGATAATAACAATTAACAGAAGAGATAAAAACATTATTAATAACAAAATGCATTATATTTAATAACAGTTCTAGGACTGCTTACACACAAAAAAAGAATATTTTTAATTTAATGTAAGAGTATGTATTGCAACAACTACTGGGTTTAAATTGAAATTAATTTTGAATCTCAGCAAATAAGTAGGATCATACTTAATAAAGAGTGTTTTTTTAGAGGTATAAAACTTTAAAATGAAAAAAAAAACACAAAAATCGCGGTAATGGCGAATAAAACGCATTCTGGAAGTCCAATTTTCGACCCCCAGCGCGCCACAATCAATTTATTGAAGGAAACATTCGATGAGAGCATAATTTTGCACAATGGACCTGTGAATTGGTCTCCAAGATTGTATGATTTAACACATTTGGATTATTTTCTGTGGGGATATGTGAAGTCGCTAATCTATGCTGATAAACCAGAGACGATAGATGACTTGGAGGCCAACATTTGTCTTGTTATTGCTAATTTACATCCCCAGCTGTTCTAAAAAGTGGTTGAATATTTAACTTCCAGATTGCGCTTTATCCGAGCCAACCACGCCCCCCATATGTGCGAAATCATATTTAAACACTAATGGTATAAAATTATTTTTCCAATAAAGCCAAAACCATGGCCATTACCCCGATTTTTATGTGTTTTATTTCATTTTAAAGTTCTATACCTCTAAAAATAACACCGTTCAGTTATCAAAAAGTAGTAATTTTGATATGTTATAAATTTAATAAAATGAAAATGTTGACAAGCCTTAATAGGAATAGACATTAATTTATGTTCTTGAACTGTTTAAAGTGTGAAAGGGTAGAAATCTTTTTCGGAAATGTGGCGTGCAAAATATCAATTTTCAAAAATAAAAATGAATAAAAAATGCTGCGATAGTAATGATGATAATTAATTATTATAATAATTTATCACAGTCCCTTGGATTATGTTATATTAATAAGTTTGACTGTATTATAATGTGCATTATGAAAGATACGTGCAATAAAACAAACTGTAAGCCTACAGACATATAATATTAAAATGCATCAGCATGCGAAAATGTAATATTCAAAAACAATTGACATGCATCTTAGCACAAACGATACAAATTCAAAACATTTAATAAAGCAAGGATATAAATATTACTGTATTTTAAATATGGATATAGTATATTTATGTATATGCAGAGTTAAGAAATAAACAAACCCAACTGCAAGGAAAATAGTTATAGATTTAAAAATAAGTCAGAAAATAAAACAATGCAGGGGTACATGATTATGTGCAAACATGCGTGAAAAGCCATGTGTGAGAAAAATAAGAAATAAAGAAGAATGAAGGGATCGGTTCAGAGGAGTTGCAGAGGAACAGCACCATGCACCAAGAACAATATAAAGTAGCTTTCCTTATCCCAAAACTCTACCTGAAAAATGCAGTCTCTGTTTTCTATTATTAACAGGCGTTGGAGGGCCACCCAAATCCAAGAAATCAGGTCTGGCTGGTTTGTTAAGGTCAAATGTTTGCCCGTTAAAGCAAGTTGGTCTGAGTGGTCTCCTGTCTGCAACTACAGAATATGTGGTGTCGGCCGTATCAGTCGATCGGTACGATAACGTCTGACTTTGCTCATTGTCTGAGTTTTCAGCCGTTGTGCTTGGACAATTTACGGAGTACGGGTGCATGGCATCTGTAAAAATGTACCATTACTCGCTTTGGTTTTGTGTACGCATGCTCGACTTATGAGATCTTCTTTCTCGTGGAAGTTTTTATGAAAATATTTAGGGGCAAAAAATAAAATAATGTGCATCAATGTTGTTATGCCTTTTCCTGAGATGCAAAAAAATATATTCAGTAAAAAAAGTGATTGGTGCACTATGCTTCTCTGAACGGTATTATTAGTGTATGTGAAAAAATTATTATGTGGTTATGCTCATTATTATGTGGTTATGCTCATTATTATGTGGCTGTGATCATCATTTACACACTGGGGATGATGCTCAAAGTGTAACAGTGTACTTACGTGCGCAACAAGTTGATACATTCAATTTTAGAGTTAAAATATAACAGACCTGATTTCTGAGAAAATATATAAATAAAGAAGACTCATATACAATATTTCATAATATCTAAAAGTACTGGACTGTCAAATGCTAAAAAGAAAGAATTACTAACTTGAAAGACAAAAAGCAGACACATGGAAACATTGATAGTTGAAGATCCTCATGATTTTAACACTTACCACTGTTTTGGGAATACCCAGTACTGTTCCTTGTAAGTTTCTTATATCTTCTAGGAGAGACGCAGGGTGACCGGGAACCGTTTCCATCATCTGGAGTAAGCTTCCTGGCCGCGATATCACACAGCATATTAACCGCTTCTTGCCTGCACAATAATAAACATTCATGATGGATAAAGAGGATAATCAAATGCAGAATACATTGCAAATAATGCTGTCATACTGTCAAACTTTTCAGCAGTATGCGTGCTATTATTTTTTGTGCTGATTTTTAAACTGAACTGAATATTTATAAGAAATTCTTGGAATTAACAAATCATCTGCAGAAATAAAGAAGTGAAGAAACTTGTATTAAATGGTATAGTTTACTTGTAAATATTAAATTGGATGTTAAATTAAGAATGAAAATTTTTAATGTACTCTTATGTCAATTGAAAATATGTACCAGCAGATAAGATTTCGTACGTAATATACATAGTACACATATATATCGTTTAACGTAGTGTACATATATGTGTAATATAGTATTATTATTTAATGTATGTTAATTGAAAAAATGAACTTGCAGATGTGCGACTAATAAAATACTTTGTCAGTCTAGTTTGTTATTACTAAATAAATTGTACTAGTAATAAAAAATCTCATAATTTCGATAAACATAAAGTAGATCATTTAATTATAGTTAGTAATTCTTTTAAATTCATTCACAAAATAAATATACTACTTTTCTAAAGTATTTTAATTGATAATGTCGGTAGGTAAAGGAATAAATTTAAAAATAGTGATTTTTTTCGGGAAATCACAATCAAAACTCAGGCACTCGATTCAGTGGTGAGGTAGACCAATGATAAAACATAATTAATAGTAAGAGATTAAAACAAAATTCATGAAAATCACGAGATATAAAATATAAAAAATAAAAACTAGTGATATTTGTAATATTAGAAAACCGAATACAATCTCCATATTTTCAATGTTTGAACTTTAAAATTCAAATGCACTTCTGACGACGTTAGATAACCCATGGGCTTTTGTTTTATTTGTTGTTTGACAGTGACAACAGATAATTAATTAATAATTATCGTAGTTCAAGAAAGTTTTCATTTCTTTTTTTAAAAAATGTTAATAGCCTTAACTTTGTGGTTGGCAATAATAATCAATTTAAAAAATACTAAACAACATTGATTAGATACAGTTTAGATAGTGTTTTATACAAAGTCCCTCAAATTAATATAGTAAAATGAATTTATAATAAATGTCTATTGAACAAAATGTCCCTCAAATAATACATATATTACATACATTATAGTCTCAAATTTCCCTCCTTTTGGGAAAACAGTGTAATATTAATATTGTAGTGACAACCCTTAACTATAACTTCTTTAGATGACACAAGAATATAATGTACCTTTGAATATATTATTACATGTGTCACTCCGCATTCCCGTACAACACTATTGTTCTAATTATAATCCTTCTAAGGAATGGAACCTGAGGTGAGTGAATTCTGCCTTATTTGTATGAGTAACAAGCCCAGAAAACACTACACAGAAGACAGATATAGAAAATAAATCTAAATGAATCTAGAATATAATAGGAACACCAATTTACAGCACAAAAACATTGAAAAAACAACATGTGATTAATAATATACATATTTTTTTATTAATTAAGTTAATCTGACAACCTGAAGAAAGAAATGATGTTTTCCGAAACCGGTTGTTGTTTTAGATTACTCATTAAGTGGTTTTAATAAACAAAGTATAAAAGTAAAATCTATAAAAAATGAATATAATATACCAAAAAGTACAATTTGCAAATATTAAAAATGATATATTAAAGATAAAAATATAAACAAATATTTATAAAAAAAAATATGTATAAATGCTTAATTCTGCCCGGAATGTTCCGAATTTCATCTAAAATATAAACAAATATTGCAAAATCTCAAAAATATAAAAACAGATAGAGCCTCAATAGTGCATAATTGTCTAAGAAAATTTAGAAACATAATTGTGATTTCTAATAACAACGGATGCAATGTAGTTATCAGGTTTGTAAATAAAATAAGGCACACGCTGTAATAGATTAATTAATGGTGGAATTAAACCGGTGAAAGTGTCATTTTTTACACATTACTTAAATCACAAAAATTTAAAAAAAGAAAAAACACCTTTTACTGTAATTTAGACCAGTTTACTTTCATCTTCTTCAATTATAATATAACAGTTAGGAAAAGTATAAAAAATATATCAGAATCTGTGAAAATGCCACTGGATAATCGCATAGCGTCACAATCATTTTCAAGATTCTCAAAAAGAGAGCCAATAAATAAAAATAATTGTACCTTAAGGGTGGCTTAGGCCGTGTTAAAAGCGTGGTATCAGACTCTGTGGTGGGAGAGGCGGCAGACGGTGAAGGAGGAGTTCCGCAGTGATCGCGGTAGAGCCTGAGTCTGGCAACGGGACCACATCTCCTGAGGAAGGAAACGGCTTCTCCATGGGACAATGTGGACATTGGAACATCATTTACCTGCGCAAGGGAAAATATTATAAATTTGTTACACACATTTATGGGTGAACTTCTAAGGTCACATCAGAAAAATGTGCGTTGATCTGGGTATGGTGTAGACTTAAGTTGCTTGGCTACTTTATGAAAACTAAATTGAACTGCAGTCAAGATTTAAACCTGGCACCTAACTAATTAACTTAGCATTAAATTGTATATTTATAGGGGTTTGTTCTAGGCCATCATTCCTCCCTCTTCCACTTTCCTACATCTTCTCATGCACACTCTTCAGTTGTTGAAGTTTTTAACAAAGCCATTTTACAATATCTGGTTTATCTGATCACGCTGTCTTTCGCGGATGCCCTCTATTCCTGTTGCTTTTAACATTTTCCTCATACATGGATAAAAAAGTTTAGTGAAAAAATAATGAATTTCATTACTGCTTTAATAGATTAATACAATTAATTACACAAAATACTATAGAACGTTATAAAAGAATCAGGTTTATACGATTGTAGGAGTCTATAATTAAAGATAATACAAATTATTGAAATATTTTGTTATTAATATTTCATCTCATTTCAAGGCTTATCTTATACAATCGATTAACACTTTATGTGAGAAAAAAAATTGTGTGATAGAAATAGGTAATTCAGATCTGATTTGTAAACAATAAAATTATATCAGTTCAACAACAATGTAATGAACAAAGTGTTATCTTACAGCAACAATTCTATCTCCTGGTTGTATTCTACCATCACTGAGGGCCGGCTCCCTCACCAGCGCTCGTACGTAGTGTCCCAGGGCACTGTGATCTTCTTTTCTCAAGGTAAATCCCAGGGAACCATTCACTTTTGTCATCACAATATCAAACTCCTGCAATGAAACACACAGATTTAGAGGACTCTCAAACAATGGACGGTAACCCATAAAATGATTAATTAATTATTTTAGTGTTTAAAAAATCTAAAATTAAATAATTAAAATAGACGTAGAAAAAATAAAGATGAGCTGTAATGAGTCAACTTCTAAAAAGGATTAGAAAAGATTACTAAAAATAAAATTTATATTTATATATTTATAAAAATGTGCTTGTAGTCTAGTTAGTTACGATACTCGCCTAGTGATTTAGTGGTCGCGGGTTCGAGCCTCGTTACAGGAGGCCATCAAGTTTGTCGTATTTTCATAGCCCAAGCATTTAATAGTAAGAATATTGATGTGACACGTATTCCATGAAGGGATCTCTATTTAAAAAATATATATTAACGACTCTCTTGAAATGATCATGCTGTTTAGAAAAAAAAATTGTGTTATGGTGCGTGTACATGGAATGAGACAAGTTTCAGAGATTTAATTGAGATAAATCTCAGTACCATGTACACATGTTGAAATTTTGATGTAGAAATAAATTTGGAGATCTCCGAGTTGAGTTTGGTAAACGAGATAAATTTTAAGGCTGTATACATAATGATCGATTTGACACCAATATAGAATCTTGATTTTGAACCATAGCTATCTGCAACTATTTGTTTATAAAAGTAAGGCATCAAATTATGAACATTTAATCCATTTCAATTACTGCAGGGCGGTTTCAAATTCATCCAATGAATGAATGGAATATTTAAAGTCAACGGGTAGAATTTTGACGTACGACAAGCGTGAATTGAGAAGCGAGACAAAATAAATATCAAAACCCACTGTAGGGTTGTAAGTCGCATTGCTTGAATGTCTGAGATTCGGTGTGTACACAGTGGGAGCCGAGAGTAGTCTATAAGCGAGCTCATGGGAGCATAAGATATTACATGTGCAAGTACCATTACAATATAACAGAAAACAATGGAAGAACTTTAGACACATATTATTATTAAAATTAAGAATAATAAACCATACCACTGATCCATCCTCCTAATGTATGCATATAGAGAAATATAAACAAATTAAAAAATTTAACAAAAAAAATTTAAAATTACAATTTAGTAATAGTACTCGTAATATATTTTGAGAGGTAATGCAAAAGAAAATTGAAAAAGTAAATCTCAGAAGTGGGCAAATTAAATTATCTCATATAATATCTACAATTTTTCAATTATTTGATTATTGCTACTGTACAATATCTGATAAAACCAGTGGCGTCCATTAAATAGTAAGATCAAAATTAGTCTCTCGTCTCATATAATTTTACTAATAATACTTTATGAAAAAAGAAGTGTACTTAGACATTTGTATGCGCTTGCAATTTAAAAAACACTTGCTTGGCTTTAAAGTGGTTCTCATATTACGTCGATGGTCTGATCTCTAACCCAACATATTAGCGGGGTACTGCTATGGTATACATTGATAATGTTTTCATTTGTGTTCACGTGAGAAACGATTTTTTAAATTTTGTATAATAATTCCATTTTTTGCTGTTATGGATTTTATACATTATTTGTTCATATTAATGCTGGGAAAGGAATCAATATATGCAAAAATATCGATGACAAATGGATTGTAGGATTCAAATTTTTTGGGCCCCAATACACTGTCATGGGTTAGTTACGTCACTGGATTAAATCTTACACGTAATATAACTTAAATAAGATGTGCGTTATATTTTATCAACTTACCCCGTATTTAACATCGTAAATAGGATTGGGCTCCTCATAGTCAGATACATTGTTGGCCGGTGGTGGTGATGATGGTGGCGGGGTAGGAGCCGGAGCGCGTGGGCGGGGGGCGTGCAGGTTGAGAGGGTCGGGAGGCGGCTGTCGGAGGGGTGGCGCTGGGGGTCCACCGGGGCTCACCCTCCCCATCAGTTCTGGGCCTGGTCGGCACACGACCAGCTCCACAATTGGGGGAGTGGTGCGCAACACTTCAAGGGCCTCCTGGAATGTTAAGAAGCATACCATGAACGTTATTTAAAATGAACCTAAATTTACAACATTATGTTTAAATAATTATAAGCAAATAAGAAGTATAATTATTAAAAAAACAAATATAATATAAAAAATATGGATAATTTATATATAGAAATAGAAAAATTATATTTATATGTAAAAATACTGTAACTGTAAAAATAAATAGATAAGGAAGGAATTAATTAGTACTAATGTCAAGCAGTAGCAGTAAACTAGTTTTATTTATTTATTAGAAACTGTATAATATGTTTGGACTGTGCCCGTCTCACTAGAACATTCTGTCTTGAGACAGGCATAGTTTACAAGTAATTGTGCAATAAATTAGTTTACAAGTATCGGACCAAAATTAACATTAACCTCATACATAAGATTGAGAAAAACCAATTACAAAGTGGACATTCAATATATTATTTTAGGAAATTTGGGATATTTTAGGAAATCTTATTTGAGGAACATAACTCTATTGTTGTTTTATATTGTAAAAAAATCTTATCAAATAAATCAAATTATTATAGGTTTGATCAATTTGTTTGGGTGAGTGCACCAATACTAGGTCTACCCATATTACGAATCAAAGTTTTTATTTTCAGTTTCATATTACCGGGACAATTCAATTGAGTTAAATCTTTCAGCATTCTATTAAATAGTTTAGGTTCAAAATATTTCTAGTTCTTTTGTAGTATGTTTATTTGTTTGTTTGGTAAATATATTTTGGGTTCCTTTAAAATGTGTCTGTTTGTGTTTATACATGTAATTAAGAGTAGTATTAGCATACATTTGTCTTAAATATCAAAGACATCAAATTTATTAAAAAATTTGCAAGCAAAAGTAAAATCAAATGAAATCAGTCAAGATCAAGTAAATAAGATATTATAGGATAAAGGCTTCAATAATTGACTTGGATGCGTGAAAATATGTATGAAAGTGAAGTTTGGAGAAATGAGATGGCGTGTGAGTTACGAAACAAGACACCCTGAAAGAAATCACCGAAACCAGTGTGGCAAAATGCAAGATATTTTAATTAAAACATATTTATATTTAAAGTTGCAATTGTAGAACACAGTACTTGATAATTAAAACACATTAGATGAATCACTTAGAATATATAAAAATAAATCAATCTATCGAAGAAGAAAAAATAGTTACCACATGTACTCGTACCCGAAACCTTCTCTTACCGGGAGAATGAGTTATTAATTACACCATGGAAATCATTATTTGCTTTGCGTTGCATTCGATTTTTTGTTGTATGCCTATTTTAATTAATATATTATTCCTTATATATATTGTCTAATATTTTCAATTAAAAAGGTTTTTGAGATTCATTGTAAATAAAAAAGATATTAGGATGAATTGAAAATAATAGATATTTCACTAAAATATAAGGAATAACATACAAGTTCAAAAATTCGACGAGAAAGCAAATTGTTAACTCATTCTCCCGGCAAGAGAAATTTCTGGGTTCGAGTCCCATGGTAACAATGCATCTGTTTAAATATATTAAAGACACATAGCATTACACGACTAATGAAGCCTCCAGGAAGAAATACATTTATTTATTTATTTACTTACCTATATGATACACAAATATAATTGCGGTTGGGCTGTGCCCATCTCACTAGAAAAATCTGTGTTAAGACGGGTTACAGACATCAGGAATGAATAGAATAGTTTATTCACAGGAAAGAAAAGGTAGTTTTTATTGTTATTGTGTTTAGTTTCCATTTATATTTGTTATGAAATTTAAAAAGTCATATTTTAATAAATAAGTTCTATTTTAATAAATATCGAACTGATGGGCCTTTTCAACTAGATTCACTGAACATATGCGTTGCTATAAAAATAAATATGTAGATTGCAAATTTGCAGCCCATCTATTCAAGGAAAATCATGTCCCGCTTGGTAATAACGAACCAACACCTTTTGCATATAGAAACCTATGGTTTTAGATTAAATTTGCTTGAACAATTAGAAATTTAATCTAAAACCATAAGTTTTTATTCAGGTTATTGAGTTAACAAAAAATTATCTTCTCCCCACTTCTTAATATGTTCAAGAAACCTAACATCACAACAAAAAACGAAAATAATCAATCAAAATGTAGTATCTCAATAGTTAAAATAAATAGAGGCACTTACAAAATATTTCAACTAATCATTTAAAATTGAGAATTAAGCTTTACATACAATTTTTATAACAATAAAGCCATTAGTAAATTAGCAAACATAAATATTATGTTCATAAATGGGGAAAATTTCAATGATAAATGCCACTGAGAAAAATGATCTTAATATGTATCGGCTTAACCGAAACCATCTAATTACCCATAGAGAAAGGGTTAACTAAAATCACTTAAATACAAGAAGTCTGGCAGAAATACAAAATAGTTTATACTATAAAGGTTTCAAATTGTTCAGTGAACTGTCAGCAAATGTGAAGGAAGCAACTAGTCTTGCTACTTTTAATAGGTTAAGCGCAGAATAACTGATCATTTCGTGTGTTTATTTTCTTTTGCATTTAAGTGATATACGATGTAATTTATTTTTTCTTATGTTTTATACATTACATAGATGTAAGAAATTTTTTACAACTAAATAAAAAAATATACAAACAAATAAGTCGATAAGTACACAGTTTAAAAATGGCCTTAACCGCTGAAACAGCTACTATGTTACAGGTTACATGGTTTACGAAAACTAGCAGAATTCAATAATATTATTAATTAAAATTGGATTTTTTAAATATCATAAAAAAAAAAAAGTAGTTACATAAGTAGTGAGGCCAGCGAGCGAGACGCCGTTGGCGGCCAGCAGAAGGTCCCCGGGGCGCAGGCGGCCCGTGGACCAGGCGGGCTGCGAGGGGTACAGCCTCCGGATGCGGACCAGCCCCGCGGTGCCGCCCCCGCCGCCGCTGTCCGCGCCCCCCGCCACGCTCAGCCCGAGGCCGCGGCGGTCCTTCTCCACGCGCACCGTGAACGTGTTCTCTGAAAGAAAGAAGTCAACGTTAAAAAAATAAAAAATAAAAGTGTTCTAGGACTAAAACCACCATTTTCTACATAATCAAGATGTTTTAATGAAATCTAATGTTTTTTTCGTACATATCTTCACATTTATCTTATGTTTAATTTCCACCTTTTTTTAGTACCGTTCTAAGTACCTCTCACACGCTGAACGAGTGCTCTGCCATCTTAGCTACTCCCATAGTAGTGGTGCCAAATAATCACAAAAACTGCTTTTTTGTATCGGAAATTAATCCAATGCGTAGATAAACTTTATTATTTACACATCTAAACATAATATTTTAATACAAAAATTATATTTCATTAAAATAATAAAAGTGATGAACTGAATCCTGGTGATCTTTGTAACAAGCCGGTATTAATAAAGAAATTAAAACATTTATAAATTGCTATTTTCAAGTCTTGTTTGTATTCCTCGTACTTGTACTACTACGCTGGTAATAACTCGGCCTTCGATTCCCTATCAGAGACATTAAAATTTTTTTTTTTTTTGTATTTGAGACATGTAAAGTTTTTTTTTTTTTTTAATTTTTACAAAATGAATTTAGTAATTTATCACAGTTTATTATTAATAAACACATTGAATAAGTAAAATAATGATATAGTTGTAATGATGACACTGCAATTTCAGTAAGAACTTCACGAAGCTAGTTTCCATTGAGTAAACCCAAAATGTACACAGAATAGTTGGCTAAATGGAGAGACGAAATACAGCTGGATAACAGACTCCACTGGCTAAAATCAAGATTTGTCATAGTCTATAAGTAAACACGGGTTTCAAGCGCGCTATTGACACTTACACGGTTGGTATAACTCAGAATGTAAAATTAACAAATGCACAAAATTTTAATGCAAGACATGGTAATGTTTTTTTTGCCACAGCTACATTTTGTAACAGACCTGGTCCATAATATTTCATGACAAAATTACGAGTCGAAAATATTCAACGAGCAAGGGCCGGTTGTGTGATGAGTAGTAAAAAATATTTACTTCTCTAAAGTATATCCCGTAGTAAACTCATTTTACTCTGCGATATCCGATAGGAAAAACGAGAATCGATAGTTAAATAAGGCAGGCTTTTCACAGCTGTTCCAAAAGTCATCTGACACATTGAAACTTTGAAATTTGCAGTATACGACAATTCAATATCCCGCTATTTTAGTGATGGGAGGTCGTCCGATGATGATCTCGTTGTTTAACACATAATACGAAAAAATTTCACCATCAAAGTGACAGATTTCGAATGCCAAGGTGAAAAAATCTAAAGATAATGCATAGAATAAAACATATTTCATGATTATTTGTCACGCCTTTAGACATCTTCATCTATGCTTTGACAGTAGTAAATTTGATGTATCAACAACCCGCAAAGGATTTTTACTACGGGAGTAAGTAAACAGTTGCTATAGAAAAAAGTTACCATAGTAAAAAGTTACCACTAATCACACAGCCGTCCCTAAGTATGTACAGGTTAAATTTTGTGGAAAATATTATTGTATGAAATTTTTACAAAGTCATGTTAAGATTTAATGTACGTACTTCGAAATAAATATTTGCGAAATTGACACATTATTATTTACCCTATTTACTTCAGGCTCTAAATCATGGAGTTTTAATATGTATTTAAGCCTAAAATATTGTACACCACATTTATATATATAGTCATTCCGATTTGTGTTATAAATAAAGAATATTGTCTCAACGAGTTGTGGATAAATTGATTATAAAAACACGCGGTATAGTATCCCATAAAACCATAAAATATGCAAATAGCATTATTAATATAATATTTAAAAGCCTGCGTGTACGTGTAGAAGATTCTGATCACTAGTGTATCGTGAGATCGTAATTAAGCAGAAACGTACGAAGATAATTTTTATAGTTAAGTGAAGTAAAAAATCGCTTTGTTGAAAACTCAAAATAATTTATTGTAACTCGAGAACTACCTGATTACTACTAATTACCGATAATTGTAATCGGTCGGAACCGGAAAGGATAATGTTTTTCGGATCTCAAACGAATCACTAGATGAAAAGAATCACGTAAAAAACGAATCACCTCGAAACCGGCGGAATTAATGACATACATGATTAATAAAATACCATTAAGATATTACGCGTTTAAAAGCTCGGACTGATAAGCAAGATTACAAACAACGTTCTAGACCAAAGCGCCAAATTATGTTGGTAACTTTAATATTTGCTTATATACGCAAAATTTTATTAAATACTAATTAAACGTATTAATTAGAAAGATGTACATATAAAATCAATTTCATGAAAAAATATTGTTGTTGTTACCGGGATTCGAATCTGGATCTCTTTTCCATCCGGGGAAGGTGTATTTACCAACTATGCTACAACAGACAGTACTTTTGACGACAAATTTTTGAACCTATATGTTACACTTTTCGAATTAATACATCTATCGTTCCATTATTTGCCATCTACTTTGTTTAAAGACGCCAGAATTAACAATTCATTTTTATTCGATTTTTGACACATTGATACAACTTATATATTATTAAGAAGAACACATTCTTATTATAAAGTTGTAATTATTCAGAACGTTGGTCTGTGATATTTTAAATACTAATTAAATTTATTAATTAGAAATATATAGATCTGGATCTTTCCAATCCGGGGAAGGTGCATTAACCAACTATGCTACAGTACAGTACAGTATGAATTGGAAAGAGATCCACCTTCGAATCCCGGTAGCAACAAAAATATTTTTCGATAAAATTGATTTTATAAGTATATCATTCTAATTAATACATTTAATTTGTATTTAAAATATCACATACCTATGTTCTGAATAATTACAACATCTCAATAAGAATGTGTTCTAATTAATAAAATACTTTTAATAATTACTTTAAAAATGGCCTACGTAAAGAAATTCATTAAAAAAAACAATAGTTACGAACTAATCCTTGCATTCGGTAAATTGACCATTCTAAGCGGGAACATCTGGTTTGGACGAGTGAACAACAGGGGTCCGGACACAATACAATTAATTCGCTTTACCCCCGCTGCCGAGTCGCGTCCCAGTGCAATGGTAAACATTTACTCATGATCCATTAGTGAGGAGAACAAATTAGTTCGGTTAGAAAGGCGGCCGGGATTACGGAAAAAAAACGCCACGGATATTCGAAAACATTCCGAGGAAATGTAGAATTGAGTAAATTGAGAGTTGGAATAAAAATGTTTTATTTTCCACAATCTGCTTCTGAACAAAGTGTGTTTCGTTTGTTATTTAATTTATTTAAATTGTTTATATTTTATAACGAATTTTCATAAGCTACTAATTACTTATATAATATAATATACTTGTGATATATAATATTATTATATTTTTATTTTATTGAGGGATTTTGACAGTATAATCTTAATATAACTAACAATACATATTTAACATGTGATACTATTTATGAAAATCCACAGAAATGTTTAGGTACATAAGTATGTTTAGGTGCAGAAGATAAATAAAAAGAAAAAAAGGGGAGGTTGCAACTATTGTTGTGGTAAAGGTAGAGCAAGATGTGTTTATATGTAGATCGGCCATAATTGAAATTATGGTGGTTCATACAAATAACTCTTTAAGCGTGATAAGGCTAATGTTGAAAAAGTCAATTACTGTAAATTTCTCATCGTGGTATTTGCATGACCGGTGAATGAATGAATTTTGAATGTAAGATATTCTAATTCTAGGAATGTGGAAGAATGCGGACTGCTGGGTCGATCAAGATGGTATGTGGAGAGATATTAGTTTTAATTGGCTGAGACAGTCAATATGGCCTTGCAGTAGTTTGAAGAGAAGTATTTGGTCAGCACGTGTTCTTTGATGCTCTAGGGTTTTCACATTGTGGAAGTTTGCTGCATCTAAATAGGAGTTGAATGATAGATTATATCTAACATTAAGATATCGAATAAACCTATTTTGTATTCATTCTAATCTCGCAATATATGTATTCTGCCATAGGTTCCAGATTTGAAATGCGTACTCTAAGTGACTACGAATGAATGCGTGATAAGTATTATGAGGCAATATCGATTTTGGAAGTGTTTGCAGGTTCGAAGTATGAATCCTAGCATTCTACACGCCTTGGAGGTAATTTGGTCAATGTGATTTTTGAAGAAGTTTGCTATCAAGGATTATTCCTAGGTCTTTAACATCGCTTTTATTTTCTAGCTGAGTGCTGTCTATTGCGTAAGTAAAATTAATGTTGTTAAATTTTCTTGAGAATGTTATTTGAAAACATTTTTTAGCATTCAGGAGGAGTTTTGATTGCTATTAAATATATATGACCATTGATATTAAAGAGAGATTTTTCAAAAATATGTCCTGGAAAAAATACAAATTATTGTAATGATATACCTAGTTGTTTTCATAATGTAATAACACTAAGCTATTTATTTTTTGTACTTTAATCATTATCGTACATTAAAGTTTAATGTACGATAAAATAATATTGATATAACTAAATCATGAATTTATTCAGTTTAACTTTGGAAAATATGCCATTATAATCAAGTAATTTATAGCGAGTATAAAATATAGATTTTATAAATACTTGTTTCAAATCTTAATGATTGAAATATAAAAATAAGGGAATAAATTAATATATTTATTTCAAAACGCCATTGTAGATTAAGGAGATTGTTGAAATCTTCAAAACCATTATAAAGTGTTCTTTATTTACTTAGACGTTATAAAAGTTTCACGTGACCAAACTCTGTGCGGGGATGTGAAAAGCTTTTAAGATATAAGTATTGGACTAAACCTTGACTGCGCTAAGTAAAGTTTCACTGCCTAAAGGTATTGTGGCTATTTTATGGCACCAATCGTTGTCTTAAAAGATGACTACCATGCGATTTACAACGATGTGCCAATGGCCAACCGCGTGGAGGAGACGAATTTTGCCCGAGATGTAGTCACGGAGCTCTTCCATCAGCAGCCGCAGACGAAACGCCGCACTAATCGTCACGCTCAGCATTCAAATTAACGTATTATTCATTACCAAAATTAACTTTGCGGTTAAAATTCATATTTTTATTTAATTTTGTTCTATTAACCACTTATTGAGTTTAAATACATCTACCGGTTTCGAAAAATACTATTTTCTTCTTCAGGATGTCAATAATAACTAAAAACATATATTATTTAAAAAATAAATTTAGTACCTAACTCAAATTGTTAAAAAAATACTCTTAGTACTTAATACTTAAAATGACTCTTAGTTAAATATAGTTGGTTGTTTATAATTTTTTGATTAGTTTTACACGCTTTATTTATCTCCAACGATTCCAAATTATTTAATTTGTGACCAACACCGTTTATATGCAAAATTGACAATTCCAATTTTTTATCAAAACTATGACCATTTTCTATCAAATGATTAGAAAATTCTGAAAACCCACTATATAAAAGTAAAGGAGCATTTGAGATGTTTGAACATCTTGAAATGATATTTTTCGAAACCGGTAGATGTATTTAAACTCAATAAGTGGTTAATAAAACAAAGTTAACAAATAAAAATATAACTTATTATTACTTTTGTACGTTTTAGCCAATAAACGAATGAAAGTGCACTGGATCAACATTGAGAGTATTTTTTATAAATCAACGTTTACGAAATAAATGTCTAACCGATGGAAATATACGGAGTGATTATTTTGAATGTCTTTATGTAAAATAAGCGGTTATTGCACCACCGGCGACTGCTCCCAAAACGGTGCGCGACGTTCAGGCTTCAAAATTCGTCCATTATTTTCAATATGCAGGTGGTTTTCCATCCGCGATTCGAGTTCACGAATGGCAATTTCACGCTGAACTGGCATATCAATAGAGCTATTGGAGAGAATTCACAAAATGTTTGAAAAACTATGTAAATATCGTAAATCACTATTGAACTTGTATATGAATTCTAGTAGTTTGTTAATTTTTCTATTCATTTAACATACTTGTATTTTGATATATTTAGTATTATGTTTAATTCCATTTTCTCTTTATAAAATAATGTAATAGTCTTCCTTAACGATCATTTAAAAAATAATCATTATTAATATAAGTATATACGTACATAATTTGTTAGTTCTTCAAATACAGAATCATTCGTAAGTTGACAAAAACTAAACATTAGATGCGTTTAACTAAATAATGTATTTACACGGTTTAATGAACTTTACAAAAAAAAAAAAACAATATAGGAAATTACAATAAAAACATAGTGTTTCATGGACTCACAATATATATCCCACAATGGATTTAGGGTTTTCCATTCCCAAAATAATTAATAAGAATGGAGCTAGAATACCGACATTTATTGATCCACATTGTTCAAATACCAGTGGTAGGTAGTTACGGCCGTTTTCAAATGCCAGTTATGAAAATACGAAAAATGCTTTTATAATTGTTTTCATTATTAGATTTAACAATGGATCGATCCGCAATGGCCCTGATAGATAGTCCCAGTATGACAGTAAGCAGGGGCGTGCACTGCATACAAGCAAAAAAAAACCTGTGCATTGCTAAAAATTCTGTGAAATACATACGAATTAAATAATCCGTACGTTATAATTACGCTAGCGCCCACCGTGTATCGGTAGTATCATTAGTAGCGTAGTTCTGGATGCTACCGCGCGATGCCACAGTAGCGCTGTAGTCATCTACTGGATTATTATTCATTTTTGCTACTAGAATTGCTAGACACTATTTTAATCTATCGTTCTATTCAAGCCATACAATTGCTACTAACTGAATTGAAAATTCCACTCGGCAGAGTCAGAAATGGATCAGCTGATTCCTGAAAAAATGGCATTTCAAAGGTTTTGAACTTGGCTAAGAGTTGATCGAAGCATCTGCTTCCTAATTTACTAGTTCGAAAATTTTACCACCTTACTAAACGTATTGTTTTCATGATTGTTCTTTGCGTTCAAGAATAATGCATTTTTATTATGTAGGATTCATTTTGCCTAAAGACGTTGGTTAAACGAAAGTTCATAAACCTATGTACAATATAGCATATAGTATATTATATAATATCACGGTAACAGCAAAACCATAGTCAATACCTACTGCACACCACTGACGGTAAGGTACAATGTAAAAACATTTTATGACAATTAGGGTTACAGAATACACACACATACACAAATACACATATATAATATTATATAAAACCATGCACTTAAGCACATTATTAGATATATGAAGAAATGTAAACAAAATAAAATAATTCAGTAAATAAACAGTAAAAAAAAAAAACGTAATTAGCAGTTTCACAAAAATTAACATCTCAAAATTGATGTGAATTAATCAAACTAGCAGATAAACATGCTACTAGGTCCTGCGGGAGGTTATTACGGATTGCTTTTCTGTTAGTGCATTCTGTATTGTTATCCCTAGAATTGTACAAACGGTGTTCTTACGTATTAACTATGAAATATATATATTTAAAGACATTCTTAAAAACAACGACCAAAACATTCATGTCACATTTGATAGTGCTACCATAGATAAGGAAAAAGAATGCGACGCGATATGACCATGGGTCATAGATGAGATGACAGGATACTCTTCTTATATGTGACAGGATGACAGATGCTCAATATATTTACCAGCAGTAATATATAATTACGTACTATTATTGAATATATAAAAGAGAAAAAATTTGAGTAATCTTAACCTAGAGATATTAAAAACATGTTCGTTTTTGCCCTGCTCACGTCTCACAGACCTGGCTATTTAAGCAAATAATTTATAGCCACAAGTAATACTACTGAGTCGCCACATCCAGAAAGTCATACATAGATATATGTAGGAAAGCGGAATATAATGATGGATACTAGTGAGATTTCAAATAGATTTGCAACCTAATTTTTAGTACCTGAGACGATAATCTGTTTGAAAGTTGTATAATATTACTGTGGTAGTCAAAATGGTAAGTCTTGTGTCTAATTTATTAATATAACCGCCACTAGGGTGGTATAAAATAAAATAATGTCTCTTGTAAGCATCACACCGGTGACCTTCGGGGCCGTAGGCAGGCGAGCTTCCAGCTTACAAATGTAATAATACTAACATTTTATAAATGAATTTAATTGTAAAAAAAATGTTAACGTCGACCATTTTCCCGGACAAACAAGATTTTTTTTAAATATCACTACAAAAGAAAGCTTAGCGAAACAAATTTGGCAAATTTGTTATAAAACTACTTCCCACCCGCCGTAATACAATTTCCGACGGCGGCGACGCGGGCCAGGTAGGTCGCAAAATTAGTTCAGTAAAAATTCATTCAGTAAAAATATAAGTTCCCACTAACAAAACGAATAGCCGGGGAAAAGCACTCGAGAAAACCATTAGGTAAAGGGGTCTATGCCCAAGGTCTTCATTATTTACGACACATAATTGCATACCTGAAATACCGCCGCATTAAATTGATTGAGAGTGTCGTAACAGCGAGACAAAACATTAAAGAGTCCCCTTTTCGTTATTGCCAACGTGACAACGGTACTTGTTCTAATTACACGGACGTCACTTGTTGGAATGCCTTCCGCATTAGCGCCTGTGCATCGTTGTTGATCCGGTCTCAGTACCTCAAGTGGGATATATAACGGTATTTAAGGACACTAAAAATAAAGTGGAACACATAAATGATAGTGTGTTTGAAGAAGGCAAAATAACAAGCATCGAAGCCAATATCAATGAATTAGCCACACAGTCAGAATGCTTAAAATAACATTACCTAAGAAGATCATTTACTCCCAGCTATCCCAGGGTAAACGCTCACACGTAGGCCCAGTGGCCTCACTTTGTATGTAACCACAAATTTTATTACACGCCAACCGGTTTTGCTTACCTCAAGCTTTGTCGGAGCGTATTTAAAACTAACAATAAATACAAAAAGAGTGCACTTATATATACATACAGAGGAAGGAAGAATATAAAATTACACGTGAAAGAGAGAGACAAAATACATATACAGTTAGATGAAACATTAAGGGAGGAGGAAGTACAGTGCTGACTGATAGTAAATTAATTTTAAAGGAAACACGCCTTTTATATTTTATGCGGGAACCCCTGGTTGGAAAATTCTGAGAAACCATTACTGTTTGTATTCTGTCTATCTCTTTCACATGTAATTTTATATGCTATTTCCCTCTTTATGTATGTATAAGTGCACTCTTTTTGTATTTATTGTTAGTTTTAAATACGCGCTGTCGAAGCTTGAGCCAAGTGAAACCGGTTGGCGTGTAATAAAATTCGTGGTTTCATACAAAGTGATTGTGTTGTATTTAATCTAAATAAACTTAACCTGAGCTAACCTAACCTTGCTAAATTTTTATTATTTACGTATACTTTTTCCATTTTTAAAATCATCCAACAAGAGATGGGAAATCTAAAATTTAAAAAAATATTTCTCTCTTGTATTATGAAAACGCGTGAAAACGTTATCGATGTAAACAGTAGTACACATTTATTTATTAATTTATTTAGTATTATGTACACGTTTGTAAAAATGCCTAAAACACACATATATTTTTTCTCATGATGTGAGGTGACTAATTTTGTTCTTACCTATTACCGGATAAACCGCCTAATTATAATATTTATATATCTTACTTAATACAATACATATACAGAGCCCCTTCAATTTTACTTTGGGGTCCATTGCCTTTTTTGCATTAGGGCCTAATTTTTAAAGTTACGTCGCTGCGTAGGCCAAATAAAAAAATCTTCAAGACTCTGTGCAGATCTATCGTCCCCATAGTCTGCACATATCATGAATACACCTGGGTACAAACAATAAGTTCTCATTAACCTTAATGGTACACAAACTAGCGACAATACATCGCGGCGCAGCCGCCCGGGGAGTCGGCCATAACGATTCACTTCTCTTGCAGCCGGCTTCCCGAATAGTTCACCAGCAGACGCTTCAATTCTTCACTGCTCATGTTGTGAATCTATCCGTAATAAACGTCTATCAACTGTATTATTTATCTAACCTGGTCTAGTCACATCCACGCACACATCTACATACACACTCCGCGATATCACCCTCAAATGAACTCAGCGAAGAGCTGATAGAAATAAGACCCCAGCTTCTACACACACAACCTTCTGATCAATACACTTTCATAAATAGCAGTCACACATATAAAAAACCTTAATTAGTTTATTCATAAATGGCATACCTATAATTTCTTGAAAATGATCCTTCAAAAAGCCAACAGTAAGAACGATACTTGGGAACTAGCTGCGAAGATAAGTCTAACTGGTCTAACTGGTCTAACTGGTCTAACTGGTCTAACTGGAGGGAAATGGTAATAATTAGTGATGAGAAAAAATGCTATTCTTGACTCACTGGTGTGATTGTAATTGATATTCGATAATAGCAGTGGTTGAAAACTGTGACTGTGATCACAGTTTCATTACTAATAAGCGCACGCCGCACGATATCACAATACACGAAATAAATAAAAAAATATAATTCTGAGCGTATTTACTTATATTATTAAATAAACTTTATTTGCGTAAAAAACATATTCTAGCATATATAATTTAATATCATTACAAAGATAATGACAACCTTTAAAAAATGTAAGTTTATTTTCCCGGTTAAATTCTCAGCATTTCGGCTCAAATGCGTAAAACATTTTGGCAGAATCTACTAGATGGCGCTTATTATGACTTATAACGCCATTCCTTCATGAATATTTTCGTTTCATACGCACATGCACCGAATCACGGTCAAATATAAATAAAATAAAATATAATTCAGGAATCACGATATTCTCAGATATTCAATCACTGATAGTGAGTGTGACTCAAAGATATCAGTGATTGACTCACAGTTCGTGATTTTGAGCTCATCACTAGTAAAAATTTAGTACCCAACATTTGAAAGCAGTACGCCAATACCAAACTGCTATTAAAAGGAGAAAAGGAAAAGAAAAAATGGAGTAAACAGGGCATCTTTCCAAGCTTAGGATGGCCCAGAGCTTTTGGATCCAGGAGGACCCATACTTGTGAAGGACAGTGTTATTCTGACACGAGAGACAGCTGATGATGATGACGACGATGATTAGGGTTAAAATGAGAAATCCTTTATTTTACGAACACGTTGTTAGCTCCATGGACTCAAGAGCTTCAGATAGTAAGAAGATATATATTTTTGAGATCTGGTATTGAAGGTAATGCCGGGTTTAACCTTGTTGAGGCTGTAAGCTGTAACATCAATGAGACTTTTCTGCGAATGAAAAATAATAATACAGAAATATTATTTTATCTGAATTTTCCGGGTTATTGCCGTGTGTCTCCGACTTCTTTGGCCGGCGTTTCATATCCGAAATCAAAAAAGGTTCTAAACGGCCGTGAAAACATGGAGCAGATATATGACTTTCATCGCGTTTATTTTCGAAAAGCATAAATAACAACGTGAAGGCTTTTAAATTGTAATTTGTATAGGTTGTATGTAAATCCGGCGACACCGGCGGGTTGGGGACACCGTAGACCTCAGGTCAGGCGTACCAATATATCCATCATAGAAAAGCTTTGTGTTAAAGATAGATTATCTGCAAAGTTAGAATTTCGTTACAAAATAAATACGAGTATAAGATGGGTGCAAATTTATTTAGTAATAATAAAATACGAAGAGACAAAATATTCATACTTATTTATTAAAATTCACATAAATAACAGTTTTTTATTTACAATTTTAGAGTTAACATATTTTTGCCAAATTTTAGTCGATCAATTTAATAAATCAACAATAAGGGATTGTCTCGGTACATATTCGACTGTTAACACGTGTAGCAGCAGTGATCAAATTTTGTATGAAAACTGATACGTAACATCGGAAAGTGTCAATTTTCTTAGCAATGTACGCATTATGTGAATATGCAAACATTCCGTTGCGTGGGTACACTCTTACTTTCAGAAATTTTAAAATTGGAACACAGTAACGCTTTTGTATGTAGGTAGGTACTCTTAATTATTTAATTTATATCCTCTGTACCTCTTTCGAGCCTATTACAAGAGTTTTAAACACCAGTAATCGAAAATCCTAAATATATAATTTTCCTATGCCCCTATCCGCCCGTCCGACCATGTCACATAGCACTGCAAGCATATATTGAGTCGCATGGCAATATAAAATAAATATTCGTATGGCATCATAAAACAAACAAGATCTGCTGTCAATTTTATCACGTGAAAGTGTGTGATTATCGCGTCAAACAAAGTAAAATATTTTTCTTTTTTCGTTGATTTTTAAAGGTTATAAAATTTCCCGTCAACCTAATGGGTTATCCAATAAATCAAAACAAATATTAAAATTGTACAAATAAATTTTAAAATGTATATTTTTCCACGCTGGTAGATTTAATAAATGAACGAATGCGTTTCTCGCTAATGGTAAATATAATTAAAATGTATAAATATTAATTTCTTTTTTCGTACTATTGGGTTAATTTATAAATTAGTGCCATTATTCGTAAGGGATTTATTATTTCTTATGGTTGTATTTTAAATTAGATTATAGAGATTGTCATTCAAAGTAATACGTGCATTAATAAATATACTGTAAAACAAATTAAATTAATCAACTAGAAAGATATATAGAAAAAATCTGTTTATCGAAAATATATTCAGTTGCTACCGAGATTCGAACCTGAATAAAATATATAATTGTATCAAAGTTTACGTAAATTTAATAAAATTGATTAATTAATTTAATTCTGACGTTCCCTAGCGCAATTTACTCAAAAGTATTTGAGATTAAACGCAATATATAGTTGATTGCTTTTAGAAATGGAATAATAAATATTTTAAAGAGAACGCATAATTATTAGGTTGCTGAGATTGCAACTAGTACTAGAATGTTATTCAGTATTTTTAAAAAGACTTCTCCCACGCTCCGCAACCTTATCTCCGAGGGCTAACTAATCTATCAGAGGCATTGTTTTACATGGGGGGTTTGTGTTGACGTTCCGCTCTCATATTTTCAATCAGCCGCCTAAATCGTGACGACAACACGCCAGGCCACTTCAAATATCATTTTCTCTCGGAGTTCACACTTGAAAATTGCCTCGGGAGCGTAGCGGGCACAGATCCCGCCTCAAAATGGCCCTAAAGCCGGGACACGGCTCTTCGGATCGGCGGTTCTCAAAATATGCAACGTAATACGGAACCACATGTTTTAAAAAAAAATTAAATAGATGTGCCTTTAGGGGATATCGGGGAAATACACGTGACTTTTTTGCGAATGATGGAAATATGTGTTGTAGTGACAGGCGTTTGAAACAATAGACCTATCTGTACAGGACTACACTGACATGACGGTTAATTATTAATCTACTAGAAACCGTTACTTCGTAACTAAGAAAACTTACACAAAAAATACATTATCTTTATCTCCATCAACTAATTCTTAATCTTTTTATTTATTAAATAAACAACTTACGAAGAATACCCTTTTCAAACCCTTATTTTGTTAAATTTAAGAAATTCGTTAAATTGTTCTATTTCGGTATGAATTTGGTTTGTGCTCAGGTAAAACGTCACACGACACACATTTTTGGAATTTTATTATTGTGCAATAATATATAAAAAGTCAACAAGGGTTATTAAGTATGGACATAATTAAACTAGTAAAGTGCTCAAAATTACAATTTTTCGGCGGATGCAATATGGTATTAATATTATTCAATATCATCATCAGTAGCAGTTATTGTAAATCCACTACTGGATAAGGCTTCCACATACTCTGTACTCTTTTCAGTAATCCGTCAATAAAACAATGGCTATGTCACTCCCACTTCTCTTGTAATTTCGTCGTTTTTGTCTCGTGGATACCATAAAATTATATTTTTGATGGTGATTTCTATAAAATTTATAACGTAATCCCAAAGCCGGTTTTACGAATAATTTATTTTTCTTTGGTCGAGTCATTATTAAGATATGGGATCCGATCGTGGGATTTGAATTTGTATTTTCATGCTCAAAAACCAACACATCATTTGCACAACACCACTATATGCACATAGGAAAATAAAATTAATAGATTACCCGAAAACATTAGGAAGATTAATAATAATAAATAATTAATGGTATCAAAAAACACTTTAAAGATAAAAATGTATCCTGAAACTTATAATATTTTTATATCGTTATTGCTATTAATTCATTATATTTTATTATACGCTAGTTATTGTAAATAATAATTATTAATAAGTATATGCTTTTTAGAGAAGTGTAGCATGAAAATAATAATAATAACAGATTAATAAAAATAAAAATGTTTAAATTAATAATTCGACAAAATAATTTGTTTAAACCACTATTTATTAATTATTCTACATGTGTCGATACCTATGGTATCTTCTTCAGGAAACAATGTATATAGAAATTAATAAATACAAGCGTAGATAGAAACAAATCTATAAAGTGGTGAATAAGTAAGAACTAATATGAAAACAAATTTAAGACTATTTGCAAAGAGGATTTGGTTATTTATAATATTAAGCTTGCTATTAATACTTTTTCTTCTTCTAAAATTTCAAATTTATCTAATTGTAAACCCCAAGTATTTGTATGTATTTGCAAATATTGAAGAAAAAATGTTTACTAATTTTATAAAATCATTAAAGTTTAATAAATATACCTTGGACATTTTTGAATGAATATCGCCTTTAAAATATTGTTACATCATGTACACCCGGCACGCAGATTGAGCACCGCCGCTCTGTAGCAGGGTGCTCGGGTGGCGGCGGCCGGGGCGGAGTGGGGGGATGACGTCAATCACGAGGATCGTGTGTCGGCGACTAACAGACATAGAAACCTCCGAAACTTCAGTTGTAAGATAAATTGAAGCGGAAGAAACAAGATAACATTGAAATTCATAATATTATGATGGAATTTTAAAGATAAGTCGGCACGCGCAAATGGCTGTTATCTCTGACGGAGTTTCCGAGGGAAACTTCGATACAACTTGTGAAACATTAATATCGTGGAGGAGGGACTTTTTGTTTACGTGCTAGGAAGATTGATTTACAAAATGTGAGGCTTTAATAATTTCATTATCTAGATACGACATCGTCTGTGTTTATCTATGAGAATAATAATCGTATTATCTTCGTAAGGAAATGTTTATGAATACTCGGCATTATTAATTACACCAGAAAGCCAATTATTTGGACTCGTATTTTATAGTCTGGATCGATAATTGATGGTTTAAAATTTTGACGGGACATTTCAGATGTTGGTATATCGACGTACGCTCAGAATCTCCTGGGATGACCACATTGCTACATTACTAAGACGCGCGAATAAGTCGAGAAAACCAACTAACTATCTGTCATTCCGTTTCCCCTCGGAGGTAAGCATATTCATACAGGGTGAATATTATGTTCCAGGCCGATGTTGTTTTGAATAACTAGGAAATGAAACACCATTTTTTAATTTGGTTTTTATTTATTGATTATTTATTAATATGACATCGGTCAAGTGGCCGCCTCTGTCAGCGGCACAAAAGCGTGCTCTTTAAATTATATTTTTCATAACATTCTCACACATTTCGCGTGTTATTTCAGCAATTTCATTTCGAATATTGTCCTGTAGCATCGGAATTGTTGTTGGCTTATTGGCGTAGACCTTTCCTTTCAAGTACCCCCACAGAAAATAGTCGGGAGCCGTCAAATATGGTCATATGTTGCAGGCTTAATCGACCCAATTCGGCCACCAAGAAGCTTTCCAACATGTGACATAGTGATAATCATTAATTTACATTGCAATGGCGTTGCCATTATTATTAAGATAAAATATTTTAATGACTTCAACACGTTGTTGAAGTGTTAGATGCTTCACAATAAATTGTTTTCAACTACTCTTTACGACCACCAAATGTGAACTGACAAGTGCCAAACCATAATGGCGGCCAAACAAAATCGGCCTGGAATATAATATTCACCCAGTACATCTTAAGGAGGCTTTTGGTGATGATGGAAATGAAACGTTCGGTCAGTGTCGAGTTGTTTATTTAGTCAGGGATAGAAAAAGGAGAATACAGAAGATAGCGAAACGTGAAGTATGAAGAGTGAGAGGGGCGGGTCAGCGGCGCTCGAGCGCCGGGTAACTCATCGTGGCGCGCGGCGGAGCGGAAGAAATATGTCGGCGAGCGATCGGGCTAGACTGGCGCGGTTTATCTCCGCTGCAGCCTGGAACCTGGATACAGATGTCACTTACATCATTGGTCAGCTGGGAATCGCGTCGATGGCGGTGAATTTGAATCGTTCCTATACATAGATCGTCGATGCTTCTAACAGTACCATTTTCCCGTATCTGGTTTATCTGACATGTCATGCCAGTCATGCCACGTCTTTCGCGGACGTCCTCTAGTTCTAGTGCCAACAAAACTCGCGTCATACCTTTTTTACCATTATCTACACTCGTTCAATATAATATGATCGAATGATCTAAGAGATCCTTTCTTAATCTTATTTACTATGCTTAGCTTTTTACCATGGTTAAGCTTTGCATTTTATCATTCAGAAACTGGTTCAATGTTCAAAATATCGATGATTTTATGCATCTTGCACAATAAGAAGTTATTATGGAAAACTTAAACATTTAGATAATAACGAAGATGAACACGAAGAGGGCACCTGTCGACACAATCATTTATGCAGAAGCTTCCAACCCCTAGAAAATGAGGGGCAGGCAGGTATTTGACACAGCTGCGAGTGAAACAAATCCGAGATTTAGCTGCGACGCAAACAACAAACCGTCTACCCATTAAACATCTCTGTTTATAATTAGGTAATATATACATATAATTTTTAATAAAAATAAGAAACGCAAGTCGAGTATTCTGCTAGAGTGGAAAGAAAAATCTTTTAAATTAAGATAAAAATATTTTCGTAGAAAGCAATTACTCTGTGGTATGACATATTAGATTGAATAAAACACAATCACTTTATATGAAACCATGAAAAAAGACAATTAATAGTGGAAGGGAAATTCTTAATAATCAAATAAATTTATCCATTAGCCCCGTATTAGCCCCGTATGTTTCCTTTAAAATCAATTTAATATCCATCAACACTATACTTTCCCCTCCCTTAATGTTCCGTCTAACTGTATATGTATTCCATCTCTCTCTTTTTATGCATATATAAGTGCACTCTTTTTGTATTTATTGTTAGTTTTAAATATGCCCTGATGAAGCTCGAGCTAAGCGAAACCGGTTGGCGTAAAATAAAATTTGTGGTTTCATACAAACTGATTGTGTTTTATTTAATCTATAAAAACATACTGTAATATAATAATAATCAGCAGTGGTACGCAGTCAGTATTGTAAAATAAGTTGTATTTCTGCAAAATAAATATCATAATCATAATATTCTGTCATATATATATATTTTTTTTAGTATTAAGTTAATTAGAGCTTGTTTTAATGTACTGACTGTACATGTCTGATGATCATTATTAATTCACATACCTATCTAAAGTTGGTTCATTACGTGATGGATACAAATACTTTATTTGAATATCTTTCACTTCAAAAAATAACGATAAATGTGTAGCGAGCGTCAGTGTACATTATTGAATTTTTAATGTCATCTGGTAGCATAAAGTTTCCATTCGAACAAGTGTCGAGTTAATGTTCCAACATCCTCTGCTTACGTTCTATTAATCAATGCTGTAGCAGAAAAAGTTTCTCTGCAGCGCGACAAACTAAAAACTGGATAAAATGAGTTTATTTACATAACATGAGTAGAAGACACAATATGATTTGAATGAAATCGATCACGTTATATAAATGTATCATCATTTATATTAGATATGGATTGTATAAAACAATAAACATCCAAGCTAGGTGGTAGTTTTCCAAAATATCTGAAAAAAATACTTTATAACATTGCAATATAATATAATTAGGTGTAAATATTAAAATCAAGATGTTACGATAAGCCGGGTGGGAAAATATCACCGGGCGCCGTGTAGCATGCGCTTGCGAATGACGTGTCGATGTGTCAGAGATATCCGATTTAATTATCGTTTGTGATCAGTGTTCAGAAGTACGGGCTGGCTAAAAACGTTTCAACATATCGGCGACTTCCCGCTTTACTTGTGTATGATTTATTTCATAATTAAAAAATAAATAAAAGATGCGTACACGGAATACTATTTTGAAACTATGTTAAATAAAAATTAGACTAACTTGCTGGTCTCCATAATTAAGGGTCGAACCCTTAATCACTAAGCGAGTGTCTTAACCACTAGACCAACGACACGTCATAATGTTATTAGATAAATATTATATGTATTTTCACTAAGAAAATATTGTTAATTTAAAAAAATCAATGAATGTCAATTACCTACATTATATTATTTTAAGACTCATATTTTTGATAATATATTTTTCCAGTTAAAATGGTTGTATTAAATGGTAACTTCGCTCTAGCTAGTGGGCTTGAAACGAAATAAATATTTCATAGGATGCTGGAACGAACAGATACTTTAAAGAATGAGGTTCAAGAACCAATTACTTTCCTAAAATACCCTACTATAAGTGTAAATTTGTATTATTTTCGTTTCAAATATAAGAGCTCTTGTGTCATTCGCTCGTCGCGGCTTGCAATTGCAAATATGATATCATTACAGCAAACGGATTTTCAATTGCATATTATTATAATGTCAAACATTTTTGGTTTAATGTTTCTTACGATTTGCATTTATATGAAAGGAAAATTTATTCCGTACTACGAGCAGAAAATACACATTTCGTGAACACCAAGCATCTCTCAGTACCGTGCCATTAAATGCACATTATTGTAATTTTCTTGCATAGAAAGGTATTCTAAATATAAATATTTTATATTCCTTTGAAATTCCCTTTGAGGTCAGACCCCGCTAGATAGCTAGCATTTATAATACATCATTAAAAAAAATAATATACATTTATATAAGTTAAGTTAACATATTTGCGTTTTTATTTTTAATGTTAGTTATTGTGGTTAGACATATTTTTTAGTATTAGCACTGTAAATATAAATATTTAATACATGTTACTGCAGTAGACATATTTTTTCGAATAGTTAAAAAATACTTAAATACACATATATAGTTTTAAAATTGTGTATACATTTTTTAACAAACGAAAAAGAAGAAGGAAAAAACAACAGACAAGAGTAGACGACATAATAGAATACGCTAACAAAATAAAATGGTAATAGGGCATACATCTTTTGGAGGATGGACAATCGTTGGACTAACGCAGGGTAATCAAGAGGCCGGCGGGTTGCCCTAAAGCCCGCTGGACTGGCGAAATCATCAAAACTCTACGGAACTATGTGGCATGAATAACAATGGACATTTGGGGAGGGTTTCATTCAGAAGTTGATAAAAAACAGGTGATGATGATGATGACGACGACGACGACGACGACATTTTTTAACTGTCATAATTTGTATATACTTAATATAAATATATAAAAAATATATTATATATATATATATGGTAACGTTAGAAATGCGTTCCTATAATTGAATTATTTAAAATCATCTAAATAAATTCAGTTGGGAAAAAATTATTAAATAATGGCAACACATTCAATTATACGAGTATCACAAGTGAAGAGAAAACTCGTCAGCAAGGTGAGTCCTGTGTCCCGTACTCACATTGTATATTTGTCCACTGATCTAGCCGGTAAGTGTGAACGAGACTCGGGTCACGCAATGTCACAATATATTTTAATATTATTTTGTTATTTTTTTTTTTAGTTTCTCGATTGCGTGTAAACCTGTATACATGGTCGGTGAAAGGCGTACCTAATTGTAAATATGCACAAAAAATCGGATTGCTTTATTGTGTGGATGTTAGATTTGAGTAAGTACTAGTGCTGGGAGCTGGCTCCCAGGACAGTTTTCGGAGAAGAGTGGGAACGTTCACTATTTATACATTTTTTCAAGGGTCGCAACGTCTGCGGGCCAATTAATATGATTTTTTTTAAAAAGCAATCACAACTCCAACAATCGCTCAGGACGGATGTAATTGATTTTAGTATAAGAAAAATTCCGTAATTCACGACTTTTGGATTTAAATATACAGGACAAATATATCCATGCTGCGTGGGTTGTATATATAATAAAAACTAGACTTAACACCATTTTAAATATAATTTTGCATATCTTTGGCCACGTTGCTAGGGGGAGTAAAGTACGAAGAGGGTGGGAAAAGTGGCAGGAAAGAGACCGCCCTACCGTCGGTCTACGCAGTAGGATCTGCATTACACGGTGCAATCTATCTTGCCGAAGACGCGAGAGGAAATTGCGATACTTAACACGATAAGAAATTGCATCTGATTATTCAGAACATTAACATTTTTACGAGACAATGAACAATACGTTTTAGTAAAGACAATAAAAAAATGCAATATCAACTACTACATGCATAAATAATAATTTAATAACAAATAAATGTACAGTTATAAACCGGCTCTAATAGGCCAGAAGGGTCAGATATACACTTTTCTTGGCAGATTAGCCAATAAAACTGTACACGGAAATTTTTGAATGCCTGTGTAAACCTAAGAACATTTAAAATTAATGTACAGCCTACCGTCAGTTTTATATGGATGATAACATTTATCAACTGACTATAAGAAATGTACATTTTATCAATCTGGTTAACGTAGATTTTCGGGTCCTGCAATAAAGATAAATTTTACTAGTTTAACCGGAAAAACAAAATAAAAAAAAAGTGTATAAATTAAATACTAATTAAATGTATTAATTGTAAGGATATACATATAAAATCGAAAAATATTGTTGTTGCGCTATCGAGATTCGAACCTGGATCTCTTTTTCAATCCGGGGAAGGTGCATTACCAACCATGCTACAACGACAGTATTTTTGACGACAAATTTTCGAACCTGTATGTTACACTTTTTCAAATTAATACATCAATCGTTCCATTATTTGAAAGCCATTGTTTTTACGGAATCTCAAATATATAAAATGTATTATAATATCTATCCATTTCTCTTGAATGACTTTTTTCTCTGACACCAATATTAACAAAGTTACAAAATAAATAAAAAATAACGCTATAATTTCGAAACAACGGATTAGGGTGGCTAACAAACTAAGTCAATAACAATTTTTTAAATATATATTTTAGGATATTCATATGTCTGCTTACATGTATATATATATGCGTAAACTTTTTAATGATAGATAGTTTCAGGGTCTCCTGGTGATGATCGGAAAAAATTCAAAAGTGAAAATTTCCGAAAGATGAGTCATCCTGCAATAAGTGGTATTTCCATTTAAATCTACATACATAAAAGTGTGTTGACAGAAAAACTGTATAACATAAAATAAAATTTATGATAACATAAAAATATACTCGCGCAAAGGTATACCAAAAATGTGTAATAAATTTGAGAAAGTAAATGTCAGAATCGTGAGAATAGTAATATGAGACGTGGGACTAGATTATTTTACAAGAATCGCGTCGCACAATGTGCTTAAATATTTAATGAGTAGCTACCCGCGATTACTCACTATTCAAAATGCTACAACCATAAAATATAGTTCCAGATTGTACATTGCAATGACGTATGCAAAGTTATTATTATTGCATCATTGAAAACACCGTATGTTCACAATGCGTCGGCCCGACGAGATCTCGATTGTACGCGCGCTGGCTGCAAGGGTAGATTTTGCGTGACAAGTAAAATGCACATGGGATGTTTTGATTCCGAGAGTTGGTGAGGTCCTCTACGTCGGCTGAATGCGCTACCATACTCTTCGCGGCTTCCGTCCCGCTCCGGAATTGGCCAAGTGCCCTCCCGGTGAAGCGGAGAGCTTGAAATTCATTACACCCATGGCTGCAAGCTTCAACGTGCCAGGGCCGGCGGAGAGGCGGGTAGTAGCAGTGCGCCCAACAATATAATATTATCTAAGGGTATCTGACTATCTTCACTCAATGAAACGACACTTATAGTTTGTATAGTTTTCCGTGTATATCTGATCTTTCTGGCCGACGTTTCGGATCCCATTGCAGGGTCCATCATCAGGGCTGACGTTATGTATTACTGTTAGTGTTGTGGTTACCGTGTCGAAAACAGGTGTTGTGTTATATTAAGTTATTGGTAAGGACTCTTAGACTCCTACGGTTTTGAAGCGCCGAATACCACGAGGTTTTTAATTTTAGGCCGTCATCCATATTAATGTTCACTGAATGTTTGTATATTTCAATTGCTTCTTTGACCAGACGTGTGTGATGACTCTTGGACTTTCCTATGATTTTCGGCTCAAATGCAAAATGGTAGCCCGTATCCAGAAAGTGTTCAGCCAATGCTGATTTTCCTGGATGGCCGAGTTTGCATGCCCGTTTAAGTTCGTCAACCCTTTTGGAAATCGTACGCGCTGTTTATCCCACGTATACCAGTTAGAGAAATTGTGTTCCTAATATCTATATAAATCTCTTCCAACCTTCCGATACATACTTGGTTCTACCTACTTGTCCATCAATGCGGGAATCAGTGTTAATTTGGTCGCCGTTCTGTAACCATTACAACCTGTACCTTTTTCGAATACGCGCCGGTCATCTACCTACATCGCGAGATACTTTGAAAAGTGGACGACGGTACCTTCTACAACAACTACGAGCATCTTAAAAGTGACTCCCAGCATCCGTCGAGGGATCCTCCAATCGCTGAGCGTGAAGAGAGAGGCGGGAACACAAAAGGACAGTGGTAATTTTCAAGTATTGTGTTATCCTGTATTTTCCTCCATAATATTTTTTCATTCAGTCCACTGTGATAATCCCTAACAATACTTTCTCGCAGTCTTGACAGCAGAGTCTATAAACACCGTCCGTTTTCAAAAGATCTCGATCCTTCGTTGATCTTAGCAGGTCTTTCACGTTTGTCCCAAAAATCGTCTTTATATCTTGTTTTTTGATGACTCTTGCTATTCTGTTTATGACATTTTGAACAATCTGTTGATGCTTTTGACCTTAGCTTCTGTATGTTTTTCGGGGCGGTCAGATTTCGTTCTCATGATGTGCTGCATCTGTCGCCTTTGGTAACCATTGCACTCCAGCACTTCACACAGTGTATGTCTCTCCTTCTGCAGAATTCTTCTCGACACATCCTGTTTGCCCTCGTTGCTAGAGTGTTTTTAAGTCCTCTCTTCTGTACTGAAGATTTTGAACGGCTGTGAAAACCTAAGAACATTTTTAACACTTATTTTAATAAATGTAAGCAAAAATGTATCGTTACTGAGTACTTATTTAAAGATCCTCGATTACTTTTCAAATGTATTATCTTTCGCAGCGTTTTTCAAATAATAGGTCGCGACCAGGTACGGGGCCACGAAAGCAAAATACCGGGTCGCCTAAAATCTTTTTGAATATATTTCCCTACAATCAACAGCTACAAAGCATGGATAAGGAACTCTTTTATAGTGAACATAGAATCGGAGACAGCATTCTCGGATTCGGAATTAAATTGGAGATTGCGCCTACATTAACTTTTACATTGTATTTACAGTGAAACCTCTATCTACCGTTTTTGAAGGGACCTACTAAAATAAACTACGAATGCGGGAATATAGAAAACAGTTACATTCACAAATCATATTCTAAAAAAAACACATACTTCACATGTAAATGAATATGTTTAAATACAAATAAATTTATATAAATACAGAAACAAAAAAATAATAATTTTACTTTGTATCATACATAATCTTTCATAATCGTTTGTATTTTAACGTCAATCTGCCGTTAGGCAGGCAATTATAAAACAAGCCAGTGAAATGAAGTATGCTGCGTAATTTAAACGATTAATGCGGTAAAATGATGAGTAGAGGAACGATGGAAGCGATTTATTTTTGTGTGTTTTGTATGAAATTAATTCAGGGCTGGAATAAATAAACGACACACGCGGGAAAACGATTTTTCGAGGAACGATCGATCGAGATTTCCCTGTATATACTACCGAATTGTAGCTTGTTTTACCTTTATACATTGAACATTACATGACGTACTCTTTTTATCGTTATAAATTGAATATTGCAATTAATTAAAATTATATATTTATGTACTATCTAATTACATTTTGTTTTACCATTTATATGTATTTTTATACATTTAAACATTACGGTCTGTTTACTTCTATACCGGAAAAGTACTGTCTACTATAAACAGTGAGATACTAGTGTAGCAGGCAGGGCACCGACATACACGTTTTACTTTGCTGCAATATTTTATCTTATTATAACAATATACTATGACTCAAAAAATAAATTATCATTATTATTAGATATATAGTCTATAATTAAACTGTCGTATGGTGCGTCATACATAGACATTTTTGACAGTTTAAATATAACATAAAAGAATAAAAACTAAGTATAATTTACAGACAAATATTTATTTAATTCAACAAAAAATGTCAACGAAATTCAACTTGTCGATGCTTCCGGATTATTGGCGACTTAACAGCATAATTATTTCTATGTGTACCTACAAAGAACACTTCATGTTGTCTCGTTTAAGTTGGTACATTAAACGAAACCATTTGTATCAACTCAGGGCTTGTCCAACATGCTATTTGTCGAACATGCATCATTTTATATAGATATAATACATCGCTCACATCTCTTCTCCAGGTTAATTTTTTAAAATAAAGTAGACTCATTAAATAATCGTAATTTATATTTTCTATCAGAATATGCAATATTTTACCAATAGGCCAGCATAGACGATAAAAATTTTAGTGTGTTACGAAGAAGAAATATAAAAATTGTCGGGCCACGGAAAAAAGTTTGGGAAACTCTGATCTATCGTATTTTATATCTAATAATAAGGATACCGTACATGAAACAAAATAATAAATTATTGATATTTTTAATAAATCAAGAATATATAATAATTTAACAGGATTTAAAACATTAAAATGTATGTATGTAGTGCATGCGCCTCTGTTGATTTTTAAATATTGTAAAAATACAATATAACTAGTGTTTAAAAGCCACCCTATGAAAAGTGTGAAAAATGTACGTACAACGATTTATATAAAAAATGTAATATTTTAAATAATTAATACCTACGGCAGCATTAGAAATTACTCACAAAAGAAATGAACTTGTTTGAAAATATATTTTCAGAACAAAATGTCACATATTCTAATTTATATATTTCAAAAGAAATTGACACTTCGATCCAATGTAATGTATTAGTTTCCTTTCAAAGTTATATAGACATGACATAGAAATACATTAAAATGCTATAATATGTAATAATTGAAAAAAATATTATTGAAACATGTAAAAGTAAACACATAAATAAAACAAAAGCAATATATTATAAATATAAAATATTTGTATTAAAATAAACATAACATATTGATGAGACATACATTCATGGGCGTATCTTTATTTATTTAAAAAAATATATAAACATTTTTTAATTATAAACGCGAACCAAGTACGAATATTCTGTAGGTACTTGTATCTATAAACTTGATAATATTTATGCCGGTAATGCAATCTTATACCATACCGATGTTATATAGCCAAAGTAATATATTGGTTTTCCGATATGAATAATAAGTTTGTAACTAAATTTATTTAATAGACAAGATCCTCTCTTCAAACTCAGCCGGAATGTTTGTGTTATGAAAATATAATAAGCTTGAGTGAGTTTTGAATCCTCGACCATCGTCATTAAAAGCGGGGGTATAAGTCAAACCACGTTAGTAGGTACATTACTAATATTAAAAAAAAGCGAAGCCAAAACCGCTTGCCCTCTGTACTAGTTGTATCAGTCGTTCATGTAACTTTCAAATTCTTATTGTAGTAAGTATGTAAAACAATAATAAATCTTGCAGACGCCGGGGACCGCAGTACGGCGGGCCACCGACGCTGGCTGCGGTTCTCAACTTGGTAACTCGCCGAGTAAAATTTCAAACATGCTGAATTTCGCGTTACTCTGACACGTGTGAACTACACTTACGTTCGTGCACGCACTCTGCTGATGCGCACGCGAAAAAGTTGAATCCCGCGGTTACAATACAATTATTTCTTAATGTTTGTTGTTAGTTTGTTTATTAGTTAGGCTTTATAAACTCGCAGGCTTCAGGAAAATAAAAATCCCCTCCGGCACTGAATGTGGTAGATTTCTATGTTTGTAAATGTTTTTTTATTTTTTTCTCTAGGTCCAATATTAACAGAGTTATACATTTTACAATAACATTCATTTCAAAACAAGATAACGGATCAGGCTGATTAAAATTTTAGCCGAAATCGACGATAGATTAAATTTTCAGAAAAGTTTGATCTGATAAAATCTGACTAGAACTGCGGGAGTCATCGTATCCACTAAATCCATAACATTTTATGTGTATACATATAAACAAATCAAGTTTATATTATTTGTGTTTATATACACATATACAATGTTATGGATTTAGTAAATACGAAAACAAAATACATTTAATGCTCTACATTTTGCAAAAAAAAATCTAAGGCTTTTAATTTCTGCTCTCAAATGATTGATAAAACGATATTAAAATTTTTAATTGCCCCAACGATTCATTAAAGATTATTTAAAAAAAAGATGATGCTAAGAATAATTATGTTAAATACTAATTAATTAGAAATAGAATATCACAGACCTATGTTCTGAATAATTACAACTTCACAATAAGAATGTGTTCTCCTTAATAATATATAAGTTGTATCAATGTGTCCAAAGGTATTTGAGATTCCGTAAAAACAAAGTAGATGGCTTAAAATAATGGAACGATAGATGTATTAATTTGAAAAGTGTAACATATGGGTTCAAAAATTTGTCGTCAAAAGTACTGTCGCTGTAACATAGTTGGATAATGCACCTTCCCCGGATTTGAAAGAGATCCAGGTTCGAATCCCGGTAGCACAATAACAATATTTTTCGATAAAATAGATTTTATATGTATATCTTTCTAATTAATATTTATAATTATAATAAACTGATTAGAAATAAGCAAGAAGGTCAAAAGTGATTTTTATTATAAAGTTCACATTAAAGTATGTAAATGTGCTACAAAGGAATGAGTTTATCTAATACTTTAAAGTAATTTTTTTTTTCATCTTCTTTAGTTGAAAATTACACAATTTTATTTTAACGTCACATTATAGAATAAACATATAACTTATTTATATATTGGCATATACAAACAATATCCGAGGTGGTTAAATAATTAGAATATACAAATATGTAGGGCCTAATTCGAAAACCTCCTAAAACGGATTTGGAATAATTGGAGTTAAGTATGCAACATTGTAGATTTTTGGCAGCTACATGCAGAATATATTGTTTCTCGCAAAGGTTACTTAAATTCATTAATATTGCATATTGCAGGGTTAGTTCCAAAATACCCTAAAGCAGACTAAGTACAAGTTGCTATTCCCACTAAAATGAAATAAGCCAATCACAACGCTTGTTGATGATCAGTACCGCTGCCAGAACATATGCAGAAAAAAATTACATTGCAGCATTGTCCTTTTAAAAAATGCTGATGTAAAACAAAATTTTTGCAGATTTGCTTTAAAAATATACCTTTTCATCCATATCTCAAAAACAGGTTTTAGGGGGTTTTAAAATTAGACGCTACATATGTTCAGTGCGTCAATTTTATATTGCAGCAGTAAAATGAAACTGTATATTTATTAAGCAAATTCAATTGAATTGCATTAAATAAATATGTACTCGTAATTATACAAACAATGAATGAGTGAGCAAAACAAAAATTATGTATGGAAGAATAATGTCAATTTATTTATGAAAATACCTGTTTTTATTACCCCGAAAATTGAAAATAACTGTGAGTATGAAAAACAATATTTGACACATTGTTAACGTGCCGTTGGGAAATAAATTCACAACAATTTCAACTAAAGTTTGGCATGTTGAACAAAAATTCTAAACATTCCGGCTAACGCAATATTAACAAGCTATTAAACGAAAGCAATATTGCTATTTAAAATAGAAGGCGAAATAAAAATAGCCCCGGGAAAAAATCACCCAGCGGAGCGATTTCAATATTGCCGCATGACCGACCAAATTTCCGTGGATACAATGCACTCGCTATGTGCATATTTATGCGGGGTATTGTATTTAATGTAGCCTAGAACACTGCTGCAAACGATTCGTAGGCAAATCAAGGAGGGTAGTTTTTAATCATATCATATCTCGTCTTGGATTGTTAATATAATATATGTCGCGTTGTCTTGAGTAAACCCTGCACTGGAATTGTCACATTCGCTTGCTTTCCATTTACGAAAATGTCCATCGTTTCCATTTCGTCCCAAATTGAGAAATAAGTGGATAAAAATGAGTTTTTAATGTAAATATTATATTGTGTGTGTTATATTATTACATGAAAATAGTACAGAAATATATTTCAAATCCACAACATTAAATACATTTACAAAAACACGGACACCAAGGAACATGCCCTGGGGCTGGTAGAGTGATAACATCAAAAAAATCATGTAATTTAAGACCATAATATACCTACAAGTATAACACCTATTATAATTAAGGCGAACACATTTTTTTTTCTGTGAAGTTACATTTTTAGTTTGCATCTGAATGAATCAATTAGAAAGATACACAAAAAAACAATGTATCGAAAAAAATTTAGTTTCTACCGGGTTCGTATCCCGGAAGCATAGATTTCGATAGACAGATTTTTTCTGTATATCTTTCTAATTGATTTATTTAATTTTTATTATTATAATTAAATTTTTAACATTATACCTATAAATGATTATATAATTTTGTACCTACTCCTACTTTTAAAAGCACATAATATTATTTTTCGTAGCTTTAACCAATACACAATACCAATACAAATTTTAGAAATTCAGCTATTTCAAATTAATATATCTTACATTCCATTTATTTAAAAGCTATCACATTTTTAATGCGAATACCTTTAAGAAATATTCGCTAGGGGACGAGATTTTTCAATTTAATAAAATTAAATTTTTGGATACACTTTAATACAAGGCTGACGTAGTATTTGTGAAGTTGTAATTTTTTCCAGAACATAGTTTATAATACTTATAATAAGAAGACATCCTGGTTCAAATCCCGGTGGCAGCTAAAATATTTTTTCGATAAATTGAGTTTAATTTCTAATTGACGCATTTAATTTGTTTTAACTTTTGCCAATTTGAAAGAGAGCTGTGCTATGATAAGATCCATTCAAAAACGCTAACAAGTATGTAATACTTGTGTTAAAAATATCGTTATTATTTTATTATGACTCATTTATCAAAACATTTTGATTTGTTTAGTAAATTTTTCAATTTATGTCATTGTCCAATAATCGTAGTATTTTGATGATTATCGTTAGCTAGGCTAGCCGATAAATCACGTGCATATTCGCGTATTATGGAAATGATAACAGAAACAGAATAACGATAAATAATTTATAAAAGCTACAACCTGCCAGCGAGCCAGCTGATCGTTTGCGAACCAAATAGGAATAATGATGCCGACATGTTTGGTTATGGTGATTATGTATGGTAATACAGAAAGAGCTATTTATGGAGATTTGCCATAGTGTGATAGGACCAGTAAAATGTTGGCCGATAATACAGGGTGAATAATATGTTCCAGGCCGACGTTGTTTGGTCGCCATTTCGGTTTGGCATATATTTGTCAGTTCGCATTTAGTAGTCGTAGAGAATAGTCGATTACAATCTAATATAAAGCATCTAACGCCCCAAAAATATGTTGAAGTCATTAAATAATTTTATCTAAACAATAATGGCAAAAGTGTAACCATTAATGGTGATCGCTATCGTCAAATGTTGGAAAACTTCTTGGTGGCCGAATCGGGTCGATTGGGCTTACAATACATGAAATGAAATAACATGCCAAGTGGGCGAAAATATTATGAAAAATATGGTTAAAAGAGCACGCATTTGTGCCGCTGCCAGAGGCGGCCACTTGGCCCATATTATATTCCATACATAATTCTAATAAATCAAATAATCGGTAAATAAAAACCAAATTAAAAAAATGTGTTTCATTTACTATTTATTCAAAAACAACATCGGCCTGGAACATAATATTCACCCTGTCTTATCGTACACTTTTGGTGTTGACAATATTATAAACCCTAAAAAAGGCTTGCCTAGTTGGGCAATGCATTTTAAAATCTGTGTATTTTTTTTTTTAGCTGTACAATGCTTATATGTTGTGTCTAAATAAATAAAAAAGAGTTAACGGAATTAATCCTAAACAATTTAACGCGAATGTACCACTGTGACTATTATTCTTCAATTGTCAATATTAAAGGCAGAACATTTATTTACTTCACAACTAAATGATAAATTCACGATTTATTGGTGAAGTGTCGATTCTTAAACACAAAGCGTTCCTTTATAGTTAAAAAAAGTAAATATGTGAGTGATTTTTAATAATAACTTAAATTAACTATTGTATATAGTTTGTAAGGAAAGGTTGAGAAAGATATCGAAAGGAGGGTGACTGCAGGGAACAAAGTGAACGGCGCTTGGATAATATCGAATGGGAGCTTGTCAACCGAGGCAAGACTAGCGGTACACAATGGAGTCCTGGTTCTGACACAATGGAGTCCTGATACTGATGTGTGAAAGTGAGGCCTGGAGCTGGCAGAAGAGGAACGAAAGTAGACTGAATGCAGTAGAAATGAGATCACTTAGGCGTATATGTGGCAGATTAATTTGTGACACAGTAAATAATGAAGAAATAAGGAAAGAATGTAAAGCTGATCATAGCGTAGTGAGTAAGATTAAGAAAGTATCACATATGTGGTTTGGTCATATGTATCTTTGTTCACAATCACCCAATCTTGTCGACAACTTCCGAGTTTCTTCTTTTAATATTTTTTTGATAGATCTTTATGGAATGTTCTCGAAATCTCTAGCTTGTATTAATAATAGAGGGTTATTCTATATTATACTATATTAGCTGAGTTATACGTTTCATGTGAATGATCTACATAACAATTGATAGAGAAGGTCCGAAAGTTTCGAATCCCACCGCTAGATCGCTCATAGTTGCGCAAACGACCGCTAGAATGCTCGCACTGCCAAGCAGCAGTCATTTCGCGTCAGTTGTGAATAAAATGGCTACTATGCAGCATAAGTTTTTCTGTGTTTGTGAGTTCGGTAAAACTGAGTCGGCAACCGTAGTGCAGCGTGCCTTTCGTCTCCATTTTAACATTGACCCTCCAACTAGAAAGAGCATTTGCGTTGGTATCACGAATTTGAGCAAACTGGATGTCTATGTAAAGGAAAAAGCCCGGGCTGACCGCGTGTATCAGAAGAGAACGTGCGACAAATTGAAGAGAGTTTCGTGCGTAACTCAGGAAAGTCAACTAGTTATATTATAATAATAATAAAAATATATATAATATATTGATTCCTATCATTTGTCACTCGTACCTTCAAGATCTCCGTATCTCAGACAACTTGAATGGTAGACGTTAAACTCTTAGTTCCTGTACTTAAGCTACAGGAAAGGATATAAAACTGACTAGCCATTGCCAGAAGTCTAAGTTCAGTGAATGGACATTTACGGTGGCAGGCCCAAAAAGTTTGAAACTCATAAGACTATTTTAAAAAGAGGCTAAAAACGCACCTTTTCATAAGATTTTCCACATATTCGTAACCTCATTTCTATTTCATTCAGTTTATTTTTCTTCCTCTTTTGAGTTTTGAACTTGTAGATTCTTGTAAGTGAAAGAGAGAGAGAGAGAGAGAGAGAGAGAGAAAGAAGAGCGAGATGAAAACAGGCGCGAGAAAATAATAAAACAAAACACGCATAAAACATATCACGGCGGACCTAAATCAAAAAAGAGATCAATCATTTAATTTTCGCACAATAACTCAACTGAGCAACGGTAACACAAAACCCGTGAAATAAGAGTGACGAGAAGAGAATGGGGCGGAGCATGGAGTGGGAGGAATTATGAATCACTGTGATTAATCTCACGTGTAAATCCTTACAGGTTCTGCCATTTGGAGATAGGGCGAGGATGCCGAGATCATTTCTTGAGTACGGGTGTGAGGTTAAGGAAAAGTGGGTGGTGGGATAAATTCACCAAAATACAGGACACTAATAGTTATTGTTTCGCTGTTTCACTTCTTTTAAAGGATTGATCGGATCTATTGTTATTAATAAGTATCACTGCGTAACTCTGTTATAAATCGAGAATAAATAAATAATTTGTTTTGTACAGGTTAATTCCATGTTTATCTGGTAAATAAAATTCTAGCCTGAAAATAATCTGTCTACGTATAAATCTGGAAATTGAGCGTATAGACTATGCAAGTAGCATATCAAACGATCCGGCATGAGGTATTACGGAATTTGAAAATCTATGCATATATCGATATCCTTAGTACACTTAAAAAAAAAAATGATACAAATTTAACATATCGGTAAGATTAATAGATATTGCTTAAGATTATGATATTTGTTTTTATTGATTGACTATGTTTTCCAAATGAAATAAAATAAAAATAAATAAGATCAAACGCCTATACGAACTCTGGCGGAGGAATTAAAAATGTAAGTAGGTACATACTAAGGAAAATAATTATATTTCTAATGTAACAAACAAGAATTTAATTGAACCCGAATGTAACTGGATACCGAGTAACTATGGGCACGGACTAGGAATGGAATAAAATACATTTAATGTATTTATAAATATTGTGTAGGTTTAAAATATACAAACAAACATTTAAAACATACACTACATGCAGTATTTACATATATTATTACAGCGTCTTTAGGCCCTAGAGGATAGGAAGCCATAGGGGCCGCCACCGATCTAGCTCAGTCTGGATCTTCAAGTGTGTGTGTGTGTGTGTGTGCAGTTGTGCGTGTGCGTGTGCATGTGTGTGTGTGTGTGTGTGTGTGTGTGTGTGTGTGTGTGTGTGTGTGTGTGTGTGTGTGTGCTTTGGTGTCGTCTGCTACCTCGGATGGGATGATAATTGATTCAAAAGCATTCTGATTTACACTTTACACATTTATTAATTAATCCGGACATTGGATGCACGAAAAACTGAGGGAGGTTACTTTTATTTATTTATTCTATTTACGGAGTATATCTATTGCTGACATCAGCCAACGCGGCCATGGGGTGCCGATGCAGCTGAGGACCCAGATCGCTACACGCTCGTGCCAGGATTCATCTCTTGCTCCAGGAGATGAATCCTGGCGAATCCAGGAGAGGAGACACTATCTCGTCTCAGCCTTGTACATAACGCCCATCCATCGGTCATCGCTCGCATGCCGCCTCCTTGCTCGTTGCAGCGAGGTCTCTCCTCAACCCGCGGGTGGACCAGGACCATCCATCTTTGGGTCCACCGCGATGATCTTACTTTTAATCTCCACCGCCATATTTCTCCGAATTGCGGATCCACCGACGCGCCTATTTTCGAGCGTACCCACCAAAAGTGACGTTTTACTCAGTTGCCCGCCAGAGTAGGATTCTCGTCCCTGATTCGTCCATTTAAAAGGCCAATCATCATAAGTCGACAAAGTAGGCTACCCAGACCTCGGCGCGCAAATTCAAACATCACAATATTTCAAACAAAACCAAACATAAAAATTCAATATGGCATTTAAAAAGTAAAATAAATGCCAGTTAGCCAGGATACTTTCTGCAGCAGAAGTCCTGTACTGAACTGACATTCGATTATTTGGTAAATGTTAATATCCAAAGCAATGTAGTTCAGCGTAAAAATATCTAACTCTCCAACATGTATAAGCATTAGCAGGTCGGTTGTGTGGGAGATGAAATAGTCTATGTCGCAGCTGTCAGAGATATCAGGAATAAATATAACTATATTCCCAACGTCTCGATAAGCATGTAACGATAAGATTGTGGAAAATTGGTGTATAATGGATTTAAAAAATCTTAAGAAAACATGTAAAAAATATGTATGTTGTAGATTTTGATAGAAATACAACCTATTGCAAAGAATTTCATGACGTAACTTCCAGAAAAATCATATTCATCCGTATAACCCCGAAACATCCGTTAAAAAGTGTATGTATATAAGTACTTAGATGTGGGATAACGATCAGATTTTGATTTTGAAAAAATTGACCAAGTAATTATTTATGTGTCTCGGTTAGGTTCGTTAACTAGCCAAATTCGGCATCTTGCTTCAAATTTGCGGCTGAAACAAATACTTTAAAAAAAAAAATCGTAACTCCGTTAATATCGAACTGAGAGATATGAAAAAATATACCAGTCTGAAGATGGCCGTGACAGGCTGAAACAGGCACTGGTCATAAAATACACTAAATCAACTTGATTCTTATGGCCAGTGCCGGAAGGGATTTTAAAACATTATAAAAGATTTATAAAACGTGTATGTTAACGTGTTTAAGATACTCTCCTATTCAAGGCGATTTAATGCAATAAATCGTGTAAAGAGTGTAAAATACTATTAAAATATATAATTATATTAATCACAAATTCAGTAATAATTATAAGTGGATATCGCCTGATACATAACTTATATATATATATATAGTTAAGTAGTCAGAAATGACCAGGAATATAAGATACCTACCTAATGGAAAAATACGAATTTCGGATAAATAGAGTTAAATATGTAGTTTTGTAGATTTTTTAAGCTACGTACAGAACATAGTGTTTCTCGCAAAAGCCACTAAAAAAGATTAATAATGCATGTTCAAAATCAGGGTTAGTGCCAAAATACCCTAAAGCAGAAAGAGTATAAGTTGCTATTCCCCCTAAAATGAATTCACTTATTGATAATCACGTGATCTAAAATCAAGTATGGCTGCCAGAGCGACATATATAGAAAAAAAAATACATTACAGAATTCTCTTTAAAAATGCTGATGTAAAAAATAAATATTTTGTAAATTTGCTTTCAAAGTGTACATTTTCATTCGTAACTCAAAAACATATAACGTCCTTTAAGAGGGGTTTTGGAATTAGGTGCTACAATTATAAATGTATATAAGGCGAGAATCGTGTGTCAGAACAAGAGTGTGGCATTTTGCCTACCGCCGCAGAGAAACGGGGTGATGGTAGGGTAGTTGGTTAATAATTAAGTGTAGATATGTGGGTTATAAACCTGATGGCCCGTATCCACGCAATGAGACACGATGAGATGAATCTCAGTACACGAATTAAATTTTTTATTTGGACACTAACTCAGAGATTGGCAGGAGACAAAAACTCAAACCGTTGTAATAAACCGTTATATAACGTTCAATTTGATAGCGAGACTCGACAAGTGTGCATAATTATCACCTAGGACCGTAGATTAAACTATTAATTCTGAAAAATTATTAAATTACAAACATTTGTTCCGCTTTAATTGCTTCTGGGGAGATTTAAGATTGAGAGCGTTGTCTCCAAAGAATCTCATGGGAGTAAAATCAGACAGTCTCTCTGTCTCGACACGAAAATCTCATCCGCAAACAGGGGCCGTTATAATATCGATATAATCAAAATATATCGTATTTCTTGGGCATTCCTGTGATGTATTATACATTTGCCGCTTGCCGTAAAAAAAGCTTGGTTTATTTTTTGAGTAAAATCTTCCGCACTCGTGAAACATTCCGAATGTACAAAGACACCATTACAGGAGAGCAGAAACAATTTGGCCAATCGCACAGCGGGTCTGGCTTTTAACAGCACCAGCCATCGTACGCTGGCGCGAAGGAAATAATACAATATTTCATTGTGCTACAGCAGTTCACTACGACTTTTTCAACAAACATGTTCCGCTGGCACACGCAAAGTTTGAAATAGTGCAGATGTTGGCAAATGGGAAAAGGCAAAAAATAAAAAACGACAGAAACTTCACAACGCGGAGAGTTTACACAGCAGATGTGCATGCTGGGAATTGAGAGTCGATAGCTGCGGAAAACTTAGACCGATTATTGCGTTCAATGGATGCTGGACTCGCGTGATAAACCAATATATAATATAATTAAGATCAAATTACAACCGAAAGATTTACAAACGTCGTAAAAACATAGAAGCTTGTCAATAAAATTTCATAAATTTTTTCCCTATACACAAACTCAATGCGAAACTACCGTAAATATAAACACAGTCAGGTATGCTACAATGACGTGCGCCATAACGAAAAACTGTTATGACGAACAGTTTTTAAAATAAAATTAGGATACTGCAACGAACTGTATGAGAATCAATAAGATGCGGCAATAAGTTCGCCATATGTTATGTGTTAAAATGTGATTTCGAAAATTGATTGAGGATAAAATTATATCGGACAGATATAATCGTAATAAGTGGAGCCAGGGATGGAACCTACTGACAAAATACAATGGATAGGCAATATACAGATTCAGACAAGACAAGCAGAGAAATGATCGAATGACGAGGAATTTGTAGAAGTGCGCGCAGTGTACGGTGTACAGTATAATTAATCATTTCTGGAGAGAAACCCGACACTGCGAAGGCAGGAAACTTTGTTGAAATTAGAATTACTTACACAAATATACACGCCTATAATTAATATTTTCAAAGCGTGGAGCCTCTTTTGAAATCATTATCCACCAAAATATTTTGAATAAGAATTCAACTCGTGCTTAAATATAATATTTGAGATTCATTTTGGTCTTGTAAATATTTTGGCAACGGCTGATCTTATCTTCATGTTTAATCAATGATTTTCATGGTCATCTTAACTATTGTTGTCTTAATGAAAACCCCGCTTCTCTCTCCTCTATCATCCATAACCAATTGCTTCCTGCAATCATTTATGCCGTTTTTGCAGTGAAGCCTATTGGTATTTCAACTTTGTTATTCGGCGGACTACAAATTCTTCTTTACTAATGAAGGAAATGACTTCATTTTCGATTTTTTCCGATAAATAAGAAATAAATGATATATAATCAAATACACTAATTGTTGATTTCTCGAGAAGACACTACCATCATGACATAACAAGGATATGGAGTCATGTTGTCAACTCGTGTTACCGTAAGAAATTAGATTTATTACAAATACTAATTAATTTTACATGTTTTAAAATATTATAATAATTGTCATACATTTACTATAAATATGAACATTGTATTGTACATATTCCATTCTCTTAAAAAAAAACAACATAAAATGTTGTTCACATCGAGAAAAAAGTAAGAGCAAAAACCAAAATATTGAATTTTAATGAGTATGATAAAGTGGAAAAAAAAGATGATGATGTGTGTAGTACATACATTAGTTTTAAATATGAATTAAATATATTAATTAAAAAGATATACATATAAAATCAATTTTATCAAAAAATATTGTTGTTGCGCCACCGGGATTCGAACGTGGATCTATCCAATTACGCTACAGCGGCGATATTTTTAGCGACAAATTTTCGATCCTATATGTTACCTTTTTGATATTAATACGTTTAATCGTTACATTATTTGAAAGAGCCATCTACATTATTTTTACGGAATCTCAAATACCTTTTAGTAATCTGATAGCAGACGCCAGAATTATCAATACATTAGTTCACTACTATAATTGATTTGATTATGATATTTGAATTTTGAATATATATATATAAAAATTAAAGTACAATTTGACTAAATCCAAGTGAAGATTAATGGCTGGGATACGAACTATATACATTTGAGTACGTGGTTCGAACGGCACAAACTGTGCAATAAATATCCCTTGAAATTTAGAGGCGAAAAATTTCGCTCGTATCAAATTTCATGCACGTTCTCGGGTATGCCTCTTAATCAATATATGAGAATAAATAAAACATGAGAATGGCTTCATTTGCCAAAAGAAAATAAATATCTGTTCCTTATGTGTGTATGTAAATATGTGCGAGTACGAAACGTACATTTTCTAGAGGCTATGCCGATGCCCCCTTCGTCTACCCATTCGTACGGCACTGAATAGAATTGACAGCAGATCTTTCAATATATGTTTTATTTCGCCGTGCAACACACAAGAAAGGACGGACGGAAATAAGGAAATTCAATACACATATATATTATACATTAAGAACACACTTTCAGAACATAGGTCTGTGATATTTTAAATACTAATTAAATGTATAAATTAGAAAAATATTCACATAAAATCAAATTAATCTAAAAATATTATTGATAAGTCACCGGGATTCGAACCGGGATCGAATCGCGGTGGCGCAACAACAATATTTTTCGATAAAATTGATTTTATATGTTTATCTTTCTAAATAATACATTTAATTAGTATTTTATATATATTTATGTTTGTGTATATATTAAAGCACACAACATGCAATGTACTTTTTTTAAACTTGTGTACCTATGTTACACCGAATCTGTGAAATTGTAAAGAATAGTAAAGTGAAATAATTTAAGAATTTCATACACTGCCCAATTCACGCATTTGGCAGATAATTCACGAATAAAGCAACGGGCTTGCACTTTTCACGAATCACGCTATTTTTGCTTGTTTCAAGTAATAAGCAATTTTACGCATATACTCGAGTGGATTATTATAAAATCGTTAAAATGTTGTAGTACACGAGTATCTTAATTACATTTATTTAATGTACTGCTAATTAATTAGAACAGCTTAAGAAAAGATAAAGGTAAAAAATATATTCAATTAATATCGATTTAAATAATTAGCAGATATCTATTGACGGCAGGCAGTAAAGAAAATTGAATTTATTGGAAACAACAACGGTGGAACAGTGATTCTATCAAATTATCTAAAATTAATTGGACCGAAATAATATCGGAGAAATATTTGTTTCTTTGAAGATATAATAAGAATGTACTTACAATATTTTGTAATAAAATATGAAATTGAATTCCTTTCCATAACTTGTAATACAATACTTAAGGCAAAAATACGTATTAATTGAAATAACGAACAAGGAAGCGGATAAATGTAAAAAAAGCATTTTTATTTAAAAAAAAAAGAATTAAATATATTAATTAGAAAAATATACATATAAAATCAATTTTATCGAAAAATATTGTTGTTGCGCTACCGGGATTTGAACCTGGATCTCTATTTCCAATCCGGGGAAGTACACTATAAATTGTGTTATAGCGCCAGTATTTTTCATGACAAATTTTCGAACCTACACTTTTTAAAATTAATACATCTGTCGTCCCGTTATTTGAAAGAGTCATCTACCTTATTTCTACGGAATTTTTATTTCTTTTCATTATTAATTAAATGTCAGGCGGTAAATCATAGCTGGTTTAATTACAGATTTATTAATTTGTAATTAGGTTATAATATTTAATAAATCAAAAAAACATCGAAAATAATTAATTTTTTCTTTAAAACCTCTACATAATGCATATTTGTGGTAGGTAATTGTAGTCTCATTTGTTTCTTATTTAATGCCCCTGCAGCCTTTGGATTCCTGAATCTTTCGCCTCCACATGTTCCGGTTCTTGGTGACTGTCCTTCTGTTCGGAGTATGCGGCAGCTCTACTGTATCCTTATTATTGCCATCCACTCTTCTCCTACTACCTGGGTGTCCATTAATGATTCTTTTTGGGATCCGCACTTGCTGCATCTTCCAGACGTGACCCGCTCATCTGAGTCTCTGGCAAAATCTCTATATAATTCATGAATGTGTATCTTAAACCGTGCATCTTTAGTTATACAATCGAGATAAGATATGCATACACGATATATAGACCACATACATATTTTAACTAACTTACCATCAGGCAGTTTCTCCGTGGGGGTAAGCGGAGATGATAGAATACCGAACTTCTGTCCTGACACACAATTCTCGCCTCGTCCACATTCATACATCTTCTCATACAAACTCGTGGATTGTTGAGGCTTCTGACAGGACCATCATTCGGTATCTGGTTTACCTTGTTCTCTATTTCTGGTGACATCACTCGCGTCGTATACCTTTCTCACTATTCTCTTCTCATTTATCCATTCTACATGACCAAACACCTAAGCGATTCCTTTTAAATCTTATTCACAAATGTTTAAATATTTTTTAATAAAATTGATTTTATACGTACATCTTTCTAATTAATACATTTAATTAGTATTTAAAATATCACAGACCGTCTGTTCTGAATAATTACAACTTCACAATAAGAATGTGTTCCGTTAATAAGCTAAATTAAGCTTGTTCTATGAAAAATATGAATAGGTGGTGTCCCGGGATTAGGATTAAATTCTCCAACCTCTCAGTTATTCGGTGAGCTTTTTACCACGCGCACATTTACGTCTGTATGACAGTTAATGAAAAATATTTTTATTTAATCGGAGGCATGGCTAGACGTGATGTAGGTAAATCTACATATATTTACGATTGACTTAAACATTTTCCAAGACAATGTTGATACACAGACCACTAAATATATAGACACGAACTAACGCCTATTTCTTGTCCCAATGTTTTCATTTTGATGTCACCCACGTGGTCACTTTAGTACAACTTACACAATGAAATAGCTCTACGACTTTTTTAAAAAATATGATTCGATTGGAATGAAAATTTAAACACTGACAATATAATATGCATTAATGTAAAAAGTAAGTCTTATTTTACACAAAGATTTAATTTTCGAAGAGTAAATAAATACATTTACTGTTGCATAAATGTGTCATAAACTATCGGATTTATTTTACACAAATAATGTGTGTAGAATGTCCCTCGTTCCGCAACTATTGTTCCAAACCCCTCTTCTATATGTACACTTTATTTCACGTCTATTAATTTTTTGCTACTAAATATTATACGTAAATGTACTGAAGATTGAAAAATGGAATTAAGTCGACTTGCGTAACATTTTGTACCGACGGACAAACTTTTCCGATCATCGTTGAGTTATTATCATCTAAAAGAGACATAAATATCTTTAATATCCGTAATATTTTGGTTAAAATAAATAAATGTATCCGAAAAATCCTGTGCGAAAACAAAATTCTTCCAATTATTGTCAGGGAAATCCAATCAAAGCGAGTGCTCCCTTCGATCAGAAGGGATTGTGATTTATTTATCGGACACTGGAGGGATGAGTGAGACATTTAAACGTATTGAAATCGTTATTTTATATAAAAGCTTTCTGTAATATTTCAGTTAAAATGGAGCGATCTTACGTGCGGAGCTTAATAACACAAATGAATGAATATTTTCTCATTTCAGTCTCGTAATCCTGGTACATACTAAATATTTTAAATAATAGACACTAGTATTTTCTAAATTATAATAAAGCTAAACAATAATTAAACCAGTTACATGTTTTCTCAGAAGACACAATATAATTTATACAGTGAGTACAATTTAAAATTTAAAAAGGACTGCAGAAATATGTGAGAAAAAATGTTATGAAAAAGAAAATATTCGATGGGAACGGGAGGGTGAGGAGAAAGGAAAAGGAAAATAGGATAAGAAATAAAAGCTGTGTGATAAAAATAAAAATAAAATGAAAAATAAAGGCCATTAAAGTTTACGTATTGAATTTAGATTTAATTGATATAACTGGAGTATTGAAAATGTCTAGTTCGTTTAGCTGTGAATTGAAATAAAGGGGTGCTCGCTAGAAAAATGAGTTTTGTTTTGCATTGGTGTTGCAATGTGGAAGAATAAATGTAAGATTAGTTCTGGTTGACCTGGCTGGCACTCGAATGGATATGAGTCTGAGTAAATCAGGACAGTCTACTTTTAGAGTTGGCTATTTTGTGTAGGAAAATGACATCGGCCATGTCTCTTCGAGTTTGTAGTGATGGCAGTACTGGTTAAGGTTCGATAACTACGAAAGTTAAGATATTTCAGAAAGCTATTCTATATGGTATATCTTAGATTCAAGACTTGGGAGGCATATTCGATGATACTCGGTTTATGAAAATAAAAATATTTTTGTTTGTTGCATACACACACACAGATGAAATTAATAAATAGTTTCATTATTGAAAATCAATTTGATAGAACTACGTTTTCATGAAAAACCAATGGATATCAAATACGATTTAGACTCAAAATTAAAAGGCTGGTTCAGTGGTAAAATGACAGAAAATCATCACCGACCCAATTCTCGACAGAAACAAATAAATAAAAATTCCCGGTGTAAAATGAGTTGATTGAACATATACTGTATTATTAAGGAGAACACATTCATATTGTGAAGTTGTAATTATTCAGAACATAGGTCTGTGATGTTTTAAATACTAATTTATTGTATTAATTATAAATATATATATATAAAATCAATTTTGTCGAATAATATTGTTTTTGCGCTACCGGGATTCGAACCTGGATCTCTATTTCTAATCCGGGGAAGTACACTACCAATTGTGTTATAACGCCAATTAAATAACAAATAATAATGGAACAACAGATGTATTAATTTGAAAAAGTGTAACATATAGGTTCGAAAATTTGGCATGAAAAATACTGGCGTTATAACACAATTGGTAGTGTACTTCCCCGGATTGGAAATAGAGATCCAGGTTCGAATCCCGGTAGCGCAAAAACAATATTTTTCGACAAAATTGATTTTATATGTATATATTTATAATTAATACATTACATTAGTATATATTGTATTGTCGTAGAGCGAGTGCATACAAAGGACAAAATAGTCGTTGGTACGACAGATCGCCACCAATTGTTCTATCATTTGAACATTTAGTCTATTGTGTGCGCACAGCCATACACTCTCATAGGCCTCGATATCACGACAGGAAGTCGTCGATGTGCTCTCGCACTTACGGTTATGAGTTTTATAATAACTAAATATATTTTTTAATGAAAATGAATGCAAATTAAATGTATTAATCAGGAGGATATATAGATAAAATCAATTTCTCTAAAAAATATTTTGTTTGCAACAGGGATATAAACTAGGATCTTTTCCTGTCCGAGGTAATGCGCTACGCCAATCAAGTAAATTGACGACAAATTTTCGAACCTACCTACATGCTAGAACTCTTTCAAATTGATACATCTATTATTCTATTTTTAATAATTCCCGGTATCAACGAAAATATTTATTCGATAAATTGATTTAATCTGTATATCTTTCGAATTATTACATTTTATTTATATTAAAATACTACAGAACTATGTTCTGAAAAAACTGTAACTTCACAATAATAATGTGTTCTCCTTAAAAATTTAAAAATTAATGTTTTAATCAAGGGTATTGTAAAATTAATAAGGGTGGCAAACAACTTCACAATAGCCAATTTCTCGACAGACCAATTACCCAGCAAGCCAATATCCCGGAGGGTAAGTTCCCTGCCAGCCAACTTCCTGATATACCTATTGTCTAGCAAGCCGATTTCCCGCTAGATAAGTTCCCGACAGAGCAATTGCCCAACAAACCAACTTCCCGAAAGACCAACTTTCCGACAAACTAAAAAAAGAAATGTGTAGATAATGAAGTTGGTTTATCGGGAAACTGATCTGCCGAGAAGTTATGCAGAAAGTTGTCTGTCAGGGTTATGACCCAAACCTACTATTACAATGTTTTCCCAGTTGCCACATTAATATAAATTAATAGAGTCCGAACCATCTCATTTAGAACAGGCGGTCTATGAATAATGCACCTTCCCCGGTTAGGAAAGTGATCCAGGTTCGAATCCCGGTGGCGCAACACCAATATTTTTCGATAAAATTGATTTTATATGTATATCTTTTTAATTCATATTTAACATTTATTATAATTAATAATACATATGTAAGTATTACATTATTTTTATAATTCTTAATATAAACGAAATAAAAAATATTTATTTTTGAAAGTTTGCGGATAATTCTGCCATTGAATAGATGTCGAAATTTCCTCTCCTTTGAATCCCTCTGCCAGCTCGACGACTGTTACTTACATATCTCTCTCCGTACAGTCGTAAATCGGATCCCAAGATCCTCTCCCATGTCCCTATAGAAGGTATACCAACGGGTAAATGGCTTGTTTGGTCTAGCGGTAAGCTAGACTAGTGACAAGAGGTCGGGGATTTGATCCTTGTCACGAGAGACCTCAAAGTTCATATTATTCTTGGCACGAGAGCTTACTTAGCTTTGTATAAAAATAATAAAATAAATTAGATAAATTATTTCGAAAGATATGCAGAAAAAATATAGTTACCACCAAGACTCAAACCCGGAACTATCTACCGCAGGTAGGGGTTGCATACGAAATTTTGAAATTTTGAGCATTTAGAAATTCGTTTTCATTATAATCATTTTAGATTTCCGAAAATTTCATAGCGAATTCCAAATGACATATAAATATATAAAAATAAAATATTGTTATGATCACAGACTAACGGCTACACAATGTAATCGCAGAACAATATGGGTGTTCCGAAGGGATCGTTCCTAGAAATGCTTAAAAGATTTAACCAAATAAACCATTTATTGAGATCGCGTCTGATATTGATATTAAAGATGCTGAATTTTGTCGATTAGCAACATTATTTCTGCACTTCTCCCGGTGAAGCTTACTGTTGACGCCCTTTGTCGAGAGAATGCAAATAGTCTTTCAGCTGATGCGGCATTGTCTTTAATGCATGTTTAAACGGCATGTTTAAGAATTTAGGATCTGATAAGCTATTACTAAATATGAAGTACAATGTAGCATATCGAATAAGCCAATGACGAACAAATGTATCTGAAACTCTTCTGTATTAACACAACAGTGGAAAAGGTGAGATTGAAACATCTTTCACCAGACCAACGAAAAATACAATAGCCAAAATTATGGAAAGCCTTGCACAAAGATTGATATTCAACAGAAATATGGAAGCTTCCGTAGCTACCCAGTCGGAATCTGACTAAAACTAGAAAAACAAACTAATTACTATACGCAGTCCCAGACATTAATGTAAAAAGTTGGAGAACAAAATTCAATCGAATTTGACGTCCAACATACCATCTAGCTCAACTCAACGTGTACCAAATCATAGATTAATATAAAAAATTAAATCCTAATTGAAAATCTTGGAAGAGAGTGGCGTTCTTAATTGCAGACAAATTTTGTACAAAAGTTGGATCTAGGGGACGTGACTTTAAGTGATCTTTGCTTCCTCTAAACATATTTACAAGTAGATAAGTTTGTGTATTTGGGAAGTATGTTTGATAGAAACGGAATGGCTGAGAATGATATCGAAAGGAGGGTGACAACAGGGAATAAAGTGAACGGCGCATTGAATGGAATTATATCTAACGAGAATTCGTCAACCGAGGCAAGACTAGCGGTGCATAATGGAGTCCTGGTACCGACACTGATGTATGGAAGTGGTAGAAGAGGAACGAAAGTATACTGAATGCAGTGGAGATGTGGAAAATCTATTTATGACAGAGTAAAGAATGACGAAATAAGGAAATAATGTAAAGCTGATGTTAGTATAATAAATAAGATTAAGAAAGGCTCACTTGGGTGGTTTGGTCATATGGAAAGGATGAATGAGGACAGAATGGTAAGAAATATATATGACGCGAGTGTTGAAGGCACCAAAAATAGAGGACATCCACGGAAGACTTGGCACAATCAGGTAAACTAGATAATGGAGGATGGTTCTATTAGAAGCCTCAACAATCGGCGAGCTTGTATGAGAAGATGTATGAATGTGGATGAGGCGAGAATTGTGTGTCAGGACAGAGGAGTGTGGCGCTCTATTCTCTCTGCCTACCTCCGCGGGAAACGGCATGATGGTAAGCAAGTAAGTAAAAAACAATTAAATTTAATAATATTATATTTATATAATTGAATAACAAAATTAAAATTTTTGTACAATCATTCTTTTCTATATTAGTTTAATATTCTGTTCATACAATAGATAATAATAAATTTATTATCTTAAATAAGCTGTTTTTTATTAATAGTATTGACCAATAAATAACATAAAAATTTCGAATTCAGCATTTTTTAATTTCGTCAAAATTTGCAATCCCTAACTGCAGGTAAAAGATGCTCGCTTCCGACGGAAATAAATAGATGCCTCACTAAAGAGCAAACTATATACATCCAAATTTTTAAGTAATTTATCATGTTTATTTTAATTATCAAGAAACTATGTTCTAAAATCACAATGAAATTCAATCAAAATAAAAAGTATAACATATATTTCGTATTTGAAAATTAAAAAAATATGCTCCTACGCAACATCTTGCCGCTTTGCAGCTGTATATAGAGGACACACGAATGTCACACAGATAAACGCGTACACAGATGTTCATTTTGGACATGCAAAAAATATATAGAGTTTTTCCTGTTCCGAATGTAGTTTTGGTTGCCGTAATATTTTGTAGTTGTGTCGATGCTGACTGACGAGTGTTGTTACTTCGGCTGATGAAAAAAGTTGCGACCGCGGAAAACTTCTTTATTAAAATTTTCCCGATCAATCTTGAGGGTGCTGACAAGTGGCGATACTTACCAGGGCCGGCTCCATGACCAGATTGTAAAATTAAAAATTCAACTTATATTTTTAATAATTCAATCCACAACATCTGTAAGCGAGTTCTCTCGCGTATTGTGTTGTATGAAAATGAAAATACTCAAGTTCCGATCTAGAGTTAAAAGTCGGTCCCAAACGAAGAACATTAAAAATATGATATGATACGAGGCCACAGTATCAGCATAGATATTCAAATTATATTTTTCTAATTAATGTACAGGTTGCTTGTGTGTATGTTAGATGACAATCTTAATAGTTTTTACACATAATTAATTAATTATTATCAATGGCGTGCGGTCAGTACTTTCAAATAACCCATACGTAACTTGAATTCCTGAGAAATTAGTCGTAATAAAATATATAAATCGTAAAATTCGTATCATACTTATTAATATTTTATTCAGATTTTAATATACCGTAATATTTTGTTAGATAAATATAAAGTTTTAATTTATTTCTCAAAATATATAAGTAGTACAGGTTACATTATGTTCAAAATAAATTTTGCGATATAATTGGTTAAATCAACAGCTTTTTCCCACGTGTGTTTCAATTGGTGTTGGTATATTAACTGTCTTTAAAAATATCAGAAAAACAAATTTCTTTACAAACTATGGTGTGTCTACACGCGCCCGTAGACATGGCCGTGTAAGGGGTCACCTATCAATCATTAGGGTCCGAACCAGAGCGAACAATAAGCAGACGAAAATGAACCATTAGAACTAGAGATGTATATTATTCAAGCAACGAACAACACTTCTTCGCAGGTCGTTTTAACACCAACATCGCCACACCACAATAACCACATCTCCAGCGACCCACTCCAGAGTTCAACCGCACATTTAATTGTATTAATTCATCACGTCAATAAACGAAACCTTGTAAGTGCTTTTTCATTTATATACCCTGCTCTAGTTACAACAGACACCCTACACTGCGACACATAACCAACACGCGTGAGACAATAAGAGTTTAGGAGCTTCTATCTCACAGCATCTTAACCTTCTGACACAATCTCGAGTCAATCATAGTTTGAATAACTTCAACATTCACACCTCAACGCCTACAAAACTAATATTTTTTCCCTAATTCAATTTTAAATAAGATTTAGAATTAATTAGAATAGGACTGGTTTTGAATATGTGTATTTACAAAACTAACAACAAATTTATCGAATACGAAAGCTCGATTGAAAAAAATTATACATAAAATATAAATTATTGACTTTAAATATAACGTACCCATTTGCCTGCGTATCTAGTAATACCGTGTATATATTTCGTAGGCTCCAGCCGCCACTGGACTTACACCATACACCGATTCACCCTCGGGGCGGCCGAGACAGAAGGGACGCGCAATTATTATCGTTCCCTTCCGAACTCAAAATTGCTCCGAACTCAGAATTGATAACGTAATCATTTGCTGTGTATAACTGTTAACTTTGTGGTCGTAATATAAATATATACATTTGTGTACTTCTAGATCGCCCAGCTGATAACAAACACAAAAGGTGATATTTTGAAAATTGATATCTTTGTAACTGTTTCTTTAGTCGTAACAATGTAGTAAAAAAAAGTTTAATGTTTAGTTAATACAAAAAAATGTTAAAAAATATCACCGATTATGATATGAAATTTACTAATTCTGATGTCTAATTTAATTGTGTTCATCCGTGTCGAATAGAAACATGAAAAAAACCATATATTGTTATATATCGGAATCCATGCCTGTGAATGTTAAATCTGCAGTTAAGTTTTTGGGAGTGCGCACATTGATTCAGATCTTTCAATGAATACACAAATCAGCAAAACTGCCAGTGCACGCTTACATCAACTAAGACAGATTAAAAGTATTCAGAGACATATTCCTCTTGAAACAACTTTGTAAATAAAAATTATAAATGCATTTGTCGTGCCACGTGCGGACTATTGCAACAACATCTATGCTAGCCTGTCAATGTTTCAGCTGGACAGATTACAATCCATTCTAAATGCAGAGTATGGATAATATATAAAGTATCTAAATTTTCTTACAAAACATCCCTTTTATATGAGCTAAATTGGCTCCGGTTCCCTAAAAAAGTTGAATTTAAATTGTGCTGGTTGATTTACAAGGCGATACATAACATGGCGCCTCTGTATCTTCAATAGCTACAAAACTCCCAGACAGTTTGAATAGTAGACGTCAAACTCTCAGGTCAGCCTCTACTTCAGCCGCAGGAAGGGTTGTAGTACCGACCAACCGTTGTCAGAAGTCTGAATTTAGTGAATGGATATTTGCGGTGGCAGGCCCAAAAACGTGAAACTCTTTGTCCCATGTCATAAGAAACGGTGCATCGGAGACTTTATTTAAGAAGAGTCTAAAAACGCACCTTTTCGATAAATCATTTCTATAAATTAAAATAACAATTTTTAATTATTAAAACAAAGATAATGTAGGACTATAAACAATTTATGTGTAACGCGCCCTTGAGGTGAAAGTTTTTACGAAACTGGCGTTATACAAATTATCCAATATTATTATTAAGCTATCGTACGGCAAGTAATAATACATTTACGTGAAAGTGTATGATTATCGCGTTAAATTATTGTTTTACTATAGCGTTTTCGTTATTTTTAAAAATTATTTAAGTCAGAGAAATAAAAGTTATTAATAAAAATTATGGTTATATTAATAAAAAACCATTTATTTCTAATGTCAAATGGTAGAGGTGGACAACGATAGATGAAAGAACGTGGGAATAAAAAAAACATATTACATTTTGAGATCAGATCATAAAATATTTAAAATCAAGTATCAAAGAAAAAATGTCACAACTCAAGAAAAAGAAAAAAAACGATAGTCTAATATGATCACGTAAAATAATTTGATTTGTGATTTTAATTATATTCGACGTGAATGGCCGGTCGATAACATGTGGTCACCAATCCAAATGCTGTGTATATTAGAAATATTACGAAAATCCATTCATCGTACACTTTCTGTAATACCTCTCTTTCAATAGCTGAATTAAAGTATTACTATCGAAAGTTAAATCTTCATACCAATATTTTAAAAAACGAATAATCAATAAGGTTTTCTCAGCAGAATATTAAGCAATTAAAGAGGCCTTGGACATTTGCGTACTCCGGAACGTCGATAAGGCTATTATATTCTCCGACTCGCAAGCAGCCCTTGAATCCCTCTCTGCTAATATGAAAGTTTGGCTAGACAATGAGATAATCTGTTCCATCAGAAGATGTCTACTTAATTTAGACATTAACAATAAACAGGTGTCATTCGTTTGGATTTCTGCACATAAGGGAATTCATGGAAATGAATGTGCTGATAAACTGGCTAAGAAGGCTACTCTTTACGGAGTTTTCCCTCATCAATTCCATATCCCGATTTATGACAGACTTAATATGGTAAAATAACGTACGAATTCTATCTAGACTGCACAATGGATGAATACAAATAATCAAAAGGATAATAATACAAATAATTCAAAGATCTATTCCCCGCACTCCCTGGTTCTTCAAAAGGAAAGTCTCCAAAATAACAATATCAAATATCTCTAGAATGAGAATTGGGCATTGCCAGGTAGTCTCACATTTATTCAGATTGAACTTAATAGATTCCCCAATGTGTGAGTGTGGTAACGAGGAGGAAACCCTTGGCCATATCTTTTTTGCCTGTCCATTGCGGATCACAGGTTTTTTTACAGTAATCTCGTCAATGGTAATTTTCAACTCCCGGTTAACTTATGTCGTCTTCTTTCCCTTAACTCGCCACATTTAATCTATATAATAGCAAATTTTTAAAACGATAATGATTATTGCCTTATAATATAATATTTCCTATTCTATAATATTATTGTAGTTTTTTCTATAAAATAAAGTTTTAACCTGATTAATGGCACAAATTACTATTGAAGGGTGGATTGCCAATTTAAAAGAAGAAGAAAAAGAACTATCAATAAATAAACAGTAAAAAAATTCAATGACAAAAATGAATAACATATATCAAGGCACTACTAATATTTTGAAACAATAAAAAAATATAAATAACATCGTGCGATCATTAATAAAAGTAATATATTATTTACTCTCAATTCATTCAACTATAAAAATATTATCAATTTTGAAAACATCGTCATTTTAACGGTAGATATTATTGCTTACTCTTAAAGGCACTTATCTTTTAACGCACGCCATGAAAACATTATGAAATAAACAAGTCGTTAAAAGAGATATACATAATATATACGACGCATCCGTAAAGGTAGAAATATTGAGTTATGTAATATCAGAGGTGGCGAACCTATAACGTGTGAACTATTTTTGGTGACACGCAGGCAAAGTTAGAATTTTGCATGAAAAATATATCAAAGTTGATCAGATTTAAAATTATATATATGTAAAATATGAATAAGAGCTCTCATCTGTTCTGCTCACAGATCGACCATAGTATACTGTATGAATATGATATAAAAAAATATTATTTACTGAACAACATGCGTAAACTACCGTATTCAAATCTAATTACATCATAAAAACTAAAATGCCTTTTGTATATACTTCTCATATTTTATTATTATTATCACAAAGATTTTTTTTAATCCCCATCCCACCTTTTCTCCTCTTCTCCCACTTGTTCCCTTTAAAATCATGAAACTTTTTTCCACAAATCTTTTTAATTTTTTTCTCCCCTGGAAATATTTCTTTTATCTTTTTTTTCATTACCCATCTCCACTTTTCATTCGATCTTATTGTGTCACTTTTGTATTTTATTGAAAACATGTAATTGGCTTAATTTTTTTTTTGTATTTTTTAAATCGTTTGTATTTAGTACTGTAATTTTTTTAATTGAAATATGGTGCAGCGAGTTTTAGTAATAATAATCTTATAATAAATTTCTTTTGTCGGCGATCAGATATGTTACGTGACGTATATACACAATAATTACAACCGATATAAAATATCTGCACATAACCGAATATTGAACCAAGAGGAGTTGGACGATTGTATCAGGAAAAAAAAGTCGAAAAAATAAAAATGCATTTTGTGTTATTTGTAATGAAAGTGTTGTAATTTGTAATTCCTTGAATGTAAGACAATATTTTGAAACTGAAAACATTTTTTTAAATTTATTTTTCTGTCGAATGATTTTTTTTTAAAGAGTAATATATTCGTTTTGACCTACTTGTGTCAAAAAGGTTCGTCGTCGCTGGTATAGATACTCTTATTTTCATAGCCAATAAAATATGAAATGTTCGTTTAACCGCGACTGTGCGCTCCTGGAGAAACAAAAGTTATATCTCAACTTGAGAGATAAGAGGTTATGTGTTTAATTTAAACCCTCGAACATGTCAATGTTGTCTTTATTTTACAACGGAAACCGGCTGATCGAGGAGGTCGGGAACCGAGTTGGCAGTTTAACCCTGCGGGCGAGTAAGCCAGCAGGGTGAAACTCCTATCGTCGTAGAATAAGCCACTTACGTTTAATACGAGAGTAGCAAGATTGCTACGTGCTGTGTCAAGCTTGTCATGAAAAAATGTGCGTCTATAAAAGTTCTATAAAAACATCATCATAATTATTGGAGAAACTTTGATTAGCGTTTCATAACTAACAGCCCATATTAAAAATTCAGATTTAGTTATAATTAAATATAAAGGGTTAGGATATATGCAAAAATTGGTCCGGGAAAGATGAGGTTAAGATATCCGGAGATTGAGTGGGGGTGACTATATTTTAGTCTACCCTGACTTACTGTCTTAGAGAGTAATTATACAAAATTTTGCACGAATGGCATTCAATATAAAACACATTTGTCATACATATTGGAGGGTGATGGCGGGGCAATCAGGGGGTAGGAGGGTGGCGTCTGTTTTGAGCCGAGTTCGAAAGAGTAACTATTCAAAATTTGGTTTATATCGGTGTAAGAATATATAGAGAACAGACAGACATTCGGTTTCATATGAATAGATTTCGGGAACAAGGAGAAAAAAATATTTAATGTATTTTACTCTTAATAACCATAGATTGCAAGTTAAATCTTTTAGTGAAATGCATTTTTAATCAATTTTTTTTCTATTTTTGACCTGCAAAACAAAGATGCGAACGAAAATGATCTAAAATAAGGCATACATATTAGGACTATATATACTTCGCAAAGAGTAGTGAAACATACCTACGCCACACATACCTATCCTAATGCATCTTTTGATTCACAAACATATACATTATACAAACTCTTATATACGTTTATTGGTTTTTTAAGCATTTGATATCATCCTATTTCAAAACATTTTTAATTCAGTTATTACTCGTGTGCTTGTAATAATGATATTTGAACATAATACATTGATTATTATTTATCAGAAATAGATATACCTTCATTCCTTGTGTCACCTCGGTATAACACTATTTCCTAAAAATTTCTTATTCGATCATCCTTTCGCGCCTTTCATCCTATTTTCATCCCTCCTCTAACATTTCTAATATATGTTGATTTTCGTCCATTCTAAAAGCGTCCACACTAAGGCACCATTATCGCTAGACGCTATTCGCTTCATAACGTCATACATATTCCCGATAACGGAGTACAGATCACTGATTAACGGTTTAACCTATTGTACCAGCAGCCTCTCTTCTCTATAAGTCTTCAGTTATCCTTCCATACCAACTAAACTTACTTCCTTGATAAACAGTTTTATTCGCTCTAATAATAATTATTAATAATAATGATATATTATTAATAATAATAATAATAATAATTATCCCTATTCGCTCTAATAATTATTTACACACAGCCGTACAATCACGGTTTTAATAAAAACATAATATGTACCTATTTTAAATCAGAATCCAATTAATTTAAATATCATAAAAAATACAAAGTATTTCTCGTTTACCTAATATTTTAAAATATCGTACAATTATTAATCGGTGGTAATACTGAACATAGGTAGGTAGAATTTCAGTCAATTCACGTGAAAGGTTAACATGCCTGAAAAGTCAATTAACAAAATAATACCTGACAAGTGACATTATTTAACGACACTCATAATGACACACGAGCTTTACAATTTATAGCAACATCACATGCGAGCTATTACTGACATTCAAAATGAACTACGAAAAGGCAGGTACACATTAAAAAAAACACACATTAAAACAAGTCAACAAAGAAAACACTAAAAATTATGTAAAGCTTTTTCTTTCTAGAATTAATAAGACAATTAACAAAGAAAAAAAAGTGAACTAATAGCAAAAAAAATTAAAGATAATGACACATAAAGAGGGTAAGTGTTCCAATTAATAACTTTGTGAAATTAGAACATATTTTGAATTGTGTTATGTATGTGCGCTAATGTGTGTATTAGATAAAATGGTAAGGGGTTGTAAACTATTAGGGAAAATAAATTATATAAAAGTAATATTTCATGGGTCTATTCCTTAAAAAAATTTATGCATATCAATAACAAAAAAATATTAATCATTTCGATTCGGTACGATTACGTGGTCGATAGTTATGTAGCTGTTCCGTTATATACGAAGCTCACGAGTTGCCACTACGGACGAAACACCCTACTCCAGCTTTGCTGACAAAAAGGACAGAATGTGACATATGAATGTTATTCAAGTTTACCGTCGTTGATGAACGGATACATCTGCCTTAGGTCCACCTCCTGATCGTCAAAGTCCTCGTCGACAGGCATAGCTGGAGGAAACTCCTCCTCCGGTGACCTCTCGGACCCGTAACCCTGGTCGCAGCCTGGGTCCTGCAGCTTCCACACTGGGTCCAGGTCCCCTGCTGCAAAACCATCCAAGGGTCAATAAGAATTGCTGCGATCGATGATTTGTGATGTAGGGCTAGCTCGAAAGTCCGCACCGAAGTGATCTTTGACTGAAGTTTGCTTTTCCTCAAGTAAGTCATATTTTTCCTCAAGTGAGTCATATTTTTCCTCAATTGAGTTATATTTTTCCTCAAGTGAGTCATATTTTATCTCTAGTGGGAATAATAAAGCTTTAGAATGGTTACGATATGGGGAAGATGTTTGAAAATGAAGAAATTACAATAGGAGGCGCCTGAAGAGAGACGAAAATGTTAAGATTAATCAGTTTTAGAAGGTTAAAAAAGTGCACATATTAACACCATACTTCAAAAACTTCATGCGTATGAAGAATGATTTTTTTTTGTCATGATACAAAATTTTACAAAAAAAATAGCGTGAGCTTTGAAAACACGAAATGATGAGCTGCGAGTGAACAAAATGTAGTTACGATAATATTATGAAATAAAGAGTTTATCACATATGTATAAACAAACGGAAATAAAATAGCAGTTCAATTGAAATAGTATTATTTAAATCTATGGAACAAATAGTTTGGATTGCTCATTAGAGAAAACTGCGGTGGTTTAAAAGTTGTATTGATCTTTATTCCCTTCGTATTCGACAATGTTCAGTTGTCATAAATCGAAGAAGTCTTTGACCCGATATACACATTGATGGCAGAGCACGTCCGTGAGCAGATTCTGATATGTTCTTGTCCGAGTTTGAAATCGATTTGGAAAACTGTTAAATCTAAAACGAAAATAATAATTTCAAAGATATAACTGAATTTTTATAAAATGACAAATATATTATAGAAGTAAAACAATAAAATATTCAGATGTAACATAGAAAAACGAAATTTTTTTGATTGAAATTTGAATTTGTTGGATAGATGCGGCGGACTAGTTATTTAAATTTTGTCTCTGTGTAAAATAAGTAAACGAACACAAAATTATTTAAAAAGAATAATAAAAATTGTGCAGCAATGCAGTAATGTGCTAGTGAACTAATCTTTAGACAAGGAGGAAATAAGTCATGCACGGCAATGTTCTAAAGCAAGTGTGATCAGATCAGATCAGTAGATAAGTGATTTACAAGATTCAGCTCAAATTTGTCACTGCAGTCGGAGTACGAGTTTATGTAGTTTTCGGTGAATTCTGCAGACATAGATTTTCACTCCTTACAGATAACACAATTTATTATTGCGACAGTGCAATGCAATTATATGTGTGATGTACGCCAAAGAAACTCTGGTATTAAGCCAATATTAACCAAAGGTTCTTGTACCAGTTTGTGTTGTCATTCGGACGATTGATCGTCCGAATCGTGAATCCTGAATCGTCAGAATGTTAGGAAGGAGAATTCTTCACTTCATCTTAGAAGAAACTTTCAGAGATAAAATACCGCGGAGGATATTATGGAGTGGGGCAGTAGAATAAGATAAATGTTGTTGCATATGAGAGACCAGTGGACAGACGACCAATAGTCAGGTCACTCAGAAGATAGAAAGTTAACTGACAGTCAATCTTTGTTTAGTGATAAGAAAAGATCCCCCGATCTAATCTAATACAAGATGAAGAAGAAAACAAATAATAGTTTCTTTGGCAAGGCGCAGGAGCTAGCTGCTCTCATCTTAAGTATATAGAGAATGCTTAGACAAAAAGGATTTATCCAGATAAGCTAAGATTTAGAGAACTGATAGCCGAGCTAGAATGCCCAACGTGAAAGTTGATATGCTACGTGATGGGTCAAGCAGTTTGTCCGATATTGTCACCGTCTCTAAATATATATACTATTCACCAGTTTCGAGAGCGTCTTGAGATGATATAAAAATCATATCATCGATTTAGTTACGAAAACAGAGTTCATGTTAAATTTTCGGAGAATTACGCAAAACTAATTCTATATATGATGCTCTCTGAATGAAAGCAAAGAAAGATGTCATATTTTGGGAACAGAAGCGGTTGTCATGAGCCATGCAATGCCATCATTTTTCTAGTACTTTTGTGAATTAAATGAGAAAATGCAAATAACTGATGTTCTAGCCCGTGAGACCATAAACTGAACGTGTGATCCACCTACCGACGCTATGATGAGACATATTTCATGTAACACCATCCACACACCGTTATTCGCACCTAAAGACTCTACCCAGCAGAAGAGAGGCCTACGAACATACTGGTTACTGGGGCGACCTGTTTCTGTATGAATATTTATATTTTTGAAAGAGAAACTGAGAATGGATGCTCTGAAGCGCAACAGATACCATGGGAGATGAAATAATACACTTACCGTTAGAACAAGATCTATCTATCCGAATGATTCAGATAAGATTTAATTCAGCAAAGGAACATTAATTCAGAGCAATGATGATATAAAACGGAAAGTTCTGAGACGTGAAAACGTCGTATCACAATGAGAAAACGACACAACAGGAGATTTTCTGAAGTTTCTAGAAGATTGTGACCTCCCAAAATAGATTGAGATCAAGGCTGTGAAAATAAAAAAATTGAGTAAACACGTACGAAGACTCAACCCTCATGCTCAGTTATGTGAATAAATCCGATTTGTCTTGGTATTTTCTAGATATCGGATATGATACGTTCGCTTTCAAACTGTGCGATTTATGATAGAATATCAAGAAGCCAAAACCGGCGCATTATCGATGCAGTCATCAATACTTATAAACATATAAACAAACAAAAATATATTACAAGTCATTATGGCTTTCAGTTAAAACACTATAGTGCTTTTGTTGAAACACAGCGAGACAACGTGAACACTGCAACGAAGTCAGAAACGACAGAGAAGTGAGAAAAATATAACACGGCAAAATGCTACAAAACAACTTTAAATGCAATTCAAGTGTGCTTCAAAGATCTTTTCTTGAGACAGAAAAGAGTCTCGTAACTTAATAGAACCATGCAATGTAATAAAAAAAAATAGCCACCACCTACGATTTTTCAGGAAATCAAACAATGTTTACTTAAAGTCGGTATCATAAATGTCGCGATCCAAAACAATTTATTTTAAACACACGGTTCACACTAATTAAAAACAAATATGGTTCACAAAAATTTTGCAGATAGATTTCCTAATGAAGCAAGCAACAGTACATTCATTTGCAAGACCATTAAAATATGAGTATATTTCATAGTATTTACATAAAGCATTTATTCATAACAGAAATAAAACATTACAACACATACATCACTGGCCATATATAGAAAGAATTAAAAAAAAAATATATATTTTATAAAAAACCACTAACCAAAACTATTCCGGAAATTCTAACAATACAAATAGCATGCACACGAAATTTCACATTAGTTGTTTGAAGTTATGATTTTTTTTGCAAATACAACTCATAAAATAAAATCAAACTTTAGTATCTCTTAATTAAATTCCAAATTTAAAAAAAAACAATTAAAATACTTATATGATTAAAAATACATTATTTGTGTTAAAAATCATAATAATTTTAGATGATTTGTCCCAGAATTATATAACATATTTAAAAAATGAAATCCCTCCACTACATTTTTCTTGTATAATTTTAATTTTTTTCGGATTACTTGGGATATATAATAAGTATTTATTCAAATTTGTTAATATATTGTTTTCAACTGTTAAATAGGTACAATATTTAACGATTTTAAGAAATAATAATTATTACAATAGAAACATTAAAAAATAATAACCTATAGTGTACCAGGAATAAATAAGTAATAAACGCGTGTTAGTTACGAAGATACTTTTTAAAAGAGTTTTTATAAATTTTTTAAAAAATAAACACAATTATTTTTATTTATTATTATATCTCATCTTTTTCTCATAAATGAATGTACAATTGATCAGTTCTTTTCATATTGTTTATGGCCAGTGACGAAGGTAATGGTTAATCGAAATGCAATGATATAAACTGACCTAGCTTACAACCGTACTGGTGGCTGAACTTGCGGTGTTGGCGGTGCGCGGGGCGGCCAAAGGACCGAGTATAGTTGTTGTTGTCCGGGGGGGCGCAGTCCCCGCAGCGGCCACAGCCCCCGCAAGGGTACCTCCGCCTGCCGTCCAGGTGGCTCGGAAGAGACCTGCTGAAAGAGTAACTATAATTAATTGAGACCTCGCGTCAGTTAATTATTTATTATTTATTTTGTATTGAATTTTTACAGTGTTAATTAATAATGTGCATTAAAATTAATTATATGCAAATATCGTCATTTTGTATTGTCATATAATCTTTTATCATCATTAGCAAAGAGAGTAAATTAACAATGCTTAGGATATTGGTCAATGTTACATATGTATTATGTTACAGTAAATGTGTATTACAGGTGAAGTTATATTCAATTCGAGTTATTTTCTAATCTAGTTATTAAAATACTGCTTATTTTCGATAAAGAGCGTCTTTATATTCTTTTGAAACTAATATATGGACAATACAATTTTACCGGTATACTTTAAAATGAAAGTTTTAACACATAATCATAATAATAACAAACTTTCAAAATACGGGCGACACACCAACAGCTAAGGCTAAAATATTCCGTGTACTGGGATCATCCGTTTGTAAACAAATATAGATCAGCATCAGTGAAATTGTAAATCAATTGTTTGAAGCATTTTGATTGGCTGAATTAGTGAAATTATATTTATACTAGTGAAAATATAACTTCACTGGTAATACACATTTACTGTAACATATTATAACATTAAATCTGGTACCTACCGCGCGCAGAATAAGTCGGGATTAATATTCTCAGGTTGGCAACACAGCCACGCGGGGACACGATTTCGTGCAACATTTTTTTCATCTGACAGCTGTCTTGCATGACGGATTGAAATCCGATTATTTAAATAAGCGATGATGTCACTTTTATAAGGGAAAAGGGTGTGAACAATATAATATATTGACATCTGTGTTGTCCTGCATCATATTTAAATTGGACTATTGACTAATTATATGTGAAATTTCAGGATTCGCATCCCTTTCTACATATAGTTTATTTCACCGTTTAGTTTATTTCTCCACGTAAATTTTTTATATTTACCTTTCTTGATTTTCCCTTCACTACTCACAAAATGCTTACTACGCTAAATTATTTTTCATCAGTGATTTACATTGCCCAGTTATTTTCACTCTAAAATCTTATGAAATGAAAGCGTTGTTGCCTTTTTGTCACAACTCATGTCGTGGACATGACAATGAAGGAGTCATGCCACAACGCACAGGATGCAGCGGGAAGGATTTCTCCCGTACAGGGGATGAGGGCAACGTGTTAATCTGACACGGACTACTCGACAGAATGATTTTTTCCAACCGAAGGCGATGCGAGCGAATCAAGGAGAACCAGATGTCAGAATCCAGTTTGTCTGATGTTCGGCACGAGAAGTGATAAGTTTCTAACGTGTACCTTTGACTGATCAAATTGGATGAGGACCCTGAATTTCTGCAGAAATGGACAATGACTATCGAAAACACACTGGTTGTAAAAATGCATTTTTTTTTGGTGTATAAGGAATTTAAAGCTTAAGATGTCTTTTCTGTAGCATATTTGATTCTCTATTTAATTTAAAACTCACGGTTTTCCTGCTAGTGTTAACCGATCTATTTATCATGTTACTCTGTTTTATACCTGACCTGACAAATCGTCAGGTAACAATTCTGTTCACTTAGATTTGAAAAAATAAATAGTAAACTTTATATTTCATGTGGCAAAAATTGCCGAGACCAACTCTTACTTACAATCGCAATTTATGCAGTAATGTTAGATGATTTCTACTCCTTTTATATTTTATTTTCTTAGTTATTTTATATTAAATTAAGTGATTAAAATTTGTAATAATCTTTTTATTTTTCCCTGATGGTTGAAGTGACAGACAAGAAATTATGTTAAATTCTGTAACCAAAGACTCATGCCCATCATGTGAACCTATGAGCAAGCCGGTGGTGTGAAAGCATGACGTTCTATCCTGACGATTACCCGTCACATATAAGCGACCACGTCAGAATATACATTGAAAAGTAAAATTTTAAATGAGAGTTTGAGATATTCCTTTTGGTATCGTACTAAAATTGGATCGGAATCCTCTAACGACTACAGCTTGATAGCAATTTGTAATTTATGATATTATGCACCATCTAAGCAGATCGTCATGAATTCCGAGTGTATTTAGTCCTAGTTTAACAATAAGTATTAAGCGATAAGCTAGTTTGACATCTTTGAATAATAAGTGTAAACAACGTCAACCCATTTATTTGTTTTCCATGTTTTGTGTAAGAATATCATTTAAGAGAAACGTACGTTCAATTTGTTTCTAGAAAATTGTACTATTGGCCAGATAAATTCGACGAGACATCATGTCAGTTTATTTTAGTTCTTTAGACGGGACATCAGGGCAGTTCCTTAACTCTTTAGTCGTCCACCAGGTCAGTTGTGTCACGACTAGCCGTTTTAATGTATATTTTTTCATCATAATAAGTCAGATCAAATACAAACTATATACCTATGCATTTCGTATAGATCATCAGGTAGAGTACGATCAGCCCAAGTTAGCGCTTCAAAAAATCTACGCAGAAAAGTATTTGGGGAAGGGGTGTGGTCTAATCTAGAATGTCACCATTCGGCTCTCATTTTAATTAGTCACCGCTTGTGTTGCGAGCGAGTCTGTTTGTTTTATAGTTCACGGTCGCTTTTTAATTTTAGTAAATATTTCAAAAAATTACGACTTTTGTTAAATTTTATAAGAAGCCAATATTAATAGAGTTAACAATATTTGTTTTATACATGGATTATCAAATGAAACTGACTTTTATTTTGTGTATCTTTCAGTAATGCCCAAATTTAAAAGCCAATTAAACTCTGAAGATCACTTTTCGGTTTACCTACTGAAAGCATTCGGCATGTGCGCCCTTTTACTGAAGTTTTACTAATGTCTTCGTACAGCTGCGAGTGGTCAAAATCTCAACCGCATTCTTACATTAGCCGTACTCTAAATATCATAATATATAAAACTTAAATAATACAATCTATATAATACATCTATCTCTTTTCTTTGTCATCAACTATGTAGTTTTTGTGATTAATGTAAAATTATTTCATACTAGCAAAAAGCAAGTGGCTTTCGCCGACTGTTAAATTATTTTTCAGATAAATGTATACTCTTATATTAACCGAAACGTCATTTCTCCTGAAACGAAACTGTCTCAATGGGAGAGACAAACAGGTACCAAATAAAGCTTTTTAAAAATTAATAAAATGATAAATATTGTTTCTTTTGTCAGTAAAACTTTGTGTTTGTTATTTTATAAATATATTAGGAATTATCGATGAAAATAATAAGTTAAGGTATGCGATGAAGTATTGATTTTTTGTAAACAAAAACTAAAAATGTAGACTAACGCAACAAATTGTATAAAAATTGGCAATTACGTAAAGAGCTATGGAATGCCTGGAACCTCTTTGAGAACTAGAAAAACAAATTAGTGGGTGAGAACGAAATGAACGAACTGTCGCGAAACTGAAGATGGACTATATCGGACATGTAGCGAGATTAACCGATGAACGTTAGAATGGTGAAATCTCGCAGTGGCTTACATGGTCGGGAAAAAGAAGTAGAGGTAGATCACAGATGCTATGGACTGACGATATTAAGATGACCGGTAGATTTTGATAGAGGAGAGCCGTACAAAACCGGGGATCGTGGAAAGCAACACGGGATGGATGCAGATAGGCTAAAGAAGAATATATATATAAGGTATGCAAGGTTTTGTTTTCGGTCCTCTTACGACGCATTGGTTGTTTAGAACATATTGACGCAAGTTGAGTACCTACTCTCTGTGCATTTTATCCTTCCAATATAAACCTTAATATATACCTGTCCCGCTCTGGCTAACTAATTACTAAGGGATTTCGTCAACGGAGGGACAGATTGTCTTCTGACACCGAACTGTCAAGATCTGTGTTCTATTTCTATCGTCCAAAAGCAGCACCGTACGTGATGCCAGGACTACAAAGAAGCGATGTTCTCAACAGCTCCGGAAGTGTAGCGATATCTCGGTTCTTCACAAAAAAGTTGCTAGTCAACTGGATGTGAAAACGACGTCCAACCCAGAACTTTAGAGCGAGGTAGGCCAGATCCATCTGCTATTATTCCCCTTCCTGAATCCACTTCGGGTTGCGTCAACTAATCATTATTATAATCAATACGGTCCACGGGATCTTATCTCACCAGAACATGCTTGGGTTCGCTTAGCTGTCTAACCTGTTCCAAGTGGCCGCGTCCGAGACAGACCCCGCCACGGAGCACGAGTCCCTCAGGGAGCTGACGTCGGGGGCGCCGCACAGGTCGCCACTGGACTGCGCGCGCCGCCGCCCGCCGCTGTCGCTAGCGTTGCGGCCGTGCCGCCCGACACTGGCGCCCATACCGGGCGGCTCAGCCGCGCCTACGCCATCGCGGACGCAGGCCGCTCCCGGCTCCTGGGCGGCGGCTGGTACGCAGGTCGCTGTGGAAAAGAGACAAAATATTAACAATCATCCTGAAATAGGTATTTAAGCATCTTAGGCCTGTGTGCGCCTTGTTAAATTAAGAAAAAACAATATTCTCAGATTAAATCAATACCTAACAGCAATTTCTGTAAATGGTTTAAATGTATTATGAAACATAATTCTTTGTTGCCTTTTCAAATTTCTTGTAGAATACATATATTTTGGGTGCATAATAAAAGAGACCTAGCCGTTTTTTTGACTATAGTTAAACGGCGTGATGGTAAGTAAGTTGTTAAGCAATACGTGAAAGCGCCGATACTTAATATATATTTCATCCAGATGTTCAACGCAACATTTTTGTGAACGATTCTATGAACTATTATCTTTCATACTTCACACGTGCACATTTTTTTCACTTTGCCGTAATTGTGCACAGTTTTGAGGACAGTTTATAATATACTTATATACCAGGGAGAACTTCCGTTTCAATCCAGTGTTATGTTTTGAACCACGGAATTGGAAGGAAAAGAAAAGAAATCAGATTCTCATAGTGATGACATATATGCTGTTTAAAAAAAAAAAAAAGAATTATTAAATTTGGTCCATAGATGGCGATGGTATAGTGGTACTCGAAGCGAGTCCACATACTAACATATATACAAAATTTAAAAAAAAAGATAAATGTGGAGATTGAGGGGTGAGAATTGGTCAATGTTATATATATATATAAAGTGAGCCAGCCGAAGACACGTCGTAAACCTTTTAATTACCCCATACTTTTACATTTTCCATTAAATATAATAAAAAATAGCTTTGTCTCTATGAGATATCTGATATTTGTTTAATAACAGTGCCTTTGTAGGTAAAAAATCAGTAATTGTGTGTTCTTGGACCTATTCAAATATTGCTAAAAGAATAATACCTATTTCTGCGTCAATCTTGGAACTATTCACTCTTGCAATCTAAGGAAGGTAAGTACATTTTTCAGCTATTGATATTAGGTAATTATTTTACGGTATATTGCGTATTATTACATAATATAGGTATATTTAAGTAACATTCGATTTCTTTAATAGTTATTGCGTATAATTGCATAATAGTGATAAAAAAGATGCGCCCTTTTCCCGAAACAACGCGAATAGCTCTGAAATTAAGCGAGCTCCTTGTTAACGTATTAGCACCCGCCGCTGTCTAAAAGTATTAATTTTACTTTAATACAAATTATATAAATCAACTAGTAAGTTAACTAATACCTTGTGGCTTTCCTCCATGGTTTCACTTTTTTCTTTATCATATGTCACAATTAGCGTAATACATCAATGATATAGGTTGGTTCCGGTATCATCGTACCAAAGCCATAACTGTACAATATTCATCCATACGGTATCAAGTTGACGTGAGGTTCGTTATCGTATTAATTCCAGAAGACAGTCAGAGATAAGCTACGGAAGTCATGCACCCCCAAAAGGAGAAGGTAACTGTTACAATTTGAATGTACATATTTAAATGTATAATATACTATTAAAATTCTGTACTATACGTCATTCTATAAATCTCCTTAGACCGGACCGTTTCGTATGCTACATTTTAAATATCCAGAGTTACACGCAAATACTATTTTTGGATAGGATTTTATTTATAAGATGAGGAAAACGAATAAACCATTTTCATGTACGACTTAAATCAAACACATTTAACACACACCGAGTCGGGAAAGAGCTCTTATATAAATAGTATCTACGTACTTGATTTTATTTGTAATAGTTGGACGTAAATATTCTGTAACAAAATACTAATATCGCACATAAATATTTTAATTCCTTTACTAACCAAGATAAGCACTTGTATAATATGTAGGCGGTGGAAAATATAACTATCTACAAGTTGAGTTGCAAGGATTGTGACGTATTTTATATTGGACAGAGCGGAAGAAGAATAATAAAAGATTGGAAGAACATAAGAAAGCTATAAAAAACTTCAGTCTAAACTCCGAAATGGCTGAGCACGCAAGAATGGAGGGCCATTCATTTGATAATAGTAATTTACAACTTATACATGGTTGCGCCAAAGGACGAAAGTTAGACATTCTAGGAAATTTAGAAATATTTAATAATAAAAATAACAAACTGTCCATTACATCCCCTCTCGTATCCATTTTAACTCCATCCCCACCCCTATCTCCGTTAACTCCAAACACACCATATATTATTATCTGAAAAAGTTTTTAATTTAAGTTGAATTATAATATTGATAATAGGAAGATGTACCCGAAAATGTTCTAACGTTTAACCTAATAATACATATAGTGGAATAAAACAGTATACATTGTTTCCTGAAGAAGATACCATAGATATTGAAACATGTAGAATAATTAATGAATAGTGGTTTAAATAAAGTTTTTGTATAATTATTAATATAAAATGAGGCCACAAAGTAATTTTGAAAATATTGAAGAAGTGAATAAAACAGTGTTTTGACTCAGTTTACAAAACATAATAATTTTTAATTGTTACAAAATTCGTTATTTCATGTAATTTTCCACAAAAACTTAATTATAATTCACAATGTTTAATATATTTGTATGACACTTTGATTTAAATTAAGTAATAATACATCTCTAATCCTTTTCTTTCACTGGTATAATATGACGAATAAAAATTGATAAAATAATGAGATTGCTATGAATCTTAAAATAGAGTTGAGAATGACGTCACCGATCGGGCGATATTAATCTCTCTCAAAGTATTTTGCTAATAAATATAATTACAAAAATTATTTTTGTTACCGGGTGCGAAATTTCATGAGCCAAAATTTTTCTGTTTACAGATGTAATGAATGAATTTAAAAATGCAAAACATATGTTAAAAAAGGTTCTAGATTACAGTCACGTAATATATTGTCAGCAGCGAGGATGTGTTAGATTATTTTAACACACAATAAAAAACAAAACAGAGGAAAGAGTAGAGAGGAGTGACACACAAATATGTATTTAGTAACATTTAAAACACTTCAGGCAAATTAGCACCCCGGGCCCAAAACCGCACTAAGGTGTGACATATAAATACGTATGAATTTCTAGGCGTTCGTAAAACCCTTAGGCAAATTCGGAAGAAAGGTAGAGGGAAAACTTGACTAAAATTATCTTGACAGAAATTTCCTCGAAAATTGTTGTTACGTTTTTTTCATTACACTGCTTGAGCGGAAGTTCGTGGGACAGAAAAGTTTTTCCATCGTCTCGAGGTACATTTTCTCGCCAATTGTTATTTAAAGTTAAAAAAAAAAAAACAACATTAATTGTTTTGTAATTATTGTGGAACGGAAATTCGTTTCATCTTTGTAAAAAAAGTAAGAAAATTCAAGAAAAAACAAACGTAATAATGTTACCAAACAAAATTGGAAACGAATAACAGTAATATGAGAATACTTATTATATGAGAACACTCAGTGGAAGTTAAACAGGACATTTCTTTGTAATTGAAAAATAATTGTTTCTCATAAAGTAGATGTATATGAGTACGTGAAAAAGAGGCATAAAAACGTATTAAAATGAATTTTAATGGAGAATGCGAAATAACCTCAAACCATACGTTTTTTTATTTTTTAACATTTTACAAATTTTTCAATTAAATGAAATGATTATGCATTTAGGCAAAAAAAAAATGTAAGTAGGTATGTTTTATATTTAATATGTACAAATCATGTTAGAGATCAAAAACGTTATCATTATAAGTGTTAATTTACAAAAACGTTATCATTATAAGTGTTAATTTACAAAAACGTTATCATTATAAGTGTTAATTTACAAAAACGTTATCAACTCTACTAACATTTAACCCTCAAACGGGCGCGCGGTCTTTTGAAACGGCAGCAGTCGCGCGTAGTCATTTCGACTTTTTCCATTTTTAGGTATTACAAAACACAAACTAATATAAATAATCGCTGATTCTTTATAATATGAGACAATGTCTTAATGGACAATGAATTAGGAAACATTTTGGCAACAAAAATCTTACATAAACATAAAACAAAACATTTCTTCAACTATTACTAAGCCGGCTGAAATTGTTAAACTTATCAGTGAGACGTACGATGACCGACCTTCTATTTCTATACAGGATCATCAATGGTATGATAGACTGCCACCAGAGTGTTGGTCTGCTTGACTTTCACGCACCATTGAGGTCATCGAGACACAATTCATTGTTCTATTACAGTGGTAATGTCAGAACTCAAGCGTTAGCTAACTCCGCAGTCCCCAGAATGCATTATTTGGGGAATGAATATGCAGAGGGAGTCGACATGTTTGCTGTAAATTTAATTATTTATAGGACTACATTATTACAATTTTTTACTTCACATTTTTTATTTATTTTTAATTTTGATTATGTGAAACATGCTGACACTGTAATTTTTTTCTTTGTGTATTGCACTTCTGTTATTTTACAAATTATGTTAATGCCTGAATAGCATATATATATATAATAATAAATAATAAAATCAACATTTGGTGAAGTCAAATAATAAGTTACCTTACATAATAGGTTTTATCTTCTTCATAGTCCCTAAATTTAACATATGGCTACCTCCACGCCGTTTCTACAAACGCTAGTCTCTTTTGCAAGAATGTTTTGTGGTTGACGTCTCACCCTATCGTTATTAGATTTTCGCCACTTTATCACGTCCCATCGTCATCATCCCTAATATGTCTGTGGGTCAATGTTTATAAAAAAAATAGTACAACAATGCGAACTTTCTTGACACAAACAGCGAGAAATTTTAGTGAAGAAAGTCGCGCGTAATTTTTTCAACTCCTTGAACGCTAGGCGCGCGTAACCAATTCGATGCCTGGGCGCAATTGAAACAAAAGCTATCTATCTGTACGGCACACGGTGTGCGGGAAAGGGATGTAAATAGTTAATTTATGTGCGTAATGAACCTATCACAGGCTATGTAGTATCTACGATGTGAAAGTATGATTTTATGAAGGAATACTCGCCACGACATGGACGAATATCTATTCCGTGAATATTACATATTAAAGTAATTTTGTTCAAACTCATTTAGAGATACTTCCAGTAAAGAAATAAAATAATAACAAGAATACTTAAGCATTAGAATTTAGTAAAATATTAAAGATTTTTGTGAAAATAATCATTTACCAAGAAATGTAATTAAAACAGAATAAGAAACAAAACCACTTTTAATGTATCGCTGGAAGCCAAACACGATATCGATTCGTGCCAGAGAAACGGCGAACACCACCGCTGTTCGCCGATGCGACTCGCCCGACCGAGCCGGGTAATTTTGGTAAATGTCAGCGTTCGACGGCCGACGGGAATTTCCCCATTTTCAGCAGGAGTTCACTGCATTTGCCCTGAAAGGTTATTTTAGCGACGTACCGTGTCGTGACGTCGGAGACTAAAGTCCGATACTAGGTTCCGGCACGGGGGTATTACCGTTATTGTAGAGTGCAATGGTAGTTCTTAACTACAGAACACCGGCGAATATTGACTATTGCCAGTTGGTACTCAACGTGGAATTTAAATGCGAATGAAAATAAACATAAGATTAACTTTTAATGACTCAATGATATTAAATAAGTTGACGGACGTCTCTGGGGCGTAATGAGTGTCTACTTACTTACTCACCATCACGCCGTTTTACCGCGGATAGAGAGGATAGAGCGCCACATTCTTCTATCCTGACACACAATTCTCGTATCATCCATATTCATACAAGCTCGACTATTATTGAGGCTTATAACAGGACCATCTTCTAGTATCTGGTTTACCTGGTTGTGTTAAGTCTTCGGACGTCTTCTACTTCTAATGCCATCAACACTTGTGTCATATATCTTTCTTACTATTCTCTCCTCATTCATCCGTTCCATATGACCAAACCACCTAAGTGATCCTTTTTTATTTCTTTACACTGTCATAAATGGATCTGCCACATACACGCCTAAGTGATCTAATTTCCACTGCATTAAGTCTAGTTTCGTTCCTCTTCTGCCAGCTATAGGCCTAACTTCCATACATCAGTATCGGTACTAGAACTCAATTGTGAACCGCTAGTCTTGCGTCAGTTGACAAGTTCCCATTAACTATAATTCCATTCAAAGCGCCGTTGACTTTATTCCCTGCAGTCATCCTCCTTTCTTTCTCTGTCTTTCCATTTTTATCAAACTACTTCCCATAAACTCATCTACTTGTTCCAAATATTCATTACCTACAAGTATTTTGCACGGCGTATGTATATTGATAAGTGTCTAGTTCATTTGAATACCTATCCCTGCTCACGTAAACTTGTGACATCATTATTGTTACTATTTTTCAAATAGTACGTGTTTTAACCCTAGATCTCTTCTTGAGCTGAAGAACAAAATTCGTGGAGAAATCCGAGCGATAGAGCTATTATGCGATAGAGCCGTTGTATGCAGTTATAGAGAGCGTTAGTGAAAGAGCATTAAATTTATTATTTGAGCATTTAAAATAAATCATTAGTTTACTGGACCAATAAACAACATTATGAAATAGAGTAGGGGTGTACGTACGTACGGGGGTGAGTTCAAAATTATCTACACTTTCGCCATAATACAGTTTCATGGTTATCATACTGCTTGCTGCGTATGCGTGCTTAGAGTTGGTACGACTTGGGTCCGAAATTTGATCCCGATCGCGTCATTTACCTTCCGGCCATTACATCGTAAACATGTGCGAGCAGTGATCCAATTTCTCTGGTCAGAGGGTGTGAAAATGGCTGATATTCATCGTAGACTTTTATCACAATACGGGGACAGTAAGAGTGTTTTTTGTAAATCGAGAAGTTTAAAAGTGGCCGGACGAGTGTGACGCACGAAGAGGGAGCAGGACGCTCGAGGGATGGTTCTAGCAAATAGTCGAGTTACTATCGGTGAGGTGGTGTCTCTTTGAACATCAGTCATGATTCTGCCCATCAAATCATCCACGACGAGCTTGGTTTCCGTAAAGTCTGTATAAATTGTAGAACAAAAAATGTAGATAATTTATAATTTGCCCTCGTATAAATATTGAACATAGAAATACTTAAGAATATATTTCTAAAATACTGAAAATAATTGGAATTAGGTATATCTAATTAGGTTGTTTTATAATAATTGTAATTAGTGTAGATATAGGTAATTGTTTTTGGACAGATAATTGTAAGTCTCTCAAAAGTTTCTTGGGATGAAATTCCTTTAGATTAGAATTGGAGCTCGGGGATCATGTTCTTAGGAAGTTTAGTGACACAAACTTCCTCGAATAAGAATTCTCGCAAGAAACATTTCACCCATTTTGTTAAACAATATTATATATAATTCTTCTTCTCTGCAAGATTCTCGGCAGGGACTCTGCAAGATACAGGGATCTCGTAAACTTTAGAATTATATATTTTAGGCAAAAGTGTCTGTAAAATATGTTTTATAAACATTTTGTCGTGAGAAAACAATATATTTAAAAAGTTGTAGCATTGTACAAAGATGTAAATATATATTTTCATCTCGGTGCACGGTATACTAGTATGAATAATGCCAGTATGCCATATTTTCTTCACAGTGGACGATATATTATACTAGGATACATACCGCAATCCATATTAATATTACACTTTTCCATCTATATCTATGACTTTCTGGATGTAGTTTCAGTAGTGTCATTTGTGGCTGTAAAGTGCTTATCGTATTACAGCTGGCAAATATGTTGAGCATCTGTCATCCTGTTATAAATAAGAAACGCATCCTGTCATCTCATGGTCATATCGCGTCGCATGATATGGTCGCAGTTTTTTTTCCTTATCTAGGTATGGTAGAACTGTCGAATATGACATGATCGTTTTATTTGTATTTTTCAAGAATGTCTTTAAGTGGATATATATATATTTCAAAGTTAGTACGTAAGAACACCATTTGTATAATTCCAAGGAGAGCAATACAGAATGCGCTAACAGAAAAACAATCGACGACAGCGATATAAAGTAGTATAAACCAAGCGACAGGCGATTTATTTTGCCTATGGTGACTGCTGCGCAGCCAGGGCTTTAGTAGAATCTTTATTTCATCTAAAGTAATACAATAAGGATGAAAAATGCGCCATGGTTAAAACGATATAATCTGAGATTTCCGCATTGAAATATAAATGGCTTTGTGGCCGTCGCGCGGCCACCAAGCCGCCCGCAGGGCCTAGCAGCAAGCCATATTTTTGACTTACATACATTATCATATTTTTTTCTTTTAATTTAAACGCATATAAACACAAACTTTAATTTAAACGAATTCTAATATGATAGTATGGTCCCTAAGTGAAAGGAAGTATGACAATGCAGTCCTGACGAGTTGATCCATGAGAATTCAATAAAAAGACAATTAAAGTTTGAATTTAGTCATCAAGCATTACTGGCATGTGCAGGTGCATTTCTGTGGTTATCTATTAATGTAATTCTGGACGAATTAACATAGATTGTCATGAGTTCATTTTCACGATGTGGCGGCAGCGTTTCGGAAGACGCACGCTGTGTCTCATCTTTATAACATTTTAAATCATGTTGCGAATTAATACATTACATCGAGACGCTTAAATATTATATTATGATATATTTGGTTATATTGGGGTTTCTTCTGCTTAATATAGGGATCACAAGTTTTTTCTGGGATCACACTAGTACAGTGAAACCCCGATTTTACGGTTTTCAACGGACCTTTAAAACGATAAATGCGGGAAACGATGCATGTGGGAAAGCTTCGATTATGTAATAAAAAAAAAGTTCTTAATACTAAGTTGCTTTTTTTTGCAGTTTGGCACTTCAATTTTAACAAACTCCTCAAACTCACATATTTATCTAACAGATTTATCTATATCATTTAAATAGAAAAATGATTTTATTTTTTCGAAGACCAATAATGCTTCTCTAAATTCCAGAAAACGTGTGAAATATATAATATTTATTATACTAAAATATTGCTATATGACAATTATTTAGTGTATTGTTTATGAGTGAAAATAAAACATTAAATTAAAAGTTGGTCAACCATAACATCTTTCTACTTAATCATCCTAATTAACTCGAATTAATTGTAAGTTCATTGTGGAAGGGTTATGCGCAGAAACAGAAAACAAAACAATTGCGAAACGAAATGCGGAGAGCAACAGTCTAAACAGGTAAATTTGAAATGCTGGAAAGTATCGTCAGGTAACAGAGTGAAAATTAATATCTATTATCTCTGTTCCGGTTACGTCGACGGGGTGGAACGGCGGACTTCCGGTCCCACTGGAAACGGAAATATCTTTTACATCATCAGTGGAATGCTTCAGTATAAGTGAGGGACCTCAATAGACCGCGTATCTCAATAGACTTCTGAGAAACATAAAGAGAAACAAGAAAGCTTTCAATACAAATTAAATATATTAATTAAAAAGATATACATATAAAATCAATAATATCGAAAAATATTATTGTTGCTACCAGGATTCGAACATGGATATCTTCCAATCTGGGAAATGTGCATACACTGATTATGCTACAGCACCACAGTGTATTGACGACACATTTTCGAACCTATACTTTTTCAAATTAATACATCTATCGTTACATAGTTTGAAAGCCATCTTCTTTATTTTTACGAAATCTCAAATACCCTTGAGCACGAAAATGACGCTATACAAATTATCCAATATTATTATTATTATAAAATGGTATTATTAAGGAGAACACATTTTTATTGTAATGTTGTAATTATTCAGAAAATAGGTCTGTGATATTTTTAAATACTAATTAGACGTATTAATTTAAAAAAGTGTAACATATGGGTTCGAAAATTTGTCGACAAAAATGAAATAGGGTCGAACATTTGTCGTCAATGTACTGTGGTGCTACAGCACAACCGGTTAATTCACGCTTCCCGGATTGGAAGAGATTCAGGTTCGAATCCCGGTAGAAACAGCAATATTTTTCGATATAATTGATTTTATATGTATATATTTCTAATTAATACATTTAATTTGTATTAAAACATCACAGACATATGTTCTGAATAATTACAACTTCACAATAATGTGTTCTTCTTTATAAGAAAGCTTTCAGTCATTTAGTGCAAAACACAGAATTGAGATTATATAGTTGTGTTACAATTAATTTATATTTCATCTAAGAATTCTATTTACCTAGCACAATGATAGATAATATAAACATTTATTTAATATTAAATAGCTCAATCAAACCTTAATATAATATTTTTTAAATGCAAATATGCGGTGTTTTCGTATCAAATTTTAATGTTTATTAAAATGTTAGTATATATTTGGAAGAATTATTAAAAACGCTGTCTTTGTATTTTATATGAACAGAATTCGGAACTCTGCCATTAATAATAAGAAACAGTGCATTAAAAACATTATTTAAGAAAATAATAAAAACACATCTTTTCACAATATCATATTCATAAGTTCTGATCTGACAATATTAAATGTAATTGCTAGTGTAAGACTAAATCGTATTTGTGGGTTATAGAAACAAAACTGCCACCATTCAATATAAGAAAATACGGCAAATGATTATCTGGCAATGGCGGTAGTTTTACAAGTGATTAACGTTCTTGAAAACGTATTTATACGTTTTAGAAGCATTTTATAAAAAGTATATAAAAATGTGTTACAAATACGTTCATTTCAATTTTGCCATTTGGATATTGATGGTTGTTAAAATTGCGCTACACAAATGATCAAAATTTAATTTAATTTATACGAGAATAATATCGGCATTCTTGGGATTTGATCCATACATAATCAGGATAGTATTTTACTTTAATATGCAATAATCGTAGGATTTTTGTTTGTTAGTATGTAAAATTACAGAAAAACATTTCTAGCTACTTTAACATAGATTAAAGTCTGGCAATGTAGCCGAGATAAGGTTGAATAACGTTTAAAAGTGACATAGCATCCAACCCAAAAATAATTTGGAATTTAAAGTGTTAATTAATTTTTAAATATATACGTTATACGATTATATAAATATATATATATATATATACTTTTTTTTTTTTGCATATAAGTTGTATCAATGTGTCTAAAATTTAATAAAAAAATAATTGTTAATTCTAGCGTCTGCTATCGGTTTACTCAAAAGTATTTGAGATTTCTTAAAAACAATGCAGATATGGCTTTCAAAACAGTGGAACGACAGATGTATTAATTTGAAAAAGTGTAACATATGTGTTTGAAAATTTGTCGTCAAAATTACTAGCGCTTTAGCATAGTTGGTAATGCACCTTCTTCAGATTTGAAAAAGAGAACGAGGTTCGAATCTCGGTAGGGCAATAATAATATTTTTCGATAAAATTGATTTTATATGCATATCTTTATAATTAATACATTTAATTAGTATTGATTATATTATTGTCATTGTAGTGCATCTCTCACGCAGAACACTGCAAAAAATTGGCAAATATTAAAAAAAATGACTAAATTAAACGTCAGTACATTATTTTTGCAGGTGTTTCGGGAAGAATGTTTCATAATGTTCCGTCTAAATACTCGCACACGGCATGTTTTACTTGGTTCTACCGCATTTGTGTTAAACAACCTCCAACATTTGTGTCCGTGGGGGACGCATAAAAATCAGGTAATATCCTATCCAGGTGCGCCTCGGGGTAAGAAAGTTTCTTCCGCGAGAATACATCAGAGTGTGTGGAGAGCGTTTCCGGCGGAAGCGGGCGGCGGCGGCGCTTTCAACTTTCACATTAGGACGGAGAGACGGGTGGAGAACGGAAATGGAAAGGAAGCTAGGAGCGCGAAGGTGGTCGCGCGGAGTGTTCTCCGTAATTAGAAGGGACTTTATTGTTTGGCACAAGTCGTGGCAATGTGGCGGAATTCGGCGACATAGTGACATTTGTCATTTTTTTTTTATTTCTAGATACATTTTTTTTACTATGGCGAAATGTGCCGATATAACCCACATGAGAAAAAATGCAATTTTCCTTTCACAAAAATATTTTTTGAATTACCGATCGCAAAAGTTATTTGTAACAAGGCTCAACTTATAGATTTCTCGAATGTTATAATACATTATAACTAAGTAGACTAATTAAAAATTGTAATGTCTGTGGATGGATGATCAAGTGACAGCATGTATGTGCGTTCGGGTCAAACATATGTGTGTGTGTAAGCATAAAGATGCTTGTTAGGGGAGTATGTATAAGTAGAGCCGGCAACCGAGCTCGGTCTCTTTCGCTCCGTGTCAATCTCCGTAGATAATTTGTAATCTTAAGCGTCGGGAATAATTACTGTAAATTATTACATTGAACAAAACTGCGTATTATTCTCGTCACCTCATCCAACTCCAACTCAGGAGATAAAGAACACAAGAACAATATTTAGAATTTAGCATAACATTCAACATGTAGGGTACGATGAACATTGGAACGATGTAATCTTGCAGTGGTATCCTTGGCTAGGCAAAAGAAGTAGACAAATGCATTGGACTGACGATATAAAGAAGACCGGTGGCTTTCAAAGCAGCGAAGGAGGCCTAGCAATAGACGCAGATATGTTAAAGAAGACGAATAAAGAAGAAGATAGGAAATATTCGTTATAGCAATGAGGGCGTTCACCGTCATTTATTGTTGTAGTTACCAATTTATTTATTTATTGGAAATAACAAAGATATAAGTATAAAGGCAATGGGCATAGAAAAAAAAATGGTGACAAATAACTTACATCCTAACATATTTCATATGGATAAGAAAATGACTAGTACGATGTAAAAAAGTTATGAACACAAAAACGAAAAGATAGAAAAACCATTTACATATTGCATCGAAGAAAATATTGGTAATGAAACAGAAAATATAAAATAACAATGTCGGTGAAAAAAATCATTGCAAACTTGGCATATTCTCACTATAGGAGAGAGATCCATGAATATAATCCAGAATGGGTTCGACTTGAAGAGAGGTTATCTAGTTATTAACTCAATATTTTTGGCTCAATACATTTCGAGAAGTTGAATAAGGCCACAGACTACCAAATATATTGACATGAACTAACGCAAATTCCTTATCCCAAAATTTTCATTTTGGAGGCACCCACGTGCTCACTTTGGTAACACTTACGCAATCAAAGAGCTCCGCGACTTTTTTTAAAATATGACTATTGGAACGAAAAATTAAACGCTAACAATATAATATGCATTCATGTAAAAAATACGTCTTGTTTACACAAAGATTTAATTTTCGAAGAGTAAATACTTTTACTGTTGCATAAATGTGTCATAAACTATCGGATTTATGTTTTTACCAAGAATGTGTGTAGAATGCACCTCATACCGCAAAGTTAATGTTCCAAACCCCTCTCCTATATGTACTTACTGTTGCATAAATGTGTCATAATCAGATTTATGTTTCGTTAGATATATGTATGTAGAATGCCCTTAGCCCCGCAAAAAAATGTTGCAAACCTCTCTCCGATATATACACTTTATATCATGTCTATTCATCTACTAGTCTGTGGATAAGGCGCATATCGGTTCGACATTGTTACGTGTCATGAACATGAGTTCGTCTGTCCAGCTCTGTTTCGTAAATATTTCGAGGGGTTAAATATTGTACCCAATTCCAGTGTGTCCTCGTCGAGAATTTCAGAGGCCTGGTTGAGGCGGTCTGTTACGTGGCCCAGGGTCAAGGTGAGTCAAGCGCTGTTGTGCTCTACGCTTTTGTCGCCCGCCAGAATGCCTCGTATTGGTCCATTCCCAAACAAAAGCTAAGAATAACAAACACAGGTGCCACAGTGAATTGACTACAGAACTTTCGAGCTCTTTAGGCGCGTAATGATGTAATTAGCGTGTGGATATTACCTACGCAAATCCCAAGCACGCACTAATGACGTTACTTTTATATTACGCCCGTGTTACCGCAAAAGTTTCATAATTCCAGTTGAACATACGAGTACCCCATAAGATAAATAATATTAAAATATATTTTTTTAGTTTAAATGATGATAATGACCGTGATCTCGTTATCGTTCTGATGGAAATTCAAGCTCTAGAATATCGTAATTTGTGGCGTATAAGCATACTTATTAGAATTTGACAGAAAGACTTAGTTTAAATTTTTAATGAAAACGCAGATTTGTTGTAAAGTTGTAATTTCAGAAATTAGTCTGTATTATTTTTATCGCACAATTAGAAAATATATAGAAAAAATATATTTATCGAAAAAAAAATTTGGTTGCTACCGTGATAATAAATATGTCGTAAACGTAATCAGTTGATGGCAATAAATCAACAACCAAATATTTTTTCGATGAATGGATTTTTTCTGTACATCTTTATAATTGATTAATTTAATTTGATAATAATTAGTTTGTATTTTTAATGAACTCAATTTTGGATGGATATAAATGAAACAATGTTATTACTGTACTCAAGTAGAGTCAAGTAGTCAGTCAGTCAGTCGAGTAGAGTAATAACATTGTTTCATTTATATCCATCCATTGTGATGAAACTCTACAAAGTTAACGCCGATTCTATTAATAATACAAATTAATTTTGTTGTAAAGTTGCTATTTCTTAGTTCTGTGATATTTTTAATACGAATTAATCAATTACAAATACATACCTACAGAAAAAATTTATCTATCAAAAAAAAATTTGATCGCTACCAATAGATTGATAGATTAATTAATTTGTGTTAATTTTGTATTTTAATTTACCCCTGTAAGCTCGACTTGTTATCAACATTGAGAGAAAGAATAACTTGTATTTGGTTCATAAAATTAAAAGCGATATCAATACGAGTGGACAACTATAAGGAAACATTTGCGTTTTGTTATGCGTGAAATAATCAAATAATACAACCGAAACATGTGACGAACACGAATTTAATATAAAAATACATATGTATTGAGTCTCTTTTAGATTATGATTTTAACACATTTGATCGCCTACTTAGCAAAATGCTTCATAGTAGTTTACGAAAGTATTTAAAGTATACGGTTGTCAGTAATCAAGTAGTAGATATCAAAGCTAATATTTCAAGGATTATTAAAAATTTTAAAAATATTAGCACGTTTTGATATTATTTGAATTAGAATATTACATTCGAAACAGAGCCGTATTATACACATATTAGAGTTTGCAATACACTGGAATTTTATGACGATAAAAAATCCAAAACCTGTCGAATTAGGGTAATTATTTTGTGTTAAAATACATAATGTACATAAAGTTGATGACAATTAATTATTTCATTATTCAATAAAAATTATTATTAACTAATCCGTCAACAATGGCGTGAAATTAAAAGATTTAATAAACAAATTAATTTAAAAATCAACGAAAACAAAATGATTAAAATATTTTATTTAATTTCAGCAGGTAGGTATATAAAATTTATTTAAATTCATCTCTATGTGTATGATATATTCATTTTAATAAAATCACATTTTGAAGTAACAATTTGAGAACATAGTTCCGTGATAATTGACTGAAAGTCCTGGCGCCACCTAGCATTTTCTACTCAAAGGTTTCTGAGAAACATTGTAATTTAAAAAAATGGTGGTATCTAACCATGTTTACATAATCAATATATATAATGTCCGTGGGTGGGTGTATTTTATCTATAATCTACAGTTTTATTCCAAGCTTGATGAAATTTTGCACACTTGACTTTAAAAACAAGAAAATGGTCACTGTCTACATGATATTTCGGAAAACCACTCCCATCCCACTTCCCCACCCCTTAAAGCGAATTTTGGCACTTCGTGATGAAATTTTGTACACTTACCGTTTAAATTACTGTCTATATGAGATTTCAAAAAACCATCCCCATCCCCCTTTCCCACCCCTTAAAGCAGAATTTTGGTACTTCTTGATGAAATTTTGCATACTGGACGTTCAAAATAAGAAGAAAATTACAATCTATATCTGATTTCGAAAAAAAACTACTCCTAACCCCTTAAATAAAGACACTTCACTTTGCGTAAAACCCTGGCAATGACTGGTGCTTCTGCTAGTATGTATATATATATATATATACATTTTTAAATTTTTTTATTTTATTTTAATATTAGAAAATATAATACATTTCTAAAATAATCAGTAGGATATATATATATATATAATTTCTTTTAACATTTATTTCTTCTCTATGAGAGTAAGACTCGTGTATAGAGAAGGAGTATATACGAGAATTTATGTTTCAGTTACTCTGTGTACATAATTTTTACTTCAGATACAAATGTATAGTAGTCTGTAATTTCTCTAATTGTGATGGAGAGATTGTTAAAAAAATTGATGCCTTGATAAATATACTGATTTTAGGTTGCGGTATATTTGGTTTTGGAATATCAATTCGGTCTCTAAATCTTGTAGATCGGAATTCGCTTCTAATATTTAATTGTTTTTGTATATGTCTATTATTTTTACATCTTTCGTTACCCTATCTGGTTCACTAGATTTCTACTGTATTATAGATATGAACAAATTAAGATATTCAATAGATATATACTAATGTAAACTCACTTTTAAATTGAACGTTAGTTATTCCATTAAAAAATATGTTATGCATTGTTGATAGTCGAGCTTCTAGCTTACTCTTCAACTTAATATGTAATATATATTAGTACACAAATCCATAAAATACACATCTAAAATTCAGAACATAAATATGTTCGACGATATTCAACGAAGAGAAGAAACACGTGTCATATTCCGATATATTTTAATAGTCAATAAAAGCTTTACATTTCCAATTCACTAGAAAACAAATCGTGTATACACCAAACGGTTTTCAACAGTTCACGTAGCGAATTCAGAGAACGCCGAAAGGAAGGCGACTTTGCCGGTAAATCGATCGTGTAATAAAACTCGCATCGGGCGGTTAATCGAGCGAAGATTTAACGATTCTTCGGGAGGGGCGGGGGACTCCGCCCCTTGGGCTATATTCGATTTTAATGTGCCCTAAATAAAGAAGCCGAGGGTTGTTCAAAGTTCTATCTACCTTAGCCTCAGTGGCTCATGAAGTAGATGACCTAATCAAGATAACCGCAAGAAATTTCACGTAATAATCAAATAAACAGATAAATAAGCACTACACTCTTTTGTCCTCACATACAACTATCACCTCACACATACTTAAACACATCTTCTCATGCATGTTCGTCGATTATTGAAGCTTCTAACAGGTTCTGGTTACAGTATCCAGTATCTGGTTAATAGTAAAACATACTCCGAAAATAATCTCGCATTGATATTATTACTATTTTCAAATTGAGCTCGACGATTTTTGCTACGAAAATAGATCTAATAAAAAATGATTAGTTTAATTTGTATAATTATGTTCTGAATAAACTATAATTTCACAATAATAATGTGTCCTCCATAAAAAAAATAAAGAAAATTTTTAGAATGTTAGCGCTAAACAAAGGAACCCTTCCCCCGGCCACCCAATTTGATCATCTCGATATGTGTATTATATTGAATGCCATTCGTTCCGAATTTTGCTAAGATACAATATAGGACCCAGAGGAAAATATAGCCATCCCACCCTACTCCCGCCCTGGACACGACTCCTGCCTGAACCATATTTTGTATCACAGTAAGAAATGTTTTTGTTTGGAAACCAACATTCTATCTCACTATTGCATATAAAATCACTATTATAAATGTATATTTTCCACTTTATTAGGTTTTCATTTAGTTTTCTTACGCCAGTTCCAGGATTAATTTCCAAGCTACGATGAATCAATATATTTAGAAGGAAAGTGACTAAATATAATGAACCGCCTAGAATAGATTTCGTTGAAATAGGATAAATAATAACTAGAAAAATAATTGTTTGCTAGATCATAAAATATAAAATTATTTATAAAAAAATCCTAAATTGCTTATTATTTATTTTGTGAAAAATAAATTAATATTTAATTTCATATTTATGAAAAGGTTTATTGGAAAAAAAATAGATGCCTTAATTCAATATTTTATTGAGTTTAATACTAATTTAAGAATAACAACTTCATAATAAAAAATAATATGTTTTCAATAAAATATATATATCTTTATGTATAACGATTTATAAAAATAAATTAGGTATGCATGATATGAAATTATATACGCCATGCGTAATATATCAGTAATATCCTAATATATAAGGTTAATCCAAGAATTTTTCATAATAACAATATTCAATTTAACAGAAATAACAGTAACAGTAACAGTTCAAATCCCAGCAGTAAATAAATATTTATTTTTTCGATAAATAGATTTTTTCTTTATGTCTATCAAATTGATTAATTTAATTTGCATTAGAAATAAATACCCAAATGAAAAATAACTTCGTTAAAATATTTAGCTTGCAAATATTATATGTATGCATATATACAGTTCTAAACAATATTAATAATCAAAAAATAATTTGAAATAGTAATACATTTAATTAAAGTAATTTTCTGTGAAATTTTAATGTGGATTCGTGGGATTTGTAAACACTTCGGAAATATAAACGCGGATCACATTTGATAAACCACAAATTTCGGGATAAAGCCGCAGGGCATTTATAGTTCACTCACTATCAATCACAATCATTGTACTTTAATAAATCGCGTATAATTATAAATTCAAATACAAACGTATAGTGAGGAACAAATTAGAACCTTTTCAGTATATATCGATCTTCTATTTACTATTTAATTGGGAGGTCTATACAAAATTTACAAAAAAAAAATACATCAAATTCATAGCACATTTCATCGAATAAAGAGCATGAATGGTGATTTTTACTGTTGAATGTTTAAGACATTTACTTCTGTTATGTAAAAATACATGTAATAAAAGTTAGATTGTTTCATTAAAAAAAGTTTCATATCCTTTAGTGTTTACGAATAAAGTTGAACGATTCATTGGGGTAAAACTAATAACATGGGACTGTTTCACTTTCATAAAAGCGGGACATTTTTTTTAGTCTAATCAAAACAAAACATTTACAAATTACCAAGTAATTTAAGAATTTAATAAAAAATAAGAATGATTTTTAGATTTTTCAGGAAAGTTAGAACATCTCTCCCGAATATCATATAATACATAATACTGTATAATATATAGTACAACATAATTTAAGAAACACATTTTATATCAATATATTATATACAATGCTTAATTAAGTGTTTACAATATTACAATTGTAGAAGGTAGATAGCGAATTACTTGGATTCTAGTTTAAGTCCACGGTGAAAAAGGGTCAATATATATATTTTAAATATAAAACAGCATTTTCAATTTACAAATTTAAACGGTAGATGGCGCATTGAAATATTCATGTTCAATATTATATTACGTTTCGTAGTAACATAATTTTATATCATTAATAATATGTTACATCTAGTTTCGCAATAAAAACAGCATTAAATACAACAGAACCAGCTTGATATATCAAATATCAACGGAATATCAAAGAATATAAAATGTATTATTTATTCAATACTTTTATCAGGACATAGGTACATATAACACAAATATTTTTTTTTAATGAAGATATTACAGCGCGTGTCTCGTTTTGTTATAAAAGTGAAAATAATGCGACATCTATTATAATTAGAAATAAAAACTATCTAAACTATTTTTATTTATTTATTAGACTTCATTGACTGACTATAAATAATACAATGCTCTGAATATAACAGAATGAAATAAATAATTGGGGCGACATCTGTTTTTAGATTTTAAAAATTTTGCAATATTTTTTTCAGATCGAACGAAATTCAGAGCGTTCTTGATAGATCTAGATACTGAATAAAGTAACACTATACATGAGTAAAAACTTTGAATTTGAGTTTGTAAGTTAAAATAAACGTTTTTATAATTTTCTATAAAGTTTAACAGCTGGAATCTTTTCGTTCAACGTCTATTCAAATACATTTGAAACTGTAAACGTAATATTTGAAACTGGCGTATTTGAAATTTTCCATGCGCTGAATAGTGGCAATTTCTCGACCCTCTAGTGGAGTTTGTCCAGATAGGGTGGCATCGATGGGAGGATGGGAAAAACGTTTTTGAAACGGAATAATTCATTAGTCTTTTAAAAAAATCGTTCGTATGAAAAGGAAAACTGTACCACCAAATTCTAGTATTTTTTAGCAACTCATAAATTAGCTTTGCTAAATATGAATGGCAAATAAACAATAGATATTACTCATAGAAAACCCATTATAAAAATTTTAACGTTTTCAAATTAAACTATACGAAGATACCTTCATATCATGTAAGTATGAGACAAAAATAGACCAAAACTAAATTTTGCATAATAACTCTTCAGGACTCTGCGTAAAACATAGCTACCTCAACCCCTCTCTTCGATGTAAACTTGAATCCTGGCAACAACGGAACCGTTATTTAAGTTATAATTGTCATAATTCAAAATTAACTATTTATTTGGAGGTGTTCAGGCTTATTTGACACGATGTTTGACAAATGAGCTTAGCAAAAAAGTACAAACTCGTTTTTGAGGTCAAAATTTCCTGAAAGCAGTAAGTATTTCAAAAAACAATGACATTATCAAAGGATTTCGAATTAAAAAATAAGTTTGAGAGCACTGCACAAAATGAGTAAAAAAATATATTTTGTTAAATATTCTGATCCGATGCTATGTTACTTTGTGTTGAAATAATGAAAATTCTTTCCGAAATAAAAAATGATTTAGATATAATAATTCGAATTAACAGACGGCAATATAAAAGCAGGAAACATAAAAACAATAAATGAGAAATGTACGTGGAACAACCGCAGAGATTTACTATAATAACATCAAATTAGCATATTTTAAGAACTTCATACAGTAAAGCAGATAAGACTGGGAAAATAATCTACATAATTGTGTTTTATAAACCGACGGAGGCCAAATTTCATTTTATTCAGAAGGTAAAAATGAGCCAAGATAAAGATAAAAAGATACAGGTTGTTCTAAACTAAACGTGCATAACTTTGAATATATGTATAATATAAAATTCTGAACAAAAAATGCTCAATACAAATTTGCTCTAAAATACTCCATTAACGAGATAATTAAAAAAATATAACAAACGATCAATGTGCTATGCCTAAATAGGTATCTAAGACAATTCATATTGTTACAATAATAAAGTACGAGTACTCCATAACTGAGATATAAAAATATATATTAATTAGGTACTTGTTCCAAATTCGTAAAAATACTTTTGGCGCGTCTTTTCGAATCAGCCGCGACCCATGTTATTGACACATTCCGCATCCAAATTCCCATCCATACATTTCCTCATGCTCATCTTTTCAGTGTGAAATGTGACCTTGACGCCAGAAGACGTCAACTTGACCGATATTTGTTCGATCTCGATATCGCTATAGCATTCGCGGTGTGGAACTTTCATATCCAGTGCACCAACACTGTATTGTTTGTTTATGCCGTGGATGAACTTATGACATTGCCGTATTCATTTGGGAGCGGAGATCGGCTAATCCACGTGCCATTTATTGCGTGATCTCGGTGGCAACTGCAGGGATTACGGATACGTTATAAACAAAAGAAAGCAAGCAGTCCTTTCGAATCCCGGTTCCCGAAATTACTTGTCCTTCGACTAGAACGGCTATCTCCTCACCAACCTCACCTGTATCACGTTTTCCTACTTCCCTCCCATACCCTGCGGTGATTCCGATTTAGGACCAGAATTGTCGTAATCCATTTCGTGGGACTTGTGACCCGGAGATTGCAGAATTCAGGTACTAATATATTTACTACATTAGACGAAATTATTGTTACGCATTTTAAAATTCCTCACTCTACAATTTTTTCTTCATCAAGTCTTATTTTAATCCTACGATCCAATCTTAATCCAATCCTATTTATCAATTCTTCACTTGTGGTGGCTACTTTTTTGTACATTTTTCGTAGATTTTTCACTTAGAAAATGTTGTGGCTACTTGGTTATATACGTTGGAGTATTTTAGACCGAATTTTTATATAAGTATATTTCTTGATTAGAATTTTATGCTCTTCTTACATACAAAGTTATACACGTTTCATTTAGAACTTGTACAGATAAGTTATTTCTAAGCTATATCAAAGATAAAACTATACAAATTATAGGCAGAGTATTATATTTTCCTAAATTATGTTATTTGACTTACACAATGATTAAATACAAGTATTATTATCTTAAGGTTTACAAAATGATGTCATTCGTTATATTTAATTAAACCATTTATTTAATCCATCGCCTTATCTCATGCGTGAATCGGGAGTCTTAGGTTTTTAATGTGATTTCAAAGAACTAACACGAAAAGAATTATATTTTTTTTATATCGTATAAATGATTATAACATATAAATATAAAATTTTTGTGAGTCACAGAGTTAAGATTAAAAAACTAAGCGAAACAAATAAATATTTATCAACCAATACTACGACAAGAGCTAAGATATTTGGATATACTACAAACCTACGAGTAGGTATGTACTAAAAAATTACATTTTGTCAAAATAATATAATAATGTTTAATGTACGAATGGAGTTTTTTTTAACGCATATTAACTGTCAGAAACATCTTTGAATAAATTAACACTCTTACCGTATTTCCAAGCAAACCTCAAGAGAAGACTGGTCTTGTTTAAATTAAAGATCGATCATGTTTAAATCAAAGAACAATCCATATTGTTTCACCGATAGGATGCTATCTACAGCTAATCTCCCCAGACAAGTGAACGGCGTAACCGCTCCACTGCCTGAACAGTGACAGATTACATTTCATCCCTTGAAGGGTTTAAGGGTGCTATCTGCGGTCAGGGCGCCAATCACGTTCAGCGCCGGGCAGCTGTCAAACGGACATGGATCAAATGGCTCTTAGAATGTTTAAATTTCACCTATGTACACGTGAGGGTAACCATATTAATGAACGCTGTGATTGTACGTAAAGATGAACTTTATTTTACATATCCAAGATCAACATTGAACTCACAATAATCAACAATGTGATCACTATGATGATTTCTGTGAGGAAACAGTTTTTTACATTTTCTATATTATTTTTAAAAATATAAAAATAATACCATATAATAAAATCATGCCTCACGGCACTGACGGTAAGATTTAGGTATATAGTTTTCGTCTGTATGTGATATTTTTTTACTTTTTTATTTGACTCCATATTAACGGAGTTACGAATTTTTAAAGTTTAAGATATTTATAAAATCAATTTTATAGAAAATTTACCGAAAGTTGCGCCTAGACCCTTTGCAAGGATTATTTACATGGAAACCTACCTAAAATGGTGTATCCTTAAGTAATAAATCTTGTCAAATGAATATTTTAAATTATACGTTTAAAATGATTGATTGATTAAAAACACGCAGTTTGATTGGAAACAATCATAGAAACTCGGGTTGTATTGTTAAAATCATAAATCTAAGATTTAATATCGTATAATGATAGTTTAAATTATCATAATAAACGTTCAAAGATAAATCTTAGGATTACGTAACTAGATTTTGAAAATAAAATAGATATACCGATTAAAACAGCTCAATTAACTTTATAAATAGAAAATATTTTACAGTAAATTTATAGTAAAGCATAATACAGTAAAATTAGAAAAAAAATTGTTTATAAATAAACGAAACCTTTTAAAATACGAAATCACTTACAAATTATAATACAAAAATGACAAATGGTGAAAATTTATTCTAAACACGTTTGATATAAAGGGAGGGTTATTGTGAATGAAGTATTTTAAAAGTGGTTGTAAAAAAGAAAACTCCAAAAAGATTACCGTGATGTAAAAAGGAGTAGGTATAAGGATTTATGAAACTGAATACATATATTTACACACTCACGTGCAGAATAAAGGAGGTAGGTACAGATTTCATAAAAGGAATGAAAGAACACAAAAATCTTATTGCATTTCAAAACTTTTTGCATAATTTTTAAAGAATTTGAAAAACGTTTTAAACCTACGCGATCGTCTGCTTGAAGTCAGTGTCCAGTAAAAATAGAACAAAAAATAAGAAATTTAGAAGTTCAGAGAATGTTAACGAAATAAGAATGTTGATCTTGAAGTTTTAAATTATAAAAAAAACAAATAAACTTAAAACAATGTTCGTATATGCTGGTGCTAAATATTTTAATGTGAATTATTTAAAACATTGTTTTTATCCACTTTATGAGTTAAATTTAATACACCAGCTGATTTCTGAAAATACCAGTTCCTTCATCAGGATGTCAAATACACTAACTAAAACTATATATGTCAAATTCTAACTTGTGGTTAAATTTATAAAGTTTTGGTTAACTTTACACGCTTTACTTACTTTCAATGATTCTAAATTATTCAATTTAAGACCAAAATTGTTTATATGTAAAACGGACAATACCAAATTTTTGTCAAAAGTCCGATCATTTTCTAATAAATGATTGGAATATTCTGAAAAAACATTATTATTTAAACCTCTGAAATGCTCTTTAAGTCGTATGTTAAAATTTCGACCTGTTTTTCCAATATAGAAAGCAGTACAATCTTTACAGATAAGTTTATAAGCACTGGAATTATTAAATTTATCATCTTTGTCTTTGAAATTTATGAGTAACTTTCTTATATTTCTTATAAATATTTGTTTATAATTACTATGTTATTGTATATACTATGTTATATACTATGTTCATATGTAATATATTATGCTTTCATATATTTTGCGATTGTTCAGTTATATCCTGCAACATCGTATTTTAATATATATTATATTATATTTATATTTATATATATATATTATATATTATATTTCATTGTATTGGTATAATTCATACCCATTGTAGTATTTATAGACTGCCTTGGGTAGTCACATTATAGTAAACACATACGAGAAGAATTTTTAAGATGTTTAATGACCACATTTTTAAATAATAAAGCTAATTTATTCTAACCTCAAATTTTAACTGTATCATTAAACTGTTAATGCTCTGTATAATATAAAATAAAATAAATATGGCACGTAATCTCAAACACGTGCGCGATTTATCCGGATAACAGACACCCTCGGGAGATGTTGTACAATTTCTGTATGTGATTTAGCCGTTAGGTGATCGCCTCATACCTGGCGGGATACCGTAATAATAAAACTGACAAGCCGTGAGGAGGGAACGTAAACCCCAAAGCTAAATTTCGCCAGAGCAAATTGACTGTATCTATCTGTCTGCAAAATCAAAGCGTTTAATCATTGTGATGAACGAGGAATGTAGGGGAAGGCGCGAGGGTGATGTGGAACAGAAATTAATTGCGAGTGACTCACACGAATATAGAATTTACAAGGACGTCCAATACCAGAAAACCTTCAATATTAGGCTAATTCCAAACCGGTTTTAAATCGATAGCTACAAAAGATATTTTCAAAATGAGCGAACCGATTTTTTTTACCGAAATATTAAAATAATATATATATTTTTTTAAACAAGTTATAGATATATATATAATATATATATAGAGACGAAGCTATATATATTATATTAAAAGGGAAAATACGAAATTTTTCGTTCACGACCTGTCTTCGGCTGGTTTAAGTGAACACTTAATACAACCTTAACGTTCACCATTCCACCCGATCAACCTCCAAATCTATCAAATTTTTGGAAGTTGTATATATGTTACCATGTAGAAACACTTCGAGTATTAGCTACAGCTTCACTGTCGCCATCTATGGTCTGAAATTTGATATTCATTTTCTTGAAACAGCGTAGATGTCACGTCACTAATGAGAATCTAATTTTTATTAGAAATATGAAAGCAATATACTATTTTAATCTAATAATTATTAGAAATATGATAGCAATATACGCCTGAAAAGTCAATTTTCAAATTTATATATTTCTTATAAATTTCTAAAAATATTTCTAAAATTTCTATATCTAATATTTCTTATCTAATATGTATTATAAATATATATAACACAATGTCGTTTTAGGGGGGTTTTGGAATTAGGCGTTACATGTTTTGGGCAAGTGCATATGAACAGTATTTTATTGCTATCGTACATAGGTCACACTGTGTCCTAGTATGGTAGTAAATTTAATGTTTACATATGTACATACTTTTTTTAAAGGCATGAATATAAGAAATATTATGAATACTTGTGGAAGAAAATAATTTTTAGTGTAAACATTTATAAACGGCGAAACTGTATAATTATAGTATTACATTATTTTTTAAACGAACATAAAACAAATGGTATAAACTGTAAAAAATATTAGTAAAATACCGTTATTGATTTTTGTCGGCATTCGTAACCCTAATATTACGAAGTGAAGCAATTAATCCTGATAGGTAATATTCGTTTTTGGTTTATCGTAAAAAACAAATACACAAAGCAATGCCCGCTCGCGAATATATAATATTTCTGGTTATATAATAAAATGGAGAATAAAACTAGATTAAATTATGTTCCAAAGCATAGCACTTGACTTAAAACACGTTTAAAAATATTTGATACATTATTTATGTTTATATTCACGCATACGACATAGAAAAGTATATCGATTACATAAAATATTGTGAAGTATGATATTTATGCTAACATGATAATCAAAAGATTAACTCCACTTTCAGACTAATGCTGAGTTAGAGCAGCTTTTTTTTCTCTCCTGATTAGCGACATCAACGCTTATGATAGATCTTATAATGGCATCTAAAACGTCGGCCAGAGAGGTCGAAGACATACGACAAAATAGCCCAGAAAACTCCGCGCACAAGACTATTTTTTATCTATTTATCATCGTATTCTGTTGAAAGGATGCAACTTTAAAAGATCAGAATAGATTAAATAAAAAAATCAGAAGGTTTTTTATAAGATAATTTTACCCTTACAATTCAAGCAATAATATAACACGTTTATAATAATAGAATAGTTAGTAAAGGCGTAAAAGCAAATAGCGCTGATGCACTTGTAGTAGAAAAATAGGCAGTCTCTGCGATACCTATGAGTTTTTATGGAGACAATTCTCAGCTTTATACCATGTCTCCAAGATTCGCTGTCTCTTACCTTACACCACGATTGTCGTAAGTTAAATGTCGTTAATGTCAAAAACGCCTTGATTTATTGTTAATGTTTAATGACATATGATGACTTTTCAGTTAGACAGATCTGTGGTGATTTTACATGATGTTTGTGTGCACGTGTAAAATCTCGCTGTCAAATTAAACGTCGTGTACACTGGTTTGAATTTTTAATCTCTGAGTTTATCTCTAGATCAAAATTTCAACACGTGTGCATGGGATTAAGACGTATCTCAACTAAACCTCTGAGATTATCTCTTCGTGTCTCTTTCCTTGCATACGGGCCTTAAAGAATTGTAAAGAAAATAACAAATAAGTCACAATACTGACTGTCGTGTGGCTTAAGAGTAAATGCAATTTTATTGACAAAACATGAAAAATGAAATTCAGTCCCGGCAACCATTATGCTAATAGTCGACGGCTGACGCGGTTTATTTGAATGATAATTCCCACCCGATATCGGCTATCGCACGAATTACAAATTAACCTCAAATGATATATGCGTGGGGGTGACGGGGGTGGCCGGCTCGCACGGAGCCTTCTGGCTATAAATCAGAGGACAAATTGCGTAAAAGTAATTAAAAATATTACGCAAGTTTAACGTCTTGTTTTAAATTAGATTCGTGATTATCTGCACGTATTGTCACGATAGCTGGAGCGACAATTCGTAAATTTACAGAAACGAAATAAATTAGTTATACTTTTATTGCACATCATTAAAAATCCTTTCCGGTACTAGTAAAAATCATGAAGATTTTATATCTGTGTATACGTGTATTTTTCATCATTGAGTTTAATTTTTTGTTTGATCTGTGTGATTTAATGACGCATGGAAAGATGTTTTGCAGTCATGATCTCAACCTTAGATTGAATCGAGTGAGAATAGTCAGATTCTATGTGTTCCTGTTTTTATTTTATGGAGTGGAAGCATGGACATTTACCGAAGAAATGATAAGGCGACTTGAAGCAATAAAGTTACGAATGAAGATGTGATGGTTTGGATGAATAAAGAAAAATAAGTAATTAAAATAATAAACATCCGAAAACTTTAATATATCTCGGACATGTAATGAGACATCCGGAGAAGTATAAAATCTTGCACTTCATAATGCAGGGAAAGATTGGAAAGAAGGAGAATATAATGGCTGAATAATCTGAGGCAATGGTTTGGCCAGTCTACTGTAGAGGTTTTCCGGGCCGCAGTAAATAAAGTCATCATAGCCAATGTCCGTTGAGCGGATAAGACACGAAAAATAACGAATTTTTTAAGTTTTCGAACAACCACCATTTACAAACAAGATGGGGATCAAACTAGTGTTGACGAACTTATTGAAATTGTTGTAATCAGATAAGAGCTACGGATGTATCGTGTACACAAAACCAGTTGCACCTGGAGCACAATATTTTATGGAAATATACATATTAAAAATGTGAACCGAAAATCTTCAAGTTGCCTTTCATGTCATGTCGTAGTTAAGCGATTATTTATAATTGATTGAATTGATTCCAAATTACCTATGTATTGTATAAAAAAATAAAAGACGTTACAAATCCGAGCAGCCATACAATTTTTTGTAAGATACTTTAAGGCCTGAAGCAAAGATGGGTCAATGGATTAATTACGTAAATATTTATATAGAAATACTTTAACTTAAAGATTAACACGATTTTGTAAAATATCTTATAAAATAGTATTTTCCATAACGGTACAGAATTTATACATATTTTCGACTCGTAATTTATTTAGGTATCCACCCATAACATATTGTAGACTAGACAAGTTTTTCACATCCTGTGGATGTATCGGACTTCTCTTCTGAGTTTTAGTCTGTTTGCAGGTGATACGTGCCATGGTGGTTTCGAAGTTTCCTACTCATGATCAAAGAAAATGCCCCCTTTGCCCCACTTGATCTGTTAAATGTTTTGAGTAAGTTCATTAAAAAGTCTGATACGGTTGTTGTTTCAAAATGGAGTTGTTTAAATAATTAAAATATTCATAACTCCGTTAATATTGGACCTAGAGAAAAAAGTAAAAATACACATACACACGAAAACAAAATCTATTCAAATGGCCGGAAGAAGGCTACATCGTATATTATTTTACAGGATTTTCAGCATGAACATAATTGAGAATGCTGTGTTTAAACAGAAATTTCATTTAAATCACCTTAGTTGACTATTTACGGAGAAATTAATATTATCTTGTACAAATGTGAAATAGGAAATTACATTTATCTGTAAATGTATTATCAAAACTCAGTCCCTGTGAAGATAAATTATGTGTTAGAGTGAACGCGACTGCCATAATTTGAACAATTGTGAAGTCATTCATATGAAATCATATTATTCAAAACAAAAAAGTGACGTTGCGGCTTTATTTGGTTTGTTGGCTTTATTATGTTTTGACAAAATTAGGAAATACAGTGGAAAATCTATATATTATATATATATTCGTATATACGTAAAATGTGTTTATAGAGGTTTGTTTTTCAAATTGGCAACACTTCCAGCGACAGCCAATTTCACACCTGACGGCTGATTTGTGCTCAGTTTGGTTTGCGATTTCACTATGAATAGACTTAATTCAGAACAACGCTTGCAAATTTATTTCGGAAATTGTTAGTTCGCGAAACTTATCGTGCGCTACGTACATTTTACGGTGGACATAATCGTCCATCCGAGAAAGTAATTCAAATGACCTTTGATCGTTTTCATACTCTAATTGATAATACGCATTCGCAGAGACGTCGTACAGTGCGCACCGAAAAAGGGGTTGTTTCTTCTTTTGGATGGATAGCGCTATAGATCCATGATTACTGACTTTTTCGTTCTCCAATTGAATGGCATTAATGTGAAAGAGTTGTGGTTTCAACAAGATGGCGCAACATGCCACACAGCGTGCGGCACAATCAATTTATTGAAGGAAACGTTCGACGAGCACATAATTGGCCTCCAAGATGGTGTGATTTTACATCTTTGGATTATTTTCTGTGGGTATATGTGAAGTCGCTAGTTTACGCCGATTAAACCAGAGACGATAAACGACTTGGAAGCCAACATTCGTGGTCAAAAATTGGACTTCCAGACTATGCTTTATTCGAGCCAACCGCGGCAGCCATATGCGAGAAATCATATTTAAACACTAATGGTATAAAATTATCGAAGACAGGTCGTAAGCCCTGTAATTACCCCATATCTCCAAATATTTTCCATTAAATATAATAATAAAAAGTTTTGTTTCTATGAGATATCTGATATTTGTTTAATAACAGTGCCTTTGTACGTAAAAATCAAGTAATTGTATGTTCTTGGACATATTAAAATATTGCTAATAAAATTATATTTCCAATAAAGCCCATACCATGGCCATTGCCACGATTTGAATGTTTTATTTCATTTTAAAGTTCTGTACCTCTAAAAAAACACTCTTTGTCTGTCTGTTATCTTTACAGCACTATATCATTTGACTGATCATCGCAAAACAGACACAAACCAATCGCTCCTCACCGCATGCTCTCCTAACGATACAAATGTGTATTACATTACATTGATTGCCATCCGTTTCAAATTTTGCATAGTTACTCTTTAGGATCTGGCGCAAAACAAAGGGTCATCCTATTCCTCCCCTGGATATAAATATTATATTACTATTAAATACGATTCGTTCTATGTTTAAATAAAAAACACATCAAAAATGAAGGGTTACAATTGCGAAATATCAAATATATTCGTGGAATATGAACCACCAAGGTCAACGATATCGAAATGCGTGATACGCGTAGTAAAAGTAAAAATAGTTATATACTATTAATAAAAAAATAACTATGTAGATAATTTTTTGAAGTAATCGATCCAGGTAAGATAGCATAATACAATATTGTCAAAAATCAGAAAATACAACCATAAAAATATATTACATTAATGGTCCTTTCATATTAAGAATTTAATTCTTCATAGAGATTGGTTCAGTTATAATTAAACCAATCTCTATAATTATTAATATAAAATTTCGCACTTAGCTCTTATTTAACCCGATCATATTTCATTAAACCTTCATTCCATCGGATCTGGCTCGAACATTATCAAGAGTTTCCACTTGACGAGACGATGTTTTCCACAACCTACAATAATACTGTAAGTGTGCTGTAAGCTGTAAGGTTTAAGTGTACAGAAATAAATTTGACACTGACATCATACAGAATGGAGCGTCGCATTATTTATTATCTCTTATATTCCTGACTTTCGTGCTTGTCCTCTTAAACGGCTTTTTACTTATCACACACTTTCAGGCCGTCATAATATTAATGTAGATATTATTGTACACAATTTGAGAGGATAAATAAAATATATAACCAGATTTTAATAAGTTATTGCCAACAAAATTTTACGACTCGCGAGTAGTTGATCATACAACATAGCCTGTATATTATGTCTAAAGAATATCCCAAGAGCCGGAGGGATCGTAACCTAAATAAAGTTCATTTGTTTTTAACATTTATAAGAAGAAACAACTTGAACAAAAGTCCAAATTGTACATTCCTGCAATAACATACCTTTACTGTATCTTTGTATTTCACATTCTTATATCTTCTTACAAAGAAGAATTATCACATTTCATGGCCAAATTAAGATAAAATAAAGAATTTAAGAACCATTTGTAAAAACGTTCAAGAGGGATAGAAAAGGGCTCGCTTCTTTAATGGGGATAGTTTATTCGCGGTATTGACTTTAACCGAGTGCGAGCAGTTTATGGGTCAATTTCAAAATTTGAATACACAAATCAATGCAGCGTGTGCCGTTCAAGTAAAAGCGCTAAGAACAACGTATTTTGAAATGATCGGTTCATATGCGGTATTGAATTTACATATGTAAATATGTAGGTACCACAAGATTACCAAATATATAGACACGAACTAACGGAAACTTCTTGTCCCAATATTTTCATTTTAGTGTCGCATAGCTCCTCGACTTTTTTTAAAAAATATGACTTGATTGGAACGAAAATTAAACCACTGTCAATATAATATGCATTAGTCTACTTTTAATGTTGCATAAATGTGTCATAAACTATCGTATTTATGTTTCCACAAATAATGTATGTAGAATGCTCCTCGTCCCGCAACTAATGTTCCAAACCCCTTTCCTTTTCATGTTTATTCATTTATTGGTCTGAGGTTGGTACCTATTTTACTTATATTTTATTTTCAAACAAAGATAAGCGATTGCGCAATGAAAATGAAGCTTGAATCCCCTACCGATTACGGCTTATATTTCACATAAGAATTTAAATTTAAGATATTGAAGTAATAACGGGTTTTTTAATTAACAAAGTAAAAATACTTTGATACGGTAATAACAACGTATGTAAATAATAATGTAATGACTAACGGATAGCGTAATATTTTTTTGTTAGTAGGTATATAAAAATAATTTCAATGTTTATTTACTTAACATTAGTTAGTATGTAAATAAATTAAAATTCAATACAAATTTTAAAAACTACCCGAAAAATTAACAAATCAATTTGTATTTTATAATTTTGTTTTTTCTTTGTTCTACATCGCGTTGTTTTTAATGGAAATTGGTAGAAAAACCCCCCTCTAAAAAATGATTTATTCAGTGATGTAACCAGATTACGTTGTCGGTGAAAAATATATTCAGGAATGTTTTGCACACTATCGTTTCCTCTATCAATCCCGATAAAATATCGCAACTACTCGTGCCAAATAAAGTATATTTATAAAAACTCGCAACCCGTTCGGCACACGTGCGGCTTGGTAATCCGGACGATACCGCAAATAATTCTACTTGGCTGTGAGAACGTAATCTAATATTTTAGATAAAACTGAAAAATAAATATTGCCGTAATCCGTTTAGTTAAATAAATAAGTTAAATAAGTAAGTTAAAAAACATTAACTTGTTTTAACATTGTTCAAAATTATTCAGCGGGTCCCTCAGTAAAACTTGTCACGAAGACTGCGTTAGAAAATTTCGTGGCATTTTTATATACTCTCATTTATATTTTGTGTTTAATTTGTAGCTTCACAGGTACCGGGATGGTACCAAGCGCCTCAAAAAATTTTGGAATCATTACGATTTTGGAAAACGTCCAGTATCAATCCCGGTCACTCCGAAGTCATTGCTCTGTCATATTAGTATTTCCCTGGTAGACTGTGTTGCAAAATTGTCATAGAATTATGTTGATTGTTTTGTATTAAAATTTAATAATTCTGGTGTTTATAAACATACTTGTAAAGAATGTACTGTAAAACAGGTACAAAGCTTTAACATAGGATCAAAGAGCATTTAAGATGTTATAATCATGGTTTTTCAGAATTTTCGAATCATTTATTAGAAAATGAACATACTTTTGGTAAAAAATTGGGATTGTCTGTTTTACATATAGACAATATTGGTCTAAAATTGAATAATTTAGAATAAGTAAATCGGGTAAAATTAACCAACCAGATTTAACGACAAGTCCAATACTAAATTTTTAAATATTTTGAGTATGTCCAAATCTTTGTAGGAACTAATTACTTGGATTTTATACCCTGGGTGATTGTCATCAAGATATAGATGTCTCACAGAGACGAAGCTATTATTTTTACATGATGACATGTCGTAAGCCATGTAATGCCCAAGACTTCTATACTTCTTCTCACAACAATAGAGAAGAAGGTTGGGTCAGGTAACTTTCAGAAATCTCAAAACCATTTATTTACTCGCGAACAAGAAGATACTACAGTAGCTCAGAACATATGTCACTACAGACTAGAAAATTGGCTTATCATTTTCACAAAAAGTTTTTATGAATTTGATTTACTATCACGAGGGTTAAAATTTATTTTATATTCCAATAAAATAAATATAACGTCGAAAGTTTTCGTTCATTTTCAGGACACCATTGTCAAAATACGTCTGAAGGTTGGCAAACGCGCCGGAGACACCTTTCATTTTATTCAAAACCGAGCTATAATGAGGTCTGTCTGGAAAGTTAGAAGTGCATTACTAGATGTGTACCGAGCTGAACATGTCTGTATGTACTGTGTAATTTCGATTCTGTTCAAAGGTCTTATTTCAGGTAACAAAGTGCGGGAACAAAAATTACGAATTAATGTATGATTAGCAATATTTGAATATGTCCAAGAACACATAATTACTGGATTTCTACCTACAAAGGCACTGTTATTAAACAAATATCAGATATCTCATAAAGACAAAGTTATTTTTTATAATATTTTATGGAAATTACATGGAAGTATGGGGTAATTACAGGGCTGTCTGCAGCTGGATTAAGTGATCATTTTATATAAATATAACGTTCACCAATTCTCACCCCTCCATCTCCACATAGATCAAATTTTTGAAAGTTGTATATATGTTAATATGTGGACTCGCTTCGAGTACCACTACGTCATCGCCATCTATGGATCAAATTTTATAATTTATTTTCCCTTTTTTAAACAGCATACATGTCATCACTATGAAAATCTGATTTACATATATACAACTTTCAGAAATTTGATAAATGTGGAGATGGAGGGGTGAGAATTGGTAAACGTTATATTAATATAAAATGATCACTTAAGCCAGTTGAAGACAGGTCGTACGCCTACTGTGATTACCCCATACTTCCATATGTTTTCCATAAAATAAAATAAAAAATAGCTTTGTCTCTATGAGATATCTGATATTTGTTTAATGTACGATTGTTTCGAATTATCAAAGCATTTTAAAAGTTTCTAAATAGTTTGTATAAAGGTCTCTCGAAGGAAAAACAGTGTTAAAACTTCAAACCCCTTAAGAAAAAAATATTTTATTTACACATAAAGGATTATTAAATAAATATTAACAATTGTTTACTTAATTTTAAGGCATTTTTATGAAGTATTATATATAGGCTGTCTCCGATTGCTTGCTACTAGGCCTTGCGGGTAGGTGTTGCAGTGGCGACCGCTGCGTTGCCAGGGCTTCCGTAGAAGTGTTATTAAAAGCTTAAACACGAGGATATAGTGAACTTAAAGATATGAAATAATATGAACAGTTAAAAAAAATTAACTTGAAATCTCGAGTGAATTAGATATTTAATGTATAACCATTTTAAAGTATAACGCAAAAATTATCGAGTAATTATATCTAATGATTATTCACAGCAGTTTTATTAAATATTAGACATGGGTAACATCTATTGTACAATACGGAAATATTGTAAATGAATATTAATATTCATTATTTTCTAATCTGTACTGCCATCTAGCGGTATTACTTTGGCATTTTTAAAGGTTACTTAAGTATTTTACAATAACACTAATATATACAGATCAGATCATGTAACTAAAATAAAAAAGATTACCCATTTAAGAACGGTAACTTAATATAGGTATTAATATAAATTATAAATATATTTTTTAATATTTACTGCAAAAAGATTGCATAATTTTTATTAAAATGTATACAATTAACTTAATATTTAACCATTTGAGTTAAATAGTTGCATAAATTCTATTCAAGTATAATGTTACCACCTACGATTAAGAAATCAATTACTAAATCTGTTAGTAAATGTATTAGATAACACTGTATACTTTTAAATAAAGTGATGAAAAAATCACCCACTTTTAATGTCAACATGACCATACCATCTAGCTGGTTTCTCAGAATGATTAATGGATACATTAATTATAACGCATTTCACTAAATAGCACTAAAATACCAAATTGATGCTCCTGGGATACGGGCATGTGTCTAGTCTGGCAGCAACTAGATCAGTTTACATGTTATTTTTATATAGTCGTATTATAACAAATACTTATTATTTTTTTAAATGTGTGAAAGATTATGTGTGAAGGATTATGTGTGAAAGATCATGTGTGAAAGTAGAGGTTTTTTGTATATTCTGTAAGGTATGTTAAAGATAATTTTGATTCACGTAGTTTTGTTAAAATTACAGGAAAGTAAGGAAGTGGATTAAAAATAAACATATTTCCTTTCAATTTAAATGATGAACACTCCGCAGGTATTCGGTAGGTACTGACACAATATTTCACTTTTATGGCTACACAGTGTTAAATAAATTTATAAAAATAATTTGTATTCCGCGCAGACTTTCGAAAAGGTTAAGACCAGGAGAGCAGAAGTTGCAAGGGATCGGAGCAAACTTCGTCCTACTTTTTAGAAGAACTGATACAAACAAAGAGTACGTACTTTGTATTCCGAACGTTCGGGCGGTAGGTACTCTCATCCAATCACAGGGCTTTGATCGCCATTATCCTTCAAACGTGGGTTTTTAAAGAAACGAACGCAGGTTTTGGGTTAAGTTGCCAGTTGAACAAAAAATATACGGCGTAAAGCAACCGTATCAATAAGAGCTTTGTGAAGCTCCGTGATTCGTTTAATTTTTTTCAGGATATCAGAAAATTTGATACACTTTAAAAATTCAAGTTTTTTTTAGAGATTTTTATAATAAATATACAATTATTTATTTATAGATGCGCGATCTTAAATCGTGAAAAAATTTAAACTCAAAGCTACATTTAAATCATGTTATATGTACATAATATTATTTAGAATTTAAAAAATAAAAATTTAATGACAACTATTGCAAATTACTTTTAAATAAGACGATTTAAAGGAGAATTGTGCACATTAACCCATTTTAAAAAAGCGGTCTCAGAAGGCATGAAGGCTACGAGGGGTGAAATAAGTCTAAAGTCTAAACCCAAGCGTCGGTAACGAATGTCATATAAAAAAAGACTGAAAGCAGACCGGTCATATCCGGTTCACAAACATAAACTAAAAATTCACAATAATCATACATTTTAAATGCAAGTAAAGAAATAAGGACAAAATGTGAAAAGTGACCTTGAAATAAAAAATTATAACGAAAATGGCGCTATACATGTATACCAAGACAACGAAGGTCAGGCGAATCTCTGGTGCATTCTATATTTTTATATGGTGTGTAATGATAGAGCTTGAAGGCAAGGGAGAGAAGACGGATTGATGCCTTTGAGATGTGGTGCTGTAGACATGGACGGCGAGACGCACGATTGTTTTCAATCTGCAGGAACTGAACATCAAGGACAGACTCTCTGATGACTGAGACGAATCCTTCATTTTTTTGGACATCTTGTGAGAAGAGAAGATAGCCTGGAGAAGTTTGTTGTTGTGGGCCACGTTGAAGAACGAAGAGGAAGAGGATCCCACGACTCCCCTCGTTAGTCTTTTATAATTTTACTTTTATCTATGCTTGTATTCTTAATATTAGTATAAGTATACATTGTTTCCTGAAGAATATATCATAGGTATCGAAACATGTTGCTTTATCAATAAATAGTGATTTTAACAAAGTGTTTAATATTATTATGTATATAATTTGATTATATATTAGCAGCAGACTAAAATATATAAAAATAAAAACAATATGTAAATAGTAATTTCTTTCTAATAAATAAATTAGATATTTATTTTTTACGAAAAATGTACAAAAAGTATATACATGTTTGACTTTATGTTTTATATACATGTTTGACTTTATGTTTTATATACATGTTTGACTTTATGTTTTATATACATGTTTGACTTTATGTTTTATATACATGTTTGACTTTATGTTTTATATACATGTTTGAGCGTTATGTTATGAAAAATGATGCTTATTTTCGGATAAATGCCAAAATAAGATTTGAGAATTAGGAACACAAATGAGCGGATGACGTCAACAGAAATAAAAGAGATCAGGAAACAATTAGGCAGTCAGAGAGTCCTCAGAAATTGATGAGAGTTATGTATGAATATGCAAGAGAAGCATTGTGTGGCAGTACAATGGTGACATCATACCTATCACTATTTCACTGTCAATAACGCATCTAGTAATATCGACTGTGAGAAGAATGAAGGAACCCTTCAGTTTCACAACGATGACGTGAAATTTTCTCGAACCCTTTCAATCGGAAGAGGCTTTTGTCCATAGGCACACGAGGAAAGGATTGTGAACATTTAACCAGCAAACGAACACAGTTTACCTCTCCCGTGTGGGGAAAAAAAACGAAAGATCATATTTATAGAAATATCTCGGTGTACGTAGCAGCCGGGGTGGAATTAAACGTGATAAATTACGACTGTCTGCAATCCCGGGGAATCGCCACCCCGGGATGTTTGTATATCGTCACCCGGGGATGAGGGATGTTTCGGGCAACTCTGACAGCGAGTTCAAACTGATGTGATGTGTCGGTGTCGGCAGGAGCGTTGGAGAGTTTTCAGATTCTGCGAACACCGAGAGATTAATCACCGCTACCTCCAGATGACAGCCATTTATTTGGTGAATGTATACGTGTTTGTGCATCAATAGGCTTCCTTAAAAGAGTGGCGACGGTTAAGAGCGAGTGACACTAATACAAGGTTGATATTAATATTATGGCTGTAAGTATGGGTACAATACGCGAGATATAATACATATTGTTTTGATTATTTATTGATTTATTTTTTAACCTGAAAATATAAGACCATTCTTAACTGTTAGCTTATGCTACACGGTCGCTATACGAAAGTTTAGTACAAAATGCAGTCTTAAAACTGTGAGGCGAGATTAGATATCTAATTTTATATGAAATGACAAGCGCCATTTTTTAATAATTAGAAATAAAGGGTGTCTCAACACGAGCGGAAAATTTAAATTTAGCGCCATTTTTACTGTTGTACTTTGACAGTCAAACCATTGTGACAGTTCGATGGTAGATAGTCCGCTATTATTAGAAATGGATCGTTATTCGACACAACAATGCATTCTTATTGTTAAACATTATTTCAATAATTGTGAAAGTTTGACAGCCACAACATAATAATAATGTTCCGAGTGCATCGACGGTGAAAAGAATAATCGAAAAATTCGAGGAGACTGAGTCGATTATTGATGTCAGACTATCGACACGCGTTCAGCAGAAAACATTACGACTCTTCGACAGAATATGGCCGAGTCTGGGAACATCCATTCGGCATCGTGTTTAAGAATTAATATTTCATGAATCTCGAAGACATGTGGTCCCAATACGACGACCGTACCACTCGCCACACATCCCGTGAAACAATGGTATTATTGCACGAGACATTCCCTAGTCATGTAATCTTCCGTTTGGGCGACCTGAATAGGCCCCGCCTAGATCGTTCGATTTAACGCCATTGGAATTCTTTCTCTGAAGTTTTTTGAAGTCAAAAGATTATGTCAACATGCCCACGACCATCCAAGCCTTGAATAAGATTAGACCTTGTATCCACTGAAATGTTATGTCAAACCGTGATAAAAATTTCGTCAAAAGAACGCAAATGTGCAGCAAAACCGAGGAGGGCATTTATTTATCAGATGTGTTGTTCCAAACACAATTCTCAAAAAACTGTTTTATTTAAAATTAAAATTTTCCGCTCTTGTTGGGATACCTTTTATTACCAGTATCGAAAGTATAAACGAAATGTATAATATTTTTTATTAACTTTTGGTATTAGTTGAATTAGCATAAATAATTTTATATATCTATATTATTAACGATGCTCATCGTACAACTACATTTTTTAGAGCCCTAGTGGGTCCCAGACGGACCCACCTTTCCTGGAACCGTTGAAACTCCCTTTATAGTGAAACTCCCTTTATCGGTTCCACGCTACAATGCTAAACTAACGCAATTTTAAACTATTTTTTAATATAAGAGCAAAACCGACACTAATGATTAGTCTTTTAAGTGACGAATTAAAGAAAAGTTACGAACAAAATTAATCTAATCTTCCGGTTCCCTTTAAGTGCTGTCTTTATTTATTGTAGTATACATGCAAACAATATTAACATAAAATATAACAAAGAGTACAAGAAAAATCAAATACAAATATAGCCATTTAAGAGCCAGGCATTTAGACTCTCCCAAAGGGAAAATAATGGGACACAAATACGGCTTGAGTCCCGCCAATCACGGTGTAGGCCAACGATATTACGTCCAATTTCTGTAGATGATCAATGGATACACCATTAGAGGCAAGCTCCCAATGAATGCAAGCATTCGATATTACGCCCAATTTCTGTAGATGATCAATGGATACACCATTAGAGGCAAGCTCACAATGAATGCAAGCATTCGATATTACGCCCAATTTCTGTAGATGATCAATGGATACACCATTAGAGGCAAGCTCCCAATGAATGCAAGCATTCGATATTACGCCCAATTTCTGTAGATGATCAATGGATACACCATTAGAGGCAAGCTCCCAATGAATGCAAGCATTCGATATTACGCCCAATTTCTGTAGATGATCAATGGATACACCATTAGAGGCAAGCTCCCAATGAATGCAAGCATTCGATATTACGCCCAATTTCTGTAGATGATCAATGGATACACCATTAGAGGCAAGCTCCCAATGAATGCAAGCATTCGATATTACGCCCAATTTCTGTAGATGATCAATGGATACACCATTAGAGGCAAGCTCCCAATGAATGCAAGCATTCGATATTACCACCCAATTCAGTAGATGATCAATGGATACACCATTAGAGGCAAGCTCCCAATGAATGCAAGCATTCGATATTACGCCCAATTTCTGTAGATGATCAATGGATACACCATTAGAGGCAAGCTCCCAATGAATGCAAGCATTCGATATTACGCCCAATTTCTGTAGATGATCAATGGATACACCATTAGAGGCAAGCTCCCAATGAATGCAAGCATTCGATATTACGCCCAATTTCTGTAGATGATCAATGGATACACCATTAGAGGCAAGCTCACAATGAATGCAAGCATTCGATATTACGCCCAATTTCTGTAGATGATCAATGGATACACCATTAGAGGCAAGCTCCCAATGAATGCAAGCATTCGATATTACGCCCAATTTCTGTAGATGATCAATGGATACACCATTAGAGGCAAGCTCCCAATGAATGCAAGCATTCGATATTACGCCCAATTTCTGTAGATGATCAATGGATACACCATTAGAGGCAAGCTCACAATGAATGCAAGCATTCGATATTACGCCCAATTTCTGTAGATGATCAATGGATACACCATTAGAGGCAAGCTCACAATGAATGCAAGCATTCGATATTACGCCCAATTTCTGTAGATGATCAATGGATACACCATTAGAGGCAAGCTCCCAATGAATGCAAGCATTCGATATTACGCCCAATTTCTGTAGATGATCAATGGATACACCATTAGAGGCAAGCTCCCAATGAATGCAAGCATTCGATATTACGCCCAATTTCTGTAGATGATCAATGGATACACCATTAGAGGCAAGCTCCCAATGAATGCAAGCATTCGATATTAAGTCAATTTAGATCAGCCTCAAACAGTTAACTATTGCTAAAAACTATAAAATAATTGCGTATCATACAACTACTGTTTTATTGTGGACATGCGAAAACTTTATATCACGAGGTCACAAAACGCGTGACAACGCGGAAGAAATTAGGGGCGTATTAGGCCAGGGGGGACACAGGGAGAAAACCCCGTTAGGACGATGGGTCTATTTCGGAAAATATAATATTAAAATCTATCTAAATCAGATAGTAATTGAAAAAGGATTCCGAATAAGCATTAACTTTTATTGAATCCTACAATAATTTTTTACATAATGTACGTACAGATAACAAAAAATATGTAAAATTAAATTAAATTAAAAGTACTACGAGTGACTAAATAAACTAGAAGATGAGACTGAAAATGACGTCATGACGATCTCTTGCGACGCAAGTTGTGTAATTAAAGAGAAAACTTATATTTAAAGTTGTGTTGTGTGAAATATATCCGCCTTCATGGGAAATGCGTTTTTAGCATTGTGTCATTAATTTTTCAATCATGTTCAATCACAATATGAGTTAAAAAAGAAAATTTATAAACGATTTTTAAAATTACGAATAGGGCTGTTGTCTCAAAAATTTCACGTGCCGATCTTAAGTCGCCAATCCGCCCCTGGGAAAAAATATTGTATATAAATTCGAAACACGTGCATTAAAACTGAATACAAAATAAAACGAATAGTTTTAAAACATTATATTTAAGGGTGAACCGAACCGAACTTGTAATAGTATCCATTCCGTGCACAATAATAAGAAATATACCGCCGCTGTATTTTACCAGCCCTTTTATTATAAAAAGTGATGTGCGTGGCACAAAAACCCCGGTATGAAATGAATGGTTATATCGGACGTTAAGTTTAAAACAAAAAACCGAAATAAAGTTGAAAGGAAATATTATATTTTTACAGAAAAGACGTAATAGCTGGAGTAAAACACATGCCGTTCCAACTTTATTGTTTAATGTCCATTTACAGTAAAGGATAAAAATGTATTCTCCGATACAAGTTTGGCTAGCGAGTAAAACATTAAATACAGGTGACACTGACACATTCAAAAAGATTTTCCGATGGGAGCCTCGCGTGATCTGTCCATCTCAGAGATCTTCGCGGTTCAGTACCCATAACTCTTTCACGTATCACCGTGAGTTAAGATTTAAGATACATCGTCTTTAGAAATGTATCTGCCAATTTGATTGTTATATTGACATGATTGGTTCCAACGTAATTAATCGACATACGTCACATTTGACAAGACATTTGTATAATATTAAATCAAGACGTAATTGTGGAACACCGCAAACAGATTTGAAAATAGACATAAATTCGTTAGCTACATATGTTAAAATTTTTATATATTTTTTTAATAACATCGAAGAAAAAACATAATTGGGATTAAATTAACATTTTACAAAGTAAAATAATTTGAGGAAGGAAGTCCATTATTTTTTCATACTTTACATAAATTGTAATTGAAATTTAAATTAGAAATTCTGCGTATTATATAATAATAAGCTAACTAATTCGTAGAATTGTGCGTCCCTAAATGTAATTGTTTTGGAAGATATATTTATAAACAATAAAAAATTCAATTCCGTAAATATCTGAACTGACAAAACATTAATTTTTATCATTTTGAAAGTGTCATGTTTGGTGTTTGTCATTTAACTTTATTTAAAGTGAGCAAACAAATCAAAAAATTAGATAAAATATTATATTTTCGTTTCCATGGTTCATAGATCTTAATACATAGTCAGTCTGCATAAAAGATATCACATGTAAATGTCCCACGACTACTATTTGTTTTGTCTTTCAGTGACGCAGAAACTGTATAAAAACATGAAATTTGACCGCACAGTATATAGTGAATATTATGTTCCAGGCCGATTTTGTTTAGCCACCATTTTGGTTTGGCAGATATTTGTCAATTCATATTTGGTAGTCATAGAGAGTAATTGATTACAATTTATTATAGAGCATCTAAAAATTCAAATAAAAGTTCTTGGTAGTTTAATGTACATATATTACTAGATTGCCCGTCTACAGCTCCCCCAAGGGAGCAAATGTACCCTGCAAAGACGCAGTACTCTGTTGTAAATCTCCAGATGAAAAAAAATTAAAAATCGCTAATACTATTTAAAAAAGCATAAAAAGTGATTCGATAAAAAAATAAGAAAAACAAGAATAAAGAAAGATAAAAATCTATAAACATTACACGTTTATCTATCACCAGAACTTTTCAATTTAAATATTGAACTTAAACTGAGAGAAAATATCGATATCTCTTTAATTTAAATAATAAGCTGTGTGCCTGTGGAAGACAAATCACCAACGCTTGGTGATAAACAGATTGCTTGAAAAAAGCGCCTGCCAGTTATGCTCATAAAAAAAAATTATTAATAAAATCAGGTGTTCTAGATAAAAACGGAATGATAAAGACTTATAAGACAGACGCAGTACATTTTTATCAATCTACAGAAATTTTAAAAACATAAATAGTGACTAAACTCACGAAGAAAATCAAGTGTCCACGGGATATCTCTTTAATCGAAATAAAAAGCATTGCGCCTGTGGAAGACAAATTACCAACTCTTGATGATAACAGTGTGCATGAAAATAGGCGCCAGCCATTTATACTAATAAAAAAAAAAACTTTATTCATAAAATCGGGTTTTGTAGTTTAATGTATATTATATTAAGAGGCAAGATTTTATGTAGATGCACTGAGAATGCACATATATTTTATTTTACAATACTAAATAATATTATGGGCAACATAATTTATTTTAACATTATTCACGCTGAGGGAATTTGCGGTTACGGTAACATTAACACATTTTATAATTCGTATACATGTATCAATCTACTTTAGTATTCAAAATACGTATTTAACAATTTGTATACACATTTACATTTTACGAATATTATGACTTTTGTAGAGTTACCGATATCAGTTGAAGTATAATATTACACATTATTTATTTGGAAATTTAAGACTTTTAATCAAAATTTGTTATGGGTTTCGACATTAGTCACGGTTATATGTTTGTTCTGGCGTTTCGTTCTCTGTGCGTTGGCCTGGGTTATGATGTATATTTGCAAGTAAATAAATGAGAATATTATTTGAATGCCTATACATAGTTGATGCACGTTAGGCATTACATTATTTAAGGTTTTTGTATTAAAAAATATATATATATATATTTATTCATTCATTATATATTTTAATCAACTCTGTATATTATTATAAATATGACTTTCACTAAGCCCGGGTAACTTAAAAAAATTCTAAATATTTACGATCTTAAAGTAGAACTTTCAAACTGCTGGAATAAAAGCTTCAAAATTTTGTCTCGTCCGGGCGAAAGCTCCGCTAAGGTGTTTTCTAGAGCTTAACTATTTTTTGGTTTGCACGGTGCAGCGTTTGGATAAGCCCTGGTCACTGGCTCCGGGCAAATGGCATATGTTTCTGGTAGAGACGGTCGCGTTTGTGGATAGAATATTTAACGAATGTTGCGGTTTTCAGGGCTGAAGAATTTATTTTATTACAACAATAATTGCAATTACTTACCGTAAATTAAATTATACAATAGGTGACGTAGATTGATGTTATACTTTTTCAAATAAATACATCTAATTAGTATTTAAAAATATCATAGACCAATGTTTTGAATAATTACAACTTTACAATAATAATGTGTTCTCCTTAATAATTTTTAATTTTACTTTTAAAATAAGCAATGTTATCTTTGTGGTTAAGATTCATATTTTTATTTTTTATCTTTGTTTAATTAACCACTAAAATGAGTTTAAATACATCTACCGGTTTCGAAAAATACCATTTTCTTCTTCAGGATGTCATAACTAACTAAAACATACATTGTTTCTTTGACAGAATCTATTTTTAAAAGAAAAATTTTTTGGGATTGTCAATTTTGCATATAAACGGTGTTGGTCACAAATTAAATAATTTGGAATCGTTGGAGATAAATAAAGCGTGTAAAACTAATCAAAAAATTATAAACAACCAACTAAATTTAACTACGAGTCCCATTCTAAAATTTTTTCCTAAAAATTATTCGAGTAAATTTGTATTAAGTAATGATTTGAGTTAGGTACTAAAAAAAAAAAAAAATTTTTCTTTTAAAAATAGATTTTTAAAAATAGATTCTGTCAAAGAAACAATGTATGTTTTAGTTAGTTATGACATCCTGAAGAAGAAAATGGTATTTTTCGAAACCGGTAGATGTATTTAAACTCATTTTAGTGGTTAATTAAACAAAGATAAAAAATAAAAATACTTTTAATTTTATTAACGTCTGCGAGTGTGACTCATGCACGCATAATTTAAATAAAATAATTCAACTATCATCTGATACTTGGTCCCTTGAATATTAAAAAATATTGCTCTTTGAAAGTATGATTTTTATACATTTTGAAGTAGAATTTAAGTCGACATTTTGAAAGGAATATAATACATAATCGATTTTAAATTATTATTTTGCATTAAATAAATAGAGATGCGTACACGGAATACGCATCACATCAATATTCTAACTATTTTTAAACTATTAAGGAGAACACATTCTTATTGTGAAGTTGTAATTATTCAGAACAAAGGTCTGTGATATTTACTTCCCCGGATTGGAAATAGAGATTCAGGTTCGAATCCCGGTAGCGTAAAAACAATATTTTTCGACAAAATTGATTTTATATATTTATAATTAATACATTACATTAGTGTTTTTAAACTAAACTAAACGCTTGAGCTACGAAAATAGAACTAACTATTTCGTTTCTTAGAATGAAGCTCGAACACCCGTCCACTAGGCAAGTGTCTTAACCACCAGATGTACGTCATTTAAAACTTATACTAAATTATAATAATTAAATTAACTTATATAAAAATATCGAAATAATTTTATTGTGCCCAACTTTGCCAAGTAAATATAATACTTTCATAAAAATCGAGTGTGCAATTTAAGCTAAGATTTGCGCACCCAACCTAAGTACCTACTTCATATATTGAATAATAATTTAATTCGATAGATACAACACATTCTGTGTAAATTAGATTTTTTTCTTTCTCGTAATTATTGAGAACTTTTTATTTTGTTTATTTAATAATAAACTTCATAAATAAATTCTGATATATTCAAGACAATACAATTTAAAATACAATAAAGAGGCACTTATTAACCAGCATTTTTTAATTCTAAAAATGTATCGACGAATAACTTTGAAAACCAAATTATTGATAAGGGTATTTTAGTGGTGAACAATGCACTAAAATATTATGGACCGACGATGTGTTTTATATTATTGTACTCTTTTTGGAATTCTTTAATGGCCCACACACAATCTCAAATTTTCAAATACCATCAGTGACGTAGCTACAATTTGGGCAGTCTGGGTAACTGACTGTCCGGGGGACCGGATCTCAGAACCGCTGAATAAGTTAACAAACGCAACAGTGAATGAGTAAGTAAGAGTATATCTTAAGTGTAAATATCAAATAATTTCACGGTAAAACTGAGTAGTAATATGTCAACAAAGTATTAACATTTGAACGCCCAACATCCAGTGGTGATATAATATAATCCATTTAAAAGCTAATCGAGCATAGTGAAAAGGATTAAAGGGTTGCTTGTTTGGTCAGATATAATGAATGAATGAGGAGAGAATCGTAAGAAAGATATATGATGTGAGTATTGATGTGTACCAGAAATAGAGTATGTCTGCCGAAGACCAGGTTAACCAAATACCGGAAGACGGTCCTGTTAGAAGCCTCAAAAATGGATGAGCTTGCATCAGAAGATGTCACCTTCATAATTCAAGATTTTTCTTCTTTGGGGGTACATAACTCTATTGTTGTTTTATATTGTAAAAAAATCGTATCAAATAATTATTCAGATTATTTTATGTTTATAAAGGTTCTAATTACATTTATAAATATTATTAAACCTATTATGCAATCATTTTACCATGTTAGAGATTTTATGATTCAACAGAATCTTACTAAATTCTTTACAGAAGAGGAAAAATATGAATACTGATTTTTAAATTATTCATAAATAATGCTGTATTCTATTTGTCATTGATATATTTACAGGAGATCATATCATTATTTCGTCAATGTGTGTAAAGAACCATGACAGTAATAACAATGTATACATACATATTTTACGTTGAATTGTAACTTAGAGTATTATTTATGGAATATACCCAATACATACTGGGGTTTTGTAATAATTGTTTTATCACCAAAAATAATCACATTTCAAAGAAAATACATAATCGTACTCAGTTTAAAATTATATTAAAATATAATATTTGCGCTCCTTCCTATACACACTGTATTAAATGTAGACGAGAAATTGATCATTTATTCAAATTTTTGTATGAATAACAAAAAACCTGTTTTGTTTAATATTCTGCAGGTCAAGGAACAATTAAAGAATTTAACCACATAACATCACAATACATTTGCATTTTTATATCCAACAAATTTTATTTTTGAATATGTCAGTTAAATTAGTAATTTACATACATACATCTATTATTAATGTATGAACGTGGATAAGGCGAGAGTTGTGTGTCAGGAAACAAGTGTGTGTGGCACCAGAAATAGAGGATATTCGTAAAATACTTGACTTAACTGCGTAAACCAATTACTAGAAGATGTTCCTCCTAATCGACATGATATGATGTATGAACGTAGATGAGGCAAAGCACAGAAAAGTGTGGCGCTTCATCCTCTTTGCCTATCAACATCAGTTAGTTCAGTAGTAATGGAGGGAGGTGGGGGGGGGGGGAATAATAGAGATCCGGTATACACTACCGGCTAACATCATGTCTTTTATGTCGTACAGGTATAACAAAGTTTTGGGAATATCGCAATATATTTTTGGGGGTTTCAAAGGATTCTGACCGATTATCATGCAAAACCGACGTGGGGCTATTTGGCCAGGCTTACGGAGTGTTGCCGGCACAGCGTTCCGCTGCACGAGGGAATGCGGTGGAAAATTCCTTCGCCCACAGCTATAAAACGAAACAAAGATAAACAAAAAGCAGCATGTGAGGAATTGCTCAAGGTATCCCAATATTGACCCGGGAAAGATTTAAACGGGAAAGGACGTGCTTTGTGAAGAAAAATGAAAAATTTCATGCCCAATAATATATTTTAGAAGATTAAACTCGTTATCTACCTAAACTAGATGTATGTATGTATATTAATTATTTGTAAAATTTACCAATTTATTGAATATATGTACAAGTTACCCAAAAATAAGTATACAGTTTATGTTTTATTGTTTGCGCCTATTCGATTCAAACCAACATTCAAACCTACCTAGAAAAGATGAAATCTTTTAATTCATCCACTGTCCTTTTAAATAATCTTTTTATTAAACAAATAATAGATAATTAATGAAAAAATATTAAAAGTATGGGTAATTACAGGACTTACGACCTGTCTTCGGCTAGCTTAAATGATCACTTTATACAATGTAACGTTCACTATTCCACCCAATCAACCTCCATATCTATAAATTTTTTGAAAGTTGTATATATGTTATTATGTGGAATCACTTCGAATACCACTACACTATCGCCATCAATGGACTAAATTTGATATTCGTTTTCCCTGAAACAGCATATATGTCACAATGAGAATCTAATTATTTTTTAAAGTTATTTAAAATGGCCCTTGTAGCTGAAAATCCAGTAATTGTGTGTATTTTTGGACATATTCAAATATTGATACTATTCCAATGACTTATGGACTTAATGCCATGGAAGGTGCCACATCTTATTGGAAGAGCAGTATGAAGTTAACCCTGATTCTAAGTTTGGGCTGACACAACGCCCAACATTTTAAGTAATTATTACTATTCCTAATTGTATCGAAGAAAATTCGTCCTACAACACCTTTGCTGGACAGTACATCATACACTGTAATGCCAAGCTGGTTCAAATACATACAAAAATACTGCATGTACCTTTGGGCCATTCTGTATGTTTAAAAAAATTAAGTTTAGGCTGCTAGTGATGTTTTACGTTACCTTTATAATGTGGTGATAAATAAACCTGAATTAAGTGTCAAAACCAAACTTTAAAGCTGTGTATAGGCCCACTTTTTAGGGGAGTGGCAGGAGGCTGGTTCTGCTTGCTTTTTTAGATATGAGTGCAGCATTTGCTTGAGAGGCTGTAAAAAACCTATGGGGTAGACGGAAATGCACATGATTGGCTTAAATCATATAGTAATAGATCGCAATCGGTGCGATTTCAAAATTCAACCTCCCCTACATCTACATCTAACAACAGAGTACCTCAGGGATCTGTTCTCGGACCACTATTGTATATTTTATATACTAAAGTAGAATACATATTAATATCGTCAGGATTATGGCCCCACTGTTATGCAGACGATACACAAATTTATTTTTTCTGCAAGCCGGGTGAAAGTTTTTACGAAAATGGCGCTATACAAATTTTCAATAAGGATCCAGAGATCGGCATGTCTTGCGTATGCCAGAGAAACGACTACCAAGATGTATCTTGGCAACTCTGCAAGGTAGCTGAGTTACCCCAGACTACTACGGGATAAACAGCAACGATGACAGATTGGGACTTGATTGGTTTTCTGTCACATCTGAGTAGCTCAGATAAAATAACTAACCCAATAAATGAATATTGCACATTCCTAACTGTCTAACAAAAAACACTAATATTTCCTAGCAATGAACATTCAAAATGATATATCATAATATCAAAATCGTCAACTATTTTCGGAACAACCTAATAAAATTATCCAATTCAAATATAATGTTATTAATACCAAGATCCCTGGATAATCTCTTGTTGATTAAGTTCGTAATACTGTGTCAGACATTCATGCATAATCGATGCACAGTGATTTGGCAACAGACCTGATGTATGTAAATCCGTGTATGGAGAAATATTGACAATGCATTCGAGACGTGCTCTGAAATAATCTTTTGATACATATTTATTAAAATGTAAGGGAACATTTTTCGGTTAACATGCCTGTCAAATATGATCACTATTGAGAAAATTTTACTGTAATGAATACAATAAATTTAGATATATTAAAGACCCTTTTACCTCCGTGTTTTGTATTAAAAAATATTAATATTATGGCAAAGTCTCAAGCGGCAACGCAAAGGCTAATGACAGAATGAGAGAGACAATACGGAAGCAGATTGAATATCGTAGAAATACAGAAATTCGTAATAATGTGCGGTAAGAAACAAAGGAAAAAGGAAACTAACGTAAATCATAGCCGTAAAAGATTGGAAAAAGAAAAGCCCACTAAGATGGCTGAAGTTTCCTAAGCGTGTAACTGATGAAAGATTGATATACGAGTAATTAAACATAAAAAAAAGATTTTTTTAAGATTCTGAGGTTATGTAAAAAAGAACCACAAGAATCAAGTGTATTTTAAGTATGCTATTTGCTTTTTCTATAAGTTCAATATTAACGAAATTTTTTGAACAGCTGTCATTTTGATGGCGGAACGCGCTGGTTAACGATATATACGAGGTCAATATTTCGGAATAGTTTGATTGAAATCTGATAAAAATCTGGAATTATCGTGTCCAAAAATCCAACACCCATATATTGGCAGAAAGCCATTCACGTCAAACGAGAAAGTCATCGCTGAAACAGATCCCTATTTTGTTGGGTTTGACTAATGGCTAAAAAAGTTGGAATATCGCTGGACTAAGTGTATCGAGCTGAAAGGAGACAATGTTGAGAAATAAAAAAAATATAATGCGTTTCCTTTCCTAATACAGGTACTTATCATAAAGTCGTCGTGTACATATACATATATACAGACAGAGGGTGGTTTCGTGGTATCCTGGTCATGATCGAAGAAAGTACAGATCCAAAAATTGCATCACGAAACCCTCTGCAATAATCTGCCTGAAATTGGCGACATGATTTCCAAATACTATAATAATGGGATTGCGGCATCTGTATTTCATGTCTTAAGTATGCAATCCTCAATAGTATTGAAATACATCAATTGATATAAAACTAATTAAAGAAAGAGATGAACAAAATATTCCGGTCGTACCATGTGTAGGAATCTATCTCCTGTCTCACACTAACCGGCGGTTTCGATAAACCGATTTCTAGGATTCTACCGGCGAGCGTAAATCGTATAATTTTTATTTTTATTTTAAGCACTACAACAGGCTATGAGGACCAATTATTGTAGTGAAAGATATCAAAAAAATATCCAAGCTTGAGAAAATCACATAGATGTATTGTATCCTCACCGGGAATCGAACCTGGAGCCCCCGGTATGAGAAGCCAGTGTCACGTCGCGAGGGTTGCCTCATTCTATTATGTGTTCTGCGTTGTGAAAAAAGACGGACTAGGTCCATCCCTTATTTTTAAATATATTTTCTTCTTGTTAACATGATAACTTTCGTATTTCTTATCAGATTACGATCAAAACTTTCTAAAAAATTGTCCTGGTAAAAAAACTTCGGCTAAGATCATTAACAAGCGTGATCCGCCATCTTGTTTCCACATTAAAGATTCGTAACTCTATTTAATATTGAACCTAGAGAAAAAAGTTTAAAAAAAAACATACACATACAAAGTATACCTGATCATTGCCGCTGATGCTGGAATTTTTTAAATTAAAATATTCAAGTAAAATGCACCCCTTATATACGCATATATTGTTTTTTGGTGTTTTGTAACAGTAGTTAGCAAAAGCTTTTTTAAAATTATTTAATCATCGTTATTTATTTTAACGCCCAATTGATAATGCAACATAAGTGTGATGTATCTATGGTATGAATGAAAGGAGCGCGCAGAATGGCAAGGTGGCGCGCGAGTGAAATTGATAAAATATCGCCTCGCATTCTGGCGCGGGGCGTTTTCGAACCGTTGCACGGAAAACATCTAATGTTATATTATCTAATGACTTCTAAACTGTATAGCCTTGTAGAATAAACACTATTGTTATATAGTGAGATTCTTATTAAGCTACCCAATCCCACACACTAAGAGCATCTGATCATCGAGAGCAATAGTAAATAGATTATATATAATATGGTAAAATAATCTCTGCTACGCTTTAATATTATGCACTCCTAATTATTTCTAATTTTGATACTGTTAATTCACGGTGGAATTCCATTTTAATGATTTATTAAAACACTTTTTAACTTTTTTCCACTATTTATTATTTTATAACCATTACAGGTTTCAGCCTATCACGGCCATCTTTAGACTGGTACATTTTTCTCTTAAGGTAGGATATTTTTACATTTCAATACAGGGGTGATTTTCAGTGAGTATATAATTGGAAAGTTTGTGTTAATTTGAGAAAAAAATGTACCAGTTTGATGATGGCTATGACAGGCTGAAACTGGTAATAGTCATTAAATAAAAAATAGTGGAAAAAAGTGTTTTAATAAATCATTATACATTCCACTTTAAACAATCCAAACGCGAGAGACTTTAGACGACCGAACATTAGACGGGGCAGGTTAAGCGCCATTTTCTAAAGGTACATTTAAAAATATGTACTAGTTAAAAAATACACTAAAAATCGTTTGGTAAAGTGTGCAACTTGTTAAAAAAAAAGTTTTAAAAAATTACGCCATTCTGCCTTACCGGTGACCGTAAAGTATTCCGCTCGCTACCTTCCGCCACCTTGGCGGGGAGAACGGCTGTTAAATCCGCAGTTTATGTACACACTTAGTACCTTCCTGCGATCGTTTAACATTCCGCGTCCGAAGGACTTAAATTTAGCTCCATTTTTACATGCAGACCTTCGGAAGAACGGAGGCACGTTCCTCCGTCTCTCATGCAAATACAGCACGGGGTTGACTCGCCGTTTCTTCAATTTCTCACGAGCTAGGATAAATGTCGGTCTACACGTTTACGTAGATGAACATTGAACCTGCACAAAGATATCCTGATTAAATCGAAGAACGATGAAGTTAAAAAAAAAAATGAATAGTGAATTGTGTAATCTCTGGGTCGCACGTCCCGCGGAATGGAATACGACAATTCCGGTCGTAAATCGTAATCACCGCATGGTAGGGAAGGAAGTAGAGAAACGTGCTACAGGATGAGGTCGGTGAGGGGATAGGGGTTCTAGTCGAAGGATCAGTGAATTTCGGGGAACCGGTATTTAGAAGGATTGCTCCCCTTACCTTGTATATGACGTGTTCGTAATCCCTGCAGTCGCCGCCGAGATCACACAAATGGCACGCGGATGAGCCGATCTCCGATCCCAATTGAATACGGCGATGTCACAAGTTCACCCACGGGACAAACAAATAATATCACTGTGCATACAAATCACAGGATCACAAACAATATTCTGGTGCACTGGAGCTGAAAGGTCCATACCGCGAATGCTATTGCGATGTCGAGATCGAATAAATATCGATCAAGTTGATGTCTGCTGGCGTCAAAGTCACATTTTACACTGACAAGACGAGCATAAGAAAATATATGGATGCAGAATTGTGTCAATAACAAGGGCTGATTCGAAAAGACGGGCCAAAAGTGTGTTTACGAATTAGGAACAAATAGAGTTTATAACGGGTGATTCAAACTCAACCATTATTTTAATATTTTTTTGCATAATTGAAGACCTATTTCACCAATAGCAACTCGGATATTGATCTTAAGTGCGTGGATCATTTCTGGAGCATTAGTGTCGACCTTGATTTTCACATAGCACCAAAAAAATAGGCCTTAAATCACACGATATGGTCTGCCAACTGATGTCTTAGAAACGAGAATGCGTTCAGGAAATTTCTGATCTGAAACTTATTTCATTTACATTATAATAACGCTATAATATTCTACTAAACGAACGATATTTAAATATACTGGTGATACGCAGTGATAGTTTAATCATAATTTAAACCGTTATTATGACTGTGATTGTATTTCGATTGTAGCGTTGATTTGTACGTAATTATTTTCAATTCTTCGAGCAATGACTTGTACATTAGAAAGTAAACCTCCAAACGTTATATCTCAGTTACCAATCAGTCACATAACGGTTTACCATCACTAGTGACAAGTATGTAAGTATGATGACCGATCATCTTGGATAGCCATTAAAAAACTACAATAATAGCCAATCTCTGTCATGTTACGATATATACCTGAGCATAATCTTTCCAATGTAGAACTATTTAACAATTTTTTTTAAATTTAACAAAAGGAGTCTTAAAAAAATTATTCTCTTCAAGCATACTGAGGAATTCGTTTCATTAATAAATAATTAGGAATGTTCTCAAAAGTTTTTTACACGCAGCAGAATTGCCCAAAAAACTGTATAAATAAAATAACTTGAGATAATGAAAAAACATTTTTTAAGTTTTCTTAGTAACGGAAAAATTTACTATCATCATCGGTAATTAATTTTAATATAATTAAGAGCCCAGGTGTGTATGTCTGTCATGTAATGCTGTACCCAAAAGGAACAAAGGGGAGAAACCAGAAATATTAAGGAGTATTCACTGTACATGTAAAATTTTACTTTCACCTGTTTTTATGGTTTTCTTGTGAGCGAAGCACTTTCTTTGTTTTATAACTTCTGGTTGCAAACAAAATTCAGCCGAATTTCCTTCTTCTTCTTTTGTCAAACATGTTTTGATGCTTTTCTATATGAGATTTATTTGTAAGACGCTAGTAAATAATTTATAAAATGCTCTAAATTATTTATGTAAAAGTGCGAAAGTGTCAGCGTATTATAAAATATTAATATTGAATAAGAGGAGGGGGAGTTCTCATTACTCCAATGGTACAAGCAATTAAATAGTAATAAATTTATTTAAAATGTGTATCGACCAAGTGCCTTTGATATGGCCTGGATGACAAAACGGCAAGTCGTAAGTCGGGCGGAGGAGAGCGATATTGCAATTTAGCAAAGTTCGATCTACAAGTTGTAGCCTTTGACAAGAGGTTTGCAAGTGGAGCAATCTAGAATTGCACGTTTTGCCGAATAATACAATTCATCGAAAAATAAAATCGAAATATTTATAAACGAACTCTTTTTATCCAAGAGATCGAGGTTTTATATTAACTAGCATCCATTTTTAGGTTGTAAACAATATTTATTGTATTGTAAGCAATAAACGCGTTTTATATAAATAAATAAAAATAGTATTATTCGTATTTCAATAAGGAAAATAAATTTTTAAAATTTATTAGAATATACGAAATCAAATAACAAAAAACGAATAAGTATATTTAAAAGTATAGGTATGTAAAACCTAAACAAAAATAATTTTATTAAGGAGAACCCATTCTTATTGTTAAGTTGTTATTATTCAAAACATAGGTCTGTGATATTTTAAATACTAATTAAATGTATTAATTAGAAAGATATACATATAAAATTAATTTTATCGAAAAATATTGCTGTTGCGCTACCGGGATTCGAACCTGGATTTCTTTCCAATCCGGGGAAGGTGAATTATCCAACTATGCTACAGCGACAGTACTTTTGACGACAAATTTTCGAACCCATATGATACACTTTTTCAAATGTATACATCTATCGTTCCATTAATACATTTAATTAGTATTTAAAAATAATGTTTGTATTTTAGATTTTTTTTTGTTCTCGTCTTGTTTTTGAGTGTTTTACCAAATTAATTATTAATAATTATAGCTTCGGGAATTTGGTTAAATAATCTATTTTAGAAAAAAAAAATTTTGGAAGTTTTAATAGCGCATTTATAATTTGAAGTATAATATACATCAATTCAATATTACATTAGTTGAGATACACTTTAATTCGATACAACATTAGCTGAGATATACTTTAATTCGATATAACATTTAATATATTTCAATAAATTAAATATTTTACAATTTCAACGAAGACAAAAGTCGCGTTAGGATGGAAACTAATGAAGCAGTTTTAATAATGTTTATTAGCTAATTAAATAGAATAAACTTAGTATTTAAACACTATTTTATCTTTAAACTCCTTCCATTCCACTTTTTATTCCAGTCAAATAATATATATATTGTTAAAATGTCTACAACTAGGTAGCTGCTTCAAGTAAAAATATTTATACTAATATTACTTTAAAATATTTATTAGGTTCCAGAAATGTATAGTTGTGACCGATTTTAATTAAACTAAAATTAAGGAGAGTCTAGATACAGGGCCGGCTTGAGGCAGGTGTAAAGTGTGCAGCCGTATCAGACCCCGCACTTGGCGAGGCCCCGCCTTCATTACATAAATAAAAACATGGAGCATTGCTAATTTATTCGGTCCTAATCTAAATCAAATAGGCGGCTATTAATTATTTGTTATTTGCACTTTTATAAATAATATTTTTGAGACGTGGTGCTGGAGACACATGTTGCGCGTATCATAAACGGCGGGATGTACGAAATAGCTTGGAGGTTGTGGTGGACCACGTTGAAGGACGAAGAGGAAGAGGATGATCCCCCACCCGTTGAACCGACCAAGCGTAAAAGGCGACAGCCACTTCTCTGGTGATAGCCCTAAGGTCTACAGGATGCTGAGAAAAGTGGAAGAGTACAGTCAAGATCACGATCCTCAGTCATGAGGAACCGATGCGGATTGATGAAATAATGCTTTTAGGGTGTTATTAAATTGTACAGGTTCCTTATTCTTTCCGTTCAACTAAAATTATTACTGATTTCTTAACTTTTTCCACTATTTAATTTATTATTTTATGACCATTACCGGTTTCAGCCTGTCACGGCCATCTTCGGACTGGTACATTTTTCTCTAAAGCTAGGATATTTACACAATTCTATACAGGGGTGTTTTTCAGTGAGTTTATATATTTTAATTTTATTATATTATTTAATGAAAAACTAGACCCACAAAACGTCTTGCTAGTTGTTTGTCTGCAGGTACATTTAAATCCATTTCGTTACATTTATAATATAATCAAAAACATGACAACTAATCAGTCACAGTTTAAACAATTCATTTCATTCTTACAGGTAAGATAGCCAAGATAATCGATACGACAGGTTATTATCGATAAGCCATTTTTTTTATCATTTCTTCCAAATTGGGTACTCTTTTGTAAAAACCCAGGTAGTTTATTTTTTATTGTAAGAACAACAAATTCTATTGTCCTCGATCTATACTTATTGGTTATTTTGGGAATTGTTAAATTCAGATTAGCTACACCTCTTGCATTTTTTCCGTGTGAAACCACCCTATTTAGAGCATCGTTGTTATAATTTAGAACAGTAACAGGCCGTGTATAGGAAGAACTTTTACAGAAGAATATAACAATTTGAGATTTCGCCTCAATTTAAATTACAATTTTTTTCATTATGGCCATTTGAAGTTTTTGTATTTGTTCTATATTTGGGTTACAGGAGTGACCCCACGATCGGATACCATATCTTATTAATAACTCGACCAGAGAAAAATAAATTATTCGTAAAACCTGCTTTGGGATTACGTAATGAATTTTGTAGAATCTTCCTAACAATGACATGAGATTGAAGCAAATCTTATTTATTTGCAAATTACATTTAAAGTGTTCGTAATATTTTAACCAAGGTATTTATGCGACTTAACAAATTTAACCGAAGTGCAGTCAAAGGTATGCATGCGCAATACATAGTTAATGAATTATATATAATTTGAATTTTGGTGCTAACTTGAGCACACTAGAGTCAAATTAGCACCAACTTTAAAATTATAAAGACTTACTGAAAAACACTCTTAACAATATGGTTGTAAAACAAATAAGAATATTTTGAATGCGTATTTTGCGTGAAATTTTAAAGCCCCGCAGCTTTCCTATCAAATTAGATTAATTGCAGATAACAAAGGATGTTTGATTGTTTAGTTTAATCCGCCAGAACAACGGAAGTATAAAATTGTTTACATTTAGTTCCAACAAAGGATTATGCTCCTGAGACAAATATGTCTGAGGATAAAGAGGCTAATGTTTAGATTAATCCCAAACGACAAAGAAAGATTGTTTACGATTAGGCTCAACAAAGATAGGCTTTCCAAAATATAGATGTAAAAGAACAAATAATGTTTGTATTAATTTCTAGACAAAGGATCCACGGTAGATTGAGTCATTGTGTTTTTGTATTTAGTTAAAAAAAGTTATTAAAAAAAAATTAAATTAATTCTCTTGTAAACCGTTTAAATAAAGAAACCTTTCAAAAGCGATAAAATGCGAAAATATAATTCCCGCGCCCAAACTTTGCGCCCGGCCTCGTAATTTTTCAGGCCGGCCCTGCCTAGATAAATTTGGTTCATGATCAAACAAATATAAAGATGTTAAATGTAGCGCCTAATTCCAAAACTCCCTAAAACGGATTTTGGAAGATTTGAGTTAAATACGTAGTTTCGTAGATTTTTTTGTCAGCTACGTGCAGAGCACATTGTTTCTCGCAAAAGCCATTTAAATCCATTGATATTGCATGTTCGAAATCAGGGTAATTTGCAAAATACCCCAAAGCAGACAAAATATAAGTTGCTATTCCCCCTAAAACAAAATTAGCCAATCACAACGCTTGATCTAAAATCCAGTATGGTTGCCAGAACGATATATGTAGAAAAAAAATTACATTACAGAATTCTCTTTAAAAAAATGCTGATGTAAAAACAAACATTTTGTACATTTGCTTTCAAAATATATGTTCTCATCTATAACTCAAAAACATATAAAATCGATTTAGGGGGTTTTGAAATTAGGCGCTACAAATACACAGCGATGAATTAAAATGTATATTTTCAATCTCAATGTACCACGGTCTGATGGAGCGCAATTAAATGTAAACATTAGCCCTTTGTTAACGGTCTGATAATCATACAGAGCAGTTATTATTGGTCACGTGTGTGCGCTATTCTACGTAATGGTAGGTTCACACGTTACAAGTACAGCGTACATGTAACAATACAATATCGACACGCACAAGCGGACCTGACGCAAATAAACTATACACATTATCCGAAAGTCATTAATTGAGATAATAAAAGACTACCAAACAAAAAAAACAAAGATTCTGAATTCGCCAATCATCTTTTGGAAACAAACCACTCTTTTTACTTAATAAGAAAAAATGTTAATAGCAAATTGAATATTATAAATAGTCAACCTTTAGATTTGTTTTCACAGTAGTTCCTAGTTACCCACCACTTATACTTTTATAGTTTTGTTTTTATCTATGCTTGTATTTTTAATTTTAGTATACATTGTTTCCTGAAGAAGATACCATAGGTATCTAAATATGTTGATGTATCAATAAATATTTTAAACAAAGGTGTTTTAATTATTATTTATCAAATTGTTTATGACTTTTTATTGACCAGGCCCACATCTGATATCAAGGAAGCCACTCACCGTACACCACCCTTATCATTTTAAACATTACCTGAATGATCTAATGCTCCGCCGTCACCGAATTGCTTACTATTTATGACTTTGACTGCCAGTCATTTCTATTAGCATGAAAAAAAACTCGGTCCCCATTGTTTCGTATTTTCTACAATAAATTTCACGATTTCTACTAAAAAATTAAATCTGAATTTTAAATCTGAAATGGTATTTGATTTTGTTGGTTATATTGAGATTCACTTTTAAAAATTCACAACGTTCCTGTTACACGTTGATTAAAAAATACATTAGCGTCAAGTCGTGGGAAGCGGGGTTTAATGGTCCGAAACAGACTAATTCCATGTTTATCGGATACATTCAAAATTAGGAACGCTGGTTAAGTTCAGTTGGTTATTGCGGTTGTTTTTACGCGCTTTGCTTATATCTAATGATATTAACTAATCTAATTTGGGACCTCATTGTTTCTAATCCTAAACAGATAATCTCAATTTTTTATTAAAAGTATGGCCCATTTCTAATGAATGATTTGAAAATTCTAAAATATATATAATAATTCATTCAGGTAAGAATATTAACAACTCGATAAACTCGCTGAATTTGCCAAGAACAATTTTGGCCCTTTGCCCCCCCACGCTACATAAAAAACAATTTACTGTTTTATATATATTTGCAGAATTATCAATGATTAAATAATACAATATTTTAGTTTTAAACTACTTTATTATGCACATATACTAACCTAAGTACAGGTATTTAAATATGAGGTTAAGAAGACAGAGTAGCAGTATATCAGATATCACTACACACTACTTGTGTGCCGCCAATTTTTTTCTAAATTTTACCTATAAATAGCATAATTACGTAACATCATACCTTCAAATAACCAACACCCATTTCAACGATCGGTAGAAATACAATTAGCTATGCCTAATTAAGTGATCCAAGCCGATCTAAATCATAATTAGCTTCTTTATTATATTTGCTACATCCTGTCCGTAAAAAACTGTTAAAAATCCTGTTAAAACCTTCAACAACCAAACAGCGTGCATGATGTATGAGCGTGGAGAAAGCAATAGTGGTTGTCAGATCAAGAGTGTAGCATTTTATTCTCTATGTCTACCCCTACAGAAAAAACACCGTGATGGTAAGGTTAAGTAATATAATAAGGTAAGTGGTATCTTGCCAGTACTCCGCCGCCAAATTGCGTTGTTAGTCAAAACTGCGCGAATTATTGAATGAACTAAAAACTTTGTCAATCGTACAGGATTGACGAAGTTTGCTTGTCTCTCGTTGTTTATAGGAAGCGTCCTATCTAATTATTATTATATCGATACTTGGTGTACCATCACAGTTCGGTGCAGGGCCAAGCATGCCGCTATGGTAAAAATATTGAAAAACACTTCCCCAGTGTGTGAGTTTTTATAATATTATTTAAAAACCATAACATGTATTGCAAAATAATGTTTTGAATTTTTTTATAAATCGTAATATTTGTAATACTTGTTTATTTACACAATAAATAAACATCAATTAATTATTCAATTACAAAATAATGACGGATGATGTTATGGAAAGGAATGAGAGGTGTTTCTATGTCAGCTTCTATGTTGTCATTAAAGTTATAATGAACTATGAAATTGTTTTTTATCAATCCATTATACAAATTACTTCTGCGTGGCGTACCACAACGTCGTCGTTCTAAAGCAAAAGTTCACGGAATATAATTAAAACCACACCACGAACAAAAAGAGCAGCACCGTGGCCACGACAACCTAACGGCAAATATAAATAGATCCATAATCACCTTTTCGTGCCCGAAATGATCATTTTAAATTGGAAATGAAATTCAGTGTTTGCAACAATTTTGAATTTTAAGATTGTTCCTTACTAACGTATAATAACTTTGAATGAATTATTTATTTACATCAACATATTTTTTAACAAACATCGTAAAGGTATTAATTCAAATATTATTAGCAAACGTAACATATGTATATAGCTGGAAAAAATACAAAGTATTGTACACCTGGGTTACGATATAAATGAATAATAGATTACTTTTTTTGATTAAATGCCTCATTTATCATGCTTTGATCATGCTCGTGCACTCTTTTTACGCGTGAAAATATGTTCTGAACCTCAGATTACGAATAAGAATGGTCAGATGATATGTATTTTCGGTATTATTTTATAGAATGGAAGCTTAGACAATTACCAAAAAATGATATGATAAAAATATAAAAAGACTTGAAACATTTTAAACATGGTTCTATAGAAAGATGCTCAGAATCAGCTTAATGATACGAGTATACTCGTATATGGATGACGATACATATTACCGTATTTCCTCGACTGTAAGACGCCATCGAGTATATCCCTTATTTTTATATAACAATAATAAAAAATTAAAACATTATGTAAACTTTATTATAATAGACAATTAGTACAACCACAATAAAAAAGTTTTAAAAATAGACATCAGAGTCTGAAATTTCTTCAGAGTCAGTGTCTGATTTTTCTGAATCACTTTTCGACTCAGTTCTACCAGTAATCAGTGATGATTCATCACGACTGCAGAATTTTACAGCAATTGTAAGACGCGTGTTTTTTCTTATTTTGGTGTTTTCGAATTCAGGGTGCGTCTTATAATCGAGGAAATACGGTAATAAAGAAAAACATGTATGCATTTGAATCAATAAAAATTCTAAAACTCCAATATGTCAGACGCGTAGTAAGACATGGAGAAAAGTATGAGATCTTGTATCTAATAAAAGATTGCAAGAAATCTGAACCCTCAACTTCATGGTTGAAGAACCTGAACGAATGGTTCAGCCAGTCTACTGTAGAGCTTTTCCGTGCCTCAGTAAACAAATTGATCGTAGCTAGTATGATAGCCAATACTATCTGTTGAACGGATAAAAAAAACTATAAATCATTAAATGTAATATTGGCCGATTGTATAATACGGCGTGGAACATTTTATCAATGGTTCGATTTGCGGAATGCAGTCAAGTTCACTTCTTGTTTCCAAAAATGGGTTATGTTAACAACAAGGTCACAGATTTTGCACTGTATTAAGGCTCGGTGGAAGAAGATAATTAAATCAAAATGTGGAACGTCGTGTGGGATATTCGTGGGAGGACTGTGCACACAAATGTCTAGAAACCAGATTGTATAAGGAAAATCAGATTGCCTTGTACAGCGGACATGTAACGCATAGCAAAAATGGAAGGACTTGAATCTACACAAAACAGACGGTTGGGTTTTGTAAAACATTCGAATTTTATAATCGTAAGCGACCTTGAATCTTCTAAATCAGCATAATTTGTTTTAAAAAAAAAAAGATACGATGGCAGTGGTAAACCAGAAAGTATACGGTCAAGCTTTCCAAAGGTTACCCATTCCAATCTTCTCCTTCACTGGACTGGCCTGAATTAGCAGAAAATCAGTCAGCAAGCCGGGAGTTCAGGTTAGTGGTGATCAAAAAATTTAACTCAAAAATTTAAAATGACTTCAAGTTGCATCTAATCTCAACCATGTCAGTATTCGTCGTTCATCTTTAAAAAAGGCGTATCTCGTTCTTTTGTAAAAATTGAGTTACTTCTGGGATTATATTGCCCAAACACACGGCCGCAATTCACTCAAACACACATATCTGAATTTTATTCCAATGAAATAAGATTAATATTTTAAATATTTATTGCAAACTTTACATCGTGGTTTATATTCGTTTTAATATAAATTACATATAACCTTTTTTTAACCACTTCTATGAGTTGAATTTAATACACTAACCGTTTTCACAAAATACAATTTCCTTCATCATTCACTTTGAATCAAAAAATATGCGTAAGATTACTTTTTTTATCATTTCACAGTGACAAATTTCACATAATTTGTTAATATATCGTCTGCTGTAAAATAAACAAATTTAAGATACGTTTCTTTGAAAGATGGACGATGACTTATGCGGTTATGTCGATTAATTATAATATTTAATGATTCCAAATTATATGTTGAGCACACAAACAAAAAATCGTCGAACTTCGAGTAACTAGACTATTTTTGTTAGATGATTTAGAGTTTGAAACAAAGATATAGAATAATAATGAATCAACTGCGTCAGTATTTATTATATCAATATTTATTTTGCGTATGAAGACTTAAAGCTTAGCACGATTTTCATACAATGATGTTTCCTGTGACGGTACAGAATTTGTACAAACTCCTTGAACATTTTCGACTCCTAATTTAGTCAGGTATCCATCCATAAAATATTGTGATTGCATTTAGGTCTTGACTTCACATTACTCTGGTTATATTGAGATTCGTTTCCAGGTCAGAAGAGAAGGAGTTTCCAGGTCAGAAGGTCTGGAGAATTGTTCAAAATCCATCAATATTCGGTCACTGTTGTTGTCGCTAATCAATACTAAGTCGTCAGAGTACGTAAAATGATTAAGCCATTTCCCGTTCATGTTTAAACCCGTTATCTGAACATTTGTAGATTTTTTTAAATATCTTCAAGAGTTAGAGTTTAGAGATATGACGTCCTGTATCGAACTACTCTATTCCCCATTAAGACTACATCCTGTTAATCGCAAAAATATTGACATTTTCATGGGATGCAAGCAGTCGTAAAAATAATATACCTAAATAGATCACAAAAAAATTATTTGCCAAGAAATTAGATGCCAGAATACAACATATTTTTTAACATTCAATTTCCCAAATTGCGATGAAAATATTATAAGAAAGATCAATCAAAAAATAGATTGCAAAGTAATTATGAATATGATATTTATAAATCTAACATAAACTGACTATTAATACGGTAAAAATTTATTTCAGGTAACTAAATACGTGTCCGTAAACTATTTAAACTAAGTGTGATCGCTACGTGCAAAAACACAATGTGGGCCGGTGACAGGTCTTTCCTCTCGATGACATTTCTATGGGCAAACAGTCAACTGGCCCGAGTCGGTAGTTAGTTGCTGGCGGCATAAGCCGCACTCAAGCAGTTAAGCCTGGACAAACACTGGCCGGGCACACTCGTAGGATAACGATTCGAATCGCTTGTTGGGCTATGTTAACTGTTTTCACGCGGGTCATTTATGTCCGAATAATAAACGCTAATGTAATTAACTTCAAAATGTGCAATAAACGATCACGTGGTGTGGTTAATTATATTATTTTTGGTAATAAAAACATGTTAGTCGTGTTCTGGGGGTAAAAATATTATATTAGTTAATTACATTTAGGTAAGCGGACGGAAGGTATTTATTGAGGTATCAACATCATGAACATTCCCTGTTCTATAATCCTGACCTCCTCAAGAATACACCTCCATCGGCACACTGGGCTGGTTTTTACACTTAGGTTTGTCGATTCTTCGTCTTCCTTCAGATTAGGCTTCACATGCAGTAGTAATAAGTTCAAAGTAACGAACCGTGAGTCAATCACTGATATCTTTGAATCACACTGATTGAATATCTGGAAATACCGTGATTCGTGATTCAATTTTTTTTTGTTAAAAATTCTATTGATTTTCTGACGCCGCAGTTTAAATCGATTATCATTTGAATCAGCGCCATCTATCGGATTTTCCGTAACTTGATTAGCGTCATCTATTGGAATCTGTTTTTGTTGGTAACATTTATGCGAGCTTGCTGGTAACTCAATTTTATTTTGTTAGTATTTTTATTCTACATTTTATAGGTATGTGTATGTATGTGCGGTAATTTTCTACAAATTATTCTAATTATTTATGCTAAAATACGTTTTTTACGTAAATGAAGTTTTAATAATATAAATAAATACGCTCAAAATTATGTTTTTAAAATTTATATATTCATTTCGTGTATTATGATATCAGAAACTGTGATCACAGTCACAGTTTTCAATCACTGATATTATCGAATACCAATCACAATCACATCAGCGAGTTAAGAGTAGCATTTTTCTCATCACTAACAAGGTTGCACGTCATTCACACGCTCTATACGGCTTGGGCATCTTAATTTTATGAATTTTGTGACTTTCGGATCAAAATGTTGCTTTATCCACCCGGTATTGCTATATATTTCTCTGTTCAGAGTCCAGGTTTCTGACACATATCTTATCAGAATTTTATATTACGTTTGTTTTTCTGAACATTATGTTCAACTTTTGTAGGCTGAAGTAGGCAAGACAACTTGCTGAAATTATCAGTACTGAGAATGGTATGTATATATATAAAAATAAAATGTGAATTACTTTGAGTAAAACTGGTTAAAATGGGACAGGAATAGTTTGTAATTATGTTTGCAAATGCGAGCAGGGAATGCGTGATAATTTAAATAACATGTAAAAAATATTAAAAAAAAAACAACGTACACGCTCCATAAGGAAATTCTTCTAAAAACTCTAATTATTTGAAGCATTTTCACAGTCGGTAATAAAATATCCATCACACGGATGGCTCTAGAGCCGTTTGCCAACTGAATTGTTAAATCCCGCTGTCAAACCGTTTTTGCCGGAGTTTGTTTGGCTGTAAAAGCATTTTGTTGTTGATTACGCTACAAAGTGATGTTTTATCCCGACGCATTGGCTGTGTTTGTTATTCGGTTAAAGAAAATGGAAACCATTAACTTGAGGGAGAATATTCAAAGCGGGGAGTCATGTTTGTGCTGAGCCAGTTTAGCTTTTCTGCTCCCGACTCACAGGATTTACTTTTCATTCAATGAAACGTTCGCGATTTTCGCGTCAAAACTTAATGCGACGCCATAGAAACTGGTTAATAATTGAAAATGTGAAATGGATTACATCTTCCCTCACATGAGACAATTTCAAGCTCAAATATTAAGTATTTTTCTCCCAAACGTACAAATATTTTAAATGTTATCATAAAAGTGTCAAAGAATTATAATTAAGAAGTAAATATGATATTTTCGTATCAGGATAACATCATAAATCAATTATTATACGGGGTAACGGCACAGAACTTAATCTATAATATTTTGGGTCCAGAAGTTTAATTGGGTTGAAAACGTTTTAGTTGTATTTGCAAAATCGCAATATTTCAACATTAAAGATATCATTTCATTAAAGTTGTGAACATTCAAAGATTTAGGCTGATATAATGCACAAAGAATATGCGGATATTTTTTTGCCAGTTTCACCTGGCATCTTCCTTTGCAAAGGCGTATATTTTATATTGAAAATATGTTCATATGTAGGCACTCTTAAAAATTGGGTATTTTGTAACTTGGTATTGACATTTTTATTTTATATAATAAGTTAAAGTAATAAAAGTTTTGATAGTTTTTAAAGTTATGTTTGGAGTAATAAATATATTACATATTTCAGAATAATTCTTCGATAATGGGCGAGTCAAGATTATAAATGTCAATTATACAACCGTATTAAAAATAAGTATTTTTTATTTAAATACACTTGATTTAAACCGAGGTCATTTATTTATTTTTTCTGAGTGCATTTTTAAACACACTGCATTGGGCCAGCGAGTAAAAGCACTAGAAAAAGTTTTTCTGGAAATGTGCTCATAAAACTGAGTCGATTCTTGCAATTAGTTTAATATGGAGGAAATTATGCTAAAGAATGGAATTAAAACACAGGATTGACCCGAAACTAGTCCAGATCTGAACCGAATCCAAAACCTATTTTGCATGAAATGGCCATTAAATTAAATTCATTGAAGGCTTTTCCAGAAGAGAGCTTCTGAGAAAGTGTAGTGTGGCAATTCAGAGGTGATAGTTACCTCGGAAAATTTGTGAAATCCATGCCTCAATAGACGTGAACGGTAATAAAAAATAAAGGTGACTAATAATAACATAATGGATGTTGAGGATACATTTTAGTAATATATTTATATAAATTAAATAAAAAACTACACAATGTTTTTTTTATTGGTAAATTATAATACTCCACAGACTACCAAATATATAGTCATAAAATAACGTTAATACTTAGTTTCAATATTTGCATTGAGCGCTGACAATATAATATGCATTAATGTAAAAAATAGGTCTTGTTTTCACAAAGATTTAATTTTCGAAGAGTTAATACTTTTACTGTTGCATAAATGTGTCATAAACTATCGAATTTATGTTTGTAGAATGTGAAACAAATAATGTTTGTAGAATGCCCCTCGTCCCGCAACTAATGTTCCAAACCCCTCACCTGTATGTACACTTTATTTCATGTCTATTAATTTACTGGTCTGTGTTACACTCTAAAATAACAAAAAAAAAATATTAGGCTTTTCCGAAAGCATTAAAATACATTTTTATTAAGCCGCATGGAGTTTTAAGGTCGGTTCAAACCCGCGAAACGGATGTTGTATAGCAGAATCCTACAACATGTGCTCCATACAACCAGGATTATATGATGTTTATAATGCAAAATATGTTGAAAAAATGATTCAGAAAAATAATTTGTTGAATAGACGATTATTTATTATAAATATGAATTAAATATATTAATTAGAAAGATATACATATAAAATCAAATTTATCGAAAAATATTGTTGTTGCGCCACCGGGATTTGAACTTGGATCTCTTTCCTAACCAGGGAAGGTACATTATCCATCCAACTATACTACAGCGACAATATTTTAGCGACAATTTTCGAACCTATATGTTACCCTTTTGATATTAATACATTTAATCGTTCCATTATTTGAAAGCGCCATCTACCTTATTTTTACAGAATCTCAAATACCTTTTGCAAATCTGATAGCAGACGCCAGAAATATCAATTCATTTTTTATTAAATTTTGGACACATTGATATAACTTTATTATTAGGAGAACACATTCTTATTGTGAAGTTGTAATTATTCAGAACATAGGTCTGTGATATTTTAAATATGAATTAGAAAGATATACATATAAAAACAATTTTATCGAAAAATATTGTTGTTGCGTTACCGGGATTCGAATCTGGATCTCTTCCCAAACCGGGGAAGGTGCATTATCCAACTATGCTACAGCGACAGTACTTTTGACGACAAATTTTCGAACCCATATGTTACACATTTTCAAATGAATACATCTATCGTTCTATTATTTGAAAGCCATCTACTTTGTTTTTACGAAATCTCAAATGCCTTTGAGTAAACCGACAGCAGACGCCAGAATTAACAATTGATTTTTATTAAATTTTGGACACATTGATACAACTTCACAATAATAATGTGTTCTTCTTAATAACACAATCTTCATTTAAATACAAAACGACAAACTTTTACTATAAAATCCACAGAAAATAATTTTTTTATCGGAAGGATTATTTTACTGTAAAGTAGTAACAAAGAAACAATAAAAATACGTAAAATATTATTTTGAATGAAGAAATCACTTATTAATATGACGTGGAACAATCCAGATCTCTTGACTTCGCTCAAATGCGCGTCCCCTTTACCAATGAAGCGAAATATCCATATACAAAATATCTCATATATTCACAAAGGTACTACAATTCATAACATCTCAGAGTGAGCCATGAGATAGTTCACGAGCTGAGCTCAGTGTTGATGGTCGAGGCAGAGCCGGATTTAGTATGTACACTGTACAGGTCACCTAAGTTCAAAATCCTCGCTAGCGGGTTCAGATGCAGGCTCAAAAATTTGCTCAGAGCTATTAGTCTCCTGTAAAAAGGAATCGTATATACCTATTAGATATTTAATATCACAATATACTTCTGTGTATCAAGCGTAAGGTAATTTAAAAATCACATTGTAGTAAAGTGTCCACTTTCAAGAGGAAATTTAAAAAATTGGAACACTTTACAAGTAATATTGTAATACTATAGTTAGGCAATTATTTCATTTTTTATATAGAAACTGACTGTTGCGTACAAGAATAGATGCCGGAAGAATTCAAGACAGGAAATAGTTTGACACCCACAATAATCCGGATCTCGCAGACATCTCCAAAATGTGGACTGTATATTTTAATCATTATTTCGTCAAAGGTTCCGACACAGTACAGATGCGAAGTCCAGAATTAGTATAATATTGTAATCCTTTCCGTACACGTATAACCGCACTGTGATTCAAGGTCGCCAATCAACCGGTCGGCGGCAAAGCCGGGTTGAAAAGCGAAGGGGGGGAGGGAGGGGGAGGGCACAGTATGTACATTTTTCGTGCCCATCCTAATACGGTTTGTATATAACATCCAGAGATCCTTCTGTGTGTCATGCGTAAAAAAAAATGAAAAGAGATTGCTACATTAAATTGGAGTGAAGTGTCAATTTCCTTTGGAATATACGAATTGGGTGGATGTACGAAAAACAAATAAATCTATTTCTTTTGTCAGCTTTGTAAAATGGAACACTCTAATGCTGCTTTACTGTATCTAGATTGTAAGATGGGTTTAAAATATAAAATTCAAATATATTTTAACGTGAAGCGATTAAACGATATTATTAGAGTGTTTCAAATTAATGTATTGAAACGGAAACGAATTAAAATATGGACATTCACGGATGCCATGAAGTCAATGTAGCTGAAAGCGGGTCATGAAAATATCAATTTTGGGAATTTCGCTACGTCAACGAAGAATAACTGCGTTATGCAAACCGAACTCAAAAGACGTGGGATACCAGGTAGAAAAACTGATATGCCAATGAGGGGCAGCTAATGACACTAAGGAAGATAAAGGTTAAGTGTTAAGTGAAGGTGTAGTACAGAACTTCAGCCGCAGAAAGAGATGCAGAACCGACCAACCGTTGAAAGAAGTCTAAATTTAGGAAACGGACATTTGCGGTGGCAGACCCAAAAGCGTGAAACTCTTTGCCCTCTGTCATAGGAAACAGTGCATCGGAGACTTTATTTAAGAAGAAACTAAAAACGCACCTTTTCAAAACTTCATTTCCATAAGTGGAAAATAACAATTTTTAATTTTAAAAACATAGATAATTATAGAAATATCAACAGTTTATGTATAAGGCGTCCTTGAGGTGAAAGTTTTTACGAAAATAACGCTATACAAATTATCTATTATTATTATTATAAGAAGGCGAAATATGATCATGGTGGCTGTACTGATGACATACTGAAGAACGGTGAAAGCAACCACACCAGCAACAGAAGCTTGTGAGGAATTTGGAAAAGAATATGTCCCGTTGTGGACACAGCGATACTGAAGATGACGACGATGATTAAATCGAAAAATGTGTACCTTTGCTTATCTAATGTTTAGAACTGTAATGACAACAAATTTGAATATTCTCATGGTGAAATATTAAAAAAAAAATGTTTTATAAACATAGTCTTTAAAAAAATAACCCGCTAAGTAACATCGTTAATATTTTTGCTTAACATACATAAAATTATTTTTTAAAAACAATATTACAAATATACAGTATTCATAATAATACTACGCTTCCCCGTCTATACCTATGAATTTATGGATGAGGCGGCTTCGGTAGTGTCATTATGGCTGTATGATTAAACGGCCAGGTCTTAGAGACGCGAGCATGGCAAAAACGAACGTGTTTTTAATAAGGTTAAGATTACTTAAATGTTTTCTCTTGTATATATTTAATAACAGTACGTAAATATATATTTAATTTGAAATGAAGTGTACATTGTTTTTATTACTAGTAAGAAACAAAAAAACATATTTTAGCGAAATCGTATATTAACATCTGTCATCTTCATTGTCTCCTATCTATGGTAAGGGAGAAATCTTACTTACCATAGAAATTGTCTATCATCGATTGTTATATGTCATCTAGATGTCATTTTTGTTCGTTTTTACAGCTAAATTACAAAGATGGAATTACATCGACATTTTATTTACATGTAGTTTGTTTGTTTTGTCTCTATTATTGAGATATAGAGATCTTGACCGCACAGCGGTCACCAATGGCCGCTTATCTCCTAGTATACATTAAATGAACTTACAAAAACTTATTATTTGAAATAAATATATATGTTTATTAAAAATACACGTGAACATGCTATTTCAGAATGTAGTTCTGTGGTATTTTTATCATAAATTTAATGAATCAATTAGAAAGATATACAGAAAAAATCAATCGAAAAATTATTTTAAATATGAATTAAATATATTAATTAGAAAGATATACATATAAAATCAATTTTATCGAAAAATATTGTTGTTGCTCCACCGGGATACGAACCTGGATCTTTTTCCTAACCGGGGAAGGTGCATTATCTAACTATGCTACAGCGACAATATTTTTATCGAAAAATTTTCGAACCTATATGTTACCTTTTTGATATTAATACATTTAATCGTTCCATTATTTGAAAGAGCCATCTACCTTATTTTTACAGAATCTCAAATACCTTTGAGTAATCTGATAGCAGACGCCAGAATTATCAATTCATTTTTATTAAATTTTGGACACATTGATACAACATTATTATTAGGAGAACACATTCTTATTGTGAAGTTGTAATTATTCAGAACATAGGTCTGTGATATTTTAAATATGAATTAAATATATTAATTAGAAAGATATACATATAAAATCAATTTTATCGAAAAATATTGTTGTTGCGCCACAACATATCTAACATTTCTCTTTCCTAACCGGGGAAGGTGCACTATCCAACGGTGGCGGCACACCAACAATATTTTTCGATAAAATTAATTCTATATGTATATCTTTCTAATTGATATATTTAAAATATCACAGACCTATGTTCTGAATAATTACAACTTCACAATAAGAATGTGTTCTCCCGAAAATATATTTATAATTGATTAATTAAATTTGTGTTAAAAACTTATTCAGTGTAATAATTCAAAATTTAATATAATATTTATTACACTAATAATCTACATAATTTATTATAACACGCTCGCAAGTTTTGTATTTTGTTCAATGTGGGAATATAATAAATTAAAATGTTAATACTTGTACGAGTAAGGCGATACTCGGCATCTCTCCATTCCGCTAGCCACAGTCTGCGTTTGAGTCGCGTAATATACATTATTAGATTATTATATAAACGTATTACATATCCGCGAAATGAAAAGCATGCAATGCAAAAGCGTGCTTGGAATCTAAATGCAATAATAACAAGGAAATGCTTTTGTTGACTTTACGAAGCATTTAAAAGCTTATGGATGCTTGTGCACGTTTATTTACGGCTGGTGTAATATTATACAAAATTGATTTCAAATGTCCATAATTGTAATTGAGGCAGTTGTTAGCTCAGCGGTGGAATCGTTTATATTAATTTTATAAATATTAGGAGAACACATTCTTATTGTTATTCTTATTGTAGTTGAAATTATTCAGAACATAGGTCTGTGATATTTTAAATATATTAATTAGAAAGATATACATATAAAATCAATTTTATCGAAAAATATTGTTGTTGCTCCACCAGGATACGAACCTGCATCTCCTGCATCTTTCCTAACCGGGGAAGGTGCATTATCCAACTATGCTACAGCGACAATATTTTTAGCGACAAATTTTCGAACCTATATGTTGCCTTTTTGATATTAATACATTTAATCGTCTGCTAACAGATTACTCAAAAGGTATTTGAGATTCTGTAAAAATAAGGTAGATGGCTCTTTCAAATAATGGAATTGATTTTATATGTATATCTTTCTAATTAATATATTTAATTCATATATATAAATATTATTTCCAAGTCACAAGCAGTCGCCATCTTGATACAGAGTGTTAGTAATTACATATGGTATCAAATTAAATAACCTTCTTTCAGTCAGACAGAGTTAGCTGTGAATATGGGTACAAAGTTATACTCCGCAATATAACTTATATGACAGTTGAACAAAATCAGACATTAATTTTAATCTTACATATTGTGATGTATCTATGGATTGAATGCAAGGTGCGCGCAAGATGGCAAGATGACGCGCGAGTGAAAGGGATAAAAGTTCGCTCCGCAGTCGGGTGCGCTCTCTCGTATCCGAGCCGTTGCACGGAACACAACTAATATTATATTATCTATTGACTTTTAAACTGTATAGCATCGTAGAATAAACACTATTGCAACATAGTGAGATTCTTATTACGCTACCGGATCCCGCATACTAAGAAAACATCATCAAGAGAAAATACATTATAAACATTAAATAAAAAATATAATTCAGCCGAAATTAATATGCTTAAGATTTAATAATATATATTAAGATGCCATTAATTTCTTATTGAGAATTTGTAATTATTCAAAACATAGGTCTGTGATATTTTAAATGTGAATTAAATATATTAATTAGAAAGATATACATATAAAATCAATTTTATCGAAAAATATTATTGTTGCGCCACCGGGATTCGAACGTGGATCTTATATTTTTCGATTAAATTGATTTTATATGTATATCTTTCTAATTAATATATTTAATTCATATTTAGAATATGTAAATAATGAACATCATGATATTAATTAAAAATAGCAAACATTTTAAATTTAATCAAACGATTTTAGTTATTAACGGGAAAAAAGAAGAAAAGCAGTAAACATGCATGAAACAATTTTACATCGAAATAATAAACAAGTTAGGTATTTCACGAATGACGTCCGATGCAATTCCACTGCAGTCTAGTGCAATAAAACTTTGCATAATGACATTTCAAGTAGTTAAATGCACTATTGTAGATGTCGAAGGTAATTACTCTGGGGGAACTTGTGGTCTGGAATATAAATTACAGTCATCCAGAATACTTGAATATGTTTGAATTCTGGGAGATAAGCTTTATTTATTATTTTATTCATAAATTAAATAATATTCTAAGGATGCTTTATAAATTTGATTTAGAAAATATGTAAATAAATAATTAATAATAAAGTAAAACAAATCAGTTTTTACATTCTTTTTAACGTGATTTCAAATTTTAAAAGCACTAAACCTTTTTATATTTGCTTGTCCGCAGACTCGTAAATAAACGTAAAATTTTGATGTTAAAACTATATTATAATGTATGTACTTTATTTTAAATGAACAAAAAAAAACTTGATATCCTAATACATTAAATATTCAACTAAATATATTACTACAAATATGTCATGTTGAGCCACAGACCACCAAATATATAGACATAAACTTTGGCAAATTTCATGACCCGATATTTTCATTTTAGTGTCGTATAGCTCGTTGACTTTTTTTAAAAATATGACTTAATTGGAACGAAAATTTAAACGCTGACAATATAATATGCATTAATGTAAAAAATATGTCTTGTTTACACAAAGATTTAATTTTTAAGAGTAAATACTTTTAATGATGCATAAATGTGTCATAAACTATCGTATTTATGTTTCCATAAATAATGTGTATAGAATGCCTCGTCTCGCGACTAATGTTCCAAACCCCTCTTCTATATGTACATTTAATTTCATGCCTATTCATTTACTGGTCTGTGCGTTGAGACAATTTTTTACACTTTCTTCAAAATTTGGCATTTACGTACGCAAAAGAACACCAGTAATTTATTGTTAACGTGGCAACAATAATTTCCAGTGTTCTCGATCCTTACCTGTTTATGGTATTAGGAATTGATAGTTCTCAATTGGCAGTGCATCTGTACATCAGTGCGGTCCGTATGAAATCAACTTATTAAATATATATATTTTTTTAAATTGGCAAAATTACCTTTGTGGTTAAAATTCATTATTTTTATTTGTTAACTTTGTTTTATTAACCACTTATTGAATTAAATACATCTACCAGTTTCGAAAAATATAATTTCCTTCTTCAGAATGTCAATAACTAATCAAAAATATTCGTATTGATATTCGGAAGAAAATGATATTTTTCGAAACCGGTAGATGTATTTAATTCAATAAGTGGTTAATAAAATAAAGTTAACAAATACAAATAATAATATTAAATATTCATTACAGTAAGTTTCTTTGGTTAGTAAAACAACACTGATGATATATATAACGTTAATATAAGAATGATTAGGTTTTGATTTAATGTAAAATCCGCAGCCTTACAATTTTTTTCACAATTTCTATCTGAAAGTTTTAAGTATCTACTCCTTTCAAAATAATTGTACTAAAATACATATAAACTTTATTCAGAAAATACCGATAAGATTATCACATCTGCTAATGGTTAAAAAAACAATCACTAAGTGGAGTAAATTTGTAAATGTTTTAGGCATTTTATAGAAAATGTAAAAACTAGCCAAAATTATACAAAAACACTATGTAATGGGTGTGGTACTTTGTTTAATATATTATTCATTAAGAAACACTTTGACAAAAAATGTAGAACCCCAACTTTTGCCGTTTCTTTTTCATACGGACGGATAAATTCCCTTATAAACGCGATATTCTCAAAAGCTAAGTTTTAGGTTCTATTACAATTCAAAGACATGCCACTAATGATTTTTTTTGGGATTAATTACGAGACAATAAGGAAGATGGTGAGATATATTTCTAATAAATAATTCTCTTGGAATTCATATTGATTAAATTGATCCTTTCTTGTAATAACCACTAACAAATACGCTCCAGAATGTACTGTGATTATATTAAGTGCATACCGTTTAAAGTAACGACGCGTAATCACAAGAAAAAGCTCAATAATAGAAATCAGTGAAATTCTACGCCTATTTATATTGTTGCTAGAAAATTATGCGATGTAATCGTAGAAAATCTTCACATTTTATAAACGGCTTACAAAATATATTTAATATTAATTTCGTTTATTGCTATGAGGTATTTTAAGATTTCTATTGATACTAAATTAAACAAAGAAATCTGTTCTATGTTGGCGACTGTCATTGACAAAAGGTTTTAATAAAATAATGGAAGGGTAATTTTAGCACACAATTATAACAGCGAACTTATTATTTATTTTACTCGGTTCTCATATAAAAATGGATAACATATAAAGAATTTCGCTGAACCATGCATTTGTACGATTTTTTCAGTGTATGTAATTACTCGAAGTCAGACTCTGGCGACATTGATACTGTTTAGCGAAGTTCATCATGGACAAGTTTTAAAAAAAATTGTTAAATGTGTTTTCGTTTCTTGATATTTTGATCGATCAAAATAAAATCGAAATGTTATCGACATTGAATATTTTATTATTTTATGCACACCTGTTTGATCAATAGTGCTGAAATGAAGAACTGTAAAATTGTTATAAAGAAATATATTTTGTAATAATAAAATTTACAATTCAAATAATGCAATTTTTTCAAAATTGCCGTCAATTTCGTCAACACGATGCGGTAATACTTTATATCCTTTGATTTTACGTATTCAGATGATTAATATAGTTGATTTTCACTCAATTAACTGCCTTGTATTGGCAATTTGTTAATTTGACCATGTGGAATGAACTCTTTGCACTCCAGATATCAATCCTCTTGACTTCTTTCTATGGGATGTGCAGAATTACAAGGTTTATTCAACGAAAAACTATATGAATAATTTGAAACAAGACATTACAACTGAATGTGCTAGGATCGAAGTTAATAATGTATGACTGCATTGTGTACACACCAGTTTCTCAAAAAGCGTGTGCATCGCTAATGATAAAAAACACATTTGAAATGTGATTAATTAAATTTTGCTTGTGTCCATACTTTGTGCCCACCGTGTACAATCAGGCATGTGATGTCTGAATAGTTATATTATTCATCAACAGTGCAAAACAAATAAACTAACTTGTTACAAATTCTACAGCGAAGAACGGAACAGGAGTGTACAACGGATGGAAGACCAAAGTCGAACTTAATCGTCCGATTCCATTGAAATAGTTTCAGCGCTAGGAACAGCACAAACACATTTTATAATTAATGACTCGAAGAAAACTTTCCGTATATCTTGGCATTGAAGACATTGCGCAAGGCCGCCTGTTGTTGTGTAATGTCCATTGTTTTCATTGTCCCGGTGTAAGTGACAATGGCCGGCGGGGCGGGAAACGCCCAGCGGTCACGGCCGGGCCCGCGATGAATGGCGGAAAGGAAAGAGAAGAAAAAAACGTTTTTTCCCGCCCAAATCCTTTTCCTCTCCCGCCATTACTCAGCCCCTTGGCCCGAATCGTTTACGGAAAAAGGGAAAAAATGTCCCCGTGGCGGGCGTCATCAGATTTACATTATTTACGACCGACGTTACGCGGGAGTCGCTAAATAAGAAAACGGAGAAACAAAACAGCGCGCGGTTCGATTTTTGATATGGACCGCCGGGCGCGCGGCGGCCCATTTTATATTTTCATACCAAATTGTGCGGAAAATGTCCGGACAGCGAAAAGAAAGTTGGCTCAGCATTATTTTTTGTGACACGCGTCAGATTAAAAAGCTGTTACGCTCTTCTTATAAATGCTTTCATTTCTGGTAAAAAATAACAGTTTTCACGGTCGTTTGACAGTCTATTAAAATTTATAGCGATAAGGATTTATTTCGAGACCTTCAAATAAATACAGTCAAGAAAAATAACGCGAGTTCAACTTTTTTACACTAAACAAGCAATCCGTGTCCTAGGATTAAAATTCAGTTATAATTTAAAATATATTGAAGCAAGATTAACGGTGCATAATGGAGTCTTGGTGCCAATAATAATAATGTACGGAAGTGAAGCGTGGATTAGCAAAAAAACGAATGTGGCAAAAGGCAAAAAAACGAAATACAGTCGCCGAGGCGCATGTGTGAAAATCTAAGTAAGATATAGTGGAAGAATTAACAAATTAGGAGCGAATTTAGATATGTTAAGATAGTTTGGGTTTGCGAAACATATGAGTGAGGAGAGGACGGTCAAAATATATGAGACGAGTGGTGTTGAGTGTTGACGGCATTAGGGTAGCCGCAAGAATGCGAGCACGATTAGGCAAACCGCGTGATATTATAAATAAATAAATTTAAAAAGATAGATGAAATAATTTGTATATAGCAAATTGCCTTTTTACATTTGTTTTTTAAACGATTTTTTAACTATATTTTTAAAATAAGCAAAGTCAACTTTGTGGTTAAAATCCATTATTTTAAATTGTTAACATTGTTTTATTAACCACTTAATGAATTAAAATACCTCTACCGGTTTCGAAATATATCATTTTCTTCTTCAGGATGTCATTAACTAATCAAAAACATATGTTATATTGTTTATTTAATAGAATCTACTTTTAAAAAAGAATCATTATTTAAGAAATAAATTAAATTGTTACTTGATACAAAATTACTAGAATATTTTTTAGGAAAAAAAATTAGAATGGGAATGGTTAAATTTAGTTGGTTGTTTATAATTTTTTGATTAGTTTTACACGCTTTATTTATCTCTAACGATTCCAAATTATTTAATTACAAACCAACATCGTATACATCCAAAATAGACAATCCCAAATTGCAGGTGGAAGTACTGTGTTTTGCGAAGGGTCCTAAAAAAATAAGTACAATGCAATATTAGGTTTATATGATGTAGAATTGAATAGAGAACTAATAGACATACATTCATTATTATATACACCAGTGGCGTACAGTAGGTATATATTTAGGTTATGTTGTTACCAATGATATTATACAATCATGTATAATACATATATGTACTATATGCTGGACATATTAAAATATTTAAGTTTTTATTTTCAACTTTTTCTCTCACTTTTTTCTGCATTAGAGAAGAAAGTACATTAGAGTACCTTTTAAATTGTTTTCACTGTTTAAAGTATACTGTATTTTCTGAGAAAACATGTAACCGGTAAAATTATTGTTTCGCTTTTATTATGATATTTATATTTATAGATAAATTGTACGTTTTTCTAATAAAATAAAATAAGATTATGAATTTTTGTGTAACCAACGTCAATAGGTAAAACGAATCCGTCGTTTGTACGACCCTACCATTTATTTATGTGTAATCTTTGAGTACTCTATTCATAGTGTTTTTAAGTTTTAAAGGTAAAATAATATGTTCTTACCCATATAAAAATCAATGTAGAATATGTATGAACGTTTATTAGAACACTTTTTATGATTGAACACGATTATTTTACTGTTTAAAAATCCTTCGTGTAATAACTAAAGCAAACTAATATTTTAATTAAATGTTCTGCATGTCAAGTTCTAAAAGTAGGAAATAGTTCTGCCGGTTCCTTTTTGTTTCTCCTAAATCAAAAATAAATCCACCATGCACTTCGAACGCAAAAAACAATCATGAAAACAACAGTAAGAAAGTAAAATTCGCGAATTTGTAAAATAGGAAGTAGATACGATTTGCACGCAGCTGTAAGCCAAGCTGAAAACCTTTCAAATGTTATTCTGTTAACAGCATAAGTAAGGACTCCGTACAAAAAGGATCATACGAAAGGAATTTTAAATTCAGTAGGTAGCCAATTGTATGGCTTGAGTAGAACGATAGCTTAAAAACAGAAGATAGCAATCTTAATAGAACAAAAAGCAGCATAAGACGACTACAGTGCTACGACTGCAGCGGTGGGATAGTTGTAGTAGTTTTAACTAAAAAATTAAATATTCAACTTGTACATGGCTGGCACTAGCGTATGAATCATCCGTTTATAACATAATTATTATTTATTTTATATTTATTTCCCAGAATACTCAATAATGCACAGCTTTTTTGCTTGTATGCAGTGCACGCTACTGATAGATTATTAGTAATATGCAATAGCAATGAAAAGTTAGTACGACATGGAAAATCTATATTAGATAAAAAATATTTAGTTCGTATATTTAATGCAAAAGAGCATAGATATTCCTTCTAACAGTTTTTTGTTAATACTCATTTATTGTGTTTTGTGACCAAATAACGTAATTAAAAATAATCAAATGATTTAACTAGAAAGACATACAGAAACAATATATTTATCTAAGAAATATTTGGTTGTTACCGGGATTCGAATCTGGAATTTTTCCTATCCGGTTAACCAATTTCGTTATATCAACTAATTACTATAATTCATACATTTTTGGAAAAGCAATTACTTTTATATTGCGGTTAATCCCAATTACTTTGAGTAATACACGCTGGAAGACACCAAAATTAAATCAATTTTTAATGAAAACACATTTTTATTAAATTAACATTATTAAAAAATTTTAAATTTGGATAATTAATAATTTTAATACAACTTTATATTTGTAATGGAAACACATTTTTATTGTGGAATTGCAACTTGATAATCTAATTTGTATTAAAAATACCACGAAACTGTCCTCTGAATTGTAAATTCACAATAAAACTGTTTTTTTTTTATTAAAAATAATCATTTAACTACACAAATATCGAGATATTTATGTAAGTTAATAATAATTTATTGAAAAAACACTTACATCAGACAGACTGAATTGGTTGGTTGCAAAAGCAAAAATAATATTATTTATTTCGAACGGTTGAAAGATAAAAAAGGAGAACGATAAGAATGTTCACGATCGAAAAGTATTAACAGACGGAACTCTGAAATATTAATATTTTTTTCTCACAAAGAAAGCGAAAAGTTGAACGGTGTTCGCGATGGCCGCCGTAAATGACGACGCGGTTTCCCAGGAACACAAGGAAATATAAAACATATGTCATTTCATAACACGGGTTCGTTCTCGGTGAATTTTCAGATAAATCATTTGGGATATTCGGAGATAAGGGAGTATAGGTATCAATCGTCGATTACTGTCTCTTTCTTCGGGGAATAAAATAAAATATAACGACACACGTAATGCGAGCATTTCAAATATTATGTTTCAATACCAGAGGATTTATATTTTCCCTGTGTACTGTAGAAAATTGATGAAAATCATTCATAAAAATGAAAACAAAAAATAAATATCTCATAGAGACGAAGCTATTTTTTATTATATTTCATGGAAAATATAATATAAAATAGCTTTGTCTCTATGAGATATCTACTATTTTTTTAATAACAGTGCCTTTGTAGGTAAAAATCTCGTAATTGTGTGTTCTTGGACATATTCAAATATTGCTAATAATATACTGGTCAAAAAAAGAAAATATATAAATTTGAAGAATATTGATTTTTCATGCGTATTCTAGTATAATGCGTTAAAAACATTTTACAGATAAAGAATATTGCTTTAAATAATTTCAAAAAAATAAATAGATTCTCATTTGTGACATATATGCTGTTTCAGAGAAATTTATTATCAAATTTAGTCCAAAGATGGCGATAGTGTAGTGGTACTCGAAGTGGGTCCACATATCAACATATAGACTCATATTTATCACTTAAATTATTATTTGTTCTACAGTATTTGAACCAATCGCAAGTATAATTTTTCCTAGTTTAATTGCATTCAAATATACATTTTTTTCATTTTTGATTATAGAGGGGTTTGGAAGTAAACGACTAAAATATATGATTAATTTATAATACACTGCCCATTCAAACAACAATAACTTATTCAAGATCAACATATCAACGTAAAACTTTATACTGTATGCTATTTTATGAAAAATATATAATTTTTGTAGTCAAAAAACTTTTAATATATAAAGGATAGTTTCCATTGTGGATAAATCAACTTAAAAAATCATTATGTATGGATAATAAATCTGTTATTTATATTCTCTATTCACCGATGCCTAGATTGCCTGAGCTCAATGATATATTTAACTGTATACTGCTAGTGCAAAGAAGTTATTAGTGGATTATATTTTATGATTCTAAATAGAATGTCCCTTGATTTCAATAATATTATCGTGCATTTGTAAATATACCGTGTATTGAATAATTTATTTCACTTAATCGCATATCACTGATAATTTAAATGTCACAACAGTTTTGGAGTAGGTTACATAAACAAACAAATCTTGTGTAAAAAATTGAATTGTATCTCAAATTATAAAATAAATAACGTTAAACACAACTAAACAATAACGTAAATAAGTTGTCAACTGTCATCTTATTATGCACGGGGAGTATGGGATTTATTTATTTGATATTGCAGCATAAATATACTAACATTCCTTTCCAAGAATGCCATTTGTTTGCCGCAGATTCTAAGCTAATACTAATACGACTAAAGTGACATTGTTTCATTTAGGCATGTCCTTAATATATAGTCCAGTTCTTGAGTTCAATGTCGATAAATCAGCGTTTATTGGTAACACTTTGAATACATAACAAAATATATCAGTAAAACTCAAATAGAAATTTTATTAGTTGTTAGTTTGCAAGACTATCGGCCACTACCTGCCTTGCTAAGCACATATAAATATACCTGGTATAGGGTATGAGCAGCAATGATTGATTCCATAGTCGCGTGATTCTAAAGTTTATGAATTTGGTTATATGAAATCAAATTGTTTTTTGTAATTTCATTTCTTTATCTGGTAAGTTACTTTTAATTACATTACATTTAATTTAATTACATTTCAAAAAATACATTCATAAAGAAAATCATAAATAAAATAATGATCAAAAATAGTAAAAAAATATATAAAAATTGAAAAAATAAATGGTGTACGAAAAAGGATTTGATCCTACATCAGTACATCTACTTTAATCTATATTAGAAACCATATAATCTATTTATTGTTAGTTTTAATTTTCTTAAATACTGATAGGTAAATAAATAAAAAGTAAAATTTAAGAACAGAACATAGTATCTTTCAACGTTTTATGTTTTTATTTGTTACAAACTTTGAGTAGGTATTATATTTATAAAACAATACAGTTTATATTTATATATATCTTTAATTTACTCATCGACTTATATTTATTTTGATAGATAAAAAGTTTTGAAACTCGCCCTAAAGATAACCCTTCCTTCCGAGAATTTCATCCTAAAACAACATCGCAAAATAATACATTTAATGACATTAAAATACAAATTTGGATTTTGAAACAGAACCATTAAAATGTGCGATTTCATATTAAAGTTACACAAAGTTAGTCAAAACTAGTCGACAGTTCCTTTCAGCTGACATAATAGAGAAAGAATGAAATAATTGCCAGAACAATAAACGTGAATTACGTTAAACGTGGCTTGAGCAAAAATATCAAATCGTAAAGGAATGTAATTTTTGAAGAATTGTTATTCACTCAATTTGCAGGCTTCGCTTTGTCGCATCATTTTCTTTGATCAATATTTATCATGGACTTCAGTTTCTATCGACATACTGATATCCTCGTTGACTTTTCCCACTTCTTCTAATGTGCCATATCAGGTCCCCGTGAAGTATTTTGTGCTAGGCAGAATAGCTCTTTCACGCTTACGTTTTCGGCCCAGTCATGAATGTTGTCTCCTACCAAGCCACATACATCCTTCGAATTTCCTTTTATTAAAAAGTGTAGAAGTTGGTATTTCGGGCCTCTCAATATATGACTTCCTATTGGTCCACGTTAATGTGGAATATCATCTTGTCTTTTTTACAGGCATACTTAAAGCATCATAGACGACGACCGCCGTCTTGGTCTCTTAGGGTCACAAAGCACCCCACACTTAGATAACAGTCATTACTACATAACGTATACGAGATATTTATGATTCTACAAACTCTAAATATAAACAAATGGAAACGGTAAGAGAGAATAAATATTTAATTACATTTCATTACAAATGTCGGTGGGGGTGTATTCTGTCGCTCGGCGGCGTCGAACGGCATGACGGCAGCACGGGAGTTGCCCTTTGGAAACGAAACGTGTCATAACCGGAATGGTTAACATTATGGTAGACAACTTCAATTTTTTTTAAATGAATTACATTTTCTTATTGTATCACGGCACCGCATGACAAGACTGCAGCGGCACGGAAGTTGCCCTTTGGATATGAAAAATTTGGACACATGTCACAGTCGGAACGGTACGTTAAGTGTTGGCAGTGGCGCGAGGCGGCCACTACATAGCCAGCAGTAGTCTAAATATACATATAAATATATATATATAGTTACTCAAAGTATAAAAGTGAATGTATCTTCGCTTTAACAGCTTACACAGTGCGCGTATTGATTTTTCGTACAGCCCTGGCGCGGGGTGCCGCACCGCAGCGCTCCTCGGCGTGAATGGAAAAACTGGGAATATTCTGTATGGAATATCATCGGAAAGGAATCTCTCTCACTTGGCGCCGACCGCGGGAAATCTAATAAATGTTTGTTCGCGGGGCGGCGGCCGCTCCGCTCGGCGGGTGGGCGTGGGGGGGTCGCGAGTACGGCGCGCGCCACAACTATAACACTCGTATCATATTAAGAAAATAATTTTATCATGATGATGACATCACAATGAGAAAATAATTTTATACTAGATTTATATATATATATATACATATATAAATGATCAACTACGAGTGGCATCATTAGACTGAAGAATTCCAAAACTCTCGAGACATGTCAGCAGGAAGCTTACAGTAGGCCGACCGAGGACAGGCTGGCATTAGGAATTCAATATTTAGATATTATTATTTTACTTTATTTCGGGGATCTTTTAAATATTACAAAAAATAATAAATTATTAATAAATAAAGAACTCCTGGAACATTATCCGCAGGGATGAAAACAATTTCATATTTTCGTAGAAAGCAATCATTTTGTGGTTTGATTAAGATTTAGATTAAATAATATACAATCACTTTGTATGAAACCACGAAATTTATTATATGTCAACCGGTTTCGCTTTTCTCAAGCTTCATCAGAACGTATTTATAACTAATCATAGATACAAAAAGGGTACACTTATATACATAAAGAGGGAGATACAATATAAAATTACATGTGAAAGAGAGAGATAAAATACATATACAGTTAGATAGAACATCAAAGGAGACAGAATATAAGATTATATGCAAAAGAGAGAGATAAAATACATATACAGATAGACAGAACATTAAGGGAGGGGAAAATACAGTATTGATGAATATTAAATTGATTTTAAAGGAAATATACCTAATATGAGATTATTGAATACATTTATTTGATTATTAAGAATTAGCGTACCACTACTTACTGCCTTTTTTAGTTCGAGGGCTTTTAAATTGTCCAACCGGAGGCCAAATCTGTTTTTATGGAGGATATTGACCCCCAAGCTATTTTTAATAATATGGTTGGCAAATTCGATAAATTCACAAATTTGGCAAATTTGCCAACTATATTATTGAAAAAGACAATTATTTTAATAATAGCACAGGAGTACCTCTTTTCCTCTGTCCTTGCACATTTCTAGTGATCACCAATTTCTCCAACATGCCCAGCGGTACGAAATAATTTTTTTTCCGCATATTGTGGAGACTTTCTTTGGTACGGAGTTACTGAAGAATAGAGACATTAGTTGGTTGCGCAATTTATTATTTATTATATATATATTATTTATTAATTTATTAACGCCCTTATGGGCTTTTACAAAATAGGTTTGGTATAAAATATAATAAAAAATACATGAGCAGCTACACAAGTAGCATGGAATATATATAAAAATAGAATATAAAAAATATAAATTAAAAAATAAGCAAGACAAACTATAAAAAATAAAGGTTTAAAACGGAAAAATTATATATTTGAGGTTTGACACAGAATGGCTAAGTATCAAAATCAGTTGTATATTTGACTCAGAACAGCATCAAAAACATCACTCTTATATTTAAACATAGAATATCGGAATTTATGATATTGGCAGCATACGACGCCAACACCACATCTCGAAAGTGTCCAGCATGTTTCTTTCTTTCCTTTTCAGGGTTCATGTTCTTATCAATCGGATTTGAAAGTTCCTTCAGATGGACGGCCAAATTATGTTCAACTTCAATATAGCAGATTTGGCCATATCAATTCACATTCGATCCTTCGTATCACACCCTCAATTTCTTGAGAAGAATGATCCCAGGTAGGCAAAATCGCTGACCTCTTCATAGTCATCAATTTAATTTATGTACCGATTTCGATATACAACTTATGCCCCACCCTGTACGGCGCGGGGAGATGTCGCGATAAAAACCTTCAGACATGAAATATTTCTACACATATCCGAAGATGTTTTTTAGTGCCCAGCCAGCGAGAAAGATATGGAGAGGGTTATTTGTAGGGTGCCGAATGAAAAAAAGGGGTTGTATAAATCAGTCGTCTGTTTCACAATAAAAAATGTTTAAAATAAATTCTAGTTAAATTTGCAAAGCAAGCTATCGAGTCCATTAAAATTTTCTTCTTCTTCTTTAGACTGTCTGCACTAGGCATGGAGTGCGGTTATGCTGCTAATATCGATACTGTAAAATTGATGGATATTGTCACTCGAAGTTATATTAATCTGAAAGAAATACACTCATACAGAAGCATGTTTATGTGAAAGTATACCTGTGTATATTTATTTTCTTTCATGAAAAATATTAATATTATTACTGTTATTATTGTGTGAATATAATATAAAATTATATTTTACACTGTACCTCGTTTAAAGTGTACCGGAATGCATAAATTCAAGTCCGTTTTAAATACACACTTGAGGCGTTTTGTAACACGTCTGTTCAAGCGAAGACGTGTAATCAGAATACCGCACGGCGCAAGAGATGAAGTATCATATTTGCATTTATTTGATATACGTTTGAGGTAGATTTTATAAAAAAAACACGTGTTCAGCTTTAGTTATCATTCCGCTAAATGGTTCTAGTTAACGCAGTAACATGAGAATTTCGAATTATTTGCGCGTGCACCTACATACACACTTAATACATAATGTATCAAATAAATATTTAATCAAGATTTCGTTATGCACAGCTTTTGTATTTGAATAGGATACACACCCCTACTCTGCTACTGGACATAGGCTAGGAGCATACATATAATTTTTAATTGCTCGACTATTTAGTTGTATGTCAAAAGGCTATTGGATCATATGGGAGTGCGCATATTATCGACACGATAGTTGATCGATAAAAAAATTAAAAAACTTTATCGATCGTCTTTAGATAAAACGGTTGAACAAATATCGGTCGACATCTACGTACATTGCCGTGTATTGGCGTGCGCATACACTCGACTAAACAATCGATCCGCGACCGTTCATTTGTATGGGAGCAACACGAATGTTGGGAGATCTCATTGGCATCTGATTGATCATATGCGCACTTGTAACAACAGTTTAGTCGAATAGAAATCGAGAGGTTCATCGATTTCGGCTTTCCACAATGCGCGGTTCTGCTCGGCTTATAATTCTTATATATAGCCATGGACACCACCGCAGGATTCAACATTCCAACGCCCATCTGTTTTACTATATGTTCAGCGTAGTCCCACTTCAATTTCCCGACAGTTCGCACAATGTCGGCCACCATAGTTTGTCTTTTCACTCACTCGTTAGTTATTCTATCATCAAAGAAGATTTTATTTTTATTTTCGTTTTTAATAACATAAAGATATGTATACGAAAAATATATGTCACATCAATATTCTTGCTATTTTAAAATAAAGGTAAACGCTTGTTCTATGAAAATAGGACTAACTTGCTGATTTCGACTACCTCGACTACCTAATCACTACTCTATGCTACTCACTTTGCTTTTGATTGCTCTTTTCATGCATGTACTTGTCACCTTTGACACAATTTGTTGTATAAGAATCCATGTTTGTGCTTCATATGTCAGTACGGGAAAAATACACTGGTCATAGACACGTGTTCCGAGTTGCTGCGGTATCGTCTTGTTCTTGAATATCTGAGTTTTCCGATTGTTGCTCAACCCAAAAATCAAAATTAAAATTCACCCCACCAAACAAAATGTATTAAATGTTAACTCCGAAAAACTTACAGATATAAAGAAGGCGAAATCCGCTAAAACTATAAAAATATATAAATGATCTTAAGTTGGTGCCACACTTTGTGTTCAACTTTTCATGGTGGTATTTCTGGGACAATTTTAGTAATATATATATAACCCGTGAAAGAGTAACAATAAGTTTGTGATTAAACGATTTTGTACATGTGAATAACTTAATAATGATATTTAAATAAAAAATTAGGTACAATTATTTATTTATAATATTCTTTTATATAAGATTTATTTACACGTTTCACGTCAGCATATTTTTCCAAAACAATAAATGAAAAAAAAAACAAAATTTAATGATGGGTGAAAAATAATCCCATTAAAACAAGTTGTAACTTTGTTAAGTTCATTACAAAGTTACACATTTTTTTTACAAAAAGCTAAATTATCAAAGCATTTTATGAAGCGAACTATTGACATTTTACGTCACAAGTCTCAGTGAACAAGCTTTCAACGACCACAAAACCGCACGCGTATCGTTATTAATAAAGTAAAAAAGTATATATAGATATATAATATATAATGTGATGTATCTATGGGACGAATGCGTGAGCGCATGAACGTTGGTAAGATAGCACGAGTTAAAGATGTAACATATAATATAATATATACCTTACCTATACCATACACATCTATAGGTCATCCTTAAATATTGGTCAAATATATTATTTGAGTATTCTATACACATATTTAATTTAAGGTTTCCGCGAGCACTAGTATATAGAACTGGTCTCTTTTATAAACTGCCGAGAGATTTTTATCTGGCGCGAATAAGTATGGTTGTACAGTATATCTTTGAGGCAAAGGCTTTACAATCGCACATATTACCGTGCCAAAACGCAGACGTAGGTTTCCTCAAGGAAACCATCTACAAAAAATGCGATCTAACCTAGAAGACACAAGTTCCATATATGTATATATAAAGCAGAAAACAATTGACATTATTATTGCTAGGCCCTATGGAAGAGTATAGAGGCTGCTTTGCGATCAATGGTGGCCGCTGCGCAGGTACGTGAATCCGCAAAACCTATATTTCAATGTTGAAAATACGATTTGTTATCAAAAAAGGTAAGTGGTATACCCAGAATATACAACATAACTGAATTTATCAGATACATTTGTATTAAATGTATCAATAGGAAAAAATCAATTTTCGAAAAAATTTTTGATGCCACCGGGACAATATAAATATTAAATAGATTGCTTTCAAATAATGGAATAACAGATGCATCAATTTGAAAGTGCAACATGTAAGTTCGATAATTTGTCGTTGACTGACGTGGTGTAATAGGTCAGTGCACTTCCCCGGATAGGAAAGGTTCCCGGTTCGAGTTCGGGTGGTAACAAAAATATTTTTTAGGAGAACACATTCTTATTGTGAAGTTGTAATTATTCAGAACATAGGTCTGTGATATTTTAAATATGAATTAAATATATTTATTTGATAAATTGATTTTATCTGTATATCTTTCTTATTCATAGGTACGCTTAATTTTTGTTAAAAATATCACAGCGCTATGTTCTGAAAAACTGCAACTTCACAATAATAATGTATTCTCATTAATAATCTGATATATTCTTAAACTTATTTGAATACGTAATATTTCTTAATAATCTCTTATTTATTGTTGTGGTATGTACGTACTTTCATTCTATGCATACGTGATGATTGCATGCGCCCCTTTACCTTCTGATCGCGGTAGGAGAAATCAGAAGCCTCTTCGTACCTCGGTGATAATACTTCTGACTCAACGGACAGCCGACCAGCACATTCATCACCACACTAGCAGTGGCCGCTATGCGTCAGGGTCTCAATATAATCCTTTCTTTCCCCAAAATAAACCACGCGTAAATAAAATGTCGACATTGTTAAAATTATTACATCTTTGTAAATTAGCTGTCAAAACGAACATAAATGACATATAAGAATCGTGGACAGACAATTTATATGGTAAGATTTCACCCTTACCATAGACAGAAGAAAATATGATGTTAATGTATGATTTTTGCTAAAATATAGAGATATTAAAAACACGTTTTTACGGACCTGGCCGTTTAATCAAGCACTATACAACCACAACGACACCACTGAAGACGGTATCCAAAAAGGCGCAGATATAGATGCGAAAGCGTAATATGATTATGGATACTCATTTGTATTAATCTGTCTCATTAAAATAAAATACTAAGGTCAAATGATTATGTAGTTTTGGACGGCGGCTTTCGCGTGCAAAGTAGAGAAACAGAAGAAGATTTATGTAAAATGTAATAATTAAAAATGTCACATTATATGAGTGGCGCAGAGGGTCACGGGACAAGCATGCTGTGCGGCAATTTTGTCGAGCAATCAGACATGTTGTAGGTGTACGTGAAATGGAAAAATGTTTTCATATTTTTTTCCGTTTCAAAAACAGCAAATGAAATGGCGAGCGCCTGATTGGATTCTCATACATATTTGCGATATATTTATGTGTATGTATGTATGTGCACGTATGTTATATACACGTGCTCCCTGTACGCGGAAGGACGCTGTAGATTGAGGCAATTTCGTGTAAGGATGGGCGGAGATAAATTTTATTTTATTACTACCACATATGCGCTTTTGTGTAGCTATTATAAATGTTGATAATAATATTTTAATTTTTAATGAAAAAACATTTCATTGTGAAGTTGCAAGATGGTAAACCTTTGTTTCGGCAGCAACCAAATATTTTTTCGATAGACAGATTTTTTCTGCGTATCTTTCTAATCACATTTTCTTATTACTAGTAAACTACACGTTAACTACGAGACAAATAAATATTTCAACATTGAAAAATACACTTTCTTTATCTCAATTAACTTTATGTCAAATAAAAAAAATATCAAAAGGGACAATTAATGTTTCAAAGAAATATTTTGTTAAATTTTTGAAATTCGTTATACTTTAGGAACAATTTGGCCCGAGTCTAGCTACAGCTTCACGTGTCACATTTCTTGGTTATTATTACTATATGATTTATACGTAGTCTAAGATTTACTATCATAAATTTATAAATATACAAGATTTTGGATACAAATTAAAATAATCAATTAGAAAGATAGATATATTGTTGTTGCTACCGGGATTCGAACCTGGGTCTCTTTCCAATCCGGAAAAGGTGAATTAACCGATATTTAATTATTATTTAAATATCACAGACCTATGTTCTGAATAATTACAACTTCACAATAAGAATGTGTTCTCCTTAATAACAGAATAAATCAATCTATCGAATAAATATTTGGTTGTTATCAGGGTCTAATCCCAGTAGCAACCAAATGTTTTTTCGAAAGATCGATTTTTCTGAACATACACATCTTTTTAATTGATTAATTTAATTTACATTAAAAATACCACCGATCTATGTTTTGAAATTGCAGATCAAAAATGTGTTTTCATTAAAATCATTATTGTCCTTTTTCAACGTTTAAAAATAAAATTACATAAAACTGGACCAAAACAAACCTAAAAATAAAATAAATCACCGCTTAAAAAACATGTTTAACAAACCGAATAATATATACGAAAGACACCAAATTGGGATTCCTTGTAACGGTGGGTTTTTGATTGACCGAGCGCTTCTCCGAAAGGTCACGGTCACGTGATGTACGAGGTTAATCTGTCTGGGGACATTTCCGGAGGACGGCCTCAGCTAATGGACCAACATTTTGAACATCCTTGTCCGCTAGAATTCGAAAATGGAAGGAGTTTAGTGACGCACGTGTAAAGATATCAGCAATCCATTAAGTACAATTTTCCTCAAAGGATTATCGAGGCCTGCGTCCAAAATAAAAATATTCTAACGAAATAATTATTTGAGATGGAGGAAGGTAAAATTATGACGAAATAGAGGAATGTGTGTATTTATATTTAATAAAATGATAATAATTTTTTATATATTACACAGATTAAATGAATTGAAATGCAGCTCTGCTCATCTCATTATATAATTTACAATTCAGCTGCATTTTTTTCTTCTTCTTTTTCTATATATTGAATATCACACCTAATGCACAATATTTCAGGGGTAGATTCTCTTTGCCATGCGTAATAAGAAACAGTACATCAGATTCCTTATTTAAGAAGAAACTAAAAACGCACGTATTCAAAAAGTCATTTCCATAAGTGAAAATAACAATTTTTAATTTTAAAAAACAAAGATAATTGTAGAACTATAAACAGTTTACGTGTAAAGCACCCTTGAGGTGAAAGTTTTTTCGAAAATGGAGCTATACAAATTATCCATTATTATTATTATTATATACATATTAAAAATATGAGTAGAAATAGTCCAAGTTGCATTTGGCTAATCATAAACATATCAGAGATATAAGCATTTAAAAAAGTCAAAGTTATGTGATTATATCGATTAATTGAAATATTTTATTGATTCCAAATTATATATTGATCAAAAAAAAATAAAAGTTCATCGAAATTTGAGCGGCCAAAATATTTTTACTAAATGATTCAAGGCCTGAAGCAAAGATATATAATAATAGTGGCTCAACATCACAAATATTTATTTCGAAGTACTTATTAAGGCTTAGCATGATTTTGTAAAAATCTCGTACAGTAATATTTTACGTAACGGTATAAAATTTATACATAATCTTTGAACATTTTAAACTTGTAATTTAGTCAGATAAAACAGGTGATTTAATCACCCATAAAACGTTTTGGATGTATTTCTATCGGTACACATAATCACTTTTCTGTTTTTAAAAATTCTGGTAATAGATAAACTTGCCTGACTATTGCGTCGTAAAACGGGAAAAATGCTAATATGTACAAAAAAAGTATTTAAAAAGCAGTTTTCTCCGAATAACATGATTTTATTTTTTCCATTTTAGATTCTCTTTAAATCATAAATTATTCTGTTCGATAAGTATTACCGTTTGAGATTTGTCAGACCACAGAGTGTGTAACTACCTACATTTCGCTCCTGTAACTTAAAACCCGTAATAAAATTGGACCAAAAACATTCGGAGCAAAACGTTCAGTAAATACGCCGTCGATGTCGTTATTATGAAATATGGCCGTATTTTATGAATATTTATTGCCCCGAGCATCGTGTTATTAATCGTCAAATGTGATATATAAAATATTGAATAAGTTTGCTGAACAATGGCGAATAGTATATCTAGACCAGAGAATAATAATTGGCGCAATAAACATAATAAACGACATTTTCCATTATCAACCAATGAAACGTATTGGAAGACCATCTCCCGCCATTTCAGAGTTTCGCCGCAATGGCCGACTGAAAATAAAAGCTTCGTCTTGTCATCGTGCGGTTAGTTGAATTTAAATTGCTTCACGAAATTCTACAGGCCGAGAAGGAAGTTACAAGAGATACAATCAGTGTGTAATGTGTGCAATATAAAAGATAAAAAATAATGATCAATTCTTTTGATGACAATACAGTCTCAAATATGTACTTAATAGGTGAAAACCCGCCAGTAAGAGAAAAAGTATAGAGAAAAAAAATCTTATTTTCAAATTTAGACAGAATAGTTGGTTGGTTCTCCCTCTCTACCTTATGGCATAATTATTATCAAACACACGAGAAGTAAGTACCTTACCTAGGCTGAAAATGTAAAGCTCAGATAATTCTTCGAAATGAAAAACAATTGTTACTTTAACATAGGCAAAAGTCTAGAAAAGTATTTAGGACAAGGATTAACTCTCAGTAGGACACACACAAAAAATATTTTTAAATCTAAAATGACAATTTATTCCTGATAAATATGTTATTTGATCCTTTTATGTTATTATGTTATACTTTCCTACCTCTCATGTAATTTTTTTTTTTACAATAAACTGTCTTATGATATTTGAAAAAATGAAACGTCCATAGAGCAATATATTTTATATACAGTCAAGCAAGCGCGTTTATTCAGTACATTTAAATAAGCTGTTCGCAAGTACGTAAGTAATTTGGGAAATAAAGCGAAATTTAAAAAAAAATCTGACAATATTATGCTAGGTACCTATATTGAAATCTGATTAATATTATAAGTGTTGTAACGTTATAAATACGTTCCTATAATTGAATTATTTAATATCATCTAAATAAATTTGATTGGGATGAAATTACTAAATAATGGCTACACTCTCGCGCATGCGCGATCGGGGACCGGTCTACTGGTTCGCGCGCCGCCAACAGAATTCGTTCGCCTGTAAATAAGCCTGGCTGCTGACCACGCGTGTGGTTTCAGCCTACCGCCAACATGGTGGCTCTGCCGGCCGTCGAACGAGTTAAATTCGTAAATTTATAGATCCTTAATATAATACTGTGTAAGAAAATAGTCATCATTACTAGTGTATCAATTTCTATTAATCACACGATAAATCCTAATTTGTATTGTTTTCATCTTTTCTGCATAAATACTTTATTTCCCCAGCTTGGACCCGGGATGGAAGAACTCTATAATTAACGTTGGACATGGTCGCAAGCGAGATGTGGAGGAGATGTACGTTCATTGGCCATGAGTACCGATAAGGGTAGCGGATGACCTAGGCCTGCAAGTCAAGTCTTTACAAACTAGTACGCTTTGGCACAGAAGCTAAAATAACGAGTTCAAACGTAGAGAAAGTGCGTCCCGAGTTCAAGGTCATGTACTATTGTTTTATTTTTTTGTCTGTATGGATTACCAACCTACCATGATGGCGGTTTCTAATGTTCAACTGGGGATATTCTACGGAAACTTATTTTTGTATTATATTAGGTTGTACTTCAATTATACATGATTGCTTTTCATTTCTTTTGTAATAAACAAGTGTAATTAATTGTGACAAATAGATTACATTCCTGTCCATCCGAATTACACAATTTATAATAAATGTATCACAAAGTGAAGAGAAAAGTCGTCAGCAAGGTGAGTTCTGAGTTCCGTACCCGCATTTCATGTTTCTACACTGAACTAGCCGGAGAGTGTAAACGAGACTCAGGTCACGTACGTCACAATATATTACGATATACATATTTCACTTGGACTTATTTCGCATAGATTCTAGTTAAATACAATTATAATAATTATTATAATATGTACTAGACTCAGTAGATGATATGGTCTTGACCAATGCAATTACCAGACGCTTGCAGTCAGTATTCTCAAATAAGTTGTACAGTACTATATTTTTTGTAATATTATTATATAAATATATCCTAGAAACATTTTTTTTAATTATTGGCATGCCGCTTAGATAACAATAATCTATCAAATCTGCCTAACCCCGCGTAAAAGCGGCGAGAAAGTGGGTAGTAAAAAAAATAGATGAGATAGAAAATAAACTAAGTATGTAATTTAATTTAATTTTATTGAGGTATTTTGACAGTGTAAACTTATTATAATAACTAACATAATAAATATTTAACATGTGATACTATTTATGAAAATCCACAGAAATACTGGATAAATAGTCTCATATAATTTATGTAGATGGAATCTAATGACTTAGTTACTATAGCTTAATTACGACTATATTTTTTTGATAGATCGATATTATCTGTGTATCTTTTTAACCAGCTGAACTGACGAAATGATAAAATTAATAATAATAAATACGCGCCGAATAACAATGGATAGAGAATAGTACATCCAGCAGTAGCAGAAAATGGCTGCTACTTATGACAATAATGATATAAAAACAAAATAAATTAATCAAATAGAATGATATACAGAAAAAATATTTGTTTGCCACCGGGATTCGAACCTGGACCTCTTCCTATCCGGGAAACATGTTACCATTTCACTACAGCAATCGATTACATTTAAATATTATTTTTTTGTACATCTTTCTTAATGATTAATTTAATTTGTATTAAAACTATATTCTGAAATTGCAACTTCATAATAAAAATATATTTTATTTAAAGAGAACACATTCTTATTGTGAAGTTGTAATTATTCAGAATATAGGTATGTGATGTTTTAAATACTAATTAAATGTATTAATAATAAATATATACATATAAAATCAACAATATTAAATTATTTTTATTTGTTAACTTTGTTTTATTAACCACTTATTGAGTTTTAACCACAAAGTTAATTTTGATAATTTCAAAAGTACAATATTATATCTTTATAATTAATACATTTAATTAGTATTTAAAATATGTTTTCATTAAAAATGATATGTCTGTAGGTACATATCGCAGAGAAATTACTCATTCATATACAATATAGCTAAAAATAAACAACACATTATTTTTATAATACATAATAATTTGAATGCGATGTATGTTAGAAGTGCGGTAAATATAATATATTTTTGTGGGTGTATACTGCCAAAAATTCCAGAAATAACGAAAACAATTCTCTCCGTTTCGAACAAACCGATATAAATAAACATGAAGTACTTACCTAAGTTTGAAAAACTCTCTATGGGCGGAGCGGTGGGGAGGGGGGGGTCCCGATTATTAACGAGATTTATGGGAATTCCTGGATATTCCCGTACGTGGTCGATACAAAAGTTTGCCCCGCGGTAGAGCGAAGGCTCGGGAGAACTAATCGCTATTTTTTTTGTTTGTGTACAATAAAAGATAACGCTTGATAAATGAGATCGCCCATTTTGTCGGAATGCTCCCGGAGCATTATCCATACTACGTGAACTGTGACGAGGTGAAACATTTATCTACTGTGAAAGATAAGGAGCGGATAGGAAACGCCGGAATGTAAAGAAAATTACTACTATTTTCCGTAAATAAGTTTGCGTTGAAAAACTTAATAGCGAATTAAAGAAAGAGAAAGCTATGAAAGGATACACGAATACGAACGAAGAAATTGTGAAGCATCTAAAAGGTAAGAAAATATGAAATGTTAATTTTAATGAAATCATATTTTATTTGTAAAGTAAAGATTTTTAAGAAAATATGCATTTTCCTGATACATAAAACAAAATTAATGTGTATTATTATTATTTTTTTAACAAAAATATTATAAACAACCAACTAAATTTAACCACAAGTCCCATTCTAAATTTTTTTCCTAAAAAATATTTTAATAATTTATATCAAGGAACAATTTAAGTTAGGTACTAAATTTTTTTTTTTAATATAATTTTTTAAAATAGATTTTGTTAAAGAAACAATATAGCATATGTTTTTGATAAGTCGATGACTTAGACACCGCCCCCGCCCAGGAATGCAGACCTAATTAGTAATGGGACGAATCTTGTTTTAAATAAGGAATTTATTCGGGTATGGGTGACTTGTTGGAGATCCTTAAGTGGGTAGTCAGGCCGGCCTTCGTGAGTGGGACTCCACCTAAGCACCTGCCTCTCACTCTCCATACCTCGTGTTTTGCAACTTCGTTAGTCTGTCCGCGTAAGTGTGACTCAATCCATTTTGTGTCTCGTCCACTGTTACTGTTTTGGGAGTGTTTTTGATGAATGGATCCCTGAGTGATCCTTGAACTACTGCACATTAATTTTCCATCTGTATGTAAAATTATGTTCTATGGATTTACGTTATATGATTTTTTATGAATAAAGACAGCACATAAGGAACGCTGGAGGGTCTAAATTTTAAATCTTAATTGCCAATAACCACATTGAATTTCTTCTCCTTTTTCGTTATGTAATTGTAAAAATATAATTGAATTAAAGTCGCGTATTTTTATTAGCCTTGACGAGTGGGATCAACAAGGAAGCCCTAGCTTCTAAACCGGTCCCGGGAAGCGGTGGGTCCCCCCTTCTCCAACTGTCCTTTAAAAAAAAAAGTTGATAACATCCTGAAGAAGAAAATGATATTTTTCGAAACCGGTAGATGTATTTAAATAATAAAACAAAGTTAACAATCTAAAAAAATAATGTGTGTTCGTGTATAACTTCCTGTATAACATATACACTTCCCGTGTATAACAAAAGTCCTGATTTTCTATATATAATATTCACTGAGTATGCAATTCCAAATTACGCAGATAATAACCACTAACCTGCTTAATCTGTTAATCTGGACGGCAATCTGCTGTCTACAGTCTCCTTGATGACAGCCTCCGACACTTGAATCGATAACAATAGGCGATCTGTATCTCGCGCTCACCGCCTTTCATATATACATAACGGAGGGCGTTCTAATTGACTGACCGACGTAAGTTTGCAGTATTACCCACATAACAGAAATGTACATACTCATATATTTTTTTAAATCAGAGTTAGCAATCGAATCATGTGTAACGCCTAATTAAAATGAATAACTTAGAAAGATACACAATAAAAATCTATCCATCGAAAAAATATAGTCACCATCGGAACTTGAACCCTGTACTTTTAATATTGCCGGTAGACATCTTAAGCAATCAATTAGGCTATACAAAGTCGTTAGATATTATTAAGGACAAAAATTTTTTTTACATTGGAACTGAAACTGACGATATTGCATAAAACTTTGTGTTGACGTATATAAAGTAGATAGATTTTTACTATGTATATATTTAAATGATTATAATTTGTTATTAAAATATGAAGTATATATACAAAGATCAACACACAGTTGATCATCTGATATTTGCGGTAAGAAAATATAGGATGTATGTTTATAAGGGATACTGAAATTGACAGGAATTTTAGAGTGAAGATATGAAAAAAGAATAAATACAGGGTCAAAATAAATAAATATAAATTTTGCATTTCGCGCTAAAAAATATAAAGATAAAAACGCTTAACCTCAAAATGTAACTTAGTGAATCTGAAAAAGTCAGAAAACAACAAAAATACTATTAACATTATGTAGATCTCGGCGGAATCTTGGGTAAAAGACAGTCACAAAATATTAACATAAATTACCATTTCTTTCACACGAGATAACGCGGCGCGGAGAAACGGTCGCAGAAGAAATGAATGATGGTGGATGTAAAAAAAAAAGTGGAACAAGAGACGTAAAAATAGCGAAAGAGAAATTCGCCGCCGCGCCGTCTCATGCGCCCGCATTACCGTCATAATATATTCAGCGCTCCGATAATTCAGCGCCCGCGCTCCGCGACGCGAGGCAAACAGGGCTGTCTGAATTCAAAATTAGAACAGTTTGATTGTGAATTTGCCTTTATTAAACGTCACGAGGCACGCTCTCAATACACGAGATTAAAATCGTTTCTGACATAGCTCAGCTGGGAGAGCAGTCTACTGGCTATACAAAGGTCCTGGATATAAATCCGTAAATAAAAATTCAGCATTTTTTTTTCTAAATGAAAAATTTGGTCGGTTTTTAGCGTTGCCAACGTTCCGGACCGCGTGTCAGTAGAACAATCGAAAAGTAATTCTAATATCTGACGGTAGTGAAAATATACGAGGCGATTGTTTTTGTTCATCTTAAAAGGTACGGTTCCCTCGTGGCTGTGTCGATCTTCTGCCACCGGGTTTCTCTACGTACATATTTTCAGTTCCAAGCTCACTTAACATAGTAGAATAATAACATAATATAACAACGATAATGAAAGCAGTAGTAAGGAAAACAGACGAAGGAGAAATAAAAATGGCGTGCCGTTCAACTTATATTCAGAAGAAATATTAAATAAAACTCTTCAAGAAGATACTCAAGGGCTTGAAATTGGGAAGATTCAGAATAATCCGCGTTATTCAGACGATACGGTACTTCTAGCAAGTACCATTGAGGATCTCAAATTCTGCTGAACCAAGTAGAGGAAGCGTGCAAGACTGTCGGGACAACTTAAACAAAATATAGCTTATTATCAAACAGAATACACTTAACAGTGAAAAACTTTGAAAAATATTGCTGTTCCGAAATTGGAGAAGATACCGAGTATTGTATACGTGGGTTGCAACATAAAATAAATGAGATCATTCTGTTAAACTCAAATGTCGCATTGACCAAGCTCTTACTACCTCTTCGGCATGAAAAATGGGTTCTGCAGTCATGATCTCAACTTACTGTGAGCGACGCAAGTCGCCGATCACAGTGGTGGGTGATGGAGTCGGAAGGGATGTGTGGATGAAAAATATGGAATCGGAAATGAGGGAATGGTGGGATGAGGGTAAGGGAATCCTTCAATAGCGGACCATGATGGACCACAAGAACAGCTCGACTCACCTGTTTGACGACGCCGTCTCTATGATTTTCCGGAAGTTCACCCAATGTACGAAATTGCCACGACACAAAAAATTCTGATAACGTTCACAATAGTGATGAACTCAAAATCACGAACTGTGAGTCAATCACTGATATATTTGAGTCGCACTCACTATCATTGATTGAATATCTGGGAATATCGTGATTCGTGAATCATTTTTTTATTTTATTTATATTTGATCGTGATTCGGTGCATGTGCGTATGAAATGAAAATATTCATGGAGGGATGGCGTTATAACTCGTGATAAGCGCCATCTAGTAGATTCTGCCAAAACGTTTTCGCATTTGATCCGAAAAATAAAACTCACATTTTTTTAAGGGTTTTCATTCTCTTTGTAATGATATTAAATTATATATGCTTGAATATGTTTTTTACGCAAATGAAGTTTAAATAGCATAAGTAAATACACTCAGAATTGTTTATTTATTTATTTCGTGTGTTGTGATATCGTGCGGCGCACGCGTATTAGTAATGAAACTGTGATCACAGTCACAGTTTTCAATTACTGATATTATCGAATAGCAATTACAATCACACCGGTGAGTCAAGAGTAGCATTTTTTCTTATCACTAGTTTACAACACACCAAAATCACAGCGGTATATAAACTAGTGATCCAACACGAATAATCACATGAGAATACTTCCTCTCCTCGAATTCAAAAACAACCAGTCGAGTCAAAGGAACAATGTGTACTGATTGAAAGTGGGCTAAGGGGTAGGAACAAAACTGAAACTGGTGACTACATTTTACAATAACATTTGTTTCAAGTTATGGAAGTATATGTGTTGACCTACTAAAAATAATAATTACAAATACGAATAGAATGGTAAGATGCTATGTATTCTCGGAATTATTTTAAGGATTAGAAGCATGGACACTTACTGAAAAAATGTTAAGGCAATTTAAAGCATTTGAGATGTGAATCCAGAGAAGAATGTTCAAAATAAGCTGGACGGATAGTTACGCATAGAGCCGTTGCCAGATGTCTAAGTTTGGTGAACGGGCATTTGCGGTGGGAGGCCCAAAAGGGTGGAACTCTTTGCCCTTCGTCATAAGGAACGGTGACTAAAAACACACCTTTTCACAAAATCATATCCATAAGTTAAAATAACAATTTTGAATTTTAAATACAAACAAAATGTAGGACTAAACAGTTTGCGAGTAAAGCGTCCTTGAAGTGTAATTTTTTATGAAAATGGCGCTATAAAAATGATCTAATGTTATGGTAATAAATATTTAATGAATAAAGAAATATAAATATTTAAAACGAATTAGAAATATTTAATCTTGGACATGTGATGAGACATCCAAAGAAGTCAGATTTCGCACCTCATAATGTACGGAAAGATTGATGGAAATCGGTGCCCTGGAAGAATGTGTCGCTTTATCCTCTCTGCCTACCTCCGGCGTGATGGTAAGTTAGTTTAGTTTACATGTAAATGTATTATTAGGAAATAATTTCAGGATAGAGGACTCAATTTATTTCACCTGTCAAGATGAAGACGAGACGGAATAATTTCGGATACATGGAAAGTGGACGTGAAATTAGTGATATGTTGTTGCGTCCTGACACTTTGTTATCTAATATAATAATAATTATATCTCAAAATTACGGTGTGTTTACAATCAACATTAGGTTTCGGACCCGTTTCACCAGAAGCAACGATCTGTTTCACTGAAGTACTAATAATGAACTGAACAAATCCTCTAATAATAAATATAAATAAATATATTTTAATATTCCGGGTTCATATTCCAGAGATAATCAAATATTTTCTCAAATTAAATGTATCAATTAGAAAAATAAACAAGAAAATTCAATTTATAGAAAAAATATTTTTGTTGATCACGGTTGCTACAAAATTATTTTTTCGTTGAATTGAATTTTACTGTACTTGTAATTGATACATTTAATTTGTATTAAAATACCACATAACTATGTTTTGAAAAACTGCAACGTCACAATAATTATGTGTTCTCTTTAATTAATAATATTTGTTTCGATAGATAGATATTTTCAGCAAATTTTTTCTAATTGATTAATTTAATTTGTTTCTAAATAAATATTTTTATACAAAATTCTGACCTGTTCTCAGTTGCAGGTCATAAATCAACCCTTAAATGCCGCGAACAAGTTATATACGTGCGCATAAGCGTAGTAGCACGCATTTTTCTACCTTGCAGAGACAGGATTAAATACGATTTTAAATGTCGTGAATATAAAATAATTCTGTAACACAGTAATTCCTAATATACATTTAAAGTCATCGCTCTTAAAGCTTACCCCTACCCCATACAACAGCCCACATATTTAATACCGTAGACAGTCAAAAGGTTAAAAGATGTTCAAGAATATTCGACCTAGAGAAAAAGAAAAAAAAAACACACTTTCACACCTATGAAACTTACCTGATTTTTGCAACCAGTGTCAGAAGGAATTTTTTAAATATTGATTTCTGTTGTTTGTCTGATTAATAATGTACCAACATACTCGTAATTGAAATATGTATTATATATGTAAAATTTTATTTACATATTCTTAATTTGTTCTAATTTATTATTACAAGAAACCTGTAGTTTTGCCCATGTTTCACATAGTAAGAGTCTGTTTTTTATGCAAAAAATCAAATAAATACTGCAGAACTATTTGATACTGAATGCCGAACGAATAACTTTAACACAATATTTTTTTGTACAAGTTCACAGTGAGCAAACTAAATTTAAAAAATACATAATTTGAACTTAAATAACATCAAAATATTTTAAATTTATTCCCTAAATGTATACATTTTAAGTAGATTTATGTGAATGATTAAAAATATTAAGTAGAAATGAGCTATTATTATAAAAAAATAAATCCATTTTTGATATACAATTACTAGGTAATTAATTGGCTTAAAAGTAATTCTTAATCAATTAAATTTAGCCTATGATTAATTAATAAAGTTACTTGTCAGTGCTATCAAACGCTATTTCAAAATATTCTGCAGGATAGCGTGAGCTTTAACTTTACTTTAATATGCTTTGACTAAGTCATTATAAAGAGGCGTAAATTTACTGTATTAAGGCAGAAACTATGGCATGGAAAGCTTTTAACGGAGCTTAAATATAACGAGAATACGTGTAAAGAAACTCGAAAGATTCTGTTCACAAATATGGTGCAAAAAGAGAAAATATCAGGAATATATATATCAATATTTCAATAGAGCATAAAAAGTTATACTAGATCGTTCCGAAAATAATGGTCTATTTTAATGTTATATCATTTTGAATGTTATTCGCTGGGAAATATTTGTTCATTTGATTTTGTTTCACAGCTGGGAATCTGCCATATTTGTTTATTGAGATAATTTGCATTCCTTTAATTCTTTTTAAATGCGATTGAAAGAATAATTACGTATATATTTTTTTTCATGAGTTTAACATGGGAACGGATACGTAATTAAATTATTATGAAAAGGGTCGAGGATGTTCTGTTGCTGAATATTTTAAAATTTAAAGCTTCAGTGGAAGAAAACACTCAACAATCAACCAGTACTACTTGCATCTTGCTTTGCAACATCGCTTCATTTATTCTAGTATTCAAATACTTGTATACATATTTTGGTGTACATTGATGAATCCTAATTCGCTTGAATTTTATTCTACAGAGATAAATAAGCTTTCAATTCATTGCCAAAAATGCATATAATAAAATGGCCATTAATTAATAATATTTATTTAATATAAACTAAATTAATCAACTAGAAAGATGTATAAAAAAACTACTAAAATGCAACTTCAAAACAATAATGTGTTTATTTACTTTAAAGTTATATTTAATTGCATTTGAAGGTTAAAATTGACCATTATTTTCGGAACAATCTAATACATACATAAGGAGTTTTCGCTATTGCACACATAGAGAATATGCAGGATCAGAATTTTAAAAATGTGGATGGTTGCTAGTCAAAGTTTAGGATACCATTATTTGGTCCATTAACAGGACACGTATCTGCAGAGGCTACAAATATACGTATTAGACTTGATGATGAATCCGAAATGGTCGCAAAAATATGAAAACTGAATGTGGTTATATTTGAATAAATTTTTATGTCATTACAAAAAAAAAGAAAATTATGGAGATGCTAAAAAACAAAAGAATTCAAAGATTCACGACCGAAGACATTGTGATTTATTTCCCAACTTTCAACGGGAAAGCAAAGTGTAGTAATTAACATATTAAGAGTATTAAGAAAAGTTATTCAATAAAAATATTTTTAAAACGCCATAATAGAAATAGGTCTCTAAAATGAATTCTCGAGCGAAAGAATAAAACAAGCCGAAAATAACTTTATTTTCAGAGTTTGATATTCTTGCATATCCAACTTCAAGACCAACCCCATTCAGCCGGAATAGAGTTGTTGCTAGGAGGATAAAATATATACCGAAGAAAATTGAGATAAAAAAATAAAGTATTCGTTTTGCGCGGAAAAGAAAAGTTAAGCGAAGTCGAGCCCCTCGTATAGAAGTGTTCTCAAGTGCTCGTTTTGTTGCTCCTATTTATAAGACTAACTTATAAGTCAACGTGAAAGCACATCTACATATTTACGTATTCGAGGTAATAACAAACTTTCGTAATGTGTAGAATATTTTTTTGTTTAAAGGTAGAATAAACGTGAATTTTATACTAACGAAAATATACCCTTATGCTTTGTTTGATATTCAATATATGGAGTTTCCTATGAAATTACAATATCAAAGGAAAATGCCTAGTATGTACCTACTTATCTCTAAGGCGTTAAGGCGAAATTATAGACTTGAAAATAACGTCTTTGGAGAGGAAAGTTAAGTGGAGTATAAAATAATATATCCAATTTTACGATAACTTTTGTGTTTTATGGCGCTACAGTTCAAATTTAACGTATTGCGAGAGGTTAAACACGACGTAACTAAAACTAGTTCTAATATAATACGAAGAGATATTGAACAATATATCTCGATAAAACCATATTTTATGCTTATATTAATGGAAAATGGATGTAATACCGTCTCCGTAATATACAATTATATTAAAATTTAATTTTAGACAACCCTAAAGTTAACCGAATTTAATCTATTAATAGCTACTTAATAATTTACTATATACAGGCAAGTTCTGTAAAATAGACTGTTCTTCGTTATACTTTGCACATGCGCCAATTAATAAGAAATTTCACTCATGAGAAAGCTTTTTGTATATATATTTTTTATATTCTTTTATTTTTTAATTAAAACTAGACCCGCAAAACGTCTTGCCAGACGTTTGTCTGCATGTACATTTATATCCATTTGTTACATTTAATATAATCAAAAACATAACAATTAATCAGTCAAAGTTTAAACGATTCATTTCATTCTGACAGGTAAGACAGTTTATTATCGAGAAGCCATTTTTTTTTATCATTTCTTCCAAATTGAGAGAAAGCGTACTATTTTGTAAAAACCCAGGTAGTTTATTTTTTATTGTAGGAACAACAAATTCTATTGTCCTCGATCCATACATCAGCATTATAGATTTTTAGGAACACATTCTTATTGTGAAGTTGCAATTTTTCAGAACATAGGTATGTATGTAATATTTTTAATACAAATTAAATGTATTAAATATAATATATTTCCAAAAATTGAATAAAAATGAATTATTAATTAATTCTGGCGTCTCCTTTCGGATTTTACTCAAAGGTGTTTGAGATTCCGTAAATATAAAGAAGATGGCTTTCAAATAATGGAACGACAGATGAATCAATTTGAAAGTGCTACATATAAGTTCGAAAATTTGTCGACAACTTACAGTGTTGGTGTAGTATAATCGGTTAATGCATTTATTCGGATAGGAAGAGATCCAGGTTCGAATCCCGGTAGCAACAGCAATATTTTTTCAATAAATTGATTTTATATGTATATCTTTCCAATTAATACATGTAATTTGTATTATAGATTTTATTGTGGGTGATTAAAGAACTTCAAACCAAATAATCATGTCAACCAAACGGTGACAACATATACAGTGATCTGCAAAATTGAGAGAACACATCAAATAAATTAAGAGTTTTTTGTATATGTTTCTTGTTAGATTATTTAATTTGTTTTACCATATAGATGACTACATTGAGAGTGTCTGTCTTACTCCAGATTTTAAATTATACTTAAATTTACACTCGTAACTACTGCACTTAAAAATTACCGCAATTGTACCCAAGTTGAGCGACAAAATTGAGACGACGCTAAATTACAAATTTGTTCACAATTTGATGCACAGTGAATTGAAGATTAGTAATATTAGCTAACCATTCAACAAATGGTCTGGAGTGACAATTCTTTTGCATAAAAAAATAATAAAAAAGGTTGATGAAATTCAATGAATTCTTGAAAGAAAAATGGATCTCAAAAACTGTGTAACATGGTGGCAGTTTGACAATGTTGTGGGGATGTTCTTCTCGGAATAAGATGATAATTGTTGAAATCAAAGGGATGATGAATTCTGAATGTTAAATGAATATAATATGATGACGATTTGGAAAAATCGGTAGAAAATACAGGTATCACGAAATTTTATGTCTCTAACAGGAGAATGACCCAAAAGAAAAATTAAAGAAATAACTTTCTTTAAAAAATGCAATATAGAATTACTAGAATGGCCTTCCCAGTTTACAAATATCTATCATTATAAGAGGGCGAGTCAACAATTATCTACACTTTCGCCATAACACACTTTCAAGGTTGTCATACTAACTTCTGCGCATGCGTACTTAGAGTTGGTACGACTGCGGTGACGTGTGCAAAATTTGATCCCGATCACGTCATTTGCCTTCCGGCTATAGCAATGCATATTTCCGCTCCGCTAGCAGTTTGCATCAATGGGGAACAACGAAGAGTGATCCAATTTCGCTGGTCGGAGGGCGTGAACGGGGCTGAAATTATTCGTAGATTTTTATTACAATACGGGGATAGTGCTAGATCATGTAAAAGTATTTTTTTGTGGATCGAGAAGTATAAGAGTGGCCGGACGAGTAGGAACAAAAATGAAGTAGCACGCCCATCAGCCTCCACCACGGACGTCAAGATTCAGCAAGCTCGAGAGATGGTTCTAGCGAATAGGCGAGTTACCATCGGTGAGGTAGAGTCTTTGTTTAACATCAATCATGGTCCTGCTCATCAAATCATACACGACAAGCTTGACTTCCGTAAAGTCTGTGTAAATAAATTGTAGAACGATAAATGTAGACATTTTTTGACTTGCCCTCGTAGAAAATTTATGGTAAATTTTTGATAAAATATCATCACAATATATAATAAATGAACTGTTTTTGAAGGACTTAATCATATCAGAAACAATGTGGAAGGAGAAATAATAAAACAAATTAGTAGAAAGCATCTCCAAAATACTGCAAGCCATTATAAAGGTTGAGATATGCCAAACAAAATATTAAAATGATGTACTATATCATTTTTCTTAAGCTGTATTCTGAGATTGATTGTAAATTTTGAAGCATAAATGTATGAGATATTTCCAATGTCTGATAAGTCTTAATTAATTTATTGTTTAATTATAAATATTATATTGTTTTAATAAGATAGCATTGCCAATTAAAAGGACCGCTGTAAATATAATGTAGTTGGAAATTATTGTGTTTTTCATATAAAACTTGATTTCAAATAGTAGCTGAAGCCTCAAAGCGTGTGAGTAAATACATACAATATATTATATAAACACGTTTGTTCTCACTAAAACAAACTATTTTAAAAACGTAGAAAATTGATCATGTGTCCAGTAAATCGAATAGTTTATAACATAACTAATTTTAACATTTTGTTAATTTGTCTCATCTCAAATTTGTTTCCGTAATCTTGGCTTCAAGATTATATGAAAATATATTTCGTATATGCAAGAATTTTACATAATTTAGGCAATTTTGTGGCAGGCGGAATATGTATTTAATGGTCACGATCTTTCTTACAATGCTTGTATTGTCTTAATTATGGCAAATAACATTCAGTTTATTAGTTTTAAATGAGTGTAATGGTCCTATCTAAATAATAGTTTAAAAAATGTTAAATCTAGTGAATAACTTCTGATACAAATGAATAATAAAAACCCAAATTTAGGTAAAAAACGCAAAATTTTGAATTATTATTGAAAGTGGCGCTTTAAAACAAATATTTTTAAAATATGTAATTCATTATTTCATTTTTTTTACTGCCTTTTAAATTTCGCGGGTCAATAATTGTACGTCACGTTTCTATTATAAAATTGCCATAAAGTAGGAAACAAATGTCCTGACTAACTGGGTGACTTTCAATAATAAAACCGGAGCTGTAGTGGTCGCTATGAAAATGACGATGCCATAGCGAAAACTGTCTAACCAGATACGTCCATATAGTCGACAATCGTCTGCAAGGGCAGGATCCCGCAACTCTACACCAGTCTCTCCATTGAATACGTACGTCTTGGATATGCCTCAAGTATTTCAGTAGACGTAGTTGTATTGTTGAAGATAAATATTGTTCAATATTTATTTCTTGTGAAAAGGAGCTGTTGCCAGCACCATATATGTGCCCATTGTTATGAAAGTGGTCTAAGTCAAGAAATTGAAATAAATGAGTTAATCAATTATTTCGTTTCGCATTATTTTTAATTAATATAATACGATGCAAATTGTAACAATTGTGATAAATTTGAAGCGTTACATTCAGTGCATTGTTACGACGTTCAGCGGTATTCCGCTAGTGTTTATTTTGATAATAGAGTAAGTCATTTTAACCTTAAATTTTTTAATTATAAAACTAGTAGAATAAATAAATGTTGAAACATTGTGTTGTGTAATATATATTTTTGAATCAATTCAAACGCAAACCTTAAAAAATCTCGAAATGAAAAATGACTAAGACCACTTTCATAATAAAGGGCACATATACAAATTAAATTAAAATTAATAATAATATTTCTAAACACAAAGTTATTTTTTCAAATATTAAAAACAGTTAAATTTTTTTTGCACTAGAACGCAGCTTTGAGATTAATCTCATAAAGTCTAAGAAAAAGCTTGGGAGGATGTGCAGAAACGTCGGGCGTATGTGAAAGTTTTACAAAAACAAGTTTGTTTTGGAAAGCTGCAAAACAAAAAGATTGACGGTCCAGGGAGCACACAAACATGCTACGTTAGTCAAAAACACGAGAAACTTTCAGCAAATATAAAATGAATATTCTTATAGCGTGCTTATGTGAGGGACACAACTTGTTTCAACACGAATTGTGTAAAAATAACAGGCAATTTTTTGGCGATCCTAAATTTATGTTTTATATATTAAAATAGAGTTTATTATATATAATACAGTGGCTTTAATTTTTTTGTGTAAAGGGAAATCAAGCGTGAGAAATATAATTTAAAATTAATATAACTCCAATTTCGTGTGGTGTTACGCATTTTATTTACGAAATAAACAAAAAAATCTACGATAAAGGTCACTTGATTGCCCAAAGCAAATTGCCCAGCTATTGGAGAGAAAATTTGAGGTTTTCCGAAATATTCGGTAAAAAATAAAATAAACCTGGGTCGAATTGACGGCTGTGAAATGGTGAGCAAAAAAAGTATGGATAGCTTTGAGTGAATAAGAGCGTCTGGAAAATTACTAATTCGATTGGTTAGATAAAGACGACCGAAGCGTGTGTAATTTACTCAATTTTTAAAGTACGTAATAAAAGATACCTTAACGATAAATGAGATTAATTCTTTAAATATCAGTCATCCGTTTTTTGTTTTGTTTATTAGTTAAAAATAAAGATAAATTTGCTAAAATTCTTTTTTTTTGTTTATTCATTGTGAAGTTGCAATTTTAGAACATAGTTATACGATATTTAAAACAAATTATATGAATCAATTAGATAGATACACGGAAAAAATAAGTATTTGTAATTGTAAGATATTTGACATCTGTCAATATGTATGTAGTAGTGTGTGGCCGCTTGGTGACAGATGTGAAGAAGCTGACCGGGCCAAGTAAGCTAGACTCGGGGGAGGAGAGAGGGAGGCGTTCGGTACTCTAGATAAGATATTAGATTGTGTACATCTCACCGAACCTCCAGGGAATCTGTAAGATAATTATCTTTATACCATTTGCAATTATCGTGGTACAGATGGTATAAAGGACGATTGGTGCAAATTATGTCACAGTATTATGATTATATGTAAATTATGTTACATATTGGGCAAGGAAAAGTTCTGGATTCGTATCCCTGTGGTAATTAGATATTTTTTTCGATAGACAAATTGATTAATCTAATTTGTTTGAATTTTGAATAATTTTATTTACTAACTACTTATAATTTTACACTTCTTTTTATATAAATGTATTTCCATTCATAATGATCGTTTTCAAAGTTAAAACGTCAACAAATTTTCATGAACGTATCAAGACTGTGGCTGAATTTAGATTAAGAAAATACGGTTAAGTTAAGTAAATAAATCGTGTAAACAATTTTGTTGGGTTTTTATTGATTACGAAGCTATTCATGTACATCGAAACATCCTAAGAAAGGTTTTAAATTCTAGTCATTCAATGACACGAATGTGTGTATGCATACATTAACATTCATTAACTTGGGAACGATGTTGAATTAGCCACCGCAGATGAAACGGGATCACCTCGATGATGGTATCATGCACAGTAAATCTGAAATCATTAGACTGAACTAACCTCCCGTTCCCAGCGTACAGTAATGCGATATTGAGAAAGTAATTACTTACTCAAATAACTCAGTTTCGACCTCGTTCAGGCACATGATCGATTTTGTGGTAATCTCGAGAAAATTTTATGGGCAGCGACGGTGAAATATCTGGCATCTCAAAATACTGAAAAATTCCTTCCGGCACAGGGTGCAATAATCACATAAATTTCATCTGTATGTGAATGAAAAGCACCCGCTTTTATCGTATCATCATTTCAACTTCTTTCTCTAAGACCAATATTACGATTTTTTATCATTTTTGAACACTCCCATTTTTAAACACAATCCGGCTGGCCAAAGAACTTAGCCGAGATATTTTCGCAGTTATTTTTCACAAAGGTTTGATTGAAATCTGATAAAAGCTAAGAGGTTATATATTTTATATTAAGTACGTATTGCGTGTATGTATTGGAAATAATTTAGGATGCCTATTCACCATCTTACGGACTGAAGTATGTTTATTAAATTATTTATTGTTTTTCTCCAAAAAACCTTCAAGGATACTGATAGTTGGGAGTAAAAAATGCTTGCGAGTGTTTCGAATAATTCAAGAGATTTAAAATATTGTGTGAAATTCTCTGATACGAAGATACGATAACACAAAGTAGTGATAAAAAAATATTTTTTTTCATTTTGTTTTCAACCGTTAAAAGGAAGTTTCGTTTTAGTTATCCTTCACGTGGCTTTTACACAGATTTTGTTTTGATAAAAAAATAAAGCGACTATTGGAGGTCCCAGATTCTTGTGCATCGTGGATTTAGTTTTTGAAAATACGACCGCCTGTTCAAGAATGCACCCTTTTACCGACGTATTTGTCAAAGATGTTTATCACATACCTAACAGTTTTTATATTTTTTATAATACAAATTTTTTTACAAATACAAACTTTGTTAACTTTGTTTTATTAACCACTTATTGAGTTTAAATACATCCACCGATTTCGAAAAACACCATTTTCTTTTTCAGAATGTCAATACTAATCAAAATATGTTGTTTGATTACCAGAATCTATTTTTAAAAACAATAATTTAAAAAATAAATTTAGTACCTAACTCAAATTGTTACTTAAAACAAATTTACTGCAATAATTTTTCGGAAAAACTTTTAGAATGGGACTCGTAGTTAAATTTAATTGGTTGTTATAATTTTTTGATTAGTTTTACACGTTTTATTTATCTCCAACGATTTCAAATTATTTAATTTATGACCAACACTGTTTACGTGCAAAATTGATAATCCCAATTTTTTATCAAATGATTAGAAAATTCTGAAAACCTTATATTAAAATTTCTACCCGTTTTACCAATATAAAATGCAGCACAATCCTTGCAACTAGGTTTATAGACACCAGAATTGTTAAATTCATCATCTTTGTCTTTAGAATTTATGAGTAAATATCCTATAATATTATTTGTATAAAATGCCGGTCTAATGTTTCGTGGTAGGTATTTAGATATTTGATTCGAAGAGTTATTTATGTATAAAATTTTATGCCAATAATAATTATTATCATTATGTTTTATCTGTGATTTATATAAAAATTGATTATTATATTATTAGGAGAACACATTCTTATTGTGAAGTTGTAATTATTCAGAACATAGATCTGTGATATTTTAAATATTAATTAGAAAGATATACATATAAAATCATTTTATCGAAAAATATTGTTGTTGAGCAACCGGGATTCGAACCTGGATCTCTTTCCTAACCGGGGAAGGTGCATTATCCAACTGTGCTACAGCGACAATATTTTTAGCGACAATTTTCGAACTTATATGTTACCTTTTTGATATTAATACATTTAATCGTTCCATTATTGTAAAAATAAGGTAGATGGTTCTTTCAATTTTAGTATTATTAATTTGTATTTTATAAAATATCACAGATCTATGTGCTAAATAATAACAACTTCACAATAATAATGTGTTCTCCTTAATATAAGTTTTTATATTATTACTTAATTCAGTTATTGTTATTGATTTATTATTATTATCATTTACAGAGGGAAATCAGTGTCACCCTATCAGAAGTCCATAATTAATGATACCTCGAAGAGGAAAAGAAAAGTAATTAAATATATTTTGTAACAACATAATTAATGATACCAGCTATCTTATGATTATAAATATTAATACAGAAAGATGAGAGATAAATATAGATAACTAACTTAAACATTATTAATATCGAATATAGAATTCCGTCTAGGTATTATAAAACGTGAAAACTTTGGCTACGATAAAAACTTACCAACGCAGAATTTCAATTATCATACGAGGCCGAGAAAAAGTATTAGCGTATTTGACCATAAGTAAACATTTTATTTATTGTAAAATGAGACTATTTACAATAAAATACGATATGATAAAACAATAAAAAAAAAACTACGTGCCCAAAGGGTTACATTCGAATGACTAAAGAACAATTTTTAAAAAATAAAGCAAAAGTTAGGTAAACATTGAAAAAATGATAATTTTATAGTTATATTTTTAGTTTGTCTCTTTCCCCCACTAATAAATAATACTTGTAAAATGAACTAGCAAACAACATTTAAATGTCGTTTGTTTTGCAAGAAGCAGCTACACTGGACACAATTATACAATGAAAAATAATCAGTTGCGAAATAAATAAAAAAATACTTTTATTGACCGAGTGACTATATAAAAAAAACAATTTTGATTATAAATTGGTTAATTAAATTAACATAGTGAAATAAAAATGGAAATGAAAAATGACCGTTATTTGCGTTGAACCATCTACGAGATATGAAAATAAAAACGTTGTTAGAATGATATTCCAATGACGTAAAAAAATGTACATTACATTCTGTGAAATTCTCTGCGTGGCGGATATTAATACAACAAAATACGATTAAAATTCAGTTTCGTCCCAATTTAATAATGCCAAACATTATTTAATCTTGTATGATTAATACAGGATTATATAATAAGGTTACATTCCGAAAGGGAAGACGCGAATCTGAGAGAATAGAAGATGGGAGGAAACATGATGAAAAGTTAGAAAAACAGAGGGGCGGTGTATTAAATATAAAATAATTGTAACATAACGGTTCTGTGATTTTCTCCATGTTTCATCATAAACGAATTAAATTTCCTTCAAAAGAAACGATTCATCGTAGAGAGGAAAATTTTATTAACTGACAGGTAGTTGTACAAAAGGAAATTTTGTTATTTAGGTAATTGTTTCCGCTTTTCTTTTATGTGAAAATATGTTTTTTTTTTTAAATTTAGATTATTCATGAAATATTAATATTATATATAATTTTAAATGGTGTTTGACAGAAAAAAAATGTTTGTCTTTTTTAGAATTAGGCATTTAATTAGCTTTTCATTTTCTTTTAAAAGACAGACATGTGTCACATGAATATTCCTAATATTTTCAAACTCGGTTAAACGCTTGTATTGTAAAAACAGGACTAACATGGTTGCTACTAGCTTGATCTTCCAATTACTAGATCATCAGGCAAGTGTTTTAATCACTAGACCAACAAACTACTTCAATCCATCCAAAATAGGATTGAAAAAACTGAATTAGGTTTTTTTGCATGAATTTAAACTCAGACATTTCTAACCGCACACAATAATAATTTATTTAATATACGCAGGCAAATGAACCACTTCTGAACGAACGGTGCGGCGTTGGTTCGAAAAGTTTAGGAACGGAGACGTTAGTTTTAAAATTGAAGAGGGTCGAAGGCATACTGATACTGTTGAAAACAACGAATTTCAAGTGGAAGAAAATACAGAAAAGTAGCAGAAAATGCCTTTATAAAATTCTTGGATTTTAGTCGACTTGAGATTTATTTTACATAAATAAGCTTGTAATTTGCTGGCAAAAATGAATAAAGGGTAAAATCAGATGGTTCTGATTAAAAAAGTTTATTTATTTATTTATTATACACCTTTTCACATCCTATTATTAGTAAAACATTGCTTATTATATTTTTCGTAGTTTGAATTATAAAATTTTTACTTTACACACATTTATTCTCTAAACCTTTAAAAAAAACAGCTGATGTGTTTCTATTTTCAGTTCTATAATTTGCATTATCATTTTAAATATGAAACAAATTATATTATATATAAGCGGTTGGGATATAGGTACGAATATGTGCCTAGTCCGGCAGAAAATAATTGGTTTTGTGCGCTCATTCACATATTGTAACAATATTTAATTAAAATTATTAAAATGAACTGAACAGTAGAAATAAGTATGAACTTGAAATTACTTTAAGAATACCTAGAATTTGATAGAATAGGTTTATGACTTCTCAAATCATATGTTGCCAAAGTTATTGTGGCCATAGTCCATTATTTAGAATATCATTTTTTTTAACACGTCCTCTGCGGTGGTGGGTCAGATCTGACCCGGGAGTTTGCAAAAATATGGATTACGCTACAAGTATTCGTATAATGCTGTTTTCCTTCTAGAATTTTTTTTATCAAATATTTTCTAATAATTTGAGATACAAAGAAATGTTATCGGATGAGATTCAAATGAGTTATTGATACAAATATGAAAAAACACTCAAAAACTGACCTAAGAAAAATTTCAAGATTAAATTGTAATTGCTCGTAAACAATCAGGGTGAGGTAAGTGGGAGGAGTATTGTTCGACGTGCGTGATTTGCGGATTTGCCAGTCGCAATGAGTCATTGGTCGGGAGCGCACCGCGCGTTCGCGGTTAAGCAATATTTAAAGTGCGGTTATTCATTGGTTCGTGCACGTCGCGCTTTTTGTACTCACTTTAATATTCGACGAGTAAGTGATGAGCTGAGCACGCAACTTATTTGGTGTTGGGTTCAGACGAAGGGATAATGGTAACCAAATTTCTCCGGGACCATCAATGTCAGCAACGACGCCAGAACATATGGCTCAAGTTCGACGTGAAATTATGCACAATCCGCGTAAATCGATAAGGAAGATTGCAGCCTGTACTGGAATAATAAAATCAATAGTGCACGTTATTTTGAAAAAAAAACTACAGTTTCACCCAAACTGCAAATCGTGCAGTTTCTCAATGAAAATAACTATTATTTACGTGAAACCTTAGCGAGAACGATGCTGAAACGTTTTGCAACAGCACGAACGCTTGGAAACATATTGTTTACTGACGAAGCACATTTTCATATTGATGGCTATGTTAATAAACAGAACATGAGATACTGGTGCCCCGCCAACCCAAGGGAACGCCACCAAAAACGTTTGCATTGTCCAAAAACGATGGTGCGGTGTGCAATTTCTGCCCGAGGGATAATTGGCCCTTATTTTTTTAATCAGCGAGAGACAGTCACTGCTGACGTGTATTGCCGAATGATCGACGAGTTTTTGGTACCGCAACTGCTTCTGTTTCCTGGGTTCAACAACAGAATACAATTTCAGCAAGACGGGGCCACTTCACACACAGCTAGAGTTTCAATGGAGAAGATGAGGGGAATTTTTTCCAATAAATTAATCAGCAAGTACAGAGACATACCCTGGGTACCTCGGTAACCGGACCTTACACCGTGCGACTTTTTTTTGTGGGGATCCTTCAGTCGAGAGTTTACAACAATCCTCGAAAGAAAATATCCGCCGTGCAGTTATTGCCATTGAACCAACGCTTTGCTTTCACGTGTTCGCAAATTAAAGAGTCCGAGTGCAATTGTGTTTATAAAACGTTAAATTAGTATTGTCAAACTCTATTTTGTATAAATAAAATATGAGAATAACATTGTAGTTTTTTATTTAATTTAATATTAAACTTGAGAATTTTCCGCTGGACACCTTTATAATGTGCACTAAAATAATTGTATAATAATATATTTCGACAAAACGCATGAGAGGAATTTGGACACGATGAAAATGAAATAGAGATGTATTTTTAAAATATAATATATTTTTAAGTGAGTAACATTATTTATATATATATATATATATAAAGATACGCCTTAATGAGTATGGAGTCTGGCAATAAACGAACGAAAGGTATATGATAAATTTTAGTAGAATAAATAAAATATGTGTTGTCATGTACCTACCAAGCCTGTGAAGGCTCGATAAACAATAACGGTAAAATTTACCCCACATTGTAGTAAAACCTAAAACAGCGGAGCACACCCCCGGGGAATAATAAACCCGAGACACCCTGGGGTGAACTTTACCCCAAAACTGGACGTGGTCGGTTTATTGTTTTCTTAATTTAAAAAGTATAATAGCCACGAAACAAAGGAATCCCAATAAGACGATTTAATGTAAATGGGCAGGGGATTTTAATTTCAAAAATGCGTTTGATATATCATAACGAGATGGTGAAAGTAATAGATAATTTTCCAAATTACAGAATATTTCGCATATAAATAAAACTCTAGCATTTTGTCTAATGCTTTTAATGCTTAAGTAAATTTGAAAGGAAACTGATGAGTAAGGTGTCAATTTTCTTTGAAAAAGTTACATTGAAGGAAAAGGAAAACAAATTTAAAACTAAGATTTAATTTTTTCTGTCAGAAATTTCAAACTGTTTCTGTATTTTACACCTTCATATGATCTGTACCGAATATTTTACTAATATAATAGTTTTAATAATACACATAATGTGTGAAGATCACAACATTTTTTTGTAATGACCTTCGGGTACGTACCTACCTCTTTGAATTTACTAATACATAGCTTTATAAAAATCTCTTAAAATGTATAATTTTTAACTGTCCGTGGCTTATAAAAAATGTTGTAGAAAAATTGTGTATTTAAAAATATTCTAAGGAATCTTTTCACTTTTTAATTTTCTTCTATTGCCGATCTACGTCGTCATGAGTATAAGCCTCCGTGTCTTTTGAACTTTACTTCTAATTTTGTCGAAAAAGTGATGTTATCTGTTCATGTTGGTTTGGGACGGATTTAATCATCATACTTAGCTCTACAACTCAGTATGGATGGTTCTGGTTTCTTCAAGAATATACCTCTGTCGGTTTCTGCACTAGACGTCAAGAATGAATATTTATTTATAATGTTTTGCCACCTTATTTTGGATCCATCTATTCAAGTGCATTATTGAGCAGTCATTTCGGGGATCGCGCATCGTACACTTTACATGACCATCGAATCTAATCATACATTTTATGAATTAACTTTGTGAATTTTATTTTCATTAAATTATACACGTTGTAAAATTCCTAGTTAAAACGCCTCACCATACTCTATTTTCTTTTAACAGCTCCGAAAATTCTACTGAAGATCCTTCTTTCAAATAGTAGCTTGTTGGTGTAGTTGTAAAGACGCTGGTCTAGCAATTTAGTGGTCGGAGGTTTGTGCCTCGTTCCAGGATATCAGCAAGTTAGTCATATTTTAATAGTACAGCTTAGTTTGAAAATAGTAATAATATTGATGTGACACGTATTCCGAGTACGTATCTCTATTAATTTTTAAATTTAAAAAAAATGTCGTATGCAGCTTCGTCTATAGTCTGTATTTATCATTATATATAAATAAATACAGCCTTAAACAACCGTGAAATGATAATGATGTGGTGTGTCTACAGCAGGTCTATCGAGAATACAAAGTACGAGTAATCGTCGTATTTCACATAAGAGAAGCGAGGCGTTTAATTTCACGTAAGAAAATAAAGCAGACATTGTATAGCACGTAAGACTAGCAACAAAAGTTAATTGAAAACTTAACAACCCCTGCAACATCCAGGAGCTTTTACTTTGGAACGTGAGCCAATTAACGAGTGGAACAATGTGCTTCGAAGATGAAGGCCCAAACGATTTACCTCTCGCTCACTCGGAAGACTAAAGAGTGAGATGTTAGCACATCAGCATATCTTTCTTATAACGGCGTTAAGATGTCATCTGAGACACAACTCGTGAGAGTACGTATGATAGCGGAGCGTGACGGCGGATTTACTGATTCGAACATGCCTTGATGTAGGCAACATTCTGATTTAGCAAGATGTCAAAGTAACGCTTTCGAAAATACTCGGATTTTGTACTCAGCCCTAAAGAGCGACAATAATATGAAATTTTAACTCAAATAATTAACTGACTAAGTAACCATCACGCCATTTATCCATGGCGGTTAAAGGAGAGGATAGAACCCAAGACATTTCAATCCTGAAACACTTTCGCCTCATCTACGTTTATAAATCTTTTAATATTTATTGTTGATGCTTCTAATATATAGAGCATATATATAAATATGCACTAATATAAACAATATCAAAATATATATTTTTACTATAACTTAGCTTGCACATATTTGCTTAGTTTTATTTTGAATCATCTACAATTATGATATTCATGCTCAATTTTTCCAATAAATTCTGCAGATACTTTTAGTTAGAATTTAATTTTTTATAAATGCCATTTCTTCCTCATTAGCCTAAATAAAATGATAGTGCAGTATTTCATACGAGAAATAATTATAGATTTGTATAAAATTAAAACTCAGTACTAATTAATATTCTAATCCAACTCAGAAGCGAGATTTTTTTGACAATCTTTTTAGTCACGTATCTAAAATTTTGCGAAAAATTTAATTTAGAATCTATTATAACTGTTTAATATTTTCATAATAAATGGGATTTGCCACTATACGTGTACGGATAGTGGCTAATACATTTCCTCTTGCAATCTGATTTCAACTGCGTTCAGTCTACTTTCGTTACTTTTTTGCCAGCGAGTTAACTCCCATACATCAGTGTCAGTGCCAGGACTCCAATATCTATATATGGTAGTCTTGCCTCGGTTGACATGTTTCCATGAGAAATTACTGTACTCAAAGCACCATTCACTTAATTTCTATTATTTCTTTGAAAACGTATCAGATGGCGTAACTATCGTGCGTGTTTTATAGTAATTTAAACGCGTTATAGACAAGTATGTGCGCTATTTCGTTTCCAATTATACATAGTTTTAAGTTCTGTAGCGTTAAATAAAACATTAGAAAAAACAAATGATCAATATATCTTGTTAGTCTTACGTAGGTATACACATTAATTAACAATTTGAGATCTTAATTTGTTAAATATACTTTATTTCACAATGTGTGGATAAAAAGTTCGTGCATAGAATTTTTTTCTGTTGTTCGTTTCTCTACCGCGGTTTAGCGTCTAGAGAGTCTTACAAATCATTAGTCCAAGTTTGATTACAATATTGTGCGCACACATTTTTCTGTGTCATTTAGTCATCTGTGTAAAAATCTCTCCAAAAGCTTTGACATCTTTTCATGCGTCTTTCTTTGCGTAAGTCTAATTTTTGGACCACTATTTTGTTTTAAAAGGATAATTATGTCTACGCAGGACAACAAATTTGTATATCCAAAGAAAGCACAACGTTTAGCTAAAGTGCATTCTGACAACTGAAAATGATTTTAAAAACTGATTTTGCACTGTACCTATGATAAAAAGTGTTCAATCAGTGTATACTAGAGTCATAGCGCATAGAGATCACGCATGGCTGCGAAATACAACAACAGAGGTCAAATAGATTCAATCAAAAGGGACATGGAAAGATATATGGCGGGTATCAAAAGTATGAATAAGAGAACAGAAAATGTAGCTTGTATAATTGAAAACGCCAATAAAATGAATGGAAATTGACAGGCCACATCGCTCGAAGAACAAACAAAGTTGGATGAACGCAGTCAACCGGTGGTACCCGAGAATCGAGATGCCGACAGGCCGTCTTAACACCCGCTGGACTGATGATCATAAAACATTGGATTGACAATGAACAGAGAAATGTGGGGGAGAAAAGTTTTTTGGTAAAATAACATTTTAATGTACAATTTGCAACAGCATTTTATCTTATATATACATAAAAAAATATATCAGTAAACATGATACACAGAACGAATTTATTATTGTTTGCAACTCTATCAGCCACTACCTGTCTCTTCCCTGAGGTAAGTAGAAAATACATTTTTTTACAATTATATAATTAAGTCATTAAAATACTCACAAAATAAATAGTGTTAAGTGTTGTTAATAAATTTTCTTCAATATTAGTAAAATAACTTTGTGGCCTTATTTTATATAAATAACAAGACAAAACACTTTGTTTAAATCACTATTTATTGATTATTCAACATGTTTCGATACCTATGGTATCTTCTTCAGGAAATAATGTATACTGAAATTAAAAATACAAGCATAGATAAAAACAAAACTGTAAAGATGCCTAAATAGCAACAGCTGTTCTGAATTCGCCGATCATTTTTTGTAAAACAAACCATTCTTTTGACGTTGACAAGGGTTTAGAAATTATACATACAGATACAAGGGGGTTACAGTTAGATAAATTTGAAATTTTAGAAATAAGAAAAAGTATTAATAGCAAACAAAATATTATAAATAATCGAACCATCTTTGCAAATAGTGACTTTTTAAATTTGTTTTAATAGTAATTCCTTGATAGTTTTGTTTTAATCTATGCTTGTATTTTAAATTTCAATATACATACCATAGGTATCAAAACATGTTGAATAATCAATAAATAGTGGTTTAAAGAAAGAATTTTGTAAATACAAATTAAATGTATTAATTAGAGAGATATACATATAAAATCAATTTTATCGAAAAATATTGTTGTTGCTACCTCTTCCAATCCGAGGAACGTGCATTATCCGATTATGCTATACCAACACAGTGGATAGACGATAAATTTTCGAACCTATATGTTACACTTTTCAAATAAATACATCTATCGTTCCATTCTTTGAAAGCCATCTACTTTGTTTTTACGGAATTTCAAATACCTTAGAGTAAACTGGTAGGAGACGCCAGAATTAACAATTCATTTTTATTAAATTTTGGACACATTGATACAACTTATACATTATTAAGGAGAACACATTCTTATTGTGAAGTTGTAATTATTAAGTACATAGGTCTGTGATATTTTAAATACAAATTAAATGTATTAATTAGAAAGAAATACATATAAAAACAATAATTGTCGATAAAATTGATTTTATATGTATATATTTCTAATTGATATATTTAATTAGTATTTAAAATACCACAGACCTATGTTCAGAATAATTACAACTTCACAATAAGAATGTATTCTCCTTAATAAAGTATTTTGTCTTATTATTTATAATAAATTTAAATTCGGTAGCGTTTTATCGTGATGACGCTAGTATACATGTTACAGCGCTTTAAATAAGCTTAACAAATTTTCGAATACCCAATACATAAAATATTAAATAATATCAGACTAACGGCTTATTCCTTTTTGAATATATATTTCCGCTACCTGTGATGGTGTTGCTCGGCGGGCGGGCCGGCCCACGCTGTACAATAATCGCATTATCAGACCGAAATTGTAATACCTCTGGTAAACATCAGCGCATACCTTTTGTTACATTTTCAGTAACGTGAGCACATTTACAATCTGGCAATTATCCGATTTTCCAGCCCGCGCGGCGGGGCACTGAAGCACCGAGTGGCCATCTCAACTTTTGTCCCAATTTCTGTTCTTTATAGATATGTTCGGGGGGTCAAGAGATACACGGCACGGTTCTTTGATCGCCGATGTGGCAATGTCCTGTCGATTCTGCCACTGTAATTCTTTACGACAGAGACGAATCATTGCACGAGTAATAACATGTAGCCGTACTTTGTACCTACTAGTGACTGCGATTGTGATTACGTTCCTCCTAATTTTGGATCACAGTGTGCGCATAAAAAATCTGCTATGCAATTTTAAGGACCAATGATATTATTTGTGCGCTGGGAAAGAACATAAGAAAAACATTACCTAACCAGTGTAAAACTGCTGGTAAGATAATGTCAGTGTCTACTGTGGCTCTATCGACGAATTCTAAAGATCTCCGAGGTTGACCATATTACAAATAAAAATGTATGTGGGTGTGTCTTGATTCAAAAACGTATAATATTAAATACTAATTTGATGTATTAATTATAAATATATATAAAATCAATTTTGTCGAAAAATATTGTTCTTGCGCTACCGGGATTCGAACCTGGATCTCTATTTCCAATCCGGGGAAGTACACTACCAATTGTGTTATAGCGCCAGTATTTTTTATGACAAATTTTCGAACCTATATGTTAAACTTTTTCAAATTGATACATCTGTCGTTCCCGTTATTTGAAAGCCATCTACATTGTTTGTACGGAATCACAAATACATTTAAATAAACCGACTGCAGACGCCAGAATTATCAATTCATTTTTATTAAATTTTGGACACATCGATACAACTTATATTATTAAGGAGAACACATTCTTATTGTGAAGTTGTAATTATTCAGAACAGACGGTCTGTGATGTCACAATAATAATGTGTTCTCCTTAATAACGTATAATATTATTTAAAAGAGCAACATTAATATGCAGATTTGTTAATGATTTATAAAATATGTTGGTTTATATAAAGAAGACCAGTGACTTTCATAGTTGGAGGGCTTGACAGATCCAGAGATCATGATGAGCAATCAATGTTTCAACAATGGTCGCAAACGGACTAAAGAAGATGCGGTAATTTATATTAAACAATTAATCGGAACAATCAGTGATCGCAATTTAAATACAAATATCAGGTCGGTCATGTTTAAAACATATGACATTTATATTAAATTCAAGTGGTTCATCAAGTACGCAATACATTCAACAGGTGTAATATGCAATTTGTAATCGATGAATGGAAGGAATGTACGTTGTGTTGAACCCATTCTATTATCTGTGAGTGGATATTGTATTGAATGATTCTGTATCATTACACACACCGACAAATTACATAAGAATTGTCTACCATAAGACTTGATACCATAACACACGTGTGATGTTAAATTAATGTAGAGCCTTAGCGATAAACCTCAAATGTTCATTTTATTAGTAATTATTTATCTATGATCATACTCAACTGAGTGTAATATATAATATTGAATGTTCTAGTGTATATATTGTTAGTAAGAAAAAACATCAAAGTTGCGTCTTTCTACCTAATCAGTGGGTAGTTTATAACTCAACCATAGAATGTATAGAATGCTTTTAAACATCTGTCGAAATGACAAGCCTTAAGGATTCCATTCTACGTTTCGAAATTATACCTCATTAATTATAATATTATAAATATATTCTAGATATTAATTAATCGAAAATGCTTTTAATATAATATAATATAGTGAATAATAATAAGTAATAATTGGTCTAAGTCATGTTTCTTCGAGATATTGAAAGGTTAGCGTTTGAATTGATTAAAAAATATTTTTATATTACACAACACAATGTTTCAAAGTTTATTTAATCTACTACATTTATAATTTATTTCAACATATAAATTTTGCATGTAGCTAATAAGGATTTTTTTTTAAATTTTACTATTGAACGACGTAACAATATACTGAATATAACGCGTAATTTTTTTTACAATTGTATTATATTAATTTAAAACAATGTGACGCGAAATAATTGATAAACTCATTTTTTTAAGTTTCTTGAATTATACCACTTTCATAATAATGGGCACATACGAGTACGGGAAAATAATCTGAGACGATGTCAATGACAAATGGCGCTGTCGGTTGCTCTCTGAAATAAATTGAAATAAATACGTACTACGTCGAATGATAAATTTAATTAGAATTATTTTGCAGATTACCAAACAAAATAAATTAGTTTAATATTGAATGTTAAAACAAAAATGACATTCGACAAAGTTTTAACATTTGGAGACACGTTTCAGTAATGTTCTCATTACTTATGAATCCTGGCGCATCGACTGCGAGTCTGCTTCATCAATCTTGTCGCGAGTATGAATTATCATCACCCCCGCCGTTCCTTTCACCAATACTCCTGCCCCAGGAGCCGGAGATCGCGTCACGACTACGCTAGGTTATGATGAATCGACCAAGGGTGAAGAAAAAGCGTGGAAAATTTTCGGGCCGCTTGAATTATATTATTAGTGAAATTGCGGACACAGGCTGTACACTTAATTTATTCCGAGTGCCGTGCAAAATATTGGATAATGAAGATATGATAAAAACTGAAGAAAATAAAATAAATTGATGAATAAATTAAAAAAACGAATTACGTAATATTTAAAACACATGTATGATACCATCGGTTCCGGATTCGTAACACACATTTTTGACGCGTCTTGCAAATCGGCCCCTAAGCGCGTTATTTGATACCTTTCCACGTTCAAATTCACACCCACAACCTTTTCATTATGCTCGTCTTTAGTGTGAGTAGTGACTTTGACGTCAGCAGACGTTAACGTGACCGATACTTGTTCGAGCGCGACATCGCGATAGCATTAGCGGTGTAGATTTATTTAGCTTTAGTACATCAGCACCATATCGTGTGATTCTGTGATTTGTGTGCACAGTGATAATTGTTGTTTTGTGCCGGGGTGAAGCTGTGCTATCGCCGTCTTCAATTAGAAGCGGAGATCTACCCATCCGCATGCCGTTTGTGCGACTGTAGGGTGACGTAGGCGTCATACACAAGGTAAGGTGAGCAGTCCTTACGAATCCTGGTTCCCCGAGACCACTGGTCCTTCGACTGGATCCCTGCCCATCTCCATTCCGCGGGACGCGCGACCTAGAGATTGCGCAATTCGTTCGTTAGATCCTATCAACGCAGGATTTACGTCTTTCTTTTACACCATCCATTCATAAAATATGCTTTTCTAATTCGAAAATTATATTCAAAATTGAGGGTGCGATACCTAAGTCAGAATAATAATTGGATATGGCCAAATCTACTATGTCGTAGATGAACATAATCCGACTGGTATTTTCCGAAGCTGTATGAATAGAGATCTCAAAACATGGACCCTGAGAAGGAAAGAAAGAAATACGTTCGACGCTTTCAAGATGTGGTGTAGGCGTCGTATGCTGCCAATACCATAAATTGCGCGATGAACTAATGTTTCTATTCTTCAAGAACTCCGTACCGAAGAAAGACTTTCCATAGCATTCAGAAAAAAAAAATTTTCGTACCGCTGAGCATGTTGGAGAAATTAGTGCTCACTAGAAATAAGCAATGACAGAGGGCAAGAGGTCAATCTTCAAGATAGATAGACCAAGAATGTGGATGACACCAAATTGAAAATATTGGAACAAGGAAATTTCGTTAGTTCATGTCTATATATTTGGTAGTCTGTGCAAAATTTGATGAAATAAATCTCGTGAAAATAGGCGTTTACAAATTTATTTAGAATAAAGATATCCTAATCCGGAAATCACAATTAACAAAAAAAAAACAATTTTACAAAACATGCCGAAAAGAAAATTGATGAAATCTTTTTTTAAATGCATTGCCCAACTAGGCAAGTCTGTTTTAGGGTAAATTGACAGACAATATTATATTTTTTCTCATCGCATATTCTAATACACACACGTATGAATATTAGATCATGAATACATACTTGTATATACACATTCATTCATAAACTAATAGAACTCATTTGTTATTCAAAGCGAAATAATGTAGTTACAAGAGTTAAGTATTTAACAATATACAATAGTTTACTCTCAGTTTCTGTTCTACCTAATTTTAACAACAAATTTAAAACATTATTTTATAAACCTCTAATATCACATAAAGACAGTAAATAATTAAATAAGTTAAAATGTTCATATATAAATACTTTTATATGCACTATATTAAGAAAAATAAATAAATTAATGGCGATCGCTATGGTCACATGCTGAAAAATTTCTCGGTGGCCGAATTGGGTCGATTGGGCATCAAAAACATGTGGTTTCAACAAAACGGTGCCAGCTCACACACAGCCCGAGTTACGTTTGAAATTTTGCGAGTGTTTTTTCCCGGTCGCATAATGTCATCAAAGTGGTGATATCGACTGGCCTCCTCGATCATCTGATTTGACGGCTACCGACTATTTTCTGTGAGAGTACTTGAAAGGAAAGATCTACGCCAATAATAACAACTCTGATGCTACAGGACAATATTTGAAATGAAATTCCTGAAATAAAACGCGAAGTGTACGAGAATGTTATGAAAAGTATGATTAAATGAGCACGAATTTATGCCACTACCAGAGGCGTCTATTTGACCGATGTAATATTAATCGATAAATAAAAACCAAATTATAAAATTGTGTTTCATTTCTTAGTTATTCAAAAACAACATCGGCCTGGAACATACTAAGAGCCAACTAACAACCCGGCGATGATAAGATTTAACGCGGCAGTCTGGTTCCTAAAAATGATCAAATACTAGTACACGCAACCGTGTATCATCAGAGGAGTGTTGTCGTGTAGAGCTCGCAATGCTGAACTGATGATCTTTTACATAACATAAAAATACCCATAAAATAATTATTTGTTTATTTATTTTATTGATTCACATTCTTGTTCATTCACAATATATAGTTGATATTACCAATTTAACTGGTAACTGTACGGCATACTTGTGATGTAAAGAAGTGGTACGATATTATGAAAATAATTTGTGAAATGAGTTGTATGAGTTATCGAATTTATCAATAATGAACGGACTGGTGACTAATATTTGATCAATTCACTGAACCTCAAACAAAAAAGCGAATAATTTTGTTTATCAATTACCCGTCCGGACACTTTTTTTTACAAATAATATTATTAATCACGTACAATACCTACCCCCCAAGAACCTTTACGTCCTTGGGTACTTAACCTAAATATGTTTTATTTACGATCTTTGGAACGCCGATAGAAAGATAGTGCTGTTTCACATTTTCAGATATTTGAGTATTATAATACATAGAACTCTGTGCGATTTACGTCACATTCTCGAATATACGCGACGAACACGTGTCCGGTATATCTGATTAAAAGCAATCGCGCTTCTGCGAAATAATTTGTTGGAATCTGTGATTCATCCTAGTAAAACCCGGATCTATTTAAGACCCGGATTAGGGAGTATCTCCCGTTAGATCCTCCCTCGAGCCCGCCCCGCGGGTGACAAGGACCCCGCCTTGACGTGGGGCCCTTGTATAGGTTTCGGAAAAAAAATAAACGTTGAGTAAAATTTTCAATGGAACATATTTTTCATTTGAGGGGCAGCAAAACCGCTGCTTTGCGATTGACAGAAACGAGATAAACGTATTTGTAATTGATTTTCTAGCCAGAGCGGAGATTTTAAATTTGATAAAGGTACTTTTGATAAGACGTTTCTAAAACATACAAACATGTTAGTTATCAATCGCAAAACTGACAGATAAACATTTTCAAACACGTCACTCTCTATTTTTATCAATTGCCAAGAGGCGGTTTTCCTTTTGAACTCTTCATTGTCGGTATGTGAAAGGGTTTCAATTCAATATACGAGACAATACAAGTGTTGCAGTTTTAATATATTTTATTTTGGTATTACTGAAGCAATTGGGAGAGATACGCCTAGTGTGGTAACAACAACATTGCTGAGGAATCAAGCAGTGTGAAAATAATAGTTTATAAATATCGTAAAGCCTTTATTAATACTGGTTTCTTACAAAATTCAACAGAGGCAATTATTATTTATAAATAATAATAATATTTTTATTAGATATTAATAATGTATAAAAATATAAATCAACACATAAAATTCTTATACAAAAAACAGCATTGTACATTTATATAACATTTAACACCCTTGTCTATTTGAGGAGTACTTAAGATGGTAGAGCACTGGCTTAGAATGTGAGAGGTGCGAGGATCGATACTAGTCATTTTCAAAAAAAAGGTCCATGATTTCGATCCCTATACCGGTAAAGTTAAACATTAAACATAATTAAAAGTCACAAGTACATTTTAAAAATAGCCATATGGTGAAAATTGCTATACTACAAACCAAAAATCGCGTTACCTAACACTTGTATAATAAAACCAATATTTTGAAGATGTACCAGTTCTTCAAACAATATTTCAATGTTTGCAGATTTAACCAACACAGAGAACGAACTTGACCGCATTGTCCGTTCTCAGTTCCATTTTTGATTATCATACTGGAAACGGAAATCAACGTGAAAATGGCGTAGAAGGCACTGAACGAGAGTCAGTTCAGTAATTCGGATAGCGGTGGTGAAAAATTCTCGTTTCCATTTCCCGGCGATGCGATGTAACGGAAACGCCCACCACTTACCGGATGTTTCCACGCGAGAGGACTCGAACTGGGACCCCACAATGCACTTACCCGAGACTAATCCACATGGACGAGCGGCGGAGGCATGGGTAGCGAGGGGTCAGGAGCCAGGGGGAGGGAAGAGGAGACAGAACGTTAGATTAAGATCTGTTCCGCCAAACGGCAGAAATTGGGGATGAAAGTACATTAATCTCCGCCACTGGAACTGCGTCAGTCCCTCTGAAGAATGGGTCCAGGAAGCGTGGCGTGTAAGACGTGGACTTCAAAGCGTGATCAAAATATCGTCAAGGGCGATTAAAAAATATATCACATCTTCAATATTTTAAAAATTACTTTGTGGCAACATATTATATAAATAATAAGAATACACGCTTTGTTTAAACCTCTATTTATTGATTTATCAACATATTTCAAGACCATCGTTTCCTTCATTAAGATACAATGTACATATACTAAATTAAAAATACAAGCATAGACAAAAAACAAAACTATAAATATTAGTGGTAGGTAACTAATTAGGAAATACTGTGAAAACAAATTTAAAAAGTAACTATTTGCAAAAAGAATTTAGTTATTTATAATGTTTAATTTACTATTAAAACTTTTTCTTGAATTTTAAGTTTTAAATTTATCTAACTGTAAACCCATGGTATTTGTATGCACAATTTCTAAACCTTTATTAATGCCAAAATAATGATTTGTTTCCAAAAGGTGATTGAAAAATTCAGAATAGCTATTACTATTTAGACATCTCAAATTTATAGTTTTGTTTTTAGTCTATGCTTTTTAATTTAGTATATACATAATATCTTGATGAAGGGACCGGACCATTGGTCTTGAAACATGTTGATAGATCAATAAATAGTGGTTTAAACGTTTTTACTTATTATTTATAAAAAATATATAATTTGTAAATTAGTTAAGGCAGAGAGAAAATAAAACCAATATTACAAAACTTGCAAATAAATTTTTATTAATTCTGCTTTAAAGATTAATAAAGATTTTATAATGCAAAGACAAAATAAAAGTAATGTGATCATATTTCTAATATAGAATTATGTAATAACTTTCTTTTTAAACCACTTTAACAAGTTAATTGTATACCAACCGGTTTCAGAAAACACATTTCCTTCATAAGGATGTCAAAAAAACTTTATAAATTAAAAACAATGTTAGTAAGTAAATAATTCAATATTAAAATGAATAACCACAATGTAAAATTTGCATTAAATATTAAAAATATCAAATTTCTAAGTAAATTTAAATTAGTTCTGCTTCATGCGCTACGTATATGTGTCTACATATAGACGTAGGATTTTGTAATACATATAAGATTTTATTAAAACATAAATTTACAAATATAATTTAAAACAATTCACTTTGTTTAAACACCACTTTATTAGATATATATTAAAGTAAATCCTTTTTAAAAGAGAAATTACATATCTTTGAAAAGAGGCTCATTGTCATTATAATTATAGTGCAAATAAGACTTATAGATTGAAGAAAGTTCGTGATAATACGCAAATTATTTAAAATATGCATTTGGCTACGCTGGGAAAATATATTATTTTTAAAAATGTATATTTTTAATACCTATTTGTTGATTTCATTAATCAGTTTTTCAATTTAGATTTGAAATTTGCATATTTACCTCCGTCTTCATAGGGCACAAGGGCATTCAAATATTGAATTCCTTGACAGGTGAAATGGAGCTGGGGTGTACTGGTGTTCAGTTTGGGTATCATAATGCTTCAGACTGATCTCGGTCTATTACTAAAACAGCTTTTCAACGATACGTAAGTAATGGAACATTAAAATACTTTTTGTGTATTAGCAGTTAGAAATTTTTTGATAAATTTAATTAATACCTAAAACATTAAAATTTTTAAATTGTTAGGTATATTAAATGTTTTTTAAAAATTATCTTCATGATTAATCATTGTATTATTTCTAAAGGTTATATTAAATTCAATTTAAAGGCCCCACCCCAACCATTTACACCGTATTGTAAAATGAATAGGATAAATGCAAAATATTTGAAATATTTATTGATAAAATATTTATTATATAAAATGCTATGAAGAGTTACATATATTGTGTAAGTTTTAATATCCTAGTAACTGTAGAACCCTAATAAACTCAGCATAAAACATTAATTGAATATGGATAGTCAAGCTTCTGATTATATTCTCCATTCAACAAGTCTAGATTGCAAAGCTGGTAACTTTTACTCTGAGCCAATTGATGATAACCAACTGAACTGTAATTAAACTATTAAGAGAGTACTGGGTGTTTTATAATATGATATATCTCTACCCAACGTTGCAAAGTCATATTTTTTTATATTTATTGCTTTATCATGCAATTCTGAATTATAATGTATTTAGTGATATTATTGTGTAACTACGAGAAATTAACATATATTATTCACTCTGTCGAGTGCTAAATAAATAAATTTAAATGTAAATGGTTAATTGAAGCCGTTAATTCATATAAATAAAACTAAATGACAATTATATCTATTTCCAGTATTCAGTTGAGAGTTAGATTTTCCATTCGATAGGTCGAAGGTAGTGTGAGGAAGCTCCGGGGGTTCGCAGACGCCCGCACCCCCTCGCCGGCGAAATTAACGGATGTTTAATTAAATAATTTATAGCCCCGAGAATAAAAATAAGAAGGGAAAAAACACAGCAAAGGGAAAAAAAAATCCCCGTAATGAAGAAAGAAATGTTTCAATGGAGTATTACTTTAGATATACCCCGTGACCGATGGTTCATTGAAATTATGACCATGATTTTTCATGAATATTTTACAACAGGTGAGCTTTGGAATTAACGAATAATTAATATTTAAAAAACCGGAATATTAATGATGAAAAAGAGACGAGTTGTATGCCGAGTAAGCCGAAATGAAAAATAATAGTTTCTAAAAATTAAACGCAGAGATAAGGCTACATCACTATGACGTAAAATAAGTAAATATCTTTTAAATATTAATTATATCTGAAAGAATTGTCTTCCAAAATTAGATCAAAATAACAAAAAAAAAAATGTAATTAATTAATTAAATTAAGTGCAATACATATATTTTATATATATAATTAACTTTTAAATAATTAATTAATTAATTAAATAAAACACATCGTTGTTTTTCTCGTTTTCTACGTTACTTAACGTTTTCGACGCTTACTGCGTCATCTCCAGTAATATTTTTTTTAGTAATATTAACAAATAAATATTTTAGTAATATTAACAATTCAAGACCTCGATTATATACATCGTGCAGTACGACACATTGGGAAACACGGCCTGACAGACTAAAAAATTCAGCTTGAAATAAATATATCTAACCGATTCGAAATACCCTTTGTTATTGGTATTTACGGTTTAAATCCTACACACGCGTAAGCCAAATCGGTTGTGACTAACTTAAGTAATTAATGTGACAGCAATTTAATTATTGTTTAATTTGTTAGAAGATGTGATTACACATTGTACTGAAAGAGTTTTCATAATAATGTAACCGACACAGTAATACTAATTTTAAATATGAAAATAAAACACAATTCAAAGATGTGTAGTATTTATATGTGGAAAATTTAAAATTAAATTAAATAAATCAAAATTATCAAATACAAACTTTTCTGAATTCTCCAATCAACTCATTGAAAAAACATTACTTTGATAAAAATTAAGTAGATTTCTCAAAACGATCGATTAGTACGAAACAATTTTAAAAAATTTCATTAAATACAATTCAAAATATCAGTAATTCCATAATTAATAATATTTTCAATGATCCCATTAAAACCGTAGAGCACCCTTTTAATGATTACGACTTTTAATCAATAGTATTTTCGTTTATTTGTTCTGAGAAAATTATCGCCAGTAAATTATTAAAACACATATCACAATAAATATTTTCAGTTACTGTAGTTTAACAAAGAAAACATTAAATTACAAACATGATGAATTATGAAAAATTCTAAATAACAAACCCCATTGACTAAGGTTTTTGACGAAAATTTGTAATTTTAAATCCATAAACATCAAAAATATGAAAAAATGCCTCTTAATAGTGCGGAATTTTACTACAACGACTTTGAAATTGCTAATATCAAACTCATTTTCAAATTGGCATCTCCCGAGCAGCCGAGCCAGCATTGTGGAAAGCGCTTGTTGGCGAATATTAGTCCGGAACCACAGCACAAACGACGGTTTACCGGCAGGAAGTAATACTCCTGTAATATTATTTCTCGAAAATCTTGACAGCAAAGCTCAACTTAAAACGTTGCATTATTCAAATGGATCGGTGCAACGGTGCAGCTGTTAAACCATGTTGTTATCACATTTTAATTAATAATTATTCAATACATAACCGACTCAAGAACTTATATATGAGTTTCATATTCCGTTGAACTTTAAAACTAAATTATAACAATGTATATTATTCGGCGTCAGGATGAAATTACATTTTGGAAATAATTACAGACGCAAAAAATTTCATACTGCAGTAATTTCACATTCTCTAATAAAAATGTATATAAGATATCAAAGGTGGAACCTAAAATGCGTTTTTTTTTACTAAATGATGTAAAAAATATATATTTTATAATAAAATTAGTAATTTACATTGGTATTAGAAAATAAAGAAAAATACAAAGGAGTTTGAAATAAAAGTAAAATTTATTCTTAATAAAGTCAACAAAAAATATTGATATAAGTTAGTATTTTTATAACGGTTCAAAAAAAATGTATATATAAAACATCAAATAAAAAACAGCGCAAGAAATCTAATCGTCTATTGGAGTTGTCCACCCTTGTACCTTGAATTATCCACCCTATATGAGCCTCGTTCTAGTAAGTCCTATTTTCATAGCACAAGCGTTTAGCTCGGTTTGATAGTAGTAAGAATATTGATGTGACACGTATTCCATGTGCCCATCTCTACTTTTTTAAATAATGAAAACTGATCTCGTTAAATGTATTAAAAATGATATTGCACATTGGAAAAATGTTGTAAGTTTCTGATTCTTTATTCCCTATAAAAACCATATTAAAGTTAGTTTATTCCTTTTCCGCGTGCGACCGCTATTATCTCTGGTCGATGAGACCTCATGTTTATCATTCCTATCTATCAATAAAACAAATTAAGAACATACGACAAATAACAGTTATTGTAAAATTGAATTTTTCTATGGGATATGCGATATATGATGTGGTGATGACTTACTACTTTTACTCTTAGCAAAAAAAATGGCTCTGTGTGCTATTTTATCTCCTACAAATGAATTTAGATTCCTTGAAATTGGTTTGTTGTCACGGGCGGTGGTTCAAGACATACGTGTCCCGCCTCCGGGAATTATCCGGGTGGGTCTTCCCCAGTGGGCGGACCCGCGGCAGGGGTAGTCGAGCATACGCCGGCGGTAGAAGGAACATGTTCCATTTACAGCCGAAGATAACAAAGGAAGCACTCGACGCCGCGCGGTGCCATTCCGCTCATGGGGGTCTAATGAGAGCGGAACACAAACGGCACCGTTAAACTCTGTAGCTAGGAGAGACCAATCAGCTCGGGAGTCCAATGAGACACCCGAAATGAAGTACGAAGTGCGATCAACAATTTAGCAAGTCGTGATCGAGGTGAAAATAAATTATCTGTAATATATTAACGTACAATATATTATTTTGGAAGCTTGGAGAATATAACCTAAATCTATTTTATACGGTCTCTTTTTAACACAATTTTGATATAACATGGTTAAAAAAAAAAAATTACAAGGTTGGATTGGTTGGTTGGTGTCTGGGCTCGTATTTAAGGATCCCTTCAACATTAAAACTTCGTTGTCTGTTTTCTGTTTCTTCGCCTCTTATGGGCTTTTCAATGTGATAAAAGTCCAATTCGAGAGGCACACAGCGATTCCGTTACGCTGCCGGTTTCAGCTCGTCTAGCCATCGTAATCGTCAGTCTGAGAGAAGATACCTTCAGCTCCCTTGATCTTGAGCCATTTGCTCTGTGTTTTTATAATCCTAGTAGTACTTATTTTACTCCTTGGCTCATGCTCACTATCTTCCCGTACATGACACGCTTCGTAAGACTATAATTACCCATGCGTATCGTGTCCGGTCCACCTTAGTCTCGCCTCAGCGATCATGTCCTCGATATTTCGATACTTAGAGCGATGTAGTGTGTCACTCCAGTAGATCTGCAGAATGTGAGGAAGGAAACATTGATGGAGCTTACCATGTTTTCTCATCCGTCTCATTAGTCTCATCCGAAAGTACAGGAAAAACAATAGCTTTATATACTGATATCTTAGTGTGCTGGGATATATCTCTACTACTGAAGACTCCATTCAGTTTGGCGACAACCGCTGACGCATTCCTGAGACGATTCTTTACTTCGTCATCAAGTTAGGAATATGATGTAAGAATGCTACCTAAATAGATAAAGTTTGATACACTCTCCAGTCGTACTCCTTCCACTCTGATGTCAGGTCGATCCGGTCACATTATCCGCAGGGCATACCAATATTTGGATGTAACATGGCACAACAAATTAGGAAACAAAAATAATTTTCGAACTCTGTCAAAATATCATCAAAGTTTGATTTGATGTCCTTGCTACACCTCCCCGTGCGCATACTACACAGGGAGGTGAGGTGAGAGAGGGGAACTAGATGAAGCGGTTACCGTTGAGATTCAATCCGACGTGAGACGTTCCGCGTGATCTGTCCGTGACTGTGTTTTTTCTCGATACTTCCTGACATAATTTAAATGATAAAATGTCCGATAACACAATTGCTAATATTTCAAGTGATTTGATACTAAATTGCTTAACAACGACAATATATAAATAATTCGGGTTTTTTAAAAATAAATATAGATATAATAAACAATTGAGAAATATAAATGTGTACAAAATAGAGGTTCTAAAATGGCTTAGTCTTCAAAATAATTAGATAATTATGTTAATAATTAGACAAAAATCTTTGTTAAAACCACTATTTATTGATTATTCGACACCTATGGTATCTTCTTTAAGAAACAGTGAAATTAAAAAATACAAGCATGGATAAAAACAAAACTATTAAGTGGTGAATAAGTAAGAACTAATATGAAAACAAATTTAAAAGGTGACTATTTGCAAAGACGATTTGTATGTATAATTTATCTAACTGTAAACCCCTAGTATTTGTATGTATAATTTCTAAACCCTTGTTAATATCAAAATAATGGATTGTTTCCAAAAGATGATTGGAAAATTTTGTATAGTTGATGTTATTTAGGCATCTCAAATGCTCTTTAATTCTAATATCAAAATTTTACTTATATAAAAATAATTGCAATGATTGTAAATTAATTTGTAGACCCCCGATTTTTTTTAAATATCGTCCTTATCCTTGTTATTTAATATATAATTCTTTAATTTGTTTTTAGTGTAAAAAGCTGGTTGTATAGAATTTAATATCTTTTTTATAATTAAATTTGAAATAAGATTATTTAAGAACACAATTTTTCTCCACTGCTTCCCACTATTAATGGTGGTAAACATATAATGTGATAAACTTTTGTTTATCAAATTATCTATTAATTTAATATTATAACTATTATTAATTGCAATTTGTTTAATAATATTTAATTCTATGTTGAAGTTATTTAAGGATATAGGAACATTTACTAATCTACTAAGCATGGAATGAAAAGCTGTTAAATTTTCAGAAAACGGATCATTGGGATAATATATACACCGTGTAAATATAGAATTATATACATAATCAAAACAAAATACAATGATCTGTGTACGAGATGGAGTGTCATAGACATGTAACAGGTTTTTAAAATTGTTTTATCAATACACATATTATATTATGTTACTACATTTATTTTATCAATATTAAAACATATTCTATTATATAATAAAATATTAGTTTCAATATTATTAATTTAAAGTAATTTTTCAATATCATTATTTTAAAGTTTATTTTTCCCGCGTAGACAATTACTTTCATTCTTCAACATAGCAATTAAAAATCTAAAAACGTTATCTTATTTTTAAACCTACGTACGTATATATGTTTACAATATACAATAGAAACGCGTACATGAAGTGCAAGTCACATCAATATCGGCTCGGCTAATCGCTTTGAACATGAAAAATGGGACTAACTTGGTGGTTTCCCGAAATAGAATGATAGACCAAACAGGCGGGTATTTATTGTATCTATTTGTTACGTCATTTTAAGCAGAAACAAAATAATTACATATAATATGCTGGAATGCATTGCATAATACGCCACAATTTCTGGAACGAACATTTATTATCATTATAATCTATCCAACAGTTAGACTTAACAGACGGCATCATTTCCGTCCAGGTTCAACCAGCTCGAATAGTGCCATGTTCTAATTACACCAGCTGCGGCGCTATTCGCACACCATATTTCTGAACTTATCTCGTGACACATAATCACCATCACTATGGGTAGAATTTCATTGTCTCAACCTGAATAGATGAATTCTAAAGAAGTTACATCTTAACGTTGGGAAGTAAAACGCTATGACTATAGCTGTTTCCGTCGACAACCCACACACAAACGTGCGTTATAATCAAAACACGAAATCAGAGTTTCATTGGAGCAGTATTTTTTGACAATGTATCTATTAGGTTGTCTTGTAATTATTTGTGATTTTGTTCAATTATTTATTACAAAATCAATTTTTAACAAAAATTACAACATTCCATTAAATAATGTATGCTCCATTATTGTTCAGGACTTTTGTCAATACCTTTTTTATAAAAATCGGCTGGTCTGGTATCGAAATAGTTATCGAGGCAATTTATGAGCTCATCACAATCTGAACGCCAACCGATTGAAGAGCGACCGAAAAAGGTGATAATCTGACGGAGCAATGCGGCGGATTTTCCCAGTTGAGCCTTTGGGTGACCATTTTAACCTTGATAAAGGCGAAAATAAATATAAGTATAAGTAGAATTTAAAAAAAAATGAACTAACTTGGTGGTCTCTTGGGAAAAGTCCCCTAGATCACTAGATGTGTGTATAATGTATATTGTACATACATTCTTTAAGATACGCCGATCTAGATATTTAATTTGGCTAAATTAACAATATTAAAATTGTAACTTTTAGCTAATTTAATCTTATATCTTACTCACAATAATAATCGTTATTATCATAATATTAAAATTTACTTAAAGAATATTTCAAACAAACTTAGAGCATGCGGCGATTGTCAAAATAATTTGCAAGATCTTTCAGGAAATATTGTGAAAGGTGTCAACAGCTTGCACTGGCAATTTATTTCTTTCTCAATATCAACCCGGGGAGAAATAAAGCAGTAATCACGACGGAATTCCTAAAGACGTTGAATAATAGAGGTTGGCTTATGACGTCACACCGTGAGTTAATCCAGTACAGGGTGGCCAACGCGGTGGGGTGGAAGTAAAGAGGGGTGTTATGGCCCCTAATCAAATAATAAATAGCATTATTAAACCACGTCTCTGCTACAAAATACACAACGGTTTGTACTGACTATAAAGAAAACAGTCTTAGTTAACGTCAACCAAATAGCAACGTATATTAGGTTAGACGAATGTGACCTATATAAGTACTTAGAAATAAATGAAAAAATCAATAAAAGTACTTAATATTTATTTTATGATTAATAATCTGGATGATTAAAAACCGTTTTCAGATGATTATAATATTTTTCAGGTATCTGAAGCGAGAAACACTTTGGTAGTGTGCGACAATTTTCAAAGATATAATATAATTAATATAATTTATAGTAACTCTCTCCTTGGGATAACATTCTCTCAAATAATAAAGAAAATTATACATTTCGTACATGTATAATAATTTAATGTAATCTTGAAAATTAACTGAACAATTGAAAAAATGATTTAAACTTATTTTAGAAGCATCTATTAATTATCGATATTGGATAGGTAGAGAGGAAAATAAAATAAATTAGTCAATACTCAATTTATTATTTAGAAGCAGAATAGAGGATCATGATACTGTCATAAGCACATCGACCGAAAGAGTGAGAGAGAATGCATCATCAATTAATTTTATTTCACAAAACAGATATGTCAATATACAAATCAGCCTTGTAAAGGAGTTGGAAATGCCATGGTTGATTGCAAGTTCAAACCAAATTGTCAACGGATAGGATGATATATATACATAACCTTATTTATGTTAAGGGAGGGGAATTCGGTGAAAAAATTGAGTAAGTGAATGCAAAGTACCTAACTTTGAAGTCAAACCATGAAAGCCTTACAAAGTTTGTAATTTAAAACACTTTTTTTTTAATGGCTTAGTTTTAGTACTCTATTAGAGATAATACTGAACTAATAAAAACTTAATATAAAATTTTCATCGTTTTTTAAGCTTTAAATCTTCACTATTGAATTAAGTAGAATTTTATATTCTTCTATCTCCCTGTTTTTAGTACACATATTTTAATTTCTCAAAAGTCGTGTTCCGTAAGTTTGTGGATAAACCTTGTATTTTTTGTAAAGAGATACAGATATTTCAGTGCGCGTCCTTTGTTCAAAGAATGTCAAGCTTAGTTTGTGTATCTTTAGGATCCTACTGGTCTGCGTAGGTTTGTTTATATTTAGTTGTATACGTATGACTAAACGGTTTAAGACTTTTTTATTTTATTAACATTTTTTTAAATTTGTGGTCAATGAATTTCGATGAAAAATCAACAATGAACTTTGCCAGAATTGAACAATTAAAATTTGATTTTTATTTTATTTATTGCCACGAAAGCGTATGATCGTCGATAATAAATAAAATAGTTCTGATTCTAATAATACATTAATATATGTGGCATTATACACTATATAACTACTGTAAATAAAATGAGACGAGCGCTGTAACTAACTAACTTACCATTACGCCGTTTCACGGGTAGATAGACAGGATAGAGTGCCACACTCTTCTGTACTGGCAAACAATTCTCGCCACATCCACATTCATATATCATCTCATACAAGCTCGTCGATTATTGAGGCTTCTAACAGGACCACATTCCAGTATTTTGTTTGTGACTATTGTGGCCGCGAAGCCTCCGTTAGTGACTGTCACGTGTCCCATGCTGACCGTAGGATATATATTTAATCTAAAGCAATATAATAAGGATGCACAATGCACTATTATTAAGGTTATATCCAAACAAAACATTAAAACTGCTACAACAGTACGAGTATATTGAGTTACCTAATTGCATCTTGTTTTACTCTTTATATATCTTTTTTTTATATGCTATCTAATTGTGTCTTGTTCTACTCTTTATATATATATATATAATTATTTAATTTAATTTATTTATTATTATTTTTTTTATACATTGAACATTGGACTTACTTTAAGTTTTACGTTTTAATTATATGTTATTTAATTGCATCTTGCTTTACTCTTTACATATACCAAATATATTTTATATATTGAACAATGCATTTAGGTTAAGTTTTACAAAGTACCTAATCTAATGATATCTTGTTTATCATATATAGTACATTATATACTATGTATTACAGCTAATGCAGGGTAGAGTACGACTAGTCAAAGTTAGCGCTTTAAAAAATCTGCATTGAAGCGCATTTGGGTAAGGGGTGTGGTCTAATCCAGTGTGTCACCAATCAGCTCTACATGTAAATGTATACAGCAGTGATACGACTAGTCAAAGTTAGCGCTTTAAAAAATCTGCATTGAAGCGCATTTGGGTAAGGGGTGTGGTCTAATCCAGTGTGTCACCAATCAGCTCTCATTTTAATTAGTCATCGTTTGTTCTTCGAGCAGTTTGTGTGTTCTGGACGTTTCCGATCGCTTTTTAATGCAAGTATACTCAATCTAATCGAGAGTTACGGAATCATCTTTTATGGGACGCGAACGAGCACTGTGAGGGCGCAAGCGCATGAAATATTACTCAACGTATACAAGTTTATGTGTAATGAAGCTGCCAATATTTTTTAAATTTGTGACCTCTGTTAAATTTTGTAAGAAGTCAGTATTAATAAATAGTTAAAAATATTTGTGAACTGTTATTTTCTTAGGTATCTGTTTATTAAATAAATCGATTATCAAATGAAACCGATTTTTTATATTGTGTATCTTTCAATAATGTCCAAATTTAAAAGTCAATTAAATTAAGATCGCTTTTTAGTTTACCTACTGTAAGCATTCTGCATGTACGCCCTTTTTCCGAAGTTTTATGAATGTCTTCGTATATAGATGCGCGTGGCCTAAATCTCGTGCGCAAACTTATATTGGCCGTACTCTACCCAAATATATGTCTTACTTTGCTCAAATGTTTATCCAATTATAATATAACATACTATACTAAGAATCAAATAAATAAATAATTATTATTAATATAATAAAAGATTTCTGTATTGAAATATATATTCTACTAAGACCCTAAAAACGGGGATAGCCGATTACTTACCTGCTAGTTGTATTTAATGCGCCTTTTTTGTTATAAAATGTTTTTTAAGAACACATTTTTGTTGTGAAGTTGCATTTTCAGAACATAGTTCTGTGGTATTTTAATACAAATTAAATTAATCAGTTAAAATAATATACAGAAAATATCTATCGAAAAAAAATATTTGGTGAAAATGGACATGAAGAGGTCCAGGTTCAAATCCCGGTAGCAACTAAATTTTTCTTTCGATAGATAATTTTTTTTTGTCCTAATTAATTCATTTAATTTGTATTGATATACAAGTGTTCTAATTCTGAAACCGTGCATAATATAATACAATACAACCGTGCATAAACATAGTTTTTACATATTTAAATATATTCTGTTTCATAGGTGGAATACAAACGAGCGACCTCATAAATCTTTACAATTCTCAATTACAAACATTTTATAAAAGATTATCATAAAATTTAGAGAGGGAGATTGTTTACATTTTGAATATAAGGAAGATAAAATTAAAGTTTAAACACTAAAAATATTCGAAAAATTAGTAACAGCAAGAAATACAAAATAATAAAAATCGTAACATGCCAAAATCTGTTTGAACAAGTATAATTTATGTTATATTGGCTAAAGTATACCTAAACGTCAGGAGAATAAGTAGGGAGCAATGAGTATCGAAAAATAATGTATGTATCAAAACTCGTAAAGTAAATAAAATAAAAACGAATAATATAAGTGCGAATAAGATATTTTTTTATGTAATTAACTTCATTTCTTATGGCTTATGTTTTAATAAATGTTGTAACGTTATGAAATCCGGTACTATAATTTTAATTAGTAGTACTTAATATCATTTAAAAATTAAAGGCCTTTGGTAAAAAAACCTTGTTATGATGATAGCAACACTCGCGCATGCGTGGTTTGTCCGCACATTTTCAGCCGTTTTCAAAATTTATTATTTAACGACGGGTAAAAAAAAAAAAGGTAGTGTTTTTTCTGCGTAGAGTTGGTCATCTTGGCATGGTCTTGTTGCTGACCATCCCTCGAATAATGGTGATTTTAGGTTGTATTTTGTTCATGTAATCTAACTTCTTTCACGTGTACAACCCTTCTTCATATTGTTGAAATATTATTATGTTATAATTATTTTACCTCAAGGGATGAACGCAGATTTTGGATATCGTTGGTAAGGTAAAGAATTATGTAAGTGTTTGGCTTGTAAGATCTACATCTCATGTTCGCCACTGAACTAGCTGATGGAAATGTAGAACGCCCGGCTCTATAGCTCACAGAGTAACCTGCTTAGTCAATATTGTGATTTATAGAAATAATTTATATTAAATTAAATGGCATTATCCCTTGTAAGAATTAGCGAATTATTATACTTGGGTATATTTTATTATTTTAATACATAGTAAAAGCCAGCCAATAATGACAGGAAATAATTATATTTTCAAGTTTACACAGAATAGTCGGTAGGTATATTCTGGTATCGAATTAAATTATTATCGAGCATATGGGACAATTCTACCCCTCAGAATAACAAGGTTCCGTCTGACACTGACATTGTTCTGAGATAATGAGCTCAAAAGTGTTGATTGAATTTCAACATATATTCATGTATATTTTGTTTTAAGTATTCAAATATGATCAATTTTAAGGACTTAACTTATTTTCAGTATTATCAATGATCGCTGTGAGATGAGGGAAATTAAAAATAAATAAAAATTTTGCAAATTAACAATAATGATCCATAAATTGAAATAAATAACTGATGCAGTTGGAACTTTCAGCTCTTGCTATTTCCTTTATTATTCGTTAAATAGAGTTGGTTTGTACGGAAAAAAATTAAGAATAATGCATTTGAAACCCTTTTCACGCAATAACTCAAATTAGCCCAAAATGTTAGTTGGAACCTCGTTATTTTAAGGGGTCGTATTGACAAAAGTGTCTGACGATTGTACAATTATTATATTCGAAATATGCACTACATTAAAAGAACTGGGAAATATTGCACATTGAATGAAAAGAATAATCTTATATTTTTTAACATTATTTTCACGATTTGATTTCATTTTCATGAATTGAGCATTTCTAAATAATTTATTTAAATTCCGACCCGTTGAGCGCATTATAATGTTTCAAATCTTCAGAACGTCCGTTCCGGTAAAAAAACTGGGAAAATTTCCAAAAAGCACATATTTCACTTTTGTGAAAAGATTCGACGGGAGAAAGCCCACAAAGTGGGTTGGTGCCTCATTTCCAGCATAATGTGATTTGTGATTTTTTTGCTCCTTAACAAAGTTTCTGGCGAACCTCAACAAAATCCCATTTTACGCGTCTCCCTTTGTTCAGAGATATCACCGTCTCTGTTACACGCGAAATGACGTCATCCACAGTACGGGCGTTACAAAATAATAATCACTTTGTTTCGAGCTAATTAATAGTTATATTTTTACTTTTCTGGACCAAATTAACAAATACAGGATTGAAATAGTATTGACTGAGGAACTATTTATACAACAAATATGATTAGAGTTTCATAGATATATGTAAACCTATATATTTATTTATACCAATAGTGATAAGCTGACACCTCAAGGATTTGAGAAATATAATATATCAATGTCAAGGCATGCCAGACAAATAATATTGCTTTAATACCATATACATCACAATATTTTTATTAAAAATAATATACTCGAACCAATCTTGTTTATTGTTAATTATTAATTTTAGACTCGGCAGTCATAAGTACGTAAGTTGAGAAATAGATTCTATAAAATGATTACATGAGAAGGTATTTTGTATCGGTTGTGTCAATCTAATGTATTTTGTGTCAATGTACTCTTAAGTTGATCATCAAGCAAGAGTAGTGATCATTCTCGACGGTGTATGATGGAAAAATGGTTTAAATAATTACAATATTTACCATACGCAACAATAAAATATGTTTTCTCGAAGAACCTGACGTGAATTTGTCAATACGTGTATGTGTACGTGCGGAGAACTGCGGACGGCGCAGTTCGCGGGGCGTGGGGTGCCGGATGCCAGATGCCTATCGTCACTTTAGTGGCAGAGCCTACGCTGGGCGAGTTCGACGTATCTTATGCGTTTTTATGCTGTCGTTCGTGATGATTAATGTTTTTTCTCATTTTTAATACTTTTACACAATAATGAATATATATATATATATATTAACTTGTATATATTATTATTTTGATGATTAATATAAGTAATACATGTAAAATATTCATATGAATCCGACTTAAAAATCGCAAAAATCTACATGTACACTGAGTTTACAGCATCGGAACGCGCGTTTTTATTTTGGCACCATAAGCGAAAGGTTAAGTGTTTATGTCCGTCGACCTAGAATTATTGTCGCAATATTTAGCACAATAAATTAAATATCACGAAGGGACGAAAAATACTTATTTGTTTTTGAGGATTTGAGAAATGTAATTACATAAAACATTCCCCCCGGTGCGGTGGTCTTAGCTAACACAATTGTAAATAATCTTAGTTCGGAATGGAATATAACTGCTACATAGTCCGTATTCTTGTATATATGTATGTACGAGATGCGTTTTTAAAATAAGTACCATTGCCGGATATTCCGGTGAAGCGCTGCTGTTGCGATGTTGCGCATGCGCAATGGTTTCCTTCATATGTTGGCTCACCACATGCAACGTTAGAGACATTCACATAGTGTGGCCATCTTGTAGTGAGTGGATAAAATGTCCAAGAGAATAGATTAGCCCGCCAACTGTGTGATTCGGTCCGTGAGTCGTTTCTTGAATGTACGAAACACGAAACTAGCTGATATTCATCGCTAAATGTGTCCTGATTTGGCGCCAAGTGATTTAGATATTTTCCGTACATGGTTTTTATCTCAGGCGGTGTCATTCTACGACGAAGGTATACAAATATTGGTGTCCCGTTATGTCAAGTGCCTTAATAATGGTGGCGATGGTTGAAAAGTAGTTTAAGATGTGTACCGTCCGACGAAAATAAAGTGTTGTGAGAATGTATGTCTGTCACACGATACTTGAACGATATATAATAATAATAATAATCATACGTTTATTCCAGTGTGATCGAGTTTTTTTTTTATGAAGACCCGATTCGCCGTTAAGACAATACATATTATATAATACATTTAAGTAACGAAATATTATGTTACGAAAAGAAAAGCAAAAAAAAAATATTAAAAAAAAACATCACACATATATATAAATATAAACAAAATATAGATACTACATTTCAGTCACGGCCATTATAGTATCTGTAGCTATTATGTAGGCGTTGCCATTCTTTGGTCAGGGAACCAGCTTTTCATGAGAGCGCCGTCATATGAACGATTTACATCATTTTTTCATATAACTTTCATAATTATAATTAGCAATGAACTAAATATATTTATGTCGAATATACATACAATAAAAATTATGTTGACCTGATTTTTTGTGTGTTTACCGAGTAAAACTTCTATTCAAATTCGCTATTCAATTGTAACATACATATTTATTTATTTATTCTGTATATATATATATATATATATTATAACTACCTATACCATTTTAACATATAATTATTAATATACTACGCCTGTCTTGCTAAAAAAATCTACATTGAGACAGGCAACATATTGCACATAGCGCCACCTTTTTGAATAAAAAATATTTAATTTTGAAATGGTCCCATTTAAAAATCATATAGATGTAAAATATAAATTTGTATATTTTTATGTACGAAAAGATAGGTATTTTTTCCAACGCTTGTCCATTTTACCGCACGTCGGTAACGTAGGTTTCGATAAGTAGCGATTCTTTACCCAGAAATTAATCTCCTCAATGTCCGTACCGCCGCCATTTTGGGGTTTTCTTTTTTAGGATCAAGTATTTTTCAGCCATTGCTACCGAACGCTTTGTGTAAAAGAAATCGACGCCATTTCGGTGAGTCCATTTGGTATTTTACCGATTTGCGCCGGGCCTGCGGAATACGCTTGCCAGATGTGTAAGCTTTATAAGGATTGGGAAAATATATTAAAGTATTACACAAGAGGTAAAAGTTGCGGGGAGTTAAAAATAGAAAATTGATTATTTATGATTTTTTTTACAGCGTGTTGATTAGCGACAAACTTGAACTACTAACTTAACTATTATGAAAAATAGGTTTTCTCAAGAAAAATCACAATCTAGCTGAGATATAAATGAAGTACGTAAACATTTATAAATTTATGAATATTTTTTTAATGTAGTTCAATCTCGTGGTATATGATTATTCGACTACCGTGTCGTATTATACTTTTCTAGATAGTTGGGATACAAAACTAAGGTCTGTATCGACTTTTATGTTTACATTAACTTACAAATTTTTGCTTATTATAAATCTACGAATTTGCATTTTTAAAAAAATAGAGATGTGTACTATGAAAATAGAACTAGCTTGGAAGAAGGCTAGAACCTCCGGTCACTAGATCACTAGTCGAGTATCGTAACCACTAGATTACAAGCACGTCTAAATAATATAAGTATGCATTTTTGTACCTCATAGTTGTAAATAAATTATAATCGTATTTATTAAACACTGATGCCAATATAATATAATGTGTAAAAATTGTTATACAAAATTAATATTCATAGTAGAATAATATTCGAAAAGGGTCCAGATTCTCGAGCAATGTATACCGTCGTTATACCTATATATAAAAAAATTGTAAAATCGTCGTATATACCACATGACACTATCATAATAAAGAGATACATAATTAATAGTTCATTAAGTTTTTTTTATAAACCACCGTGGGTTATACAGATATTATAAAAAATCAACTAAATGTAACCACTAGTTCTGTCTCAAAAAAAAATCCTTAAAAAAATTACAATAATTTTGGATTATTAAATCGATTTCCATATTTTTTATCATCGTAAAAATGTAAGTTAGGTATTTACAGTGGATTTATTAAAATAAATATTTTAAAATTAATTAAAAAACCAAAATACACTTTGACACATTATTTTAGTTAGTTTTTTCATCCTCACGAAGAAAAAAGTATTTTTCCGAAACCGGTCGAATATAAATAACTCACACTGGTTTATAAAACAAAGTTAGTAAACTATAAATAATAAAATTTTTAAAAGAAAGCAAATACGTTGTGGCTTGACATTATAATTTGGGTTGGGGTTGGGTTGGGTTGAACTGAAACTGTATGTGCATAATAAAGTGGTTTAAAACAAAATTAAACTAAACATTATTTAATTTTCTTATTTATTAAAAATTAATCAAAATGTGTATGCTTTAAATATTTAAAAATTCAAGTGTATTAATAGAGTTGCTCTTATTCTACAGAGGATGGGCATATTTTAAATTTTCGTATTGAGTGACGCCTATGATGTGCAATAAATAAATTTGTTTAAAGGCATTAGTATAAAAAAACGAAACTTACGTATTTAAGGAGTGCCTCTTTCAACATTTAGAAAATATTTTATGAGTGAAGTAAAGCGATGAGTGTCCCGAGTCGCCGATTGTTTTTTTTTTTTTTTTTGTAAATAATGACTTTGAAATAAAAACAAAGTGTCGCTGTCGAAGCGGTGTCGCCGACGCCGTCGTCTACGCGTCATAAAAGGAGACATAATCCTGCCACTTTGTAGCGTCCCATTTCATACGAGAACAAGAAATTTATGTGAAAAATGGTCACGACAAGGGGACAAAGTCGTAAAACAGGACGAAGCCCCATTCTTACACGGCGACCCTAATAAAGGGCAAAACGAAAAATAATTTTATTGTGATGAAACGCCAGGGTAAAGCTTTTCCCCGGAAAATTCGATATCGTTTCTGGGCACGGGGCTTTTATGACTTTTTATAATTTTTCATTCAACAGATAGATGTAGAAAAAAGTAAAACCTTACCTGCCAAACCTTTTTTGTTTGATCACATATTAAGCCGAAAAGTGGATGAGGCATTATAAGGAAAGCAGAAAAAAACATATTCGAAAGATTGCCTCGTAGTGTTTATAAACTATGGGCACTCTAAATAAACTAATATTTTATAATAATACAAATGGTTCGCTCATATCGCGTAAATATATATATCATACGACGTTACCTAGCTAAGATACACTAAAACACATTTCGATCCCGATGCACAACTTGCTTCTACATCCGTATATTTTGAAATACATTTGTAAGCTCACATTCATACTGTTTCTATTCCATTCATCCATTTTCCATCCATTTCCACCCTGCAAGCATGTTCCATGTCGTTATAATAATGACCTTTATTCCATGATCCAAGAACTTGATAACATTTCACTCTGGTAGGTGGTGAGACATGTGACGAGAACGAGCAATGATGAACCACCAAAGCAGCGGTTATTGACCAAGCCTAAAGGATGACGAACCTCCGGGCGACCCAAGCTTCGCTGGATGGATGGAGTAAGTAAAGACCCAGCATTTTAACATCCGGAATCGACGATGATAATGATGGCGACGGTGTATTAGTTTTATTTCTTCAAAACTTAAATGCATGAAATTAGTCCATAATGACGATATATATTATTTATGTATATCAAATGAGTAATATATGAGTAAATAAACTGGATGGATAGAGTACGAATGAAGATATTATAGTTCGAATGAATGAAGAAAAATAAGTATATAAAACAATAAAAATCCGAAAATTTAAATATCTCGGATATGTGATGAGACATACGGTTAAGTATGAGATCTCACACCTCATAATGTAGGAAAAGATTGCTGGATGTTAGGGCCCTCGAAGAAGAAGAGTATCATGGGTGAAGAATTTGAGACAATGGTATGACCAGCCAACTGTAGATCTTTTCCGGCCTCAGTAAACAACGTCCGTTGAACGGATAAGGCATAAGAAGAAAAAAGTCGAATTAGTAGGCCATGATTTTTTTGTGGAAATCCAATCTATCATCCAATAATTCTCCACTTCTCTACACAAGTATATGCTTTGAAGAGAAGTGTAGCATGAAAAATAAAACTTATTGTATCATTGTACTTATATCAGATTAATAAATAAATATATTTAAAAAAAAAAAAATCAATGATCAGCAATTAATTGCAACCAAAAACTACAGCAACTTGGTGGATATTTCACAAGCAAAATTATAGTTTTGAGCTACGTGAATATTATCACTTATTCCACACCGTTTATCATCATCATGTATATAATATTTTGGATAAAATTGATTTTATATGTATATCTTTCTAATTAATATATTTAATTCATATTTAAATATCACAGACCTATGTTCTGAATAATTACAACTTCACAATAAGAATGTGTTCTCCTAATTATTATTATTAATGGAATTAACAGCGAGAATTAACCCCGAAGAATAAATTTCGTCATTACGTCGAATATAATTATTTTGTTAACACGAAAAAAAAAAATTCTCATTTCAGTCACTAATCAAAAATGTAGAAATACGTGATATAAAAGAATTCCACACAACATAATGCCACTTCACAACGGATAAGCGGTATCCTCCAGTTACTTCAATGTAGCTACTTTGACAGGAAATTCACAAAATTATGCGGAGCAGGGTCTAAAAATAGCGAGGGGGTGAGAAAGAACGCCCTTTTCTGACACACAACAACCGGGGAGTTGGGGGAGAAATGAAAATGTTTCAGATTAAGGGATGAACTTATAATACTCGCACACAGATACCACCCCACATACCTACGAAAGGGTAGTCGGTACAGGGATTAACATCAGTTAATTGACCCACTATGGTCAATGTAGGTTTATCTAGGATAAACTAAAAGCACTCATGCGGCACAAAAATATATGTGGATACATTACATATCAATTCATTAATTAGTTAGATAACCACCACATTGTTTAACATAAAACAAGTAAAAATTATAATTATATAATGGATAAACCAGTGTGAAAAAATAGTGCATCAATAGGTTATATTCCATATAAGAATACAGTATGATGGTACATAATATAATAAGTATGTATTTCTTTATTTTTCATGACATAATGTATAATATAGTTAAGAGGCAATAAGTTTTATTAGGAGAACACATTCTTATTGTGAAGTTGTAATTATTCAGAACATAGGTATGTGATAATTCATATTTAAAATATCACAGACCTATGTTCTGAATAATTATAACTTCACAATAAGAATGTGTTCTCCTAATAATAAAGTTGTATCATTGTGTCCAAAATTTAATAAAAATGAATTGATAATTCTGGCGTCTGCTATCAGATTACTCAAGGGTATTTGAGATTCCGTAAAAATAAGGTAGATGGCTCTTTCAAATAATGGAAGGATTAAATGTATTAATATCAAAAAAGGTAACATATAAAAAAAATTGTCGCTAAAAATATCGTCGCTGTAGCATAGTTGGATAATGCACATTCCCCGGTTTGGAAAGAGACCCAGGTTCGAATCCCGGTAGCAATAACAATATTTTTATATAAAATTGACTTTATATGTATATCTTTCTAATAAATATATTAAATTCACATTTAAAATAAGTTTTAGATACATTTTACCATTATTTGTTGCGGTTTTGCTGTGAAAGGTAACAGAATGTAAAATAAACCTTATTCACATTTTCATCCAATTTTATTAAAAATAATAATTTTAGTTCGTGGTTCAAGAGAAGTGTTTGCTGTTTATAAAATAAGTTACGTAGTAGAGCCCAGAGAGGAGTATAAATAAATACCTGTATATTTAAATCACGTATAAAAAATGAACTCTAATATAAATAAAATTAAAAATAATGAAGCGAATGACGGTCGAAACAAGTAAATTAAAATTAAAATCACCATAATTGAGAAGGTAAGCATATAGTTGTAAAAGAAGCGAAAAATATCTGCCAGAGCAGAAGTAAGGGAAGGAAAAAAATGACTGAAGTAATTTAAAAAAGGTAAATCTAATAAACTGGTATGAAATTATTAATATTTGACGTATTGTATAATTTATCAGTAGCTTTTTGGATATATTTTCGAAAATGATTTCTTACAAAAAATTCCATTAAAACTGGAATGACAGGCAGGTTAGGGATAAAAAAAAACATTTAAGCTTTTTGCGAAATAAATGTATTCATCATTTATCTGAGAACGATAGCGTTTATCCAGCACTCAATCTTCCTCAGTTGCCGGGTAAATCAAATTCAATTTATTGAATAGAAAGTGTACATAACACAATAACCATTATGCGGATAAGGTTCGTTGGGTAAAAAGGCTTTTTATTATAACGTTACGGGCTCTGGAAGCGACGGACCTTTCCGTGGAAGCTGCGCTCGCGACCGGGAGAGCAGAGGTGGGCACGAGTGAGGGGGGAGAGCGGGCGGCGTATTTATAACATCAGACTTGACCCGCATACAAACAAAAGGGCAAAAAATCTGTAGATACCTCCCTACTCCTCCATCTTAGATTTACTGGAGTACAGCTTCCAAACATTCGCCCTTTATCAAAATAGACTTTAAGTATATTTTTTACAGACGCGAAGAAAAGAAAGACCGGGTTCCAATTCATTAATATATTTTTACAAACAAAGAACTCACTACAGATGTTAAGCAATTTCAGTGAAAGTTTTTCAAATTTAACAAAGAAAAGCGAATTATCAAAGTGGTATGGTATGTAATCAATTTATCATCATAAATAAATCGGAAATCGAGTCCATGACACTCGATTGTCAAAATGTGACCTTTTATTTTAACACAGTTTGACTTGTGGTAATATATTACTAAATTGTAAATAGTAACAAGTAATGCGCACCTACCATAAACCAACATTTCAACGCAAAGGGCTGATACATATCATAGTAATTAACTTCGTTGATCATGGAACCCGCGCTCTTGATGAACTCCTGTGCGGTAGGTAGCTTTAAATGGGTACGATTTAACAGTGCATTAAAATAAATACATTGTTCCATAAATCGAATTGTTTATGCATTACAATAATAAAAAATGATCATTAAATAAATATATCTTTGTTCAATAAAAAATACATAAGCTAACTTAACCACGCTAATTTTGTATTATTTTATTGCAATATTATATGTCGATCTAAGGAACAAAGTTTTTATGTACGTATTAATATTTCCCGTTTTAAATACTCGTATGTTATTCATCATCCTCAACAATCAGTTAGCTGCTATATAAATTTTATTATACATAACTTTTATTCTCTATTTTTTAATAGTTTTTAATTTTAAAGTATAAAAAACTGTACTTTGTAACATATTATAACCCTCATCGTCTTAAATGTGTTTACATTGTATCTAGAATTATCTGTCAGTCAACCCGTTGATAACATGTATGCAAAGATATTAAAACATCAATTAATTTTAAAAATAATAAAATATGTTGAATTTATAGACTATTTTATCGATGTTTTTTTGTAGTAGAGTGTAAAAGGGTAAGATCTACGTAACAAAGAATAAAGAACACAAAACGATTTCATATTACATCTTAATTGGGTTGATATCTCACCATCGGTGATCGAGTTTGTCGTTGGAAAAATTCGTTTGGATAATACATCTAGTTGGAGTCGTCTTTAGGGAGTTTTAGGTCCAAGATGGCTGAGTTCAAAACGGGAAGGAATAAAGTTTCTGAAGCCCCGACCACAAGTGAAGCAGAAGGGTAAATTTAGTAATGGAGTTCCACTACTTAGGAGTTTCTACTCTCCTAATAAAGTTGGATGGGATATCCTTCTCAGTAGGTACACGTGCAAACACGACTAATACAGGTAACGCCTGCCTAATAAGGGGTTACACCAAAAGTTTGGTCCCTGACGCGCGAGTACTTGACAAGTAAATTAAATACATAGAATATAAATAACTAACGCTTTCTTTGTAGACACATTTGAAAGCAAACCGATTCATTACACTGGGATGAAGTGGAAATTTCCTTTGAAGTACAGTGTAACCTTTGTTTTGAACTAACAATACGAATGTTTTTAAACATTATTTTTGGAAACAAAATACTACTCAATGTTTATATATCTCAAGTTAAAATTTATGTTTTATCATTGCAATTTATCGCGAAGATTCAAAATATGTAAAACCAAACTGATACATTTAAATGATCAAAAATAAAAAAAACAGACTAGGTGAAACTCTGGATATAAGGGAACCCATAAAAAGGGCAGCTTCTTAGAGACGTACGTTAATTTATACGAATATGGTGTTCAACGAGACGTATATAAGTAATTCCATAAATAATGCAGTTTTGTTAATTACATGAACTAAAAGTCGGAGAGGGTTGGGATAAAATACTCGCATCAGGTAAAATTACTACCTGCTTATTCTTAGTATTTACAAGTTTTGAAGCGTTTTGAGCGTAGTTCGATTTTAACAGATATTTTTTCAAAGCTATAATGGAAGTGGCAAAGGAGCATATTTGGTATATTTTGTTTTATGAGTTTAATAAAGGCAATATTAATACATTATATGGGATGCAGATCAGATAATAAGCGTAAGCCAGTGTCAACGGTGGTTCCAGAATTTCCGAGCCGGAAACTACAGCCTAGAAGATGAGCCTCGTCCTGGCGTAAAGCTCGATGAGGACGTCCCGCAAACTCTGGTGGAACGAAGTCTCATTGTAACTAGCAAAGAAGCTTGGCTTTGGTCATTCAACCATTCATGGACATCTGCGTGCCATAGGAAAAGTCAGCAAATTGGATCAATGGGTTTCTCACAAACTTTCCGTGTCTAATCGCATGTAGAGAGTGAATGTGTTCTCTTATTTGCTGTCACGTCTCAGGAATGAACCTTTTTTAGAAACGATGCCCCACCCATGATATTAGCCCTGTATGATTATTATTTATTCCGCAGTCTTTAAATCATTCAGATGGAAAAAATATGAATTCTATAGACAAGCTCAGAACAGTACTGGAGGAGTATTTTTCGTCACGGACAAATGAATTTTGGATGAGGGGCCTTGCAAGTCTACCAGAAAGATGGAAAAGAATTGTAGAAAATGAATGAGAGTATATTTTAGATTAAAACAGTACTTTGCTTATCTTAAGTATAAAAAATAAAATTACCGCATTATTTATGGGATGTCCTATTAATTCATCCAAAAATAATATATGGACATAAAATATAATACATAATGTAAAAGTATAAAATTTATAACAATTTACAAATTTCTCGCAGCAATGTATACATATCAATCTATATCTGAAGAACGTGTGTACGAGAGACGCCATTAGCAACACTTAAATATATGAAATTAAGATAAAAAGTGGCGTTAACAGATTATTTGCTCTTTAGTACTTTCATGATAAAACTCTACTTACAATGAATGATGTGCGCTAGTGATAGCAAGCATTAGGAAATGTTCGTGCTATAAAACATGTGGAAAATGCTGACGTGGTTATTACATTGTATATTATATTAAAACACCAGTTACATGTATTAATATCACCCATGCATAGAATATGTTTAATAGGCTATCTGGTATTTTTTAAATATGTGAAAAAAATCTATATATTCAAATATTATTTGTGTTTTAATTCATGTATGTACTTTCACCCTTACATATTATAATACTGACGAAATCATATAATTTTGAATTTAAATCTAAAATGTTGAATTTGATTCTAAATTTTATATTTAATGTAATGTAATACATGAGTGTAACATATTTCCAACAGGATACCAGCCATTAAACACGTGGAAGGCTATATTCTCCACACGTCAAGCTACTCACTTCGCCTACCGACGCCCTCCGCAGTGGCAGCTTCCGATGTTCGATACACAGTTCACAAATAACATAGTTCATAGATAAAAAAATTACTTCAATTAATTAAGAACCAAGAGTAAGTAGTTTATATCCATAATACCTGCCTACATATCTATAAATAAGCTGGATGGATAGAGTTACGAATGAAAATGTCATGGTTCGGATGAATAAAGAAGAAGAAGAATTCGAAAACTTTAACATGTCGGACATGTAATGAGACATCCGAAGAAGTACAAGATCTTCCACTTCGGAAATATTGCAGGAAGTCGGGGTCCCGGAAGAAGGAGAATATCACGGCTGAAGAACCTGAACAAAGTGATGATAGCCAACGTACGTTGAACGAATAGGGCACAAGAAGAAGATGAAAACATATTTATATATATTCCAAATATGCAATACACAGAGCACGAGGGTAGCGGTTAATCTTAGGGCAACCGTACCCTCATTCTTGAACCATTCCAATATGCAGCCTTCAGCTAGCATTCATCGCACTCGCTCCATCTGAGCAAACACATTACAATAATCCCCAAAAACTTATTCAATACCAACAAGCAAAATCGATCAGTTGCTCGATGAACATATGTACTTTTACTTCATGTATTAGATAGAAAAAACATCATCATTTGATTGTGCTATAAATATAAAAATATACAGATATCTACACAAGGGGAAATATGAAAACAGCAAAAAATTAATAAGAAATTCCATACCTCGAGAAAACGACTCGGTAAAACTGTTGGATTGCCCGATGCGGAGTCCTGGAAGAAAAAATATATTAATTAGAACTCGAGATTTCAACAATCTGATAGAAAAATGGAATATCCAATTAAAAGTAGTACAGGAATAGTTTTGCTGGCAGAAAAGAACTCGTATAAAACAAGATGGAATCTTTAGCGTAATAAAGTGAAATTATCTATTTTGTAAGGAAGTCATTTAACCAATTATTGTGTTCAATTTATTTATTATTCATTCAGGTAAAATACAGACATAAAAAAAATGTTTAAATATTGAGTTTCTGTGACTTTAAATCTAAAAAAAAAAGAATTTCAATAATCAAACACGTATTAAGTATATTGTACTGCGTCTATTATAAATATTATCATAGAAATAGAGTAGAGAAAAATATTCTGTTGTATAATATTTTACACGACATTTTAGTAAATTAAAAATAACATATTACATCAATTAGGGTTACAAAACAAATTACAATATATACGGACACTCGGGACCATGCTCTAGGGCAATATCCACAATTCAAATATATATATCAGCTAAGTATATTTTTTATTTCAGATATAAACAAATGTAAATTATAGATTAATTGAATAAAAAAAATTAATAGCATGTAAAAAATAAAATAGAAATTTACATAAAGTACATATTAGTAAAAATAGGTTATTTACTCCGTATACTAATATGTCATAAAATGAATATTTTTTTATAAATAGCCATGCATATAAACTATTTTTTTATAATTTGACGCGCGAGTGCGTAAAGACAACTTTAAACAGTATAATATTTAAGCTATTCTGCATGAAATTTGAATAAATTATAGATCACCAATTTAAAATAATACCGGCCAAAAAAAGGATTTCGTTTTACGGTGGATGCGTCGTCATTTTTAAATAACCGCTACGTTCATAAAATGAAATGAACAGTACGCAATAGTCAACCATAAAAAAAGAAATGCCTTAAAACCGCTCAAAATCGAGCGTACAAGGATAATAAAAAGTATATAAATTTCATAATGAACGAACGTCCATTATATTCGTTTTAATTTCTCCAAAGTGCAATTTTATTGAGAAATATTTTAAAGAATCATAATAAAGTACATTATAAATTGGAGAATAATACACAGTATTAAATAAGGTATCAGAATGTATATGTAATAGTCAGCGGCGTGCCGTCAATACTTTGAAATAAACTGTAGAATTTTTGCGGAAAAAATGTATTTCGTATATCAGAATTATTTTCATATTATCCAGATTTTAATGTATCGTAATATTCTGTCACATAAATACTTAATTTTGTTTTATATTATAAAATAATATAAAGTACTGAAGAAAATGACAGATTTATACAGTTCACAAGTTCTAATCAGTGTAAAATAAATTATAGTAAAATAATAAATATATGATATATTCTTAATTATATAAGAGACGCCAGTTCCATATACAAATGATGGTGTACAAATCGCTTTACATTACTATAATCTGTCACATGCCTGCCTGGCACGATACCGTAGCCGCGCAGTGGTAACTATTGGCCACGAAGCGGTCGGCCCAGCAGCAAGCAATCGATAATATCCGATCGCTTCTGCTAGTAATCTAATTTTATTAATAATTTTAAAATTACTAAACGGAATAGCTCTAGTGGGTTCGATCTTTGGTACCAAATGTGGACACGCCTACCCCACAATCTAAATAAAAGAATAATTAATGAATTTAAAAAAACAAAATGATATTTTGATGGTATTAAAAAGTTATATTTTTTTCCCAACCAAAACAAATATAATATATATTTCGCTCTTTCACATTTATGTAATAATTTTACCATGAAAATAAGGAAAAAACGCTTAAAAATTCACGGTATAATAATACAGTTTAAATAAATACAAACATAGGAAACAGAAATCTACATATATTGTTGATAAGTACACCCCTGAAAATACACGGTTTATTCATTTTAACAAACATTCAAAGTTGGAACTGTATAAAAGAAAAATCTTTTTAAATGGAGAAACTCAAATTGTCCACTGCTATAACACCTGTGATGAAAGGGTATCCGGAACAGGGTGTGGTGCCTGTGCATTGTACACATGTACACGGGCACCTGAGCAAACGTTCACTGTACGCCTGTACAAATATTGGGGCTGGACCGACCCTCTCTGTAAAAGAACACGAGGGTGCGCTTCGTAGATAAACACGATAATTTTTTTAATAACGTTCAGAGTTTAAAACGTTCCCCCGTTGCCGAAAGCGGAGAATGAAAGGTTTAAATGTTTTTTTTTAAATCCGCAATGATCGCTGACGGTAGATGAATTAAATTGCAAATGTTAAAAGATAGCAGGCAAAACGAGCAATACAATCTCGATCATTAAAAAATTTAGAATTTCAAATGAGAAAATGTGCGGCTATAAATGTAAATATATAATAATTTATCTTATAAATTAAATATGCTCACGGAATACATGTCACATTAATATACTATTACATATACAGACCAGTAAATTAATAGACATGAAATAAAGTGTACATATAGGAGAGGGGTTCGGAACATTAATTACGGGACGAGGGGCATTCTACACACATTATTTGTGGGAACATAAATCTAATAGTTTATGTAATAGTAAAAGTATTCGCTCCTCGCAAATTAAATCTTTGTGTAAACATGACGTTTTTTTGCATATTATATTATCAGCATTTAAATTTTCGCTCCAATCGAGTCATATATTTAAAAAAGGTCGCGGAGCTATTTGATTGCGTAAGTGGTACCAAAAAAGAAACCAACATGAAAATATTGAAACGAGGAATTTCCGTTAATTCATGTCGATATATTTGGTTGTCTGTGATTACACACATATCTCGCTATATGGCTGCCCTTTTATACTGCGTTAATAAATTATAACTCAGCTCAACTTCAAAATTTTTCGATATACGGCCAAAAAACTACGCTTTCAGCAATTGTCATTTCGAACAAGAAATAAACATTCTACTTCAAAGTGATCCCGACGAAGAATGCTGTGTTAATATTTCTCAGCCATGTAGCGTGAACTGACGTAGGCCCTTTACAACAAGCTTCCCCAAGGTATCTTTTCGTATCGCGAGATGTCTGTCTTTGATGTTCAGTTCCTGCAGAATGGAGACATTCGCACGTCTCACTGTTCACTGTATGTGCAGCGTGTGTCTCCAGCTTCTCATCTAAAATCAATACATCATCTATCTCTTGCCTTCAAGGTCCATAATTCCACATCATATAAAAATATAGAATACACCAGAAACTGTACAAGCCTGATTTTCATTGTCTTGCAAATACCGCGGTCTTTCCATATTTTGTCAAGTCTGGACATAGAGCTTTTCGCCATACTTATGCGTCGTTCAATTTCTGACTCGCAGTATCGTTATTAGTAATTACGGAACCTGGATATGTTAGATTTTTTATTAATGTACATGTAATGAAAAAATTATCTAACTGCAAAAAAAATGCATTTTCCACTAAAAAAATTGCAATTTTCTTATTTTTCTATAAGTATAATTAGAACGAATATTATAGAATTTGTATGGGTCTATATCAATAACAAATGATTCGTGATACAGAATTTCACTTTACGGCCAACTTTCCCGGAACGTATCTAGACTGTAAAGCGAGGTATCGGTGTAAGTACTATTTTTCCAACTAAGTAAAAGCTTGTGCTATGAAAAACAAAACTAACCTGATGGTCTCACGGAGCAATGAATGAAGCACCGACCATTCGGTTACTATGAACATTATATGTCTTATTGCTAGACCAAACAAACACGCAATTGAAATAATAGATAAAATAAAAAATAAGAGATAAAGAGTTTTGTGGTGAGTGTCCACCAACGTACAACGGCCCGATGATTACGCTGGCCCACATAACGCACCGTACAGTAACTCTGAGTGGGTGTAAAGGTATATCAAATGAAGATTTTTAATGCCCCAATAACGGCTGTTTAGCTTATTAACAAAACCCGCCAAATCGAAATGAGCTTCGTTGCTCACGATGATTTTTTTTTCCAAAAGTAAGGTTTGTGTTTGTATAAATGTTTTAATAACTTTAACACGTTGTTGAGGCATTAAATACTCCAAAATAAATTGTAATCAACTACTCTCTACGACGATTAAATATAAATTGATTAATATCTGGCCAAACCAAAATGGCAACCAAAAAAAAATCGGCCTGAAACATAATATTCAGCCTGTATTTATTAGGACATTTCATTAATTCTGTATAGAGCGCTCATTCCCTTTTTGGCCGGCTCCCGCTAAATAAACATTTTTACAGTAGCTCCCGACTTTCGAGTATATATTTGTGAATATTTGAAAATAAAACTTAAACTGAGTAAGTACCCGCTTTTATTAATTATCTTAACTATATATCTTTAGCTGAACTTGTAAAATCTAAACACTACCTACACGGCATGCGACGATGGTCATGAAACGGAAAAATTCTTATCAGTAGCAAGAAATAAATGTAGCGAACGGCGAATTATGACAGTTTCATTGCATTGCGGATAGAAATAATACAACGGTAGATGCAAGAAGATACCCTCGACCCTGGTCGACCAGAAAAAACCGCAGGTCAATGTCAGATAGGTATAGGTCGATTTTTTGGTCATGGCATATCGAGAATGTGTTCAAGTCATTATTATAAGATGTGATTAATATTATTTCATTCCTTATCCATAAAATAATTCAACATTAAACAAATCTGTGCACTATTATACTACAATATGTTATATTGTAAATTGTCGTAAAACAGAGCGCTGAAAAGCGAGGTATGCCTGTGCATATAAATTAACGCTTTAAGACTTAATATCATATCATTTTAAATCATATAATGATCGCCCAAGCACTATTGCACTTTCCTAAAATTAATCGTATTCGACGCGGTAAGTAACCTCTTCATTGAAGAGTGAAAAACCTGAGTTATTCCAAACTTCGAGACAGACACCATGGACAAATGTTAAATATAAAATTGTGCACACCATTTTAGTCTATTCCATCTATGGATGAAGCTCGCCTACTGTGCACCCATACTTCTCTCTGACACCCGCTCACAACCGGGCACGTCTGTGACAGTATTACGTCGCGCATCCATATTGGTTGGAAGGTGTTCCTTCAGTCAATCTAAACATAATATTAATTGGACGACCGTCTGAGTCTGAAAGGGTAGCCTAGTTGACTATGCAACACACCCACAAAACTAATGAATCAGCCACGACTAACGAGCTCACCGGAGCACTCTATCACCATCAACATTTCCGAATTAGGTATTACAAGTTGAGTGCATTCCCTAGTTAGACTCGGAGTATCCAAATATCTTATTGATGTAGTTATTGTTGATATTGTAGTAATAATAATAATAATAATATTGGATAATTTGTATAGCGCCATTTTCGTAAAAACTTTCACCTCAATGGCGCTTTACACATAAACTGTTTGTTACCAATAAATAAAATAAATAAATAGTTATACAATTATCTTTGATTTTTAAAATCAAAAATTATTATTTTCACTTATGAAAATGACTTTTTGAAAAGGTGCGTTTTTAGATTATTCTTAAATAATGTCTCTGATGCACTGTTTCTTATGACGGAGGGCAAAGAGTTCCACGCTTTTGGGCCTGCCACCGCAAACGCTCGTTCACTAAATTTAGACTTCTGGCAACGGTTTGTCGGTTCTACAACCCTAGAGGCTGACCCGAGAGTTTGACGTCTACCATTCAAATTGTCTGGGATATAACATAATATTTTAATATCTTAAAAGATTATTTTTAGTCGCAGCAGTAAAAGTTGCGTTGATTCCTTTTTAAATTCATACAACGTATAATGTCGCAAATGATTTTTTTTTTCTCAGCTATTGATAACATTTTTTTGGGGTTGTTAAAAGATTAATGTTAAAAGGAAACTAGATAAATCACACAGAATGTGTCCCTTTTAAAAGCAATGGCAAAATTTAGGTTTCAACAATTTACACCATCTCGGTAAAACGGCAACAACTTTCACATCAACCCAATATATTTTATATAATCACCTTCTAGACAAGAATAATTACTATTACAATTATTGATTTTATTCACCTTAAATATTTATGCATGCAAGCTCTAATCTATATCAGCATGAAAAAGATGTTCTGCAGTCATGATCTCAACCTTAAATTACGGATGAGAATGGTCAGATGCTATAGGTTCTGGATTTTATTTTATGGAATAGAAGCGTGGATACTAATCGAAGAAATGATAAGGCGACTTGAAGCATTTGTAATGTGTATCTACAGAAGAATACTTAAAATAAGCTGGGTGGATAGAGTTACGACTGAAAATGTTATGTAAGTATTTAAAACAATAATAATCCGAAAACTTCAATATCTCGGACACGTAATGAGACATCCGGAGAAGTACGAGATCTTGCACCTCATAATGCAGGGAAAGATTGCCGGAAGTCGGGACCCCGGAAGAAGGAGAACATCATGGCTGAAGAACCAGAGGCAATGATATGGCCAGTCAACTGTAGAGCTTTTCCGAAGTAAACAAAGTGATGATAGCCAACGTCACATTCTATGGCGATGCGATGCGTAATATTGACGAATGCAAAGGAAAAAAAAAATTTGAATTGTTCAGGACCTTCGTGAGAGTATGGGTATTTAGGTGGGAATTGTTAAGAGGCTCTGGGACACCTTAGACTCTCAATAATAGAACTCCCAGTGTACACTATTCTTTCTGTCTATACATTGTCTTTGAGTAGTTGTTTTTGAGTATACATTTTTGCTTATATTTTAATTTTTCTAACTGATATTATTTCTTTTGTAACATTAGTTGTTTTCTGTGATAGTCTCTCTTGTCACTGGGAGACGATCGGCCGGAAGTGGTGCTCCGATGACAAGTTAGTTCGTGTATATTTTGTTTCGTCTTTTTCACTCTTTCGGGGGCGTGTTCTTAATCCTCTCGGCCCCTGACTAAAGCCTCCACTAATACGTTTATTTCCATTTTTCTCGTTGTGCGTGCCTAGGAAGTATAGACTTATGCGACCTCAATCTGTTGACTTTTCTATAGATGTTTTATATTTTTTCTTATGTTTTATGGTTTGCTTTTTCTGATCGCACTGTTATACTTTTCATGATGTAAAAATTTCGCTGAATAAAGAAGAGTCGGGGACTGTGAGGGTGAGTTTTAGATGTCAGCTGTTCGGCTCTGTACTGTCACTGTGTGCGAGACGCAGCTGCACAGCTGCCTAGTAGCATTAAAAAAATGCAAACCTGGCGTAGAATGAGTAAGACCACATAGGAGCTTTTGCTTACAAGCGGTCCTGAGTAAGCGGCGGATTCCTTCACAGCCAATGTCTATTGCACGGATAGGACACAAGAATAAATATTAATTATAATATATGACACTTTTAGGTTAAAATTAGAATGGATTCATAGATACGTTTCAAAAAAAAAAAAATTTATCAAATAAAAAACATAGATTGAAAAAAAAAAGAGTTACGATTACATGATAAATAAAGGATGCGTACAAGAGACAGTGGAAATGCACCGGATTAAACTACGGTGCAATAAAACTACGACTAAGGGTAAAAAAGACAGACGTCACATTCAAATTCAAGGTTTAATATTCCATAGAAAGATACAAAAAAATTGCAAATTTGGAAAACATTTTATAAAAAAAGGCAGTAGCTGTGATGTTTAATATGTTTTAAGGAGGTTGGTTACCAAGCTGGCCAAGTTACTAATTCTCTTGCCTGAGGCAAATGCAGGTAGGGAATTATTCAATTATATTATTAATAGTAAACACCAAACGGGAATGGGAGGAGGGATCGGCCCAGTGGCGTGGCAACAAAATACTGGGCCTCCGGGCAAATATGTATACCGGGCCCCTACCACTTCCCTCCTGTACAAGTCCACACAACGTTTTTTGTTATTAAAAATAATTATCATATGTTTATTTCTATCTTCTTATAAATATTATTATTAAGTAGCTACATACCTATAAAATAAGTAATACAGTAAAACATGGATATCTCGAACCTCAAGGGACCACCAAAAAAAAATAGAATTAAGGACAAAGTAGTTAAGAAAACACAAGTATATGCCTATGAGATTGTTAAAAAATGTAAAGTATCATAAAGTAATATGGTGCAGTGGACATAAATAAAAATATAAACAAATTAAAAATTAACAAAACAGCCAAACAGGTTTCACCCATAGATAAAATTTTTGAACAGTATAGTTTTATTAGCTAAAAGCTACACTGACTGCCCGCAATGAAGTAGGGAGTGGTCAAAGGGTATCCCGTTAACAGGGGTGTGAAGTATGCGGACACGTTGTGCGTCTTCGGTGTTTCCAAAATGACAAAATTTCTACGAATTATTTTTCTGATAGACGGATTGTTGTGCGCGCTTGTTGATCGATATTCGTGAATTTTTCGATGCTAACTTCGAATAAAAAAAAATAGTTCGAAATATCCATGTTTCTTTTGAAACTAAATTCACGAGACCACCAAAAAGTTCGAGATATCCATGTTCTATTGTAAAAGGTAAAAACAACTATTTCTAAAACAGGTTTATCTGTTTGTACATTCAAAGATTAGTACTATCTATTCATCGATGGTATCACGAAATTATTTTACATTTAAATTTATGATATACCTACTGATTTATGCGTAACTAATAATTTAGACCAGCACTGTAATTGTTGATATTATTGAACTTGCTTAGTGATTCCGGGCCCCCGGGCAGCCGCCCAGAATGTACGTGCGGTAGCTACGCCACTGTGTCGGCCAGAGAACGTGAGCGAACGTATTCATATTACACACATTACTCTGCAAATTGTATGTATTACCTGTTTAACCATTAACTAGAGTGTTTAAAGACAAATTCTACACTAAGAAAATACAGGGTCTCCAAGAGTAAACGGTGAAGTTTTATGAAGTGTTATTGGGAAAGTCTTTGTGTTTAAATTCAATTAAATATATTACCTTCATGACTTGCACTATCCCGATAATAGTGCATATATAAAATATTTTTATTCTAAATAATTAAATAAAAATATTTATACAGCAACAAATAAACCAAAACATCATTTAAAACCTCACGATGTTTGCACAAATTGTAAACAGTAGTGTATATCCTAAATGTATAAATTTATTTTGTTAAAATTGAGTTAAATACTATACTATAGTCACACAATTATGTACCTACAGACCTCCCTTAATGGATAATTCACCTATCCAATAGTCAAATCTGAATGACCATGCGATGCGAGCCATTTTTTTCACACATTCCTACATTTTCAATTCCCTTTAAAAAAAAATGCATTTAAACAGTTGAAATACATGGCATTGGTATAATATGAGTAGGTATTGATAATATTTTGCATAATTTCCTTGCACATATTATGATAGAAAATCTTGTCGTGTTAATTATACATATAAATATATATTCAATTCTGTCAGTCTTCACGTGATAGGTCTATGACTTATAATTGCAATAGATATGGTTATACAGTTAGCACTTCCAAATCATAAATCTATTGAAAAATGTTTCAGATTTCAAAAAAATTTAGGAGGCGCCTGATATTGATCATGGAAACATTAAAGGTAAAAATAAAATAAAAGATAAAAGTGACAATATATAATTTTTTTTTAAATTTTAAATGTGGTTTTCATGAAAACATTTCCGAATAAACAATAACATTAAATACACTAGTTATACTTACAAGCAACGGTAAATTGCGATAAAAAATATTTTTAAATGAAATATTTTGTCTGTAACAGTTGTTTGGTGTAATATCGCTGTGTTAATAATACGGAATAACAATCTGTTATCGAATCCCTAGATAGCAATCGGTGCTGAATTTTTCAAAATTAGTAAAATATTTTTTCAGCGTAACCCTTAATCCAGCAGGATTTCATAAAATTATATTGCACCGAATACAATTTTAGAATAATTAATTTACGGTTTCTCTTTCAAAAATAATTAATATTTCCGCGTTTTTTACAAAAATGTGGGGTTTTGGTTATGGTTTTTTTTATTTCAAACCGCCGATTAAAAAACAATAAAAAAACATATATTAATAGGATCATCGATATAAATATTATTTAGTAAGAAATTATTATGTTTTTGATATAAAACTTGATTTTAAATAGTAGTTGAAGCCTCAAATCATGTACGTAAATATAATAAATTATTAAAAATAATTTGTATTCACTAACACAAAGTGTTTTAAAAACATCTAAAACTGATCATAGGTATGTACTGCAAATTGAGTGGTTTATAACTATTAATTTTTAACATTTTACTTATTTGGTTCAATGCAGATTTGTCTCCGTAATTTTGGCTTTTATATAACTTTTATATGACTATAAGAAAATATATTTCGTATATGCAAGATGCGTATATATGTGGCACGCGGAAAATAAATTTAATGGTCGCGGTCTTTCTTGTAATGTTTGTATATTCTTAATTATGGCAAATAACATTCAGTTTATTAGTTTTAAATTAATGTAATGGTCCTATCTAAGTAATAGATTTAAAATATGTCAAAACTAGTGTATAACTTCTGATATAAATGAATAATAAAAACCCATATTTTCGTAAAAAAAAAACGTGAAAGTATAAATTATTTTTGAAAGCGCATCCTTAAGATCAACGTGACGTACATGCATCAAATTTTAGATTGCTTCGAAAGTAATAATCAATTTAAACAACAAATTCAATTATTATTACTATTAATCAAAGAAAGAACAATTTGATACTATGCATTTTTGCCAATTCAATATGATTATCTGAGTCTCTTCATGAGCATCTGAGCAGTTTCATGTAGACGGAAAATCTGGGACCCTTACAATTTTTATATAGTTTGTAGGACAGATCATAAGCTCTATTTGTTTTGGTGCGATATCTTAAATGTATTTATATTACACATTAATAATTTTATTTCAAATTTTTTCACGACAAATTGTATAATTATATAAATATTTTGTCAAATATCATTTCCATGACGTTTAAAAAATAAAATAACGATAACGAAGCGGTCCCTTCTTTCCGGGATATCAAACACCTCGTTATGATCTTACCACGACTTCACATTACTATGTGATGGTTTCTGACATTTGATGAACGAAGAGGACCACGGAGAGGATGTGCGAAGTCATTAATGATTAATGTCCAATTTCTTTCCGTTTTCAAAACTGACTAAAAAAAAAAAAAAAAATTAGAATTTTCTAAACAATAATAAAAACAAAAGTGAAATCCTGTATAGGTTAAAAAAATTCCAATATTGTATCTCTTAATATTTAGGAGTAAATTTTCCGATTAGATTGCTGATCGCTGAGATTGACAAAAAATACCTGTTTGCTAAAAAAACAGTGTCAAAAACACATATTTTACGATTTATAGGATAACTGAAAGGTCGGATATTACGTAAAAGAAACTTCAGTACAAAAGTTGGAAGTATTGCAAAAGTTATAAGTTACCACAACCCCTTCTATAGCCGCTTGATTGCGAAAGTTTGAAAATTTTTACCAGGATAGTTTTGTGAAAAACAACAATACTGAAGCGATCAACAATGCTTGGGATGGAAATTGTTTCATAAAAAATATGACTTCGAGAGACTCGAGAGAGAATGTTAATAGATACGTACTTCTTTACATAGACGGTTGTGCCTCCCAACAACCTCCAATTAACCTCTAAAGAAAAATTGTAAAAAAGATAATAAGAATGTGGAAGGAATCAAAAATATAACAATCGAAATAAAATAAAAATTACATTTTTGGGTGATTTGATTGCATTTGTGTATAATATATTAAGATAAATTAATACTATGTATAACATTTCACTCAGCTATGTGGTCAATGCGAGTAATAGAGACAAGGAGTACTCTTTTATTTGTTCAGATGTACCCACAGTTTTGTTAAATCCGCAATTCAATCTACTCTAACCCAACCTAGTCCGAAAACTAAAATACGCGCCTAGCGTAATTTACATGTTTTTTAAAACCATTTTCAATCCCAGAGTGGAACACGAACTATTTACTGCCTTTACTTACAGTATACAGTGTACATGTTCGAAATCTATATCTGTACGAGCGCATCCGACATCCGCTGATGAATTGCCGAAGATTTCCGAACGGCGATGTAAAAATGAAGACGCTTGTAAAAAGTAATACAAAGATTTGATTGACCTTAAATGTTTTAATCCGAGACACAATGCTTATTGTCTTCGGTTTACGGAAACGAGGCCACCTGGTTATGAAAAAAATCTCTAGAAACTAAACAATATCCGTGCGACGATAATTCAGCGAAAACAGCGGCTGAGTCATCGAATAAACCGAAGATGAATCGCGAGGCCGAACTAATTGCTTGCTATGGCAGATGTCATTGGCCTCCGCCAGATTTTGGGGCCAGTTTTGTGAGAAACTCCTCAATAATAATAATTCGTAATGTAAAACTGTAAAAATATATACATTTTGCTTTAAACCAATGGTGAGATAAACTGTGATTGGTGTTCGTTTGGTGATTTAAGATTAACTGTAATTTTAGGTTTAGTTTCTAGTGTACCAGTGATTGCACGCCGACAATTTTATAATAATTTCCAGTTACCAATCATCGTTACAATCAAACACCAATCACACAATTTATCTTGTTACTACTTTAAATCAGGGAACAACTAACTAACTAATCATCACGCCATTTTTCCGTTGGGATAAACATAGTAGATGGAGCGCCTCACTCTTGTGTCCTGACACTCTCGCCTCATCCACATCCTGACAAAACTCGTGCCACATATTTTTCTTAGCATGTTCTCCTTATTCATTCATTCTACATGATAAAACAAACCACCTAAGCGATCCTTTTCTAATCCTTCAGCGAACAAATTTATTTTATTTGATCTATATAATAACACGCTGCAAAAAACAAAAAAAACGTGAAGTGTTTTAGATTCGATTCTTGACAGGTGCGAATGGAAAAAAAAAAACAAAAAATATTACATCGGATGCGCAAAAAGATCACATAAATCGCATAAAATGTATGGAGAGTATCAAAAAGAATAAATAAATTATTAGGAGAACACATTCTTATTGTGAAGTTGTAATTATTCAGAACATAGGTCTGTGATATTTTAAATATGAATTAAATATATTAATTAGAAAGATATACATATAAAACCCATTTTATCGAAAAATATTGTTGTTGTGACACCGCGATTCGAACCTGGAATCAATGTGTCCAAAACTTAATAAAAATGAATTGATAATTCTGGCGTCTACTATCAGTTTACTCAAAGATATTTGAGATTCTGTAAAAATAAGGTAGATGGCTCTTTCAAATAATGGAACGATTAAATGTATTAATATCAAAAAAGGTAACATATAGGTTCGAAAATTGTCGCTAAAAATATTGTCGCTGTAGCATAGTTGGATAATGAACCTTCCCCGGTTAGGAAAGAGATCCAGGTTCAAATCCCGGTGGCGCAACAACAATATTTTTCGATAAAATAGATTTTATATGTATATCTTTCTAATTAATATATTTAATTTATATTTAAAATAAATAAATTGGTTATGAAATTCGTTGACAATGTTAAATAGTGATGAGCTCAACCGTTATTTTAATCGTGATTGTGTTCGATTGTAACAATAATTGGTAACTAGTTATTTGTATTATAACGAGTAATCACTGGTACACTAGAAACAGAACTTGCAATAGTTAAATCTCTGTTACCGACCTCCTTCACAATCGAATACCAATCACACAATCACAATCACAATAACGGTATGCTCATCACTAATTAATTAGGGGAAGCTGGATTGCCGAGCCTAATCTCCGAAAGCTGCGATTATTCGTGAATTTAACCATATACGTAGAATTAATTATTTTATCAAAATTTACATACATAAATTTTGTTATGTAATCCCATTAAATTAGATGAAAATTTATGAGTAGGTACTGCCGAAGTAGGGTCCGACATAACGTTATCCCGGCCCGGGGCCGACGTGCAATTAAGTAATGACGTTGGTTTGTTTATCAAAATAAAACATTAATAAATAACAAAGGAATTTTAATTGTTAAACTTGTCGTAAAAACCTCCACGAGACTCGGCTATGTGCGGTTCAGTCTTCCATGCGAAATTTATCCTGGAGATAGCGGAGGGGGTGTCTTGCGTAGATTCGTATGAGCGAATTAATGCGAAATTAAGATTTATAAAAAACAATTAAATTAAACGTTGCAAAAATGTAAGCAACCAATGGGGTAGCAAACGATATAATTTTTTTAATAAAATTCAATTTAATTTTAAAATAAGTAACATTTTAACTACAGTGGAACCCCGATTTTGCATGCACGGAATTCACGTTTTCCCTCAATTTGCGTGTTATTTCTGCAATCCCGTGTCATTTTAGTATATTTAAAACCCCGCTTTAAGTTTATCTTCCCCGCGATATACGTCTAAAATTAAATAAAATTTCGAGGAAAATTAAACATGCTCAACGTAATAACATCGGACGAATTGATGAAATAGTGGACAGTCGTATAAACGGAAGCTTGACAGAAGAAGAACCTTCCAACGAAGAAAAAGTTTCTGCTCATTTAATCAACCCAGTTCCTACAAAGGACGATGCCATGAGGCATATTGAAGGCGGCCTCAAAGCATATTTTACTATAATTAGTAATATACCATCAGAAACCTTTAATTTAATTTATAATATTGAAAGAACTATTCAAAAACAAAATCGAAAACAACAAAACATGTAGGAAAAAACATTGTATGATTTTTTCAGTAAAAAATAAATTTAATATTTCTGGTTTTTTTTCCCCCAATTTCAATTATTAATTCCCTCTGTTTACATTTTTTTATTCGTCCCTTCAAAAACTTAAAATCGAAGCTTTACTGTAATATATAATATGTGACATATATTACACATCTAAATATTTAAACGCAAGAAAAAAAATTTAAAACATGGATTTCAAAGATTATGAAATAAATTGTGAAATTTAGTCCAGTCGATAAGGTAGTAAAAATTAATCGACTTGCGGATTTTTTGCACGTTTTACTTATAAAGGTTCTATTCTACATAAAAATCGTCGTTACCGGATCTTAGAACATTCACCGCCAACAATTCACTTCTGAAAATTCACCGCCGAAACAATTCATCGCGCTTACAATTCACTGTTGAGATAATTCATCAGCTCAATAAAAATATGCATTGGCGATGAATATTGCCACTAAACTGGGCGGAGTTATTTCAATGTGGCACTAGAAATGTACACAACAGATCCAAATTAATCAAAAAATTTAAAATAATTATATTGTCATTTGAATATTAATATATTGTAGTAATTATATAAAAAAATAAAGCGGTCAAATCACTTCGTGCAGAGTTGCACCAAATTACAATTGAAAAACCATTCGAAAGTGGCTGAACATTGTGTATAACGGGAATCTTTATTACATTTACATTAGTATGAAATAATTACATAAATGTTTAATTGTATTTGGACAGCTATTATAAATATAGATAATATTATAAACGATTCTTACACTAATTGCTGACAAATGGAGTAGAAGTGAGGATAATTAATCAAATTATTAATTTTCTAGTATAATTTTTGGCATACGCAACTAAGTGTAAATATTTCATTTAATTAATTTATTATTTGGAGAAACGTGAACTGCGGGCGTGGACTATACAACACCCTAATAAAAATATACATACGAGTTTCTTCTTCTATTGCTTATCCGCTTAACGAAATATAGCGATCATGTTGGCGATCATTTATTTTATTTTCAGCAACTCGAAATAGTTGGACTATGAACTTGCCGAACTATTGCCGTAGATTCTTTAGTCAGGATCTCCATCATCTTAGGCCTCTTCTCTTGACAATTTTGCCTTGAATTGTTATGACATGCATGATCTGATATTTTTCTGGATATCTCATGATAATGTCAAAAATATTGTAATTTTCGGGTTTTATTGTTTTGAGAATTTATTTATTTTGCGTTCGCATCTGAATCAACACATTGTCATTAGTGACAATGTTAGCCCTGTTTATTTTTAGTAATCGTCTATAGATCCATGTCTTAAATGCTTCAAGTTGTTTTAGGATTGTTACGGTGAGTGTCCACGATACCGTTTCATTTTTGGTTTTTAGGAAAACATACAGTTTATCTATAAAAACAAAAATCATAATGAAAGTAAAACAATAATTTAACCAGTTACATATTTTCTCTGAAATTATAGTACACAACAGTGAGGACAATTTAAAAAGGACTTAGCAAATATATAGGTACAGATAGCTTGTCAGGACTGTAATGACAGAAAAAGTTGAAAATAAGAATATAAAAATATAAACAGAGGAGAGATAAAAGTTATAAGGAAGAAAATATTCCAGGGGAATGAAAGGGTGAGGAGAATGGAAAAGGAAAATGGGATACGCAATAAAATCAGTCTGATAAAAATAAAATGAAGGTCATAAAGGTTTCTAATAATAATATTGGATAATTTGTTTAGCGCCACATTCGTAAAAACCTTCACCTCAAGGGCCCTTTACACATAAACTGTTTACAGTCCTACATTATCTTTGTTTTTAAAATTAAAAATTGTTATTTTCACTTATGGAAATGATTTTATGCGTTTGGTATTGGTGTTTCAATGTGGAAGGTCAAATGTAAGATTAGTTCTGGTTGCGTCTGAGTAAATCAGAACAGTCTACTTTGGAGTTGGCTGTTTTGTGTAGGAAGATGACATCAGCCATGTCTCTTCGAATTTGTAGTGATGGAATTTTGGAAATGATGTATGACTCAGAAGCGCTGATTAAGGGTCGATAACTACGAAAGTTAAGATATTTCAAGAAGCTATTCGGTATTTTTTCGATTCTATTGATGTATGTAGTATATCTTGGATTCCAGACATAGGAAGCATATTCGATGATACTTCGGACATGTGAGAAGTAGTGAGTTTTAATGGTGTTTGTGTTATTAAATTATTTACATACCCGAAAGATGAAACCTAACATTTTGATTGCTCTGGAGGTAATATAGTTAATGTACATGTCGAAGAGTAATTCAGAATCCAGTATAATCCCAAGATCTTTAGTTTCAGATTTCTTGGTCAAGAGTTGATTATTGAGAGAGTAAGGGAAGTTAAACGGATTCTTGTTCCTGGTAAAATGTATCATGAAGCACTTACTGGTGTTGATTTGTAGGTTATATTATGAACTGGAGTAAAAATTTTCATATCGTCCGCGAAAAAAAGTTTGTGAGTATATAAGAAACAGTTAGAGAAATTATTGATATAAATGTTAAAGAGGAGTGGTCTTAGAAGTGACCCCTGAGGGAAACCTGATGTGACGCGTATCCACTTTAAATTACTTTATTTTTTGATTACAAACCTACACGACCGCATAGAAAACAAGTTCGAATATGAACATATTTAGGCACCAGTGAATATAAGGGAATGGTATTTCATAACCGTACCCCTGCAGGGAAATGGCGTGACGGTAAATAAGTAAACAACAGTATGATTGGGTACTGGAGCTAGCAGTCAGTGAAACAGTTCAGCAAAGTGTGTTTGATCAATTGATTACTCCATAATCGAGCGGAAAGACTGACTTGTGCAATGAACCAATGAAGCTGGCTTACGAAGCCGTTCGATCGTACCACATTGGAGAATACGGAATGCGAACACTCGAGATAAACCTCCCGTTTCTGAGATACTTATTAAAGTAAATGCTAAAAATAACTTTACGGCGAGTAAGTAATGTACCGTTATTTAACGTATTATTAAATCAATAAAAGTAACGGTGCAAATCTTTATATGTACACACTTAAGATAAATTCTTTATTTATTTGCAATACGTTCAAATAACATTAAAATATTCAGTTTATATACTTTATACCTGGAATATTTTCAAACCGTGCGCGCAGATGTTAAACTGATACTTAAACTGTTATTGTGATTTTGTTAGATTTTAATGATGATTAGTAACTGATTATCCATAATTCTTCGGGGTATCACCGGTCCACTAAAAACGAAACCTACAATAGTCACATCTCTGTTACCAATCATCATTACAATAACTAAACTTATTATTAACGAATATTAATTAAATATCACATATCTATGTTCTGAATAATAACTTCACAATAAGAATGTGTTCTCTCAATTATTATTAACGTTTTAAACAACGCTTTACCATTAAAAGTTACTAGATTTTAGTTATTAGAAAAGATAATCAGTACAAATTATAATATATTTTACGTAACTATAACAATTCATATAACACAATTGTAACTAATTCAAAACAAGAAAATAAATATTTTATTTATATGGTTTGGTGTTTTTTATATATGCTATAAATTTAGCAATTTTAACATTCAATGCTACTTAACGAAATTTTAATATTTAAAAATGGTCATAATATAAAGTACTCGTATGATAGAAAATGTATATAATAAGACAATAATAGAATAACATAAAATAACAGAAAATAAACCATTTTTGTCCGATGATCCGTTTTATATATATATATATATATTATACATTCCAGGAATGAGAATAAATTGCGTCACAGGAAGTAGTGTCCTCTAGCCACATCTTATAAAAATGAAATTACTTAAAATGAAAAAAATTATACATTCTGTTCCATATTCGTATTTATTTTTTTAAAGGTGAACACATATATTTCCATAACTTGAAATAAATTTTATTGTAAAATGTAGTGTTATTGTCACCAATTTTAGTTTTGTTCCTACCCCTTAGCCCATTCCCAATCAGTACACATTGTTCTTTTGGCTCGACTGGTTTAATTTGAATTCGTAAAATTCGGCGAGATTTGGAGAGGAAGTGTTCTCGTGTAACTATTTGTTGGATCACTAGTTCATACACCGCTGTGATTTTGATGTGTCGTGAACGTTAAAACTCGTCAGAGATTTTTGTGCCGTGGCAGTTTCGTACATAAGATGAACTTCCGGAAGATTATAGAGAGGGCGTCATCAACCAGGTGAGTCGAGCTGTCTTTTTACTTTCGTGATTCCATCCCGGTCCGCTATCGAATGATTTCCTTGCTCTCATCATTTCCGATTCCATATTCTCCATCTACTCACCCTTTCCGTTTCCGTCCCCAACCACCGTGATCGGCGACTTGCGTCAGTTACACGTTAATTATTTAGACACTTAGTTAAATTTGTTGTACACCGACAATAATTTGTACCGTATATATTTTAATTTAATCAAAAACAATCACTGACATAAGTACGCTAACCGCCATTTTCTCAACAATACAAATATTGTGACTAATCAACAATGAGAACATTTACGTTTCGTGGCAATAAAAGTAACAGATTTGCAATCAGAAAAATAATACCAATGCACGTTTCTCTAATCGTAATTGAATTTTCAGAATCGGAAACTATGCTGTTTTCAAGGCTGTTAATGAAGCATAAATTTGAACCACGTGTGACCTCTTTAGTCCCTGCACCCGGCTCTCCTAAGCGGCGACACGGAAGATAATCGCAGTTAGATTGCTAATAATTTACGTTATGCAACGTGCGGCAACATCACACAAAAACATTGTACATCGAAATATTTGGTATAATGTAGATTAAAATATGTTATGCATTAGTTAATCATTCTTCTCTGCATATGAAATACAATAAATAACAAATGATAGATCGTTTCGCGATCATCTACGCGAGTTTTGAGACAAGACCGTCATACACTGACAGTCTCAGTCGAGACTCGGCTACAATAAATGTGCCCATTATTATGAAAGTGGTCTAAGTCAAGAAATTGAAAAATATGACTTTATCAATTATTTCGCGTCTGTTTTAAATTCATACAATATGATGCGAATCGTGACAATTGTGAAAAATTTGAAGCATGATATTCAGTGTATTGTTACGACGTTCAACGATGTTTATTTTTATAATAGTCATAATAATTTCAACCATAATTTTTTTTATTTCCTTATAAGCTACATGCAAAATTTATATGTCGAAATAAATTCTCAATCTAGTGGACTAAATAAATGTTGAAACATTGTGTTGTGTAATATAAAAATATTTTTTAATCAATTCAAACGCAAACCTTTAAATATCCCGAAACAAAAGAAACAAGATTTAAACCACTTTCATAATAATATATACATCTACTATTTCTAAGACACCGTGACAATTCACGATTTACAAAATTAAATATTATATTGTAATAAAAAATGGACGTAATTTTTTTTCTAATTTCCAATTAATACTTATTTACCATCACGCCATTTCGCCGCAGGGGTAGTCAGAGAAGATAGAGCGACACACTCTTCTGTCCTGACACATAATCTCACCTCATCCACATTCATACATCTTCTTATACAAGCTTGCCGGTCATTGTGGCTTCTAACAGGAGCATCTTCCAGTATCTAGTTTAACTGGTCATGTCAAGTCAATCAACACTTGCGTCATATATCTTTTTTACCATTTTCACCTCATACATCCATTCCATATAACCAAACCACCTAAGTTATCCTTACTGAGTATACTTAGATCAGCTATACATTCTTTACTCTGTGATAAATGGATTTGCCATATATTTCATTTCTACTGCATTCAGTTTACTTTCGTTCCTCTTGACAGCTCCAGGCCTCATTTCCATAGACCAGTGTCGGTGGTACCAGGACTCTATTGTGAACCGCTAGTCTTTCCTCAGTTAACAAGTTCCCAATAACTATAATTCCATTCAAAGCGCCGTTCACTTTATTCCCTGCAGTCACCCTCCTTTTGATATTTTTCTCTGTCTTTCCGTTTCTATCAAACATACTTCCCATATACACAAACTCATCTACTTGTTCCAAACACCATTGTCTACGAGTATATTGCACGTTGTCTTACTTTCCTCCTTCTCGAATACCATCACTTTCGTTTTGTTGACATTCATAATAAGGTCGCTTTCCTCGCGTACATCGTACACAGTGAGAAGTTAGTGTTGTAAAATCGGACAATGCTGTTGTAGTGAAAGAGTGATTAATTTAAATTGACAAAAAGAACACCAAAATCCTTTTGATATCTTTATCAGTAATAATAAACACAATCAATATATAATTGAATATGTAATATCTACTTTATACTAAGTTACACCGTGATGGCAATCAAGTTGATAACGTGAGCACAACATTATAAATAATTCGATTTAATATGAACGTACAAATGTTTGATTTTGAAAACTCGCCAAATGACATGCAGTTTGGCTAGTTATGTATCGTAACGGATCAAAAAAGGTTACAATTTAACAGAATAGATCCGGTGAGGTTTGTGACCTCGAGCGGTTTAGATATAGAACAAAGAACGTAGCAATTGGCTCAGCAGACCATCACGACTTTTGAAACCGTATCTTGGCGGCTGCATTATTCGATTAATTTATTTCCAATTAACAAAACAAATTAACTCTTTACGGAAGCGAAATCTGGACGATTAACTAAATAGAGGAAAACTGGAGGCATTATAGGTGTGGTGTTGAAGAAAGGTAGAAAGAATAAGCTGGACCGAGAAAATAGCAAATGTGCAGGCTCTGAAGAGAGTGTAAGAAAAGAGGTCCACAGTAGACACCATCGAAAATCAAAAGGGCCAATGTATAAGGCACATTGTTAGAAACAGTGCATACCGCAGAAATGTAATTGAGGAAGCAAAGAAAGATGAAGATCCAGACAAAAATAAATTCATCAAATAATGACCAAGGCGAATGCAGACTCTCACAGACAACTTATAAATAGAGACAGATACGCATTATGAGTATTGAATCAATATAAAATAATAAACAAAATAAATTAAAGCGGTGGCATCATTAAAAATATAACTAGATTTATGCATATTTCATAACATTTTTCAGGGAAAATGAGAATTTTTAATAATCCTTATTATTGATTGATGTAAATCGTAATTCATTTAATTTACATAAATATACATCTATTATGTATGATACTGCATTTAACTTATAGAAGAATAATAAATAATAGAAGATTTAGGGATAGGGGGTCCATTAGTACTCACTCCAGAGAAAATGTATAATGATAATTAAAACACTTTCGTCAGCAATTAGTCTTAAGGTAAATTTGTTAAACAAATACAGTATTAAACTACAATTAATAGCTATTATATGTCATTTACATATTATACTATTTATGTGAATATAATAAAAATCAGCGCAAAAAAATAATTATTACCTACTTGCAAATGTGTATATTGTTAGACACAGTATTTTAAAACATTTTGATGGGGTGTTATCACAGGAAATATTCAAATAACACTTGAATTTCGACGAAATATCTTCGTCAATTATGATTAAAATAATTAACATTAGGTTAAGTATAAGAGGAAATATTTGAGAGTCATCATATCATCATCATTACCACTACTGTATGAAGGCCTCCCCAAGTATTTCCCACTTTTCTCTGTCCATTGGCGATCGCTATCACGTATTTCTGCAGAATTTAACGACTTCGTCAAGCCAACGGGTTTTAGGGCGGCCTGTCGGCCTCTTGACTCCTTTCGGGTACCACTGGATGACTGCATTCTTCCAGCGACTGCCCAACTCAACAATTAACATGATATGAAGTCATAACTGAGACCAAAGAAAAATAAAAACACTTTTTATGATAAGGGTATATAAATTTAAATAATAACATTAACATGATTACTACGACGTAAGTTGTAGTGAAAAGCTAGTCAAAAATAATTAATGATATCGATACCGATCAAAATTGTGTAACCGCAACGATGAATTTATTATTGTCGAGAGAAATTGGTGGCACTGTTAGTTTCGAAAGTAAAATCATATTAAAACACGGAAGAAACAGAACTGCGGTGTTCCGAGTTAAATCTGAATAGGTACTTCTGTGACCGCAGAGCGTGCACCGTCTCGGAACATTTGCAAACGTGAACGGCATCGCTTGAGAGCATTCAGACCTCAGACAAGTTCTACATCAATCGGATCGTGCCGCAAACATCACGGATTCCTCCGGTGCACCGCACAACTCAAATGCACAGATAAAATGCATCGCATTTAAAGCTGGTATCTATTTGGAGCCGGTGGGGGCAAGAACGACGGTAAATTGGACGCGACCAATGGTGAGCCGCTTTTTACTGTGCCTTTGGGGGATTCGACATAAAGCGGGATAACGAATGGCGTGCCAGACCAGCTACAAAAATTTAGTACCTCCAGTATTGAATTAAGAGGGCCTTGGTAAAGATCTTAAATCCCTTGAAAAATTTAAATCCTTAATTATTAAAAGTATAAAAAATTATATATTTTAATGAGAACACATTTTATTTGTAATGTCGCTATTTCAAAACATTGTTCTGCTGTATTTTTAAAACAAATTAAATGAATCAATAACACTGGACAACAAAATTAATTTTTATTGGTGCCGGAAAAGCAAGAACTGATTTTAGACATTTTTTCGTATCAGCTCTAGTTTTTGAGATACAGGCTGATTGATTTGAGTTCTGATAAAAGGCAAACATAATTAAATAAGAGGCCAAAATTGAAAATTCGTCCCTAAATTAAAAAAGCCAATTAGTCAGTTTCAATTACTTGGTATTTCCCATGACCTACTTTATATCTGGGTAACCCCCACTACCAACTGATTAATAACTTGCTCGTATTACCCCTGCCTTACCCAGTTTAGTTTACTATTGAGTTTTCGTAGGTGTAGTTGTGCTATCATTTTATGTAAAGTTTCGGCGTTATTTAGTAATAATAATTAAAATAATAATTATAATAATTAAAACATGGCATCCACAAGCTGACGTAGCTGTGTGAATCTCCAGACGTTTTTTGTTATGTATGTGGCGAATACACTTTAACTAAAAGTATAAAACCTACTTCTGACTACCTGACTATTAGCGACAGAGGACAATTGAAAATTGGAAGTGAAAGAGGAACATGAGACATTCAGGCCTATTCTCAAAATTGCAATATTGAAATGAAGGTTACACCAACCCTCAAAAATAGACAGTATGTAAATTAACGTCCGTGTTATATTTGAATGAGAGAGAGTGAGGGAGATAAACGTACGATAATCTGTCAAAACATAAAAATGGCAACAGAATTGGCCGTGATTCTTCACTACGACGCTGCGGATGAGGAAATCAATAGATAATTTATAAACAAACCTTTTTCTGTGAACTCGAAACTCGAGAATGGAAAGACGTCGTTTGCGTGATTTGTGCGGTATAGTTGTACCTTATCAAGGCGGTATAGTTGTAAAAATTGCCCATTTGGAATTTCCATCGGGTTTCAAATACGTCGGTCAGAAGTCTGCTAGCTCGCTCGCTCCCCGGTTGCGAGTACGCGTATCTTTCTTGGCGATTGATTATTGATTTTAATATTGTAGTCCATTTAAATTCATTGTACGTGAACCCTTCATTTTAATAATGCCAAAACGCAAGTGCACATTTAATGTTAACTTAAAAACTACTAGTACCCGATTATTGTACAAGGAAGTACTCCATCGGACGTCAGATATGAAAAGTGTCGTACATAATTTAGCGTAGCCCATGGAGTAGATGCCCCGTTTTGAGGAAGAAATAAATGATTATGTTATTCATACCATCATACTTTTCTAATAAAATTCATTATCAAATTTATTATATAAATATGATAAAAATCAACATTATATATATATATATAAATTACGATAATTATTCAATTATTTACGTGTTTTAGTTTCTGTGCTAATGTTAAATAAAATTGCTTTCGACGATAACGATAAGAGATTATCATGTATTGGATCCGTGTAAGTAGTTTTTTTTCCGTTTTGAATGATAGAACCTATTGGTTTTAATAATTTCAAATACACAGTGGCCCAACTTGGACTGACTGATGTAAAATGCATATAACTTTTATAATTTTAAAATTTATTAATAAAAAATATTATTACATGAAAGAATACTTTATTAACTTTTTTTTAATCAATATGTGGAAAATAACGCCATTTAAATGACCTCCATTTTCTTGTTGACAAATAATTGCTCTTTCTAAAATATTTTGTATTACATTACGCCAACGTTACTGTCTCCAAATTTATTATTTCCGCACGAATATTTTGTTTAGTCTCCTGAATTGTTGCTGATTTGTTCATGTAAACTCGGCCTTTTAAGTAGCCCCACAAAAAGAAATCAGGCACCAACAAATATGGAGAACGGGGAGGCCAAGCAAACTTTGCATTTTTTTAAATTACCACGTCACCGAAAATAGATCATCGCGAAACATAATAAAATTCAATAATTTTAACGCGCTCTTGCACTGGGTATGAAGCAATTATAAATGTTAATAAATTCTTTACCTGCAGAAAATATATAATTAAAAATAAACTCCACCAAAGTTATACATTTTTAAAAACAGTCAGCCATGTTAGCCCATCCTTTATATTCCACAAATTAAAAAATATAATACAAATTAAATGTATCAATTAGAAAGACATACATATAAAATTAATTTAATAAAAACCTATTTTTGTTACTACCGGGATACGGAACCTGGATCTTTTCCTATCTGGAGAATTTCATTAACCAATTATATTACACCAACATAGTAAGTTGACGACAAATTTTTGAACTTATTTGTTGCACTTCCAATTAACACATCCCGGTAGCAACAAAAATATTTTTTGATATTTTTTATTCATATATATATTTTTATAATTGATACATTTGATTTGTATCAAAATAATAATATTTATAACCAAATAAAATACACAAATGCATATTTGTAGGCGGTGTGGTGTATATTACGGTATAAGTACACAAACGGTATGGTATAATAATATTACTTATATATATATAAGAATACTTCACGGGGCCACACAGAAGTGACGTGCTACATTATCTAAGCGCATGGTAACCTAATACTGCTGGTGTTTAAACCTGTCTAAACATACCGTCACGTTATGTGCATTTTCAAAAGCATTTTGTGTAAAGGTACATTTCTTAAAACTTGAATCCCAGTGAACCTGGGCAAAATGTTAAACTTTTTTGTCTCTGAATCTTCAATTTATTTTCCATACGAGTAAATAATTCCGTGTAATGAATCTAGAGTAGAGTTATGCGTACTAGGAATACTTCAAAGATAATCTATCCAGTAAATTAGTCAGGGTTATACCTAGAATATTTTAATAAAATAGTTAACTAAGATAATTAAATTGATTATAAATTAATAGTTAGAATTCAAGACCACCTGAACTAATAAATACAAATTTGAATAAATTACATTAATTAATAAATAAATAAAATAGTAACAATTTTAACGTTATTTTACTTAAAATGGAGAACGCTATAAATTCGTATATTATTTGTTATAAAATTATGAGCATGAATTAAAATCTTCCAAATGCAAGATTCTTTTGTTCGATAAAATGTTCTTTCATATAGACACCAACACAGGAAAAGACAAAGAAAATAGTGAAGAATGTTGCTAATTAGCGGTCAAATCTTAAATAATAGTCTTAATACATAACCAATAATCCTTGGGAAATGTCTACAAATTATATGAATAATAGATAGCGATATAATATAATAATTTGATGATATGAAAGATATTTTTAGTAAATTCAATAGAAAAAATATCATAAAATAATATGAATACAGTTAGAAGTAGTGAAAGTAAATGTAATTGTAAATATTTACGTATAATAAAATAATGTAGAAAAATGGTAATGTGAAATGTGGAAGAAGGATTTGTTGCATATAATGAATAAATGCAGAAATTGTAAACGTAGATCGTTAGGTATATATACTTGTGCATGTACATAGTATGAAATAGAGATTGGTATAATATGCACATAATAATAATAATCCGTTTATTCCAGCGTGTTCAGATTTTTTTTTAACCCGATTCGCCATAATATATATATATATATAATAAATTATAAATAAAAGTAGGACATTTAAATGTAGGATGCGAGTATATTGCACATAATAAATAAATATAAAATACGTATGAATATTTGCAAATAACAAACAAATGATAAAAGTGTGATAGTCACTTGTTGTACCTACGTCTGCAAATGTGATGCATTCCATTGAGTCGGTTTAGAAATCGACGTAAAATATGCTAAAATAACACTTTTCTACTTGGAAAATATCGATAGGCACCATTGTACCAAATCAATACATACGTACTACAAGATGATTTGTATCTCTCGAGAAACTAAACTAGACACAAACACACGCACATGTGTAATTGCTATTTTGCAGTACAGGATGAATATTATTACTTGGTGGCCGAATTGGGTCCGTTGGGCCTGCAACACATGCGGTTTCAACAGTACGGTATCACTTCACACACAGCCCGAGATACGCTTGAAATTGTGCAAGAAATTTTTCGACTGGCCTCCTCGATCACCTGATTTGACGGCTCCCGACTATTTTCTGTGGGGGTACTTGAAAGGAAAGGTCTACGCCAATAAGCCAACAACAATTCCGATGCTACAGGACAATATTCATATTCGAAATTAAATTGCTGAAATAACACGCGAAGTGTGCGAGAATGTTATGAAAAATATGTTTTAAAGAGCACGTATTCATTCCGCTGCCAGAGGCGGCTACTTGGCCGATGTCATATTTCATACATACGTAATAAACCAAAAAATCGATAAATAAAAGTCAATGTTTCAACTGAATAAATTACAATCTATTCTAAATGCGGCAGCATAGATAATATATGGAGTTTCCAAATTCTCTCATATAACATCCCTTTAACATGAGCTATATTGGCTCCGGTATCCTGAAAGAGTTAAATTTAAATTGTGCCGGTAAAAGGCAATACATAACATTGCACCTCTGTATCTTCAAGAGCTTTGAATCCCGGACAATTTGAATGGTAGACGTCAAACTCTCAGGTCAACTTCTACTTCAGCCGCTGGAAGAGTTGTAGAACCGACCAACCGTTGCCAGAAGTCTTAATTTAGTGAACGGGCATTTGCGGTGGTAGGCCCAAGAGCGTGGATCAGTGCATCAAAGACTTTATTTAAAGAATAGACTAAAAATGCACCTTTTCAAAAAATCATTTCCATTAAAATTTTTAATTTTACAAACAAAGATAATGTAAAACTATAAACAGTTTATGTGTAAAGCGCCATTGAGGTGAATGTTTTTACGAAAATGGCGTTATGCAAATTATCCGCTATTATTATTATTAACATCGGCCTGGAATATAATATTCAGGTATATACATACATTATATATATGTACGTACGAGCAGTAAACCTGGATTTACCTAGGAGTAAACAAAAAACAAACAATTTATGTCAATGTGTAATAAAGCGCCCTCGAAGTGAGTTTTTACGAAAACAGCGCTATACAAATTATCCAATATTATTATTAAAGTGTAAGTTGTATTGACCTGGGATGTAGGATTTGAAGATTATTCTGCAGAACTGCCAAGAGTCTCTCATACGTTATTTCGATATATTTCTCATTATAGTTTAGCCGGTGTATCGAGTATAATGTGTCGCCCACGTGACTTTTATTCGACGTGCGCAATACGTCTCTTCGGTGCTGAAGCATCCGATGTCGTACCGTGATAACATGTTACAAACTAAAAACCTTTCAAAATTACTCTGGACACCAGACCAATACACTGGAGAAAATCCGTTCTCAAGATACGGACAGGCAGAAAGACGTTAATAAACATAATAAAAACATTTTCGACTAGTAATTTAGTCAGGTATCCACCCATAAAATATTGTGGACTTGGTCTGTTACACCCTGTATATTGTATTTTGATATAAAAATAAGAAAAGTGAGTTTTTATAAGCGACTTATAAACAGAGAACAAAGTAGAACTTATTGTACAATAATTCACGTAGTTGGCCCAAAGATAGAGAAAAAATCCGTGTCTCACTTTTTGTACAAATGAATATTAAATTGAAATCTTATGTTACACAAAAACCTTATTCGACGAATCGCTTATATGGTAATTGTGTATTTTATTTGTTAATCTTTAAAATGATAATATTGTTTTTACGTTATTTTTTAGGTATCCGTGAGACGAATCGAAATGAAAAGTACGACGTATTATACATATTTATTAGTAATGACAAAACTGGTGTGATTGTGATTGGTATTTGATAATATCAGTGATTGAAAACTGTGACTGTGATCACAGTTTCATTACTAATGCACACGCGCCGCACGATATCACAATACACGAAATGCATCATTTTTAGCATATTTATTTATATTATTAAAACTGATATTATTCTAGCATAAATAATCAATATACATATATCTAATTTAATGTCATCACAGAGATAATGAAAATGCTTATAAAAATGTGAGAAATTCTCAGCGTTTCAGATCAAATGCGTAAAAAGTTTTGGCAGGATCTACTAGATGTCGCTGATCACGAATTATAACGTCATTCTTTCATAAATATTTTCGTCTCAAATGCGCAGGCGCTGAATGACGATTCACAACCAAATATAAATAAAATAAAAAAATTATTCACGAATGACGATATTCCCAGATATTCAATCACCGGTAGTGAGTGTGATTCAAAGATATCAGTGAATAATTCACGGTTCATGATTTTGAGCTCATCACTAATATTTATGTATAATTTTGTTGTAATAAGAGACGCAGAATTAATTGATAAGTCCACTATACGTATAAAGATACAAATTATGAAAAAGGTAAAAAGGTAAAAAAACTATGTAGAAATGATATATTTTATAATAAATTTACATTTCTGTAAATATTTTTATACAATTTCGACAAATAAATTTAAGAACATTTGATTTAGAAGTTAAGTTGTTAATGCAATGTGCAAACAAACTCAAACGTGAGTTTATCAAACCGATAGATCTTACAACTTTCAGGAACAGTGCGGAATCCTCAGAGACATGGAAACATTTTAAGTGTGAAAGACGGAACGGAAGAAGTTATAATCAAAACATATATTGGCAAGATTGTAAATGTACAATATAATTCATCTTTTACAAACTATAACATTATTAAAATGCAATCCGTTTTGAAGTACAGCATGTGTATAGAAAGCATAACCAGGTCAATCTCAACAATACGTATTCTTTAGTCGAATTTAGGCATTTTAAATATGCAAATATTCGCACTTGCTGAAGCAAGAAGAAGTAAAAGTAAAAGTAGAAACAACGCATAATTAAGAAACTTGAAAATTGATTTGAATTAAACTTAATAAAGTTGTTTTAGAATAATAGCACTTACAATTTAAATTCATGCTAATCGTGAAAACAATCATGGCCTACATAAATAAATAAAATATTTTTCTCAAGAAAACTCTTCATTTAGATGAAATCTGTAAACATACTGATTAATATTTATCGTTGCAAAAACATTCGAAGGTAAGTTTTTTTTTTTTAAATAAACGAAAATACTTTTTTCATTTCCAATACGAAAGATATAAATAGCATTTTAGAATATTTTTGAGGGCCATTCTGTTGTGAATACGCAACCTTTTTGGTCAGCATCTCGGATCCCGTTGTAGGGATTATAATCAGAACATATTTTATCTTGAATCTTAATAATAATAACATTATTATTTTCCTGAAGAATGTGTGTTTTACGTTGTTTACGATTCTAACTCGACAAATTAAATAATTTCTGTAAAAATTGCGATGTTTAATAATATAATTTATTGATTAAAAATACAATGCAAAACAACAATAATAAATTGATAGAAAGCACTGACCTGTCAACATCGTTGCCCTGGATGTAGCCTGAGAATATCCAAAACACAAACGGATTCCTAAACACACACCAAACCGAAACGCAAACACGGCACTAAACTAGGATCACAATAACTCAACTCTTTAGATCTGGTAAAACCAAAACGTAGATGAGGAAAGGTTCAAAATAACTTCATATTATATATAACGGAGCAACGACGGATGAAGAACTGGAGAACTCTCGTAATTACCACAGATATTGAAGAAAAATAAGAAAGTATACCTACATGTTATTGCATTATAAATTTCAATTATCTGTTCAGATATACCTAAATAGCGTTTGATGAAAATATGTATTTATTTACAATAGTTTTAACATATCCAAATCTTTGTTGGAACTAACTACTGGGATTTTATTGGTATTATTAATTATATGAATTAAATATTCCAACATGATAACATTTATATTACTTCCAAAAATTTGATAGTTACATTATGTAACGTGATCACTTAAGCCAGCCGATGACAGGTCGTAAGCCCTGTAATATTATAAAAATAATAGCTTTGTCTCTGTGAGACATCTTTATATTTATTTATTAATTTCTAACATTTTACATAGCATGATTATATACAGTTCAATTGTAGTATATATATATTATAAATTCTATTCAAGATAGACATAATTAACGCACACACATTTAAAAAAATAAAATGTTTAAAAGGAGGGATATAAAAGGATAAAATTGATAATGAATTGTTCTTACACGAAATTGATTAAACTCACAAATGCGGAGACCAACATGGAATGTACATTACACAAAAACTTTGAAATAATCAATTAAAAATTATAATTATCAATCGAAAGCATAACACGAGAGAAAAATGTTTTCAACAAAGCAATCGGCGTTAACCTGGGAAATTGCAAGAGGCACAGCACAGAAAAGAACGAAAAACTTAAGAATTGCACGTAGTATTTACACGACCGGCTCGATTTGCACGTTGTACGTATTATAACAGTGAGTGTTGCGGACGACCAACATTAACTCCGCCAGAACCGCAACTGGATTGAATGCAGAACAACGCAGACGTAAAAACAGGTCTGACCGTGGGTAAAGCGATAACTTGTTCACTGAGTACGCTCAAATGCACCTCGGCTTATAAATAATGAATACAGTATGAAGACGCGCCGGTGTTGGGCGCTGGGCGCACACGCCCAGCCGAGCACCGAGATAACGACACGAAGAAAGGCAGCAACAATACGATAGGCCGCGCGGAGATGCATACCATATTTTACTCTTAGGACAATCAGAGATAAAGAATGAATTTAGTCAGCATATTTGTTACCGATTACCGTATCATAATACGGTAAAAAAAATTGGTTGGCATTATTGTGAAAAAAAACTCTTAATTCTAATACAACGTAATTTTATAATGTTCATAACATTAACTTTGTGGTTGGACATAATAATCAATACAAAATTAAATTAATCAACTAGAAAGATATATAGAAAAAATCTATTCATCGAAAAAATATTTAGTTGCTACCGGGAAGCGCGTTCGCTATAGCAATCGAATACATTTTCGACAAATTTTGAACTTTTATACTGTAATCTTTCCAATTGATACATCTATTGTGAGAACTGTCACTTTTATATGTGTGTGTGAGATGAGTAGTGGGGGTCATGAGATATAAGAGGCCGTTACTGGGGAACGCAGCTTTTTCCCATCGTGCCTTCGCAATAGTAGTAATAAAATGTTATATAATTGTACATTCTGTAAATAAGTTGTTGTAATAAACTATACATGCATCTATTGAGTTTCACTTACAAGGACTCAACCGAGCCACTAGAGAGTACATCTAAAGGAAATAACCCAAAGGAAATCTGTAATAGTATTTACAAGGGCACCACACCGGTGCGGTCAATTTGAAAAGTCACTACATCTTTTATTACATTTTTAAAAGCAATCAACTTTATATTGCGTTGAAGATCAAATACCTTCGAGTAAAACCCGCCAGGAGACGCCAGAATTAATTAATTAATCCATTTTATTCAATTTAATAATCAATTCATAAAAACGAACTAAATTTTCAATAAACACTTAAGACTATTTTAACATCGAACGGCAGGGATAGATACTACTGTATAATAGTCAGAGCGGACACACTAAATGATCCATAAAATAAAATATGCTAATAAATCAATGGTCGAACGGAGGCGTGGCATTGTGTCAGTCGTGGTGGGAGTGAAAATTGTTTCTATATTATACGTATTGTTATTATCCTACACAGTTGGACCTGCAACACGAAAGTCGGCATGAATATCTTGATACGCATAAAGCAGACTAAAATTAATATTCAAATATCCTGTTCATTTACGTCACAACTGGGAGAAAACGGATCTAACCGTGACTCAAATCGATTAAACAAAGCTCGATCAGACAATGATATAAAAAAAATTGTTTAAGAGACCTTTCAAAATTCTCAAATGATAAACAATAATCTCAAATCTTCTTAAGAAATTCTTGTCATAATAAGTGTCACAACTTTAGTGATAAAAATTAAGGTCATTAATTAATAAAGAAAGCAAAGCCAAGTTCTAATATTTTTCGCAAGGTCGGTCACATTAATAACATTTAAAATAATGGTAACATCAAGAAGATGAATTATTTTTATTTTTCTACGTTGGTACAATTTGACGTTAGGCGTCTCTGCGTAGTAGGATAGCGGCGTGTGTTCCTATCACATCCCCTACCGGAGACATCTATCGTCCGTAGAGGCGAACATACCTCGCTGCACCCTTTACAGGATAAATCATCGTTTCTCGACCATTAAGAACAATCGTAAATCATAAAGTAGGCACATGAAATATTAACGGCCGTAGGTTAGGTACACACGGAAAATATTTGATTTCAAATGACAGACTCAGCCTGAAAGTCCATCGTATCCTGCCAGCAAAAGTTTTTTCGCTGTATAGACGGTATTACTCGGCACTGTTCCACCTATTATATCATGCTCGGTTCGGGTGAGGAGTGACGTATAAGTAGCTCGATATGTTATTATAGAGCGGGAAAACTTTTTGACAAGGCCCTTACGCTCTCGCGTGCTTTCCCCTAGCCCATTCCCCCCCCTTCTCACCACCCACAATCCTTTACACACTCCTAACCGCACATAAATCACCCTCTCTCCCGAAAAAAAAAAAAACCCCCACCACCCAGATCCCACAACCCACTCTTCTTCCATCCCCCCTCCCTTTTCTTTTCCAAAAAAACACGTTACAAGCTTGCCTGCCACGACCCCAATGTCCTTCAACAAAACCAACCTCCATCCTAAATACCTCCTCCATTAAACCAACCCAAAAAAACATACATTCACTCTCCCAAGCACCCACTTCCCACTCCCCGTACTCACTCCGCCAACCACTTCGTACTTATCACTCATATCCCTACCCAATTCCCTCCGCAACCACCCTCCACCACCCCCAAACTTAAAACCAAACCAACCCCACCCAACCACTATTTACCCCCCGCCCCAAAAAGAACATAATCGCATACTGAGAGACTTTAGGCATGTACTATATATAGGCATAATAAAAACATACACATAGGCCCATTATTATGAAAGTGGTCTATGTCAAGAAATTTAAAAAAATAAGTTTATTAATTATTTCGCGTCACATTGTTTTAAATTAATATAATATAATGCAAATTGTAAAAAATTGTGAAACATGACATATAGTGTCTACACGACGCTCTGCCAAGAGCGTAACGAAGGAGAAAAATATAATAAGTACGTGAATCATTAAAAATAATACTAAATATTGAAAATCTTGAACATTTTTCGAAATAAACTCAAATTCAAATGTAATTTATATTCGAATTCGGGCAGTCATATCAGTATGAAATATCAAAACAATAAAATCTCAATTGTTGACAAATTCAATCAAGGCGTGCTTTGTAATTGAATGATTATGTATCATGACATTACAAAATATTTTAAAATGACGTCGAGAATCAATGTCAATGTTTTGTATCAGGTAAATTGACATATTGTATTTTTTAATCTTTCGTATTGTAATAAAAATATTTTAAAAATATTGTAACAAAAATAGTTGTAAACGTATTAAGCATATTTATAAATTTAATTAAATAAAACAAACTTTATTAAAACTTAAGATGATAGCATTTCGAAAAAACTACTTAATATTAATTGTTTAATTAATCAGCCAATTCACAGTTAATGAACTTTTTTATAACTATTTAGCAATTAAGATTATTTAATCAAGCATTGAAACATGTTTAATATATGTAACACATAATATGAAAGCTGACTAAGATAATACACAAACGAAATACTATCAAAATTGAATACATATATTAATATATATAAAACCTTAATGTACTTTTGTTAGTCACAAAGGAACAATTGAATGGGAAATTCAAACATTTCGCTGAATAGAAATGTCAAATTTCTTTGACATGTGAATACACGAGCTTTCTGTTCTGAAGGTAGAGTTTTATCAAAATAGTAAACAATAAAGTCTGTTGTCAAAAATTAAAAAGTTGAAACAATGCAATGATGCTGAACTGTATGTGATTTAAATAACTTATTAACAGCAATATTTTATGTAGACATGTAATAATTAATTTCATTACGATCGATTTTCAATATTAAAACGTCAAACTAATTATTTACTTGATAATGTTAATAATATTTCATTAAATATTGATTAAAAACAAGTGTTTGTGATGTTTACAGCCTACCAAATATATAGACATAAACTAATGCAAATTCCTTGTTTTAATATTTTAATTTTGGTGTCACTCACGTAACGAAAACTTCAAACCCTTCTCCTTTATGTACACTTAATTGCATGTCTATTCATTTACTGGTCTGCGGTGCTGTTATATTTATATGGAACAATCTATTTCAGAAAAAACTACACTTAGATAGAAAAAGACAGCAAAAATGGCGCGTTCGACAACCTAACGACATTTTTAAGAGATTCTGTAGGGAAAATATAGACAGAATATAATCTAGTCGTAGCACGCAAAAAAGATGGAAACGAACACAAATCTTTGAAATACTATCTTGGTTATAAAAAATGGTTGTGGTATTTAAATAATATGGAAGAAGATACAGTTCAGAAAAAGTGATGCCTTTAAAGATTAATAATATAATATGTGAAATACAAATATACAATTAAAACTGTGTAATCTGAACTGTTTCCGGTACCTAGTGCCATTCATCCTCGCATCAGCTACCCTTACATCAGTCGGGGCTGGGCAAAGATTTATAATACGCCACTGCCAGTACTTCCCGGGATACGTACGATTTTTCCAAGGCAGTATTATTTTGTGAAGAATATCGAAGGATTTTCGGCGAAAAATAGTATTTTCAAGAAGGCGACGGCTATTGATGCTTTGAAAGGGCGTATCCAATACCGAGATAGGCTTTGTAATTTTTTCAACGTGGTAGTTCATTCCGACGGACAAAATTAATTGACACCTGTAAAAATTGATCGCCATCGCTTACAGAGAAAATATAAAATGAGTTTATAAGAATGGAGTGAAAATATTTTCGAGTAATTTATTTCCATCTTTAAAATATATGGAATTTAAATAAAAAATATTGAGTAGAAAAATTTCGATGGAGAATAATTATGTACGGTATGGTCTATAAGTAGTTCTTTCGTCATTTCGCTTTCCTTCAGTGTCCTCCAAAGACAATCCCATGTTCCATAGTTTCGAGTACAACCTCTATGTGCACGCTCAGTTTAGGCATTCAATGTATGCAAAGTCGTTGTGAAGTTCTGTAGTTAAACTGTACGAACTATTTTTATTTTGGATTAATGTTCTCAATTATTTTTGCTAATCTTTTGCTTCGCCTACCATTCTTCCAGTTTAGTTTAAATAGTTGTATGGCTCTATAACACATATAAGACATATACTGGTCCACTGCGTATTCAGATCATTTAAATAGTTTTTAATATCTTAATACAATATTATGGTGAGTGTTTATGTAAATGGCCTCGATGGTTGGTTCCCAGGTTTCCGATTAACAATAAGCACACATATGAAATATGAACCGCACTGACCCATTTAATTTTGCTGTGTTTCTGGCCCGATGTTGTTGTTCTTTTAGCTGGGTTGTCTTCTTTAGATTTCGACTGACGGAAGAGCGCACTGGTGGTTTATTTCGACCGTTGGACTGATCGAAGCACGGGGTGTAATAAGAATGACGCCTGTCGGTTACCGTCTTCTTAGCTTTCCGAAAAAAGGCGGTAATTGATTTCACACACATATGTACATTATTATTAACCAAGAAATTCAGTGGTGCCAATCGAAGTAATAAGGCGCGTAAACAGTGAGTTTACTAAATTAGATTAAAGCAGATAGCTTGAAGTGAAGTATGAATGGCAAATAAGATCTTCTGCGTTCCGTTTCTCTCCTTCTGACCCTAGTTCTTCATTTTTTCCAGAATTCTTTTCAATCAAACTACATATTCTTCCCATACATTATATCTTTCACATCATGTATATTACACTCTAATCCAGATATTCCGCTGTATATAACAGGTTGTAAAAAAAATCTAATAAAATCAATTTATGACAAAAGTTTATAATCAACACACATAGAAAGAACAAAAGTTATTTATTACTTCTCATGAGAATTGAGAGTTATCGATTCCGAGAACTGAGAGTTATCGAGTGCACGTATTTTGATAAAAATAAATTTTAATAATTATACAAAATACTTTGTTTAAACCACTATTTATTCATTATTTTCGATACCTATGGCAACATCTTCGGAAAACACTGTATACTGAAATTAAAAATACAAGCATAGATAAAAACAAAACTATAAAATATATGTAGAATAATTAATAAATAGTGGTTTGAACAAAGTATTTTGTATAATTATTAATATAAAATGAGGCCACAAAGTAATTTTGCAAATATTTAAGAAAATAAATTTTAATCGAAACTATTAACGCAAAAAAAATATTAGCGGAAATTGCGAAAGGTATCTGAAATTGGAGGTGGCGTCAGTCACAGAGGGAATGTGACAATCTGAATGTCTGGCGTGTCTCTCAACACTGAACTAGAAATGTACATATATCTATGTACTGAGGAGTATGATAAGTAAATACCTTTACCACACCCACATTCTGCTGGTACATAGCGTGCACTTAACACTGTATATGGCGTGCACTGTATATGTATGATATTAAAATAATTCGTGATCGGAAAGGCTAATAATGTTATCGTTAAAATATATTTTTTTTGTTTATTTATTTCACGTCAATTGTCAGGGCCTCCTAGAGCTAGAGGGCTCCTAAAGATCAGTGAGAAACGGGAAGTAAAACTGAAAGCAACAGAGAAAACAAAAAGAAAAAAAACTAACCAATAAAAGTTTTAGATACACTGTTATCTCATGATAAAATTACCAGTGAGACAGGCTCCTACACCATAAATCCACAATCACAGTTTTCAATCACTGATATCATCGAATACCAACCACACTCACACCATTGACTAACTAACTTACCATCACACCGTATAATAAAGCGCCACACTTTTCTGTTCTAATACACGATTCTCCCTCATCCACATTCATAGATCTTTTCATATAAGCTTGCCGATTATTGTGACTTCTAACAGGACTATATTCCAGTATCTGGTTTATCTGGTCGTGCCAAGACTTTCGCGGACGTCCTCTATTTCTGGTACTATCAACAATTGTGTCATATATCTTTCTTACCATTCTCTGCTCATTCATTCGTTCCATACAACCAAACCACTAAAGTAATCCTTTCTTATTCTTACTCACTATACTTAGATTAGCTTTACATTATTTACTTATTTTTTCATTCTTTATTCTATCATAAATAGATTTGCCAGATGTACGCCGAAGTGATCTCATTTCCAATGAATTCAGTCTAATTTCGTTCCTTTTCTACCAGCCCCAGGCCTCACTTCTACACATCAGTGTCGATACCAGGATTCCATTATGTACCGCTAGTTTTGCCTAGTTATATATTATATAGCCATTCAAAGCGCCGCTCACTTTATTCCGTGCAGTCACTCTCATTTCGATATCTTTCTCAGCTTTTCCGTTTCTATCAAACATACTCCCCAAATACACAAACTCATGTGTGAGTTAAAAGAGTATTATATTATTATTTATACATACTATATCGTCACACATCTTTCAAAAAGGCGTATCTCGTTTTTTTATATTGAATTACGACTGAGGTTACATTGACCAAAAACATAATCTATATCTGAATTTTATTCCAATGAAGTAATATTACATAAAAAAATAAAATTTATTACAGTCATTCTTACAAATGACAGTAATAAATAATATTTATGGGACAAATACACATCACGCTGCCTTTAAATAAAAAAAATGCACATAGTAATCGGTAAGATTTTTTTTTTCCTTTTTCAACAGTGAAAAGTTCCACACAAATTGTTAATATATCGTCTGCTGTAAAATCAACAAATTCGAGATACGCCTCTTGTGATGATCATAAACAGTTGTAAAAAAATGTTGGTTTAAAATTATAGCGATGAACAAACAACGAAAGACATAAAAAAAAACTGAACTTGCAGTTGTATATGACATGTCATGTTCATCACGGAAAAAGATGGTGAACATGACGCGAACACATAAGGGGTTAAGCTTTAACTAATATGTGCGGAGTCGGATGGCGCCTGGATTCGACGAGTATTTATGGGGCGCCACATATCATTGGCAGCCAAATATCCACTCTAACGTAGGTATACACAAGTACGGGTATTGTGAAATATAATGGCGCTCAGTTATGACAAATCTTATTTGACAAGGGTTTTGTTCTTGCCATCGAATGATGAGATGACAGTTATGAAGGGGGGTTCCGCCGAAAAGCAAACAGTTCATAATAGTAATGAAATGATTTTATGGAGTCATTTAAATACGAAATTTTCACTCGATAAGGAAATTGAAATTGTAATAATAAAAGCATAAATTATTAGTTAATTGTTGGTTAGTTTTGTGTATTCAGTTTTGTGAAGTGATTACTTGGAACAATATGAAAGGAAAATATATTACTGGAATAAAAAAAAAACAGTATTGAGCATTCTAATCATTCAAATCGTCAAATAAAATGGAAAGTGTTAATGAAAGCACAGTATAGAGAATAGAGCAACAAGCTGTAGACAATGAAGAAATTCAACAAATCTTTTTTTTTAAATAGAGAAGCGTACTCGGAATACGTGTCACGTCAATATTCTTACTATTTTCCAATTAAAATAGGACTAACGTGATGGCCTCCTGGAACGAGGCTTGATTCCCCACCACTGGATCACTAGACGAGAATCGTAACTAGACCACAAGCACATCATTTCAGTTAAAACGGAAAAATTGTAGGCGAAACAATTCTCATCTCAAAAATGTTTTGACGTCAACAAGAATTACATTGAAAAGTAGTCTCGGATATATTTTCATTGAAATTATAAAGTTTTTGAGTTACGATAAATTGCAATCAAGTTACGACAAACTGATTCTACTTTAAAAATGGTCCTCGTGTTTTTTTAATAAGACTTCTTCATGCGCCACTTTCTATCGAAGGTTGGAGACCATGTTGTAGTGTGTTGATTTATCCTGTATAAGATAAATAATATTTTGGACCACTTTCTTAGGTTACAAAGCCAAGATAATATATTTTTACCTACGCCCCTGCTACCTTCTATCGTGCCCTGCAAAATGAGTTGTAAAATATCATATTTTTCATTGCGGAGAATGGGTCCGAAGTATGTAGCTTTCCTTCATTGTTGTTATTAGTTCTCTTTACTTATTTATGCGTCTAAATACAACTTTATTCATAACGTGATCAACCCAGGTCCTACAAGTAGCCGTGCGTGTTGCGTACAAGCATAGATGCCGGAAGAATTCGGGATACGGAAGGAATAGGCACTCACCATAATCCGGATTCTGTAGACATCTCTGAATTCCGGATTCTGTGGACTGTATATGATATTCACTATTTCGTCAAAGGTTCCGACAATATTGTAATCCTTTCCGTACACCTATAACCGCACTAGTTGAAGGTCGCCAATCGACTAGTTCGGCGGCGTGGCCAAGAAGGCAAGGGAAGGAGGGAAGGCACAGTGCTTTATTCTCGTTCAAGAATAATACACAAATAAATATATGTCCCAAACAACTGGTATTGTAATATTTTTCTTATTTGCTATCTCAACTCACAAATAATAAATAGCATTATCTATTAAAACTACACAGAAGATTTTTTGTGCGCACACTGTGATCCAAACTTCGATGGACCATTGAGGAGGAGTGAATAATTTTATAGGGCGATATTTTATTGATAACGACTACAAACCTCGTTGAACACAATTTCTAAAACAGCTTGTTTTCTCCAAACATCACGTTCCGAAATGCGTCACATACCTAAACGCTGAATACATGGCCACAAGAACGTTTCTATCTAAATCTCTATTAGAGATCGCTAACGGCCTTGTTAACTTCGAGTTATGTGGTCATCTTGTTGTTTATTACGCGTTATACATAATACTTTCGAGAGAATTTGGGTGCTTACGATGGGTTCGTATATATAAGGGTTGGAGCGGTCACCTTTTTGGGAACGAAGTCCTTTTTCAGTGCCCGGGAACCATTCCGCACATTACAGTGTTAACGCATCGCCATCAACCATTACCGATTGTGAAACGTAAAATTATAGCTGAATTACGGAAAGGTTCAATGGAAAATTGAAAGCGGATATCCTTAATATAATCGAAGAGGAGCAATTCATTGGGACTGCTCTCAAAATCGAATCGCTGACAAAGCCTATTCCAGAGTTCTAGATTATATTGTGCCAAGTCCAACTATCAAACGAAAATGTTGTCAAATCACACAGTTAAACCAGATCTTGTTTTGAAACCCGCAACTGGTGTGGTGACATCCCGAACCGATGGTAGTTACCAATGCAAAAGGTTTTGAACGACAGTAAAATTTAAAAAAAAAAACAAAGTGTGATTGTCCTCGATTTTTTGTTGTTCAAATATTATACATAAGTAAACAAATTACAAACACGAAACTAACCGAGTATACGGCAAATCGTTTTTAAATCGCTTTAAAAATCGATGCGGAGTGAACGGTAAGTACGAGAAAAAATAATATTATCAGTTTGGTGGATTTCCCACCGTCTATCTTCCATTACTTCTTAATACTATATTAGACGATGAGTGAGACTGTCACAATTAAAGTTTGACAACGATGTTGTCACATTTTTAAATCCAATGAGATAATAAGAAAAATACAAAACCGGCAAACACATTTAATAGATGATGAATAAGTCTGAATAGAAACGTAATACGATCCCTTTAATGACAGTCTATAACATTTATTTTTGGCAGAAAAATATACGAACAATTTACTTTTACACAATTTCTAAAGATAGATCACTGAGTAGGTTGAACAAATCAATAAGAAAACAGGCCGAAGTGAGGGTTTGAAGAGAGCCATCCATCTGTTATAATGTATTATATCTATCCGCAGAGCACAGACGGCGCCGTTTCTCATTCCGATGGAATCATTCTTTGAAACATTCCCGAGTGATCCAGGTATGCCGAAAATTTTGTAACAATGTAACAAATATAAAAAGAGCTGATAAAAGTCAGTCCACGATTTTAATTTGGAATTAGCAGTGTGAACTATATATCTTTGTTAAATGGATCAATTTAACGTCGCGACGGTGGGAGAACACTTTGAGTGATTTGTTCACAAGAGAGTCGAGATTTATTTTGGTTTTTTATACAATACATAATAATGAATTTATTATTATTTACAATGTATATTTTCAATGAGGTTCTCAAATAAAGCCAGATGGTTGTATGGATAAGGAGCGAGTTCTCGTTAGCAATAATATTTGATTTGCATATAATTGATTCTAAATGTTTTCGTACAACTCAATTTTAGTGTTCATAGATTCAACACTAAAGAGACTTTAAATACTAATTTTAAATATATACATATAAAATCAATTTGATCGAAAAATATTGTTTTTGCGCTACCGGGATTCGAACCTGGATCTCTATTTCCAATCTGGGGAGTACACTACCAATTGTGTTATAGCGCCAGTATTTTACATGACAAATTTTCGAACCTATATGTTACACTTTTTCAAATTAATACATCTGTCGTTCCATTATTTGAAAGCCATCTACATTGTTTTTACGGAATCTCAAATACCTTTGAGTAAATCGACTGCAGACGCCAGAATTATCAATTCATTTTTATTAAATTTGAACACATTGATACAACTTATAGTATGTTCTGAATAATTACATCTTCACAATAAGAATGTGTTCTCTTTAACACTAAAGAGACTATATTAAAAATTGAGTAATCTATATATTGTGACGTGCACGACGGGACGTCCACCGGTTCACCCAAGATAAAGCATGAGACATGTGGGTCCAATGTACACAATTCGCCAATCGGTCTCCTATCCACTTCCGAAAGTCATTCCCAAGGAAAATAAATAAGATTAAGTCTGAGATTTTACATTATAATTAGTACAGTTTTGACAATACTAAGATTAAATAATAAAAAAAAACATTAACGTCGACAGAAGATTAGAACGAGTAGCTTCATCGAAACTACAGTGAAGCATTAGATTACTTAATACAGAAGTGTAAATAAAATGTTATAAATTTCGTCCTCAGCGAAATGAGTAAACATTGACTTAAATTTTACAATACCAAATCATAATGAAATTACACTCGAGGAGCAACCATAATTTATATTAATTTTATATTCGTTCCACGGCGAATGCAACAAAAACTTCGTTATTTGTGTGTATTGGCGTAGTCCATGATGAGGTATTGAAGTATTGCTTCACCATATTGTGAAGATCATGTTGAGCAGATGGGATCCGAATCGTATTCTTCCATCGTACTCGGGCTCATGAGCAATTCTTCACGATGATATTATGTGTCATCACATATCCAGACTATGTGATGATTGTTGTACAAAAAAATAACGCCTCCTTTTCATGGAGGTCAATCGGGAAAGGGATTTTACATTATGTAACAACATGGCACAGCGTAACACAGATGCTTAGTATTTTACAATTATTCTCACCCTTCCGTTTTAAATTTGAAATCACATTTTGTGATAGTTGGTTACGCGAGACGTCTACTGCGCTCTACCGAATCCGTTACCGGAAATGCATAGACAAAAAAATATTTAGCGGTGTCGTGTTGCCATCGCTCCTAAGCCGCATTTCCATGCACCCTACCGGCAGGTAGGTACTATTACGTAACGTTATAATACATAAGATTGCTTTTTAATTTTACAAATACGCAAATGTAATTATTAAATTTATTTATTCGTAACATTGTTAACGTACATGTTCAATGATCACGATCAAGTATTATAAATAAAAATAATAACAATTATTTTTGCTCCGCACCACTCTCGATTTCTTTATATTTTGCCCTAAAACGATGACGAAAGATTTTCATATTATTTTATATGCGAAAGAGGTGTAACTATATTATATGCGTTATCCATTTTGATTAAATAATACCGTCTCCTATCAAATTCCACTACAAAATACATTGTTATATTGTTCTTCTTCTTCGTGTGCCGTTTTCTAGTTCTATCCAGTGCAAGATTTATAATAACACTGGTATTTTGGACATTGAGCCACTTTCTATCTATCTGCACCTCTGATGGCTTCAATCTTTCCCAGTTAAATATAAGTGTAATTGTTATCAGTTCTTACGAATTATTCATCTTAATGCCTCTTAATTGTGATATGATGTTATTATTGTATTATATTGTGTTAAGATGTGTAACTTAAATTAAGATAAGACTTTTAAAGAAAGAAAGGCTACATACTTAACACACAATCTCCGCAGTGAGAAATGATATTTTACAACACATTATGCAGGGGAAGATAGAAGGTTGAAGAAGCGTAGGTAGAAAGAGGTTGTTTATGCATTATATATGTTTTTTAGAGTGTGTGAACTCTATTTTTATGTGGGTAAGACTGCAAACTTCTGCCGGCGGCAGAACCATTTGCGGCGGCCTCGGCTAACCATCTTGTATGGCGGTACACGCGGAATACGAATTATTTTTGGTATTTATCGGATCAGATTGAATTCTAAAGAAAAATAATCAGGAGACCAATAGCAGATCACCGGACGTGACCGCAGATGAGGCAGGTAAGTGGTTTTTTTCTGCATAATTTGGAGTGACAATCAACATAAATAACATATTTAATTTGTTAAATCTTATTCAAATTATTCTCTTAAACTGTATATATATATTATTATTAATTCAGAGAAAACAATAATTGGTACAATTTTTATCACACTTTTTTATAATGTTTTTTTACATCGATTAACTGGTTTTTTTTCCAAATAAAACAAAAATAACCTATAAAAAACCAGAACTAGCTATCGAAGGAATTTACGGCGACAGAGGTTGTGTTGGCTCCGTAACTCAAAACGCCTGTGGTCTTATAAATTTTTAACAAAATAAATAAATCAGCATACTGCAGCTTGGTAGCCAATATTCGCTAGATGATGGCACTTGCACAGGCACTATTTTTATCGTTGCATAGGATCATTTTATACAGAACATTTATCAACTAATTGGTCATCTTTCTAGAAATTATAAATTATTAAAATTAAAACAACAAACGCTTAGAATATGAAAGGAACGTGACATCCCTTAGGATTTCGGCACACTTTCATTTAATTTACGATCGCGCATTGCAGCTTCCACTGAATCTCTTTTTACACAAATGTAAAAAAGGTAAATACTACCGTCGGTAAAATATTCGTCTGATTTTTATTATTTCTCTAGCACATGACAGCAGCGCGTAAAGAAAATATCTTTCGCAGAAATCCACAACGAACACATTTTCAAATATAAAACAGAAAAGAACGAACCGTGTGCAGTTGTATGATTTACTTGTTCAAAAGACATCCGCGGATATTGCATTCAGCGCGGTGAAATATTACTCCGCGTTGCGTGAGCCAAACAAATTCACTCCACCATTACATGACGAATGTGTGTTTCACATGACTCCATTTATAGGTTAACTTTATTTTCGATAAAACCTCTCCTACGCAAAACCCCTAAAAAAAGCTGTGATAGTTTCAAACTCACCCGACTAATAATATTGTTGTTTTTTTTTTCTGTGATATTTTAAGATTAAGACAGACCTATGTTCTGAATAATTACAACTTCACAATAAGAATGTGTTCTCGTAAAAAAAAATAAAAAAATAAAGTTGTATCAATGTGTCCAAAATTTAATAAAAATGAATTGATAATTCTGGCGTCTGCTATCAGGTATTTGAGATTCTGTAAAAATAAGGTAGATGGCTCTGTCAAATGATGGAACGATTAAATGTATTAATATCAAAGAGGTAACATATAGGGTCGAAAAATTGTCGCTAAAAATGATGTTGCTGTAGCTTAGTTGGATAAAGCACCTCCCCCGGTTAGGGAAGAGATCCAGGTTCGAATCCAGGTGGCCGCAACAACAATATTTTTCGATAAAATTGATTTTATATGTATATCTTTATAATTAATATATTTAATTCATATTTAATAATATTGTTGTTTGTACTAATAACAAAAACAAATTATCGGTGTGCTCCTGCGACGTTATTTGTCCATGCAGTGGGGGTGTGTCATTAAAAGAGTCGGGCTAAGTAAAAATCCCATTTTTAAATACATTAAGTATATATCTGAAAACTGTTTTGGGTTTATCGATATACTTCTCCGTTCTTCCCTGAGGAGAATAGAGAACACAAAGACTTAAGAAGGTTGCCAGATTATTATTATAAGAAGATACACTATACAATATAAAAATAGGGTAAACAAAATATTTATGAAAGACTTTTAGTTAAGTGGTTACATTACCCTGGGAGTCTGAAATTTTGGTATAAAATAGGTTATTTTTTACAAGGAAGAGATTTTTTTTTATTTGCACTTATAAATGTACATATTAAGATATTATATTTTTTAAAAATTCACGTGGAGCTTCTCTTGCGCCGTTGCGCGCGTGACTAGCCTGAAACTTTCCATAGTGCACGTTAATTTAAACTAAAAAGGAAAGCCATGTACATGAAATATCTAAAATGTAGCATATCGGATTTGAAAAAAAAAAAATTTTGTAAAATTGGGAGCAGTTTTAGATTTTAATTTTTTTATTGATTGTTACTAATTGTATATATTAAACGATTATTTATCCAATTTAAAAAATCCGTATGCTACAATATAGATAATATTATCTCAAATATCTGAAAAAATTTTGAGTTAATACGAATTAAATTGTCGCTGTATTAAGAAAAACGCGAATAACATTTTTATATTGATATCAAAAAGGTAACATATAGGTTCTAAAATTTGTCGCTGAAAATATCGTCGCTGTAGCATAGTTGGATAATGCACCTTCCCCAGTTAGAAAAGAGATCCAGGTTCGAATCCCGGTGTCGCAACAACAATATTTTTCGATAAAATTGATTTTATATGTATATCTTTCTAATTAATATATTTAATTCATATATATATCACAGACCTATGTTGTGAATAATTACAACTTCACAATAAGAATGTGTTCTCCTAACATATTTATATAATTCGCACATATGATCAAATATTATGCTTTTATTAACCATATGAAATATGGATGGATTTGAAATTGGCACTCTCAGTTCCGGCACCTTTTTTCTTTAAAAAAAAGCACTGAATAACTCGTCACTAACACTTGTTTCAGAAAATGGAATAGAACAGAAGGAAAATATGTTGAAGATGACCAAAATTTAAAAGAACTGCTCCATCTCAAAAATGTAACGACCCGACTGATGGAAGCCCTGGTGTTTTCCACAGATATGTATAGAGTCGAAACACGAACCTAAGAAGGAAAGAAAGAAACATGCACGACGCATTCAAGATATGGTGTTGGCGTCGTACGCTGCATATACCACGGACTATACAAACGAAAGTTTACATTCTCACATAGGAAAATAATTATTCAGTAGTTTGGGTATGTCGCTGGAAGAGATGGAGAGAAATTGATGATTATAAATCACTGGAAATGTTCAAGGACGGTGGGCAAGAGATCATAGACAAAACGATGGGCAGAACAAGTCCGAGATATGACTGTAGCCTCCCTACACGTCGCAATAAACAAGGCCCAAGATCGCGAATTTGAAGGAAGTAGTTCATCATACTGAAGCAGAAAATAGGATTACGATGCTCCGTCATGAACATATCGATTGAAAGAGGAAGAGTATATAATACGTGAGATAGAAAAAAAAATGTTTTAGGTAATTTTGAGACTCGCAATTATTTTTTGAGACTAACGTTTTGTGCAACCGTAATATCATCCTCCGTATAGTCTATTGTTATAAATCGCCTGTCACTTTCGCTGCAAATATAATTCAATGGTATTTATGACTAATTGTAAGGAATATTTTTGATAACAATATAAAATACGAAGAAACAGAAATAATTAAGTTTTTAAACTAAATCACTCGAGGCTCCGTTAAATGAAAAAAAACTCAATTTAAAATCGCCTAGAGCAAAAAAAAGTTGGGTAAGGTTGAATATTAAGAAGAAATTCATTAAGAACTCACTGTAAATCTACAATATTACAGTATTCGAAAATATATTTTAAAAGAAACTCAACAATATAAAAAAAAAAAAATTAATTTGTAGAAAATTTTTGGAAAAGAGAATTTATTCATTTAAGTTCAGAGAATATAATAATACTATTTTACATACACGGGAAATTTAATTACGCGGTCTCGCAAAAAATGCATTCTCTTTTGCTGAAAAGTTAATATACGGGTGTTGTAAAATACGTGGCTCAAAGTCAGATAACACAGCGTTAAAATATAACCAAACTAATGGTATTATTTTTTCCCTTTTCCTACCTTCGCAATTAAAATTTTAATATTCAATTGCACACGAGTGTTTTCATATTATGTTTACATTAATCGTAATCCCCGAGTGCATAAGCGGACTCTAAAAATAATTGCACTTAAAATATTTTAGCGTCACAGCGATAGTGTGCCGCGCCACATTTGTCCGCTTTAAATAATGCTATATTTAGAATTCATTTCTTACTCGAAGATAATAAAAATAAATAAATAAGTATTTTAATATAAATTAAATTAATCAACTTGAAAGATATACAGAAAAAAGTTTATTTGTTACCAGGATTCGAACCTGAACCTTTTTCTATCCGGGAAAACGCGTTATACGGTTTCGCCATATTAACTAAGTAGTTTTTTTACAACAAATTTTATATACACTTATATTCTATAGCTCTTTCAAATTGATACATCTGTTATTTTTTTTAATCAAGTATATATTCAAGTTGAATCGTTTAATTTGTATTTAACACCGTTTAATGTGTAGAAAGAGTATTAATACCGCTTACGTAAAAGTGTTTTTAATTAAAAAAATGTAATTAAATTCGATCGGACTTACTTAATTAATTTCCTTTGAGTATCATATTGCATCGTGTTGATAAAATAGCAAATAACTATATTAGAGCAATTAAATCAAAATCTCGGGTTTTATTTCAACAGAATACATCTCGTAAATTTACAGAATTTATGAGATATATTCTGTACAACTGGTCCATAAAAGATAATATTAGCGCTTAAATAAAAAGTTAAAAATACAACACAAGGAACAAAAATCATAGATGATAAATTACCCCATTATTTTTGTGATATATATATAATTATTGTTCATAATGTTGGAGTTGAGAGCGTATTGTGCGTCTCGCATGCTTCGCTCGAACCCACTTGACAATTTATATTCAAAACAAACACATAATTATATTTCTATCTCTCTTAGACTGATAAACAACATGAGGTGTACAAATGGGAGGTTAAAATAACAATCTGTTCCAAAGAAGTACATTGTTTCATGTTACTTTTTTAATTTTTTTATTCCAACTTTATTTCATACATATTACATTACAATTTTTATTTTTTGTCAAACTGCATAGTACTTTTACGGCAAGGATTGCTCTTCAATTAAAATAATTAATATGGTAAATTAAATTTAAAGTACGTACAAAAAAAAACATATAAATTTATGTAATTAAGTTAGTAACATAGTAAAAGTAAACTAAAATTTGATCTGAATTAAATATATTAATTAGATAGATATACATATAAAATCAATTTTATTGAAAAATATTGTTGTTGCGCCACCGGGATTGGAACCTGGATCTCTTTCCTAACCGGGGAAGGTTCATTGATCAACTATGCTACAGCGACAAATTTTCGAACCTATATGTTACCTTTTTGATATTAATACATTTAATCGTTCCATTATTTGAAAGAGCTATTGTTAAAATGCAAAATTACCCAAAACAATATTTTGTTCAAGGCTACAAAAGTACTTAGCCAAAGTAAGGGACGGACGGTCATGAAGATTCGGTATTGTTAGACGCAGGTGGACCACCGACGCAGCTTGGGTGCAGCGGCGGTAATCTATCAAACATGAGTAGAGTCACGTCCGCAAAATGCACCTTGAGGTATGCATCGCCATAGGCGAACAGTCCCCTGATATTCTCCGCCGTGGGAAGTGGCTCCGGCCGAGTCCCTTAATATTCTCCGCCATGGGAAGTGGCTCCGCCTGAGTCTTCTGATATTCTCCACCGAGAAGTGGCTCCGTCTAAGGCGAGATTTCATTTTCAATTCGAAAATGAAATGAATAGTCTCTAAAAGTATCAAGTAAGCGCTTGCTATAGCTATAGATTGTAATTCCGGGGAAAGTTGTGCGCCTCGAGTTTAAGCTTAGACTGTGATGTTCTCCGCGTTTAATCGTAAATGAGCAAGTATCAAAAAGTTGATGAATATAATCGGTGTAGCGAGGACAGACTGTCGCTATTCCATCAGAATATCGCGTCCAGAGTCCCGATTTGCCTGGATAATTGGGCATCATCTCGTCATCGTCTTACAAGCCTGAACTCCGTCACCCTATGCTGGCACCACAAGGAGCTGACCACACTTCACGTACAGGATCCAGGACCATCCTACAAGGTAATCCCTTACGTGAGGGAACTGAATAATCAACATCAGAAAAGCGTCAATATAGACAATTTGGCAGAGAAATCAATGCTGGCATGATGAACACAAATATTTAATTGTAATTATTTTTGAATAGCCTTATTTATATTTAAAGTAAATTGCTCATTTTCCACTTTCAACACATGCAAGTAATTAAAATATAGATTATAAATTTTCTTACATAAAAATATTCTTTCATTTCATAACCTTTTGACTTGTTAATATTTAAAACGAACCAATTAGGCTAGATGCCTCCCCCCTGAACATGAATCCGAGGCAGAAAGAAAAAGTTACCTAACACTATCTACCTTATCTTTCTCATTAATATATTTAATTCATATTAAAAATATCACAGACCGTCTGTTCTGAATAATTACAACTTCACAATAAGAATGTGTTCTAATAAAATTTGATCAGTAACAATATATATTTTTAAATGTAATACAATAAAGAAATCAGATAATTAGATAAGAATGTGTTTGACTTTATATTTGATTGTGTTCACTAATGTCTCTTTATTTTCCATAATGTTTAATAATTTTTTACTGATTTTATTAAAAAGTGTAACCTTGGTTACGAGTATTAGCGGTGCCGCGCTCGGCTTTGTATGTATGCAAAATGTATTTTTGCCACCAATCTATTTTTATACATGTACTTTAGTATTTTTATGATAATATGGAAGGGTAAAACCCTTTGTTTTATACATAGGGAACCGAAGAACTCCAGTTGAAATGTGATGTTTTATGGGTTCACTAGTAGGTATGTTCGACTATAACTATTGTTTTTCATAGTATAGATATCTAGCGAGGACGCCCAATAATAACTATAAGTAAATTTTATTGAAAAATATTCAGCGGTTTATGAGATATGGCGAATTTGCAAAAATATATATTTTTTGCAAAACCCTTACTGTTCAGCCGCATTACGTCACCGGTTCGCGCGGCGGAAATGTGTTTTAAAATAGCACAGAACTGTGTTCTGAAAAACTGCAACTTCACAACAATAATGTGTTCTTCGTAAAAGTATTTTACTATATCTGTCACTAAATTTGGCTTACGATTTTATTTTTTACTAGAGTTTTTCTTGTATATAATTTAAACACTAATTAATTTAACCCTTTTTGATAATTAATTACTTTATTGAAATATCGATACAAATGATTTGACGTTTTGACTTTTGAAAAAAAACCACCCACAAAACATATCAGAAATGATGTTTCAATTCAAATTGACAATTTTGTTTACTATTTTGAGAGGAATGTACATAACTTCAAAACAAAATGTCGTGCGAACCAATTTGACAATTCTCTTTAATGAAGAATGTGAATTTTCCATTTATTTTCCGATTTATGACGAAAAGACATAATACCACATTTAGATTTTATTTAAAATATAACAAGATTAAAATATACAGAAAAAAAGGGGTCTCAGCCGAGCACACGACTTCCAAGTGAAACTTCTTTGGGTATACTCATTTTGTATATTATTTTTTATTTATAATCACATGTAAAATACTTAAGTGACCATAAGTGTATTATGTTTCACCTCTACAAAAAAGGAAAATCGTACAATTTATTGAAATCCGTTCTTCAGAACTCAAGATACAGCACTGGATAAGGTATTATTACTGTGCTCCATTGACTACCACCCAGGATAAGCTCCTGGCGCTGTCTGATACAAGAATGGGAACAGAGCCATCAGATGTGAAAGGATGTAATAACTTCCGTGACACATGTTCTTATCCAAGATCGAGTTTTATTTTTTATTTAATTTATATTTTATAGAAATTTCGCGAATATCATATTTTAAAGAAGTTTCACTACAAAAATGCGACAGAATCATGTTCAAATAAATTTTAAATTTTAATGTTCTTTTTTTAACGGTATATCAGATAAAAATACACTAACGATTATTTTTCCTTCAATGTGGGCGTGTTCTACTACCCATTTCGCAAAATATTTAAATAATTATGAAAAATGAACACGACAATTTAAAAAATACATAATTTTTATTTCGACTTTGTAGGTACTACTACACACACACACTATTTTTTGAGTTAATATCACGACTAGTTTCGGGAAGAGCAGTCCTTCCCATCTACGGTATAAATTGAACTAAATTAAATACAGTTGGCTATGAGGCGGTGGGGTACGTAAGGGTAGGAGTGGCTTTATTGTTTCGTGGAAACATCGATAATAGCGGTGAAATATTTGAAAATGTGATATTATTCATTATTATTCCCTTATATGGTACCGCGTGGAGTAATTTTAAATCGTGGCTGTCGAAAGAATGGCCGGTTTCAATGATATGGTTAGCGAATTCGTAAAAAAAAATATTTTAAGACAATGTCGATGTTCTTAAATTCGCGTATTTAAATTTCTCGCGGTTTGGGCAATGTATTTTTTATTACAATCTCCGAAAGTTATTTGATATATTCTGTTTTTTATAAAATACCAATTTTTGTATTAAAATTTAGAAGAATTTTTCCAATAATAATATTTGTGTAAAATGCGGGGATAATATGGGTAGGGAAATAATGTGTAATTTTGGTAGAAATTTCAGGAAAGGATTGCTCTTCCCGAAACTAGTAGTGGTATTAACTCAAAAAATTATATGTGCGTAGTACAAAGTCAGTATATAGTATAAAAATTATATTTTTTTTAAATTACAATGTTACATAACGAAGAAACTGCTACATCAATCAATGATATTGAACATGGCAATGATTACTAATTGAATGAAACGTATAAGTATACAAGGTAAAAGATATTATTTGAGGCTGATTTCCATAGCAATCAAGAGATGAATGCGTAAAAGAGCCCACCCATGCAAGCCCACGCGGAGTTCCGCACTGGATTGACAAAGCGCGTGGGCGGAGGATAAAACTATTTGTGTGATTTGTGAAAGAGAAATATCAAAATGCGGCAGTACGACGAGGTGTGGGAAAGTCAAGGCTTTCGACAAAACTTTGTATAAACCCAGACTTAATAAACCTTAATAATCAAAGCCTACAACATTTTACCGAATAGTATGAAACAATTGTCGATGGACAAACTCAAATACAATCTCAGGAGCTGGTTACTGGGTGTTGGGGTGTTGGCAAAAAGGAAACTGAGCAAAGATTCATAGAAATGATCGCATGAACAGAACATCATTTCTTTATATTAATTTTCTATTTTGTATTGGGTTTCAATCATGGGAAAGCGAGAATATTTTAGTTATTTTGAGTACATCCAAATATTTGTAGGAGCAAATTACTGGGTTTTATCCCTGGAGGGATTATTATCAAGATATATTATAAATGTCTCACAGATACGAAACTATTATTTATATGGGAAGGTAAGTATGGGTAAATCTTGGGCATTACAGAGCTTACAACCTGTCATCGGCTGGCTTAAGTGATCAATGAATATCATATTTTCAACCATAGATGGCAACAGCGTAGTTTGTAAAAAATAATTGAAAGGTTTCTACATGATAACATATATACAGCTTCCAAAAATTTGATAGGTGTGGTAGTCAAGCATGGGTAGAATTGGTGAACGTTATATTGTGTAAAGTGATCACTTAACCCAGCCGACGACAGGTCATACATAAGCCCTGTAATGTCCAAGACTTCCATACTAACCTTCCTATACAAATAATAGCTTCGTCTCTGTGAGACTTCTATAATATATATATATATTTTAGTTATGTTATTAGAATTATTTTATAACTTTGTTTACTTATTTTTAATATTTTTTTGGTTTTGATTGAAAATAATGTTTTCATATTTGTATTGATAGATATGACGGATGAACTTGTCTTCTTTAATACAGACTTCGGTCTAGTTAAGGAGACAGCGAACATCTTCGAATTTATGAAAGTTTGTAATGGCTACATTACCAAGTACAAGAGCGCATTAAAAATATTGAATTTTATTATGTTTTGCGACGATCTATTTTCGGTGACCGCCTAATTTAAAAAAATGCAGAGTTTGCTTGGCATCCCCGTTCCCCAGATTTGACGGTGCCTGATTTATTTTTGTGAGATTATTAAAAATGCCGAGTTTGCATGAATAATCTAGCAACAATTCAGGAGTTTAAACAAAATATTCGTGCAGAAATAACAAATTTGGAGACAGAAACGTTGAGTAATATAATGCAAAATACTTTATAAATAGCGATTATTTGTCAACAAGAAAATGGAGATCATTTAAATGGTGTTATTTTACACACATAGATTTAAAAAAGTTAACAAAGTACACTTTCATGTAATAATATATTTCTTTAATAAATATTAAAATTTCAAAAGTTACATGCATTTTACATCAGTCAGTCCAAGTTGGCCCACTGTGTACTAGAGAAAACAACGATTCTTTCTTTTTTAACTAGAGAGAATTCCATGGATTATAAGGAATACACTGATGACGATCATCGGTTGACATCACCAGTTTTCCCGGAAGAGTGTTCTTCCAGAAACTAACATATTCGAAACGTGGAATAATCTTAAATCCAAGAATACTGACTATGGTGCAAATCGGAAATCAAGCGACATTTGTGTACGGCGAAGACTGCTCCAGATTTGACATAATAAATATTAAAATTACAAAAGTTACATGCATTTTACATCAGTCAGTCCAAGTTGGCCCACTGCGGTACATCTAAAACAACTTAGGTCAATCTCTCGTAAATTCAATATGTTTCTATTGATATGTTTGAGATGTGGTGTTGGAGGCATATGCTACACACCGTGGACAGAAATACGTATATATGTCTCCATTCTGTTGGAACTACACATCGACGATAGACTTTCAAGTATTTGTCTGAGGCGTAACCTCCAACATCATGCGAGAAGTTATAATAAACTAGGTTTGGTAATACATAAAAGCATTACACTTACAAGGGTTCAAGGTCAGAAAAGACAGCCTCACCACTACTATAAGCAAGACACGTGATAATCATCTGGTATCGGATCATGGAAAAACACAAATCCCAGTTTACTGACAATCACGCCGTATAGTGGACAATCACGCCGTATAGTAGTAGTACCTACTGACAATCACATCGTATTGATAAAAAATAAACCAACATAACCAAAAGATGTCCCGACAAAACAAAATATGATACTTCCTAAAGGTGTTTAAAAAAAGTTTTAAGAAAGAACAAAGAGCGTATCGGAATAAGTGAGGTTATAAAAGATATATATGATATGTTATGAATCCGTACACATGTTGTAAGAATCAGAAGGTGTGTGAGAGCTTGGTGCCCCCATATATTTCACCACGCACTCACGTGTTTTTTTAAAATATGATCGGGGAGTGTGTGTGAGGAGTGGAGCTCAAGACCCGGCCTCCGGACAGCTGCGGGCGGTCGATACCAGTGTCGTATTTTTGATAATATTGTAATATTGACAGGAGCTAATTCTATAACTTCTTCTTTTTTAAATAAGCAATCCACCATTCAAGAGTGATTTATACCATTAATCAAGTTAAAAACTTTGTTTTATAGAAAAAAGTACAATAATATTGTAGAATCTATATTACAAGTCAATACCATTGTCGTTCAAAAAACTCGCTATTATATAGATTAAACGTGGCGAGTTAAGGGAAATAAGATGACACAAGTATACTGGGAGCTGAAAATTACCATTGATAAGACCATTGTAAAAAAAACCTGTGAAATGACAGGTAAAAAAGACATGGTCAAGGGTTTCCTCCTCGGCACTACACTCACACATTGGGGAATCTATCAAGTACAATCTGAACAAATAGGAGGCCACCTGACAATGCCCAATTCTCGCAAGGTGCTATTGACGGTATTGATAATAGTGTAGGCGATTGGCCTCCACAAGCGCTAAGTATAGTTTTATATATATATATATATATATACTACAATTGAACTGAATTTAAATAAGGATGTAATAATAAATTGTTTAAATGTACGGTTAGAATATTAAAGTAGGCATTAAAGGCAATGTACTGAAAAACAAATTTATTCATATTCATATTACAGGTATCCAGCTTGGGAGGATATGTATCCCACGAGCGGCCATCAAATGTCTCATAAAATTACTATGAGAAAAGGCAACATCCACGTATAAGACTGAGTTCATCATCATTCCCAAAATGGCACGTGTTACCGTGCAGAAGAAACGCTGGGAAGGTAGTTTTTCAGGAGACATACTTTCCGAAGTAAGGACCAACAGAAAAACTGTTACATTATATATTTATACATGTACATTTACGCTCTTCACTTGACATTTGGGCGATCTACCCTAGCACAAAACAACAGATTACTTCAAAAAACAGAAAATCTGACTATTATCGGTTATAGCCAGCCATTATCTACCGAAGCGCCGAGCTGATGGCTCAGGTGAGTACTCTATTTCTTAGAATATGTTGTTCATGGACCCGTGACTGATATATAATATAACTGATACAATTTACTACGCAAGTTTGATTAAAAATAGAGCAGCACTTTAGCTGCATAAGTAAATAAATAAACAAAATCTATTTCCACGGGTTCCGGGTTCGTATCTCGGTGGCAACTAAATATTTTTCCGATAGATAGATCTTGTAATGTTATATTTCTTAAAATATTTAACATTGAACATTTGCATAGATAGCGTTGGTGAGTCAGATAAATCAACGTAATAATGACCATCGGTGCGATCAGTTCGTTCGAAACAGCATTTTTCGATCTAAATGACATGTGTGTACAAATGAAAATTATTTATAGATGTTGAACCTATTTACAAGAATGCACGTAGAGTATGACCACCGTAAGAATGCGGCTGGGATTTTTGTCATGCGCAACTAGCTGATTAGGTTGAATAAATTAAAAAGCGATCTGATACAACAAAATAGTACTAGACTCGCACGCAATTCAAGCGTTAAATAATTTGAATGAATGCTGATTGACGTCATATTGGACAAGGCGATATCCCTTTTTCAGCCGCATTCTTACACTGGCCCATACTCTACAAACAATATTTTAGTTTAAACTATTTAGTTAATTACAGTGAAGAGAACGTACGTTCTACAACATGTATTTTTAACCAATTAAAACTGTTAATTCATTGGCATGAAATTTGGATAAATTTTTATGACAAAAATTGAAATGTTTTGGCAGATTAATAGAAAGCATTGTATCCAATATTGTAATGCAAGATTAGCAATAAGTAGTTAAAATATTTTTTTTATACAAATTAAATGTATTAATTAGAAAGATGTACGGACAAAATCAATTTAATCGAAAAATATTGTTGTTGCTACCGGGATTTGAACCTGGATCTCTTCCAATCCGGGGAACGTACATTAACCGATTATGCTATAGCAAGACAGATTACTCAAAGACATTTGAGATTCTGTAAAAATAAAGAAGATGCCTTTCAAATAATGGAACAATAGATGTATTAATTTGAAAAATGTAACATATAGGTTCGAATATTTGTCATCAATGCACTGTGGAGCTATAGCATAATCGGTTAATGCACGTTATCCGATTTGGAAGAGGTCCAGGTTCGAATCCCGGTAGCAACAATAATATTTTTCAATAAAATTGATTTTATATGTATATCTATCTAATTAATACATTTGATTTGTATTAAAAATATCACATGTTTTGAATAATTACAACTTCACAATAAGAATGTGTACTCTTTAATAAAATGAATTTATTTGAAAATCAGTATAAACTTAGTAAATAATTTGTTATTACTCAATAAATAATTAACATTATGAACAATTAAATTATCTAAAACCTGATTTATATGATTTTTCCAAAACTTCAAGCGGTTTGGTCATGTGGAACAAGTGAATGTGGAAATAATTGTAAAAAAGACACCAGAAATAATGTCCGCGTAATATTTGACCAGGTACACCAAATACTGGAGTACGAAAAGACGTATGACTATAGATGAGGCGAGAGTTGTGTGTCAGGACAGAAGAGTGTGACGTTATATCCTCTCTGTCTACTCCTGAGTGGAAACGCTGTGACGATAAGCTAATCAGTTAGACTATGTTAGTTTATCATGAAATTTGCACTATTGGAACTACAAGATTTATACTATACACTGCACTGCTGTTAATAATGATGTTTAGTTCAATTAAATTGAATAGTTAGATATTACAATGAAAATGACGTCCTTAATAGAGTTTAAATTTGTTTTTCTTGCAATAGCGCTAAAATGTTTCGTAAAGTCAAAACAACCAAACGATCGTCCACAATTTTATTTGATAAAACCCGGAGAGCTTCGGTGAAAAATGTATACAAATTCGGGCGATTAATACAAAGTTGCCCCTAAGATTGTGTTGCTTATTACCCTCGGGCTCCCAGGAGGACAGCGAACGAGGAGGGGTAGATGCTAAGTGGAGAAATAAAGCACTCTCGGGTCTCGTTATATCGAGATCCTTCCAGACCAAAGGAATATCCCCGCTTAAACAAATTATACGGGTACGTACGCCGCCATAAAGTAGAAAGTACGGTCTCGGTATTTACATTTATTAGAATACAGCTGAATGTTTTGACACGGTGGCCTTACTTTGCTTGCAAACAGATAAGGGTATTCATGAAATAAGTCATGGTTGAAAAGCAACGCGGGTGGTGTGTTCTGACATGAGAATTCAACATTAAAATTGATTAACATTTTAAACTGGTTGAAGTTGAATTGTAGCAATGAAATATGAAAATGATTTCAGTATATGTATAACCGTTCAAAATTTGATAAAATTAGGTTACAATCATATCAAATACCAATCAATGGCAGTCATATTATATCAAAGGAGAACTGCTTTCAATTTATTTAAATATGAATAATATCGCTAAACAGTAGAGAATTTTCAGATTGAAAACAACCACGTAACACATTTGATTTTGAAATCTGGATACCAAATAATTTTATTTAAATCTGAGTTATTTCTGAATAAAATATTTTTAGATTTTGTTTAAACAAACAATTTATTTCTTAACATCAATGCAACAATATACTGTTTCAAGACATATACCTACTTAAATATAAAAATATTTGAAGTAAAATCTGTGGCAATGTGGAGCGAGAGGTGGAGGGGGGAGGGAGGATCGAGAGTCGAATCTCCCACCGAACAACTGAAGGCCGCGAAGGGCTCTTCACTTATAATAGCGCTGAGAACTGCAAGATATTGATAAGAACAAAGGAAAGCTGTCAAAAGATTCATTGAGAGGATAGAAATAACACATACACACATATATATGTATATACATATTAATATTATATAAATAACAGCTCAGTTTTGTGTTTAACGTTTTCTTTACAGGTAGCCAGTTTTGATAGGAAACTCATACATTACGTTAGAAAGAGTGTCAATATTCAACATTTTTTTGTAGGAACAAATAGAAAAACATACGACTTTATTTCTACTGTAAGAAAATTAAAAAATAGAGTATGATACTAGGTTTTACAATTAAACTTTATTATTTGACTTGCTTGTTAGTCTAGAGTTAACATATATATATATATAGTTGTCAAGGGTTCGAACCTCGTTCTAGAAGACCAGAAAGTTAGGTCTACTTACGTAGCATAAGAGTTTAACTTAGTTTGAAAATAGTAAGAAAATTTCTTAATATTCCTAATTATTTGGTCTATTTAGAGTGGAAGCTTAAACTATAGCACCCGTCCTAAAACAGACGTGCTGCGTTAATCCTAATTTTTGAGGTACATAATTTTTGTTCTTGAATATTTAAATTTACTTTACTTATTTTTCTGTCAATTTGCGTGCAATGTTGAATACAGTTTATTTACGGGTTTCCTACAGCTTAATGTATTTATAAGTAGCTCCATGCTCGTTTTGCTTTAAATTTTGACCAACAACTTGACCGACTATCCCGTCTTTTTATTTTACATATGTATGTACTTTTAAGCTGTATTATATAACATACGATTTAATTTGAAATATTTACATATCGTAGATATTTTTAGATCAAATCCGCAAATTAAGGAGTCCGTCACATAAATTACACTAATTATTATTTTCCGTTAAAATAATATATGTACAAATACACTATTTTTTAGATAAATTAGTTCCGCATAGAAAAGTCTTTATTATTATAAATATGATCCATTATTTTCACATACATTCGCTATATTCACAAATAAACATTATAGTGCGGAAAAACGTTTTATAAACTTGAGAAAGAAGAATGTTATATTTAATAGAAACGCATTTTATAAAATCTTATAGGCAGTCAGAAAGGGTTTTTATTTTTTAAAAAAGCGAAAGAGGCAATAAACAGAAAGGGATAAGAGACATGAAATAGAAGGGGACGAACAATAGGGGGGATGATAATACTCCAGTAACCCAGTAGGTTAAAATTAATAGGATAAGTAAAGGCAAGATGATAATAATAATAAAACTTGACAGTCGAAAACGGGTGAATAAAAAGTGTAAAAGTATAAAGGATAAATTAATGATTTTATATTATTTAATAATTATTTTGCAGAGAAATATTTTGTTAAAAGAGTCTTATATAAAGCAGAAATTCGCGGAGGTATCACTAGGGTATTTCGGATCAGGGTACCCGGACTCGGACCCGCCGGGTTCAGTTAAAAATACTCGGACCCGATACCCGGTCTATGACATACAAGAATTTTCTAAATACAATTTAAATTAGAAAGTTATACATATAAAATCAATTTTATCTAAAAATATTGCTGTTGCTACCGGGATTCGAGCCTGGATCTCTTTAAGTGCATTATCCAATTATGCTATACCAATACAGTGGAATGACGGCATACAGAATCTCACATTGAACTCGAGCTAGAGATGAATGGTTGGACTAAAATGCGCACCCTTCCACAATTCTTAAAGAACTGGGAAAAGAGTGATTAATCGAACGAATGTGTGCACTATATATAAAGTGACTAACTAACTTACCACCACGCCCTTTCTCCGCGGGGGTAGGCAGAGATGATAGAGTGCCACAATCTTCTCTCCTGACAAAATGCTCGCATCATCTAAATTCATACATTTTCTCATACAAGTTCGCCGATTACAGGATCATCTTCCAGTATCTGGTTTACCTGATCGTCCTCTATTTCTGATGCCAACAACACTCATTCATGCGTTCCATATGACTAAACCGCCTAAGTGGTCCTTTATTAATCTTACTCACTACGCTAAAATCAACTTTACATTCTCTCCTTATTTCTTTATTCTTTACTCTGTCATACCTAAATGTATTTGTCACATATACGTCTAAGAGATCTCATTTCCACTGCATTCAGTATATTTTCGCATCTCTTCTGCTAGATTCGTACAAACTAAATTGTGTGAAACCAAATAAAGAGTAGGTAATGCATTGGAAAAAAAACATTTTAATCATATTCATGTTCACTTTTTTACTATTAGCATTGTAAGGAATTTAAATATATATACTTAATAAATTGCTAACAAATGAAACTCATAGTAAAAAATATAACGGAGCGTTAAATTAAATGAAATAAAAATTCTATTTCTTAACATTTTCTAAACTTAGTTATTACTAGACATTTCGGTGATACTTTGCGAAGTGCTGATACCGCTCTGACGTCATACCGCTATAGACACCGCGGCGCTGGGATGGGCGGAACGGGGTGCGGGAAGTGATAGCGGAAAAAGCCCCAAGTCAGGGAAGGGAGGCTATATTATAAAAACGCACAAAGAAATTTAGCCGCCCCATGAAATGCACGGTCTAAACATCGCTCCACATAATCAATCTATAAATTATCCCCTACTGACGATCTACCGGTAAAAACTTTTGTTCAAATTATACATAAACTTAATAATTACAAATTCACCGAAATAATAAGGCACTATTTTTATTATATTTAATTACAGCGAATCCATTAGCAATAAATTTCCATAATTTTAAATATGTACCTAAATTAAATGCGAATTTATGAATTTCTGAATAAATTACCAAACTTCCGGCATCAATGGAGACTTGAGGTATGTAAGGTATTTAAAGGAGCCATTTAGAGGACTATAAATCCTTTTTTATTATGAGATTATCATAAAATATATGTTTGATGGTAGGTTCCGAGTTGCGGCGGGTTGCCCGCGCGCGCGGAGAATCGATGAATCCCGAAGGCTGTGCAGCTAGCCTGTTTTCACAGCCCAGGTTAACTGAGTAAATAGTCAAATAATTTGTAACCAGCAATACAATTTAGAAAAAGTTTATAATTTACTATTTAGTAAGAGCATCTACCTATTTATGTATCTCCATTATATTTTATTATACTAAACTAAACTATGGTGTGAATATATTCTTCAAATGAATTCTTATCCAACTTCATCACGTATAACTGAAAAATTAAATAGCTTTCAAATACTAATTAAATGTATTATTATAAAAATAATTTTATTGAAAAATATTGTTGTTGCGCAACCCGGATTAGAACCCAGATCTTTTTCCAAACCGGGGAGGGTGCATTATCCAGCTACAGTACTTTTGACAAAGCAATATTTTTCGATAAAATTGATTTTATATGTATATTTTTCTAATTAATACATTTAATTAGTATTTAAAATATCACACACCTGTGTTCTGAATAATTACAACTTCACAATAATAATGTGTTCTCCTTAATAATAAATAGTTTTCAACTATATTTTTATAGAATAACAATTTAAGATGCATTATTTTTAATTTGCTTTCATTTAATCCATTCAAATTATAAAAGGTTAAGTAGCTTCTCTCTAATTAAAAAATGCAATAAATTGTTTAAATGAAACGTAATTAAAAATAAACCTTAACATTACGTCGAAATGTAAAATAAAAAATATCCAAGGAAAAATTTCGTTAGAAAGGAATTATTATGGTAGATATTTATGTAATATGGTTCATCTTCTCGTATTAAATCTTTGGATCTGTCTTTTCGTAGAAGAGCACTTAGCAGAGACCGACTAATGAAGGTAAGCTGCACACTTCGGTCTCATTCTCCGCAAAGAGAAATATGATCTCTTACAACTTAATATCCAGAGGAAGATAGAAGGTAGTAAAAGCGTAGGTAGAGTTATCTTGGCTGCATAACCTCAAAAAGAGATTTAATAAACCAAAAGCCTGTAATATTATACCTCTGGCACGGGACGAACTGCGTGCAGCACATTTCTGCTAACCTTCGACAGAAGTTTGGACTATTTCACATTTAGAAAGATAAAACTTATTTTTAATGTTTAACGCGGACTTTACGTTGTGGTTATTCATATTATTATTGAATCATTAATTAACTATGTTTTTAAACAACATTTATGTGTTAATTATATACCGACCGGTTTCAGAAAATATATTTTCCTTCATTAAGATCTCAAAAAATAATAATTTTAAAACATTAGAATAATTTGGTATATGGTTTTTAGTTAGTTTTTTGACATCCTATTGAAGAAATATATATTTTCAGAAACTTGTTAGTGTATAATTAAATAATAAAAGTGGTTTAATAACGAAGTTAATAAATTATTTAATATGACACTCGTTTAATTTACTTGAGACGCGTTTCGCCCTGTAAGTGCATTATCAATCTGACAATTTAACTAAACAATGTTAATATATAGTATAAGACAGCTGTATGTTGTTTATTGAAATTATTTATGGTATCTTTATAGTTAAAAATAAAAGCCAGTGGCTTCAATGTAAACATAATACAAATAATTCTTAATAAAAAAAATTACATGTAGCTGTCCTCGAGTTAACTTATAAAGATTGTTAATGCCCTTACAAGGCGAAATGTGTTTCAAGTAAATTAAAAGCGTAGAATCAAAAAACAAGTATTTTATATTCACGTGTAGTTCAACCTCAATAAACTTACATCGGAAACAGTAAATATATTTTTTTAAATAATGGATTATTAAACAAGTAGCATAATGGTCTGTGTTTTTCGTATGCCACGATATGTGAGAAATTCGGTCCTCTGCCATCCTGTCTACGAGGTCTCTCCAGTGTCGTAATTGTTTCTGGGATGACGTTTTATAAATTGTTTCACACTAAACTTTATACTGGTCTTTATGCATACTCGAGTCGAGAGAAATCTCAGAGAAAAAGCTCATCCACAGACACGGGTTATTACAGCGGTTTTGCCTATTCAATCTCTTAGGGTTTTTTGAAAGATTTTTATAATATATTGTAATTAAATAATTTGCTTAAATTAAATTGCGATTATATCACAGCGACATTGTAACTTCCATTACGTCTGGAGCGACAAAGTAAACGCGGGAAAAATGTATGATAAAAATCCAGGAAAAATATTTTCCCGTTAAACATTTTTCTAAGAGGAAAAATATTGAAAGTCGTAGCGGCGAGTATATTTCCCAAGCACGTGCGATGTGAGGGAGGGGGTGAATCCGAGACCGGCGCTTTATCGCGGAGATGGGAACCTATTGGCGAGTGATACGATGGCTGTACATTTATTTTAGTCCGTATCGGCGCAAGAATAGAGTATTAAACATATTGAGTGGTTACCGAAAACAAATATAATGTAAAATTTGATAAGTCAATGGAAACGGTTTTAAGGTGACTGCTGAGAGCTGTGCTCCTTTAAGCTAAGTAGATGAGCGTCCGCTCACTAGTTACAATTCATCCGCTAGTATAAATTTTGGTAGTAAACAAGCCAAACATCTAGGAAATGTATTAAGGTAATTTATTTGTTTTATTTCAGGCATCATCATTATTTTAACGTCAAAATATTGAAAGTCAACTTCTGCTGTTGGGAGCAGTATTCCTTTAAACTGAGCAGACGAGCGCGCGCTCACTAATTACAATTCTTTCGTTCTCAGAAATTTAGATAGTAAGTATTACTGGTATTGCTAATATTATACGCATCTCCAGAGTTAGATTTGCTTTGTTAAAATGTAATAATTGCTCTAAATATGGACAATGGCTATTAAACTATAGCATATATTTAAGAGACAGAAAGAAAATATATTATCTATTTTAAGGTTACTTATTTTTATGTCTCGTATAGCAAAAAAAAAAAAAGTTTTCGGCCCTAATTTATTATTATAAATTATATTTTTATTATATTAGAAATTGTATGTTTTTAAGTAAATGCTTCATGTGGAATAAACAAAGGTAGAGGGAACAATAGCTGAAAGTCATTATCTTCTTCGTATTTATTGGTTTTGTTATGAAAATAATTAATAAAACCAATCACTTAGAAAGATTCAAACAACAAATATATCTTCTGAAAAAATTTTGTCGCCGCCCTATTTTTACGAGTTTTTTTTTATAAATCGGAAAATAAAAAGTGCGTATGATTATCTCATGTGACTCTACGATGAGTTACCCGATAAGCCAACATAATGTGGCATTAAAACCTTTATTTTTTATAATTTTGTCATTAGAAAGAGGAATATAAAAAGTGCGTATAATTATTTCACGTGACTCTACGATGAGTTACCCAATAAGTCAACATATTGTGGCATTATAACCTTTGTTTTTTATAATTGTTTCATTAGAAAGCGGAATATAAAAAGTGCGTATAATTATTTCACGTGACTCTACTCGATAAGTCAACATAATATGGTATTTTTTTTAAAAATAGAGATGCGTATACGGAATACATGTCACTTCAATATTCTTACTATTTTCAAACTAAGCTAAACGCTTAGGACTTGCTGGTATCCTGGAATGAGGCTTGAATTTCCGACCACCAGATCCACCAGGCCAGCGTCTTAACCACTAGACCAACAAGCTTCATGCTCAAAAAGCATAGCTTTAAAATATGTATATATAATTTTATCATTACGCGGTAGAATCATATTTAATAAATTATTATACATTTTTGATGGGAAAAACATAAGACGCCAGGGTTCCGAGTTCTACCATCCAGCAGCTCTGCTGATTCTCATGTAAATTTACCAGATCGTACATTTGAATAATATATTATATTTATTAATTGAAATATTACAACATTAAACCTATGCATGAATAAATCAGTTTCAGCGCTCATGGCCTTGTCTGCCTCAGAAATTCTCGTTTGGTCAAGTCAGATGTCAAGTGAGCGCCTCCGTTAAACCTCTAGACCTTATCAACCTTACATTTACTCTATTTGCCCCAAATCAAGAAAGGATCATTTTTTATCTTGTCATTTTAGCATAGCATTATTTTTATTTGAAAAGAATCAGACTTAGCAGGCCGGAATATTTTTCACCAAAAAATCATGATTTTCCGCGAAGAAGTTTCAGCAACATATATGTTTTTTGTGTTGTTCTATAATATTTTAATAATTATTACTAGACTGCCCGCACAGCTACCGCCCGGTAGCAGACGTATTCTACAGAGACGCAATACTCTGTTGTCAATTTGCAGAATAAAAAAATAAAAAAAATCTTCAATACACTTAATAAAACTATAAAAAGTGTTTTGATAAGAAAATAAGAAGAAGAAGAAATGTTTCATGTTTTTAAATGTATAACATATTCACCTATTGGTAGAAGTTTTTAAAATTAAAATCGCACTTAAACTAACCAATATAATCAAAAAACCCAGTGTTCATATAAATTCATAAATAGAGCTTTAATAATATATAAACTCCTGTTGTATACTAAAAACCAACGCCAATGCTATTTCAATAGCAGTCAAACCAGGCGTTTCTCATTTATACTCGTAATTTTTTTTATTTTATTATTAAAACCGGATTTTCTACATAAAAACGATATGACAAACACTTGTAAAATAGAAACAGTACACTTTTGAAATTAAAAATAATAATAGGCATACTGGACATATGTATTCAATACAATTCAAGAGGCAGCATTCCAATTATCTGCACTGTGCGGCGTACTATCCTCTACGTCGTTTGTGAAAATCAAAGAAGAAGGTGGCGATTTAAACTATGATTATGATAGAACTAACTATAGATTAACTAATAAAATTCAAAAAATAAATCTGAACGCGAAACGCTGATAGATGCTTATTTTAATTGTAAATCTACTTTGTAATATTGAGGAAACGTAAAATTTTGATCATAATATTGGCTCTTGCCGATTTCTATTATTACAGGCGGCTGTGGACACGACCATTGTCTTTGGAATTGGCTAAACATGACAAATGTACTACGCCATAATAAGAAAAACAATAAACATTTTTTGTATGTAGATAACTACATTTATAAATTGAAACAATAAATTATAGCAATGAAAATATTAAAATGAGAAAAGTTGATTTTATGATTAATTTTTTTTAATAGGTATTATTAGAGTACGCCTACGACATTGGCAACATACAAAGCATTCAAAGCGTTGGTTATTTGAATTCCACAGGCGCATTGTTAATAATTTGAATTAAAAGACTGTACACACTCCTGTGGGGGAGCAGCGGACAATCCAGTTAAAAAAGAAACACTATATTTTCTGGACTTGAGTTTATACTGTGATATATGTAAATTCGATTAAAATTAATTTAAATAAATTTGAATTAGATTAAATAAATTTGGAACAATGGGTAGTGATTTTACAGCATTAAAAAAACTAACTGAGAATAAGGGCAATATTAATTTTAAAAATAAATTATTTTTATATTATTTATATGACGAAGATGCGATATTTTGTTTAAAAACTACTACTCTATATAACTATAGACATAAAAAAATCAATAAAATAAAATATTATAATGTGATCGAGAAATACAAATAAAAATATAGATACAGGGTATATATAGTACCTAACTAAGAGCCAATCAAGCAACGCAAATTTCATCCTTACAAAAGATCAAACAAACAAAATGTCAGGAGACAAATCCCGTCCTTACGTACGTACGACCGATATGTTTGGCTAATCGGATTAGGGCGGAGAGCCCGATGGGCTCCAGACTCTAGACAGTTTGCAGAGGGCTTAAAGCAAGTCACAAGTTTAGTGTGCTCGGTGAATACGACTGTAAGACGGCTATCGCAGGCCACCACGCTGCAACGGGATTCATTCATCGAAGTCAATACGATATTTGTATAATACATACGAATAATTCAATTTTATAAAATTTATTTTAATGTTTGCAAAAAATATATATTATTATTAATTTTGCTGTTGAATAGAAAATATTAATAGTAATATTTTTGATAATATTTTAATAATTTTATTTTAATTACGGGCATTTATTTTTAAAGCGATCACTACTTCGTCACATTAGAATAATTTAATAGAATTTAACATCTACTTTGCTCTATATTTCATTTATTATTTTATGTTACCATGAAAATTTATATATATAACGTAAATTGACATAAATAAAAAAATGTATATTAGGAATGTGAAATATCGGTGGATAAAACCAAAGTCATTATTATTTTTCAGTCATTTTCTATTCACCAACGGATGAAAGCCTTCCCAAATTTCCCACTTTGACAACTTTTCTGTTAGAGATAATAATGTATTATTCATATCAGTTCAAAAATAAAGTATTTTTTGGAAACGGAAATGTAAGGTTATTTTAAATCGTTCAGCTTAATAAAAATAATGTTTAAATTTTAAATTTGTGATTATACATTGCAATTAATTTATAAAGAATAACTAATCGTGCATTAAACATGTACATTAATTGTACTTCAGCCGGAATCGGTACGACTGTGTCTTCGTCGCGACAGACGAAAAGAAAACCAAAATCAAAGTTTTGTATTTGTATAAATTAAAATCATTTCTTTTTATTCCAGACCTGGAAATGGGAAGTGCTGTTAAAGAAGGAAACAATGTCCATTCAAAATACACGTATATCAGGTTATAAATCAAAATAGTAAGTATTACAACAAACTACACATAAAAACGTATATCGGACTGGTATCGCGATGCGGGCTTCAACATTGTTCATTTTATTTATTTATAAGTGAATTCGATTACAATTTTAGAAAGATAAGATAAAATTTTATTGACATTTACAGAGTTCTAGTTTACAATAACTATAATGTAATCAAATAACATGTATTATAAATAAACTGTGGTTCTGGAATACCTTTTTTTTGCATCGCCTCCGATAGTTATTCAGCCCTGTTCTGGTGATTTTACTAGAGTTTTGTCTATGTTAAAATAGTTGGTTTCATCATCATTTTTTTATCTAATAAAAAACAAATAATTAAACAACTTATCGCCAAACTAGTCCTTCCTAAGCCACAAAAGAGAAAACGAGTCATAAAAAAACACCTAGATAAGAATAATTATAGGGCAGATCATTAAATACGTATTAAATTTACTCAATATATCAGGTATGAACTACTACATGAGAACCACGATTTATCGCACATTTGGTAGTGCGAAATCGTGCCGGCTCACAATATGCACTGAAAGGAAACTACAGATTACATGCAAAAAAAATAATAATTAGAAAACAAAGATAGTAAACATTATTATTATTTAAAAAATATAATGCAGTTTTGTGGTTACTCAGACTTAAAAAATAACCTTAAAAATATATATTCTTCATGTTAGGTAAACGAAGAAATAAATATGTTGAGCGTATAACATGCTACCAGCTTACTGGAAAGAAAATTGTACGAACATGTATATATATATATATATAGTGAAACCTCGGTTTACGAATGACTCTGTTTACGGACAATTCGGTTTACTAACAAAAATTCCAGTGAGGTGCAAAGTTTTGTGGAAAAATATCACCCCCATAAAACTTTATCAAATCGTGTAATGAATCTGTTTAATGATAATGTCATGTCTCATTTCCGCAATACTATAAAAATCAAGAAGAAACATATATTGTTGGATAGGTTTTTCGTGAGACCGATGTTTTTATGATAGGAGTCCCCTACCTAAATATGTATTAATTAATACTTTACTACATATTTTGTAAGATGTGTTAATATAAAGTTTGTTTTTACGTTTATACTTTTCGTTTTATTACTTCCAATTTATTTTAAGTTAAAACCATGAATTTTTATTGGTTTTATAGAATTTTCAAACAAGTAGAAAATAAAGATGATAAAGGGCCATTTTCTTGGGGTCTTAAACAGATGAATACATTTTACATTAATTCTTATTGGAATAATTGTTTCGGTTTACGAACAACTCGGTTTTCAAATAGTTCCACGGAACGAATTAAGTTTGTAAATCGAGGTTTCTGTATATATAATACATTACTCAAATACTGGCTGGCTTATAGAGCTGAGTGGTTAAGAGCCTCGCTTTGATAATAAAAACGGTAATTCAAATCCCACTAGCGTTTACGGAATTCAGTTATATTTTCATAGCAAAAAACGCCTTTGTTTGAAAATAGTGAAAAACTGAATATGTACTTTTTACGTAGAAAATATTTGAATTCCTATTAGAAATTTCAGTCTCGGTGCTTATTCACGCACAATATACAATATCCATACAGCTTTAATCTATGTATACAATAAATAAAATACAAAATCAATAAAATCAACCAAGGTTCTTATATATCGAAAAATCTAGAGAAATATCACTTGATAAATTTTCTACGAACATATAGAGAGAAAAAGTAAAACATTTATATTCAGCGACTGAGAATTATTAAAAATAAAAAATCTTTTTCTTCATGTAACATTTCATATCGAAGGTTGATAATCATTCTGACTGAAATAATCTTATATTTCAGAATAACAACTCGGAAATACTCAAACCTAAAATTAAAAGATGACCATACTAATTTAGTAACATGATAAATAGAAAACACGTTGACGAAGTATCTATTATAATCAATTAATGCAAACAAATAGGCAATCAGCGCAGCAAACTTCAAGACCGACTGTAATCTGAAACGAGCAATAAACCTCAAGTAACTGCAATTCAGAGTGCTGGACGTTTAGGCAGTGGACCAACGTTACCGATGTGGAAATTTATATAGTGTTTGATTTGTATAGGTTTATGGAAGTAATAAAACAGAGGACAAAATGTAATATGTAAGAAATTTTAATTGTCACGTTTATGAAACAGAAAAAATTTTACCAACATCATGCAACAAAACATAACCGTCTCGAGAAGATCTCTCGATTCACTATTCACCGATCTCAAGAGCATCTAGATCCATCTGGATCCCATCTATTCAGCGAAGTCATAGTCAATCGATGCTTCGTCTCCCCATAGTTTAAGAAATGTTAGCTGGGCAAATGGTGAAGACTCTTCCATTCAAATCAGATACCCGGTTCATCAAAGTCATTGATTTGAATTTGAATTTAAATATATTTAATGACGGCAGACTCATCGTAGACAACACATAAACTTCGAGGCTGTAGTGGCGACCCTATTAGAAATCATCAACGCAAATCGGACCACCAAAGATCTTTCTCAGGATTTTGGGAGCAAAATCATGAAATAAAATTTATTTATTTTTCACCGATACGCGTACAAGATCGTGAAACAGATAAAACATGTTTTTATATATGAGACGTGATGATAAATACCATTATCATAAGCTAATTTATAATCATTATTCCCAGGAGATATCTTATGCCTGGTTATTCGTTGTCACGTATTTCTGCAGAGTTTGATGATTTCATGATTTGGATTAGGGCAGGGGTATAAAGAGCGTCGTGCGTCAGGCGCGCTTCTCTCTCTGCGTGTCCATCGGCTTTATCCTTTGACTTGTACTAGTGATATACCTTGTATCTAAATTGTATCATACGTGTAATTGTCACAAAGAGTTTTTCCGTGGCCTTCACATTTACAAGGTGTACACTGAAGACGTACTTAGAAGACAAGTACGTAACAATATTAAAAATGTTTTTAATATTTGTTGCAAATTGAACTATAAATTATTTAACTTTGTTTTTAACCACTAAATGAGTTATATTTAATACACCAACCGGTTTCGGAAAATACCATTTCCTTCATCAGGATGTCAAATAAATATAACGCATTACGTGGTTAAAAACAAAGTTAAATAATCTATATTAATATATATCATTCCATTAAAATATAATAAAGTGACTTCGTCTCTATGAGATATCTGATACTTTTTATATTTAAAACGTTTACACAGATGAAACGTATTGTATTTATTAAACCTATCGATACGTCTCATTGTTATAAACAAATATTTCTTTAAATTCAGTTAAGTAGTTAAAAATAAAAATAAATTAGTTTTAACAAATATAAATACAGGTGAATATTATGTTCCAGGCGGATGTTCTTTTTGAATAACTACGAAATAAAACACATTTTTTAAATTTGTTTTTTATTTATCGTTTATTTGGTTTATTATAATTATATATGGAATATGACATCTGACATATGAGTGGCCGCCTCTGGCAGCGGCACAAACGCGTGCTCTTTTACCATATTTTTCATAACATTCTCACACACTTCGCGTGTCATTTCAACAATTTAATTTCGAATATAGTCCTGAAGCATCGGAATTGTTGGCCAGTTAATATCACCAATTTTTGATATTATGCGGCCGAGAATAATGTTCACCTTAATAAGAAAATATATGCGATTGCTATAGCAAAAATGGAGAATGCGCTTACTCGGATAGATCCAGGTTCGAACTAAATATTTTGTCGATAGATAGATTTTTTTCTGTATATCTTTATATCTGATTAATTTAATTTATATTTGAATAAAGATATTGTTAGTAGACGAATAGACACCGTTTTGCAGCAATAGTCTATTTTAGAGAATAGTTCGGCATTCAATTGTTCAATTCTATTTACAAATTAAGCGCTACGCTTTCGATTCTCAGAATAGATCCGCTACAAATGAAGTCTGAGGAGTTCCGCCGCCTGAGCTAAACGCTAAACTCGTTGTTGCGAGTGTATTATTTCATTTGTTCTCGAGCACTGTTTATCCATCCTTCGCAGAATCCACGAGAGCAGTGCAAATAGCTAAACACAAGTCTCAATGGGTATTGTGCGAAGTCTAGTACAGAAAGGAAAATAACTAGACACATACGAGTGGATATGCTACATGTGTGACAAAATACATCTGTCTCGTAAATATGTAAATAACCATTTTTCAAAGCTCCTTTGGGGTATGTGCGGGGGTGCAGTTAAAATGGAATGTTATGAATGTTAAATGTGTGAGCGCATGGTGGCCCCATAACGTACACCAGCACTCGCATGATGTGTGGCCAGAGCGCGTTAAACAAGAAAGCCTATTTACGGTTGATAGATGTTTATTGATTGTCGTTGCACAATTGCAGTTATGCATTAAAAAGTCTACAACGAGGAGCGTTTGCCAGTAATCTTGTCGGGATGATGGCCATGAGAAAAGTGGCGCGCAGAGGCCGGCTTTCCGGGCGTGATTTTGAGGTTGATGAGAGCCTAGTTTTACAGCCAGGTATGTGCAAGGTGTGTTCAGTAATCGGCAGCGGTGTTGCTGATTATGGGGGCGATAGACCTCCACACTTCCTTCCAAATTTAAAACAACATTTTTTATTCCAAATAGATAATAATACTTATCTTTTATGCCAAAAGGTAAGGTCTTATCCTCTAACTCTCTCTATACTCCACATTATTGTTGACAGCTAGTTAGAAATCTCTAGACAACGGAGAGTACTATGAAAAATATACACCATATGTTTCTTCTGATTTATTTAATAAGAAAACATAAAAAACGAGTACGCATCGAACTTGAGAACAAAACATTACTGTAATTCAATCTCTAATTTGTATTTTTTAATTACATAAAGTACATGATATTATATAAATTCTAAATCTTTTAAAGACTATATAAATAAATACATGATTCCAATTCCACGGTATAACAACAGTATGGACACACCGGAACAGAAACTGAACAAAATGCCTGAATAAAAAGATGTTTGGGGGTAGGATATATTTTCAATTAAAAAAAAAAAGTAAGGATTAAATTTAATCAAATTCATTAATCTTACTTATCTAGTGGTTATTAATGTAAAATAAAAACCTTGCGCGCTTCAAGAGTAAACTGGTAAATAGGTACATTATTATAATGATTTAACCAGCATTATATTAAATATTACGTGGATTTGGCATCATTGATCTGTAGACTTGACATGAACCTTGTTTAAAAATAATTTATAAGGATTGCGGACACGCACCTCCACTTTGTACTGAATTATAGTAATATTAAATTTGCATGATGATACTCGTCTTAGTCACGGAATATCAGAATAATGTTTTTAAAATTATTATATTTATTTTAATTATATTAAACACAGAAATAATAACTAATATATAATAAATAGGTAGATAAGGCAATATTGAATTAGAATTAATATCCTTCACACACCATCTAGATCGACCCGGCAGTCCGCACTCTTCCACATTTCTAGAAGTAGAAAATCTTACATACTAAATTCATTAATTCACCGTTCATGCAAATACCACAATGAGAAGTTAACAGAAATTGACTTTTTTAACATCAGCCTTACTACGCTAAATGAGTTTTTTTGTGAACCACTATATTTTCAATTTTAACCAATCGTTCCACCTACAAACACATCTTGCTCTCCCATTACCACAACAATAGTTTCAACCTCTACACTCTTTCTCCCACCAGTTATTATCTTTTTCTACTAATATTATATTACATTATATATTATATTATGTACTTCATTACTACTTTGCCTGAACATACTTGTGGATGTTTATAATTAGTTTCATACGCTATATATTGTATTATGATTATTTATACTGTTAAAATCCCCTTAATTAATTAAATAAATAAAATTACGAAGTATCTTAGTGATCATGACCGAATGATTATAAATATAATAAAAATGCACGGTTAATAGAAACATTATTAAGACGCTCGTTTTTAATCTACATTTAGAAGTCATCTGACATAAGATACAGATAAATATGTGGTGGTAGAGGCGCGTGCCTTGAATACCATGGACAACTTACAGAATACTATCCATCATTGTATTGCTGAAAAAAACCTACATATTATCAATAGTTGGTTGGATAAAAATCTCCGCACGCTTAATGCAGCAAAAACAAAATTTATACCGTTGTCCATTACAGAGGTAGGACAACCCAAATATTTAAATTATATTAAATTGCATTTAAGTGCTTGTAAATATATAAATGGCTGTTATTGTCCTAGTATAGCAAGTTGTAAATCAATAAAGTATTTGGGAATAGTTATTGATAGGCACATGAGATGGAATGTTCATTTAGATGGATTAGCTAAAAGAGTGCGAAAATTAATCTATATATTTAGAATACTTAGAAATATTCTGAATAAAAAGAAGATGAAAACTGTGAACTATGCATTGTGCCAATCAATCTTGAGCTATGGTATTGATAGTTGGGGGAGTGCATCTGGTGTACATATATATCAAGTTAACATTGCTCAGACGACTATACTCAGAGTAATACACCGCTATGACTTTTCGTATCCTTCAGAGCTACTTTTTAGGGAATTTCAGGTTTTGGATATAAGACAATTATATGTGCAGAATATATTAACTAGCTTTCATAGGAAAATAAGCGCTCCATCTGTGAGGACTGAAAGATATTATTAAAATAGTTCCAAGAATGAAAACTAGTTTTGATCAAAGATTATTTACCTTTTAAGCTCCCAGAATATATAATCAAATTGAAAATAAAATTAGAATTTTAACTGATATTAGTACTTTTAAAAGGGATATTTCAAATTGGTTGTTGCAATTAGGAAAAGCAGATACAGAGAGTTAACTCTTTTATATAATGAAATAATTTGTATAGCTACTTTTGTGCGTTTTGATTTTGTATATTTCCATCTACCTTATATCTGCTTACATTATTGGTATTACTATTATTATTTTATTATTATTATTTATATTTTTTTTTTCTTCTCTCTTTTTTATTCACTTTATTATATTTAATATATATAAGTTTATCAATTTGCCCTAAAACAGGCTTGCCTAGTTGGGCAATGTATTTAAATGTGTATAAATATGTAAATATGATATGATAATATGATCATATTTTTGAATAACTAAGAAATAAATAAAATAAAAAAATTAAAAACGTTGCATAACATTTGTCTAATTGATTATTAGTTACGTTACGAACGTGAGTAACAATATAATCAGATAATGCATGTACCTGGTGCATCTACCTACAAACGAACTAATACACGGTGCACCATGTAATATAGAAACAACATCATGTGACGGATTTAAACGGCTAAACGAACACGTTTTATTAGGTATTGTATAACGATCTATTTATGTCACATCCGTCGCAAGAGTAAATAGGACGTTTGCCGTTGATCTGCCTTTACGAGGACACGGTGAATATTTTAGGACCAGTTATCTGGAATAAATCTAACCTATCTAGTTTTTATTGATAATCTGAAATCTTAATACATAACCATCACGCATCTCTCTACAATCAATGTCAGTCAATTAAAATCATATGAAGATTGAAAAAAAACAGCACCCGGAAAGATAACGCTTACACAGAAATACAGTATTTGTTCTGTACATTACAACTTATATACTTATGCTAGATCGTCGACAAGTAGTATAAATCAAGTGAAGTTCGTGAGCAATGGTACAGACGGCGTTGGATAGTTAGCCAGTTAGCCAAGCACTAGCGTGGTCACCACGACTACTCTTTCAAGAGTATAACAATGAAGAAGCAGAAGAACTGATAACGATCATTAAAATAAAGCCTGTTTCTAGTACTGAGATAACTCATGGTTGCATGAGGTATTGATAGACCGTCAAATCAGGGAAAGTCAATTTAGATTTACCTTATTTATAAAATATATTGTAGTACTATAGATATAAGATATAATCTATAATTTAATAATTTTTGAGTAATCTGCAGTGGCGTAACTACAAAACTTGGGATACCAATACATATATTGGTCCCCAATAAAAACAATGAATTATATCATTTTTATATTTATTTATTTATTCTTAATATAGCGCGCGTATATACTCTAATATAAACAAGATCAAAATGTTCATTTTTACTATAACTTATCATGCACATTTACTTAGTTTCATTTTGAATCTATGTTGAATCTATGTAGTATCTCCTCCTTTCTTATATCATCTGGCATTTCACTGAAAATCTTCATCAATCCATATATATATATATATATCTAGGAATACAGTGTTACCAATATAATTTTAATTTACAGCGAATATAATGGCTTAGCGTAATAGCAAACTAAATAAATTTTATAGCTCAAAAGTATTTTTAGGCGTTTATATGCACCAGCAACAAAAAATACTTACATCGCTTTGCGGCAACTTTAACTTAGCAGCTGAAGTCTCAATCTCTAATTCGACGTATTGGCGTTACTGTACGTATTATAATCGCTAACGATCTGACGTGTCTTCGTAATACGCGCGAGAAATGATTTTTTAAACATTTTTATTTATTTATTTATTACTGCGGTAGATTTTAAAAATTATTAGATCACATTGGCGCTGAGGAAAACATCGTTACCAAATAATTTGTAGGGCGTTCACCAATTTAAGCCTCGATCTAACGTGGTTCCCAATGCGTTGTGGCTACATTGGCGTGGTTCCGCCGCTGGTAATCTGTAACTTGATGATTATTACGTAATACAGATTACAATCAATAATTGTAGTGACAATAAAATGATGCTTTCCTCTGTCGCTTAACACTATTTTAGATACTATTAATAACTTAATAGTAACTTCCTTCAAAAAAAATATTTTTTATAAGTCTTAAAAAAGGACAGCCACTATATAAATTGGAGTGCGTACATAATAGTACGTGAATAAAACTACTACGCAATTTGCTCCGTAGACCGACGGGACTGCCTATCATTAAAGATTTCACCACCAAAAACGGAAAGTTGAGCAGCGAAGCGAACAAAGGGTTGGGGGGGACCTCTGAAATAAATTCCTAATATATATTGAATCTTTAACCCTTAACACAATCCTTAAACCAATGAAAGTGAGGATGCTCGAACTAAAAAAAGTTTAATTACTTTCATAGCAAGTGGTAATTATTGACGAGCGATAAAGACCTAATTTGTTTAATAAATTAGCTGACATGTTAAGCCTTCGCTTTATATTATATTATCCATAATAATATAATAAGTATAATCCGTACTTCAATATAAATGAAATATCATTTTAATTGTGAGGTTGCGATTTTTCAGAACATAGTTCAATGATAATTACAATTAAAACAAATTGCTATTGAAACACTTATAAAGAAGTGATTTGAATGAACTATATACTCCTGCCAAATGTATTTATTTGAGATATAAAATTAGTTTGTGTGGATAGTCACATAGTAACGTTAACGCGGCCGTTGTCATGTGATTTACCTAACTTATTATTACGCACGCACGCACAATGTTGACGTACAATATGTGCGTACAGTTAGCTGACGGAAGAGAAAATAAAAAATGAAATTCCCTTTCGGCTGATCGAAAAGCTCAGATTCAATTATCAAGGGATCACAGAGAGAGAGAGCGCGAAAGAAATATACGTAGAAAGAGAAAAAAATAGTCCTGCCGAGGACTACTTTCAATCAATGGCGCCTGGTGGCAGTAAATTCTCGGATGTATTAAAACCAAAATGGAGGCATTACTGAGGAACGACATCTTACACGAAATGTCGTGAAAAAGACACGTTTGGCTGGGGAAATCTCATCTCAAGTCAACCAGCTACAGGGTGTACCGGACGGAAACTGTGTCGTCTGTCGTGACATCGATAAATATATTGAGTATCTGACTCGTGTGGTTAAACTGTTACGACGCACACTTTGGTCACAGATTCGATCCCGCAGACGGTCATCCAACTGAATGTAAATACTGCCAATACAACTTTAATCTTCCTGAGGCAATCCACCCTAGATGAGTGATGTGTGCCAATTTGAATAATTAAAAAAATCATATTTTAAAGTTTTATTTGAGAATTTTATATTCTTTACAAGTTATGTGCATTTTACTTTTAGAATTAATTTATTAAACGTGGTTTAGTTTGATTCCTTTAAATTCTGCCATTAAAAATGTCCGGAAACACTTTGAAGATTGATACACAGCCAAGTCAGTATAAAATATATTTAATTTTTAAAGTACTTTATAATGGCACAACAACATGGGCGCCTGATTCAGGAGTGATAATGACACTCGAACCTTATGAAAAGTTCAATTTATATGTATTAATTACCAGTAACTTAATATTTACTTCCCAAAAATTAAAATACAAGAAAAATGCATATGTGTGGTTTGTTAAAATATAATAATAGTATTGCACTACGTTAGGTTGAATCACGTTATTCTATTCATTATATTGAGAATACTATTTTTAAAATCCAAGGGTGGCGTAAAGGATGACGTATGACGATCGTTATCGACACGTAATTTTACATACATTATAAATTTGTTATATTAAATAATAACAAAACAAGTTATTTGTGCCGTGTGGTAGATTAATATTAATCTACCACACGGTATTATTATATATTATAGTAAAAAAAACAAAGAATAATGTTATCTAAAAATATTTCTGTAATGTTTAACATTATAGTGCCAGTTGAAACTCGCTCAAAAATTTAATTTTCTTTTATTGAATGACTCGATGAATATGATTCCATCGTATCGGTCAGTTAACAAATGTATAACTCTATAACTATATAAATAAAAATGATGTGTTCAAAAAATATGTAAAAACCATTAAAACTAGAATCCAATTCGTCAATATATTTATCATTTTAAAATTAACCCAACAAAGGTTGCGATGAATAGAGGACCTTGGGCAATAGAAGATGATAAAGGGCCTTTCAAATAATGAGGCAATTTCACCCCAGTTGTAATTTTAAATTATAAAGTTGCCCCTGTTTCATCCCCTTACCCCTCCCCTGTTTACTACTAACTAAGGAATGAGGCTTCCCTCGCAGATTACGCATAATGTCCACTTTAGTAATAAAATGTTCTTCCCTGAGTAACATTATTTAATTCGTTAATAAAAATATATTTCTAATTTAACTTTTTTCGACTGACATCAAAGCAAAATATGAAATTGCAGTTTTGATCAAAAAGTCGAAAGATTAAACTGTGAATTATTAGTATTAGCACAACCGTTGGTGAAATGTTCTGCAGTGACGTTTAAGAAGGATTTTACTTGCATATCCATGGTATCCGTTCATCCTCAGCTTAGACTGCCGACAAATGTTGACTGTCCAGCTTTGTCGACGTTACAAAAATAATTTTTTATTTTATTGAGCCATTGAATCGGAAATAGTAAAAATCGTTTGTACTTTGGAAAAAAAATCTGAAATTGAAAATACTCGCAACTCACAACATATAGTCAATGAATTGTAATACGATCAAATAAAATTCAGAAAAAATAAGCTACAAAGGAAATACGAATAAACAATTCATTAAAAATTACACCTGGAGCATCGTATTATACGGAATCTAGCAGAAAAACAATCGGCTATCTCCGATTGCTTGCCACTAGGCTCTAAGGTCAGCTATTGCCGCTGTGCGGCCAGGGCTTCTGTAGAATCTATATTTCTATCTAGCGAATGTTTTTAAGACTACTGTGATATTTTTAAAGGCTACTTTATAGGACACTAACATATACAGATCCAGATCCAATAGCGACGTAGTGCAATCATATTATTAGATAATACCTGGGCAATTGACCAGAGAAAGCAATAGGTCGAAAGGATTCGAGATGTGGTGGAAAAAATAATCTGGACTGAAATAATCACACATGAGGATGTTCTGAGGAAAATGTAAGAAAAGAGGTCAATGACAAAAATCATCGAAAATCGAAGAGGCTAATGGATAGGAATTCTTCTTAAACACAACGCATACCCTAGAAATATAATTGAGGGAAGAAGACAGAGAAAAAAGCCTAAACAAAAAAAACACCAAATGATGAGCAAGGCAACCAAAGGCAACTTTTGGATGGCGTCCTGGATAGGATAATTGCTGATAATAAATTAAGAATTTTCTGGTAATACATGATAAGCTCATTATTTTAAGACTGATATGTATGGGTTACCAATTCTTCCTCCAAACTTGCTTCGATCAAAGAATACAGGTAAATCTATAAAATAACGACACATCGCAAAATTAAAACGAGCCAGGTCATTATTTTGTAATCTTTTTCAAATATTACATTTCACTATCTATGCTACGTTGTCTAGAAATTCATTTTATATTTCGCTTCCTATTATTGGTAAAAATATATTTGTTTATTTAGCAAATTAAGATGATTTTAAATGGAAGTGATATTTTAGAAATAGTTGATGTATTTTCAGTGTTGGTTTATTATATGATGCCTGGAAAGAGATTTTGGAGAAACCTAATTACTTGCAAGATTTTTTTTTGTTTGTATTCAGATTTTGTTTTGCACGAGTCTCTATTTGGGGAGACTCTGGTTAGTAGGTTGGTTGCTGTAAGTGCATAATAAAAATGTGTGTTTTTTTTGTATCTTCATAAATATCTGGTTAGAAGTCGTAAGTAAGATTTATGTATACAAATAGTATATGTTGTGAAAAGAAGTTACACGAATTAATTGAATCATGAAGTAAATAATACATCACAAAAATAACTCAAAAGTAGAAATATTGATGGAGAACGCTTGCTAGGCTCTCGCATTTGTTTTGCATACCTTGTAGTGTGACTGGAAGATTAGGGTTTGATGAACGCTGATTTTATTTGATCTGGTGTCACATGTTTCCAATTCATCCATATCTCAAACATTTAAGAAGCTGTCAAGATACATCTAATAGATTAAATTGTACGAGAAAATCTTGAATAAGTTTTGGCAAGTTTTTCTGACTATCATTGTGCATAAAAAGACATCCTCAGTACCCTTTTTCCGCTATAGAAGTGTCTGATGTCATAATCGGTATTCACGTATAAAACATTTTAAACAGCGACGACTAGCACACCCCGTAAGTTTAGTATTCGCACGGGGGTGTATCGCAAATCTCAAGGGACTCACTCACACCCTAGTGGAAACTATAAATTGTAAAGTATAATAGCATCTAGTTTGAGAATCATATCAAAAGGGAAGCTTCCAGAAGAAAATAATAATAGAATGATTTATTTTTTGCAGACGATTCGCTTTAGATCGAATGAATATGGGAAGTATACTTACTGTTCTAAAGTGAAGTTATTCCGAGAAAAATATATAGGTTAAAAGTGGCCGTAGAAATTCAATATTTATAAAAACATTAATAGATACTAATAATATGTATTTGAACACGTTTGGACTTTAATAAAAGCACTAATTTTTCATTAATTTGAAACAACGGTACAAAAGTTTACGTATGATATTACATTACATCTAATATAATATTTCTGGGCAATAAATATCAAAGGCGTTTAATAAAACCGCACGTTTTTGGAAATTCTCATTATTATTATTTTGTATTGTTCAAAGTGCTAATTAGAACGAAATTAGTGGGAACAACACAACAAAATATTTGAATAATGAACCTCAGAATGGGAACGATGAGGTGCTACGTGTTCTAAGTATTATTATATGGAATGGAAGCGTGGAAACTTAACGAAAAAATGCGTAAAACATATTCTACTTGAAGCATATGAGATGTGAATCTTTAGAAGAATGCTTAAGTTCAGATAAGTACAGAAAAATAACTATTTAAAATTCGAAAATTTCAATATCTCGGACACATGTAATGAGCCATCCTGGGATATATTGATGAAAATCGGGGCCCTGGAAGAAGAACATCATGGCTGAAGCGCCTGAGACAATGGTTTGGCTAGTATACCGTGTACATTTTCCGGGCCGCAGTAAACAAAACGATGACAGCCAACATTGAAGCCAACGTCTGTTGAATGGATAAGGCACGAGAATAAAAATATAAAATATTTAATACACAAGTATCATAAATGGCTACAGTAAAATTAAAATAAGAAATGCATATTCTTGAGACATCAAGAGAAGGAAAGAATAAAATTATAATAGAAAAATAATTGGATGCTGTATAATATTTCAGTAGGTTTTTTTAATGATAATTTATAAAGACTGCAGAATTCAAATGCAAAATTTGTAGAAAAATCAAATTATTTACGAGACGAAATGGCAACACGTTTCCCTTGACAGGATCCCGGTGGCAATCAAATATATTGTGGATAAATAGACTTTTTCTGTATATCTTTCTAAATGATTAATTTGATTTGTTTCAAAACAATATAGAACTGTGTTCTGAAATTGCAACATCACAATAAAAATGTGTTATGTACCCAGACCATTAAATGAATAGACACGACATAATGTATACACATAAAAGAGGGGTTTGGAACATTAACATTGCGGGATGAGGGACATTCTACACACATTCTTGATGAAAACATAAATCCGATAGTTTATGACACATTTATGCAATAGTAAAAGTATTTACTCTTCGAAAATTAAATTTTTATTTGAATGCATATTAAATTATCAGCGTTTAAATTTTCGTTCCAATCGAGTCATATTTTTAAAAAAAGTCGCCGGGCTATTTCGTTGCGTAAGTGGTACAAAAGTGATTACGTGGGTGACACCAAAATGAAAATATTGTAACGAGGAATTTGCGTTAGTGGTGGTCTGTGGCTACGTATATGTAACGACATTTATATTATAGAAATGCAAAGAAATGTTCATTAGACAAACATAGGCACCATGATACGCACGGGGCGGGTTTGTGCGACTGAAAGGACCTAATGGATACTGAAGGACGCACCGGAGGGTTTTCCAATTAAGCTGGAAACCTTTCACAATTTTCAGAGATCTTTTTTAAAACCGCCGATCCGTCGCGAGAACAATGAAGGATAATGAGCGTTTTTAATGGAATCAGTCGTCGGGAGGGCGAGGAGAGGGGCGGGAGGCGGGAGGCGGGAGGCGCGCTCGAAGAAGGACACAATTGGGAATATCACCCGACAATGGGAACACAAAAGAAGAGTGGTGCCCGACCCGCACAGAAGTTAATTCACCGCGAGGGCAGATCCAAAAATGAAAGCTAAACGTACAAAAGATGTTTTATTAAAGCAATTATTTATCGGAGCATTATGGAATGAAGGTGGAAATGTAAACAAATTACTAATTAGGGCAGAGCTTAAGTATAACAAATTATAATATTCAGCAACCTGTCGCGGGGGGTGCGTAGGCTCTTTTGATTTGAAAGGCTGGAGGTATTTGCTTCCTGTCACTTGCAATATGAGCATATACTCGTACATGTTGTTCATTATTAAAGAGGGAAAAAACATTAGATATTTGGTGTTTGCGTATACAGCTAGAGTGAGTGGACTATGTTGTGACTGTACTTACAATTGGTTGTTGTAAATTGAGGCACGATTAAGTTTAAAACTCTTTGTTACATTATACAAAGTTCAAGATAAACGACGATCCCTGAAGACGGTGCCGAGATGCGTGCGAGATGTGTCCGAGGAGCTCGCTAGGAGAAGAATGAGCGGTTCCGGCTTCTTGGACTGGTTCGATCGCGGTGTATTGTTGCCTGCAATTTGGCGGGTACCAAGCGGACAGGGCTATTGAGTGACTGTTTATATGGATCTGTGAGTCTCGAACAGGGCTGCCACAGGTATATCACGTAATCTTAATAATTTGCTGCTGTGGTCAAATTATTTTTCTGGTATTTAATTAAAAGTAGATAATAAAAATAGTAATTACAAATATACTAATGACCTATAAGATAAAATACAATAAGAAAAATCTGTATTAATAAATTTATACATATTTTATATGAGGTGAACTTATAATGCAATTGATTTTTGATAGATTCACGGCCAATGGTGGCGGTTACGCGGCCACGGTCAGAATTTTCGTAAGTTCAATTTTCAATCATGATTATGATTTAAATACGTATGTACCGTGACACACAACTCCGACGCTACCTGATGACAGATTCGGTATTTTGCAAATAAAGTGGTGTATATGTTAGCTAAATTAAATTAAATAAAAACTGGCCGGGATTTTGATCACACGCTGCCGGATCTGATCTATTTTCTGCATCTGGCATCTTACCCCACTGCACCACGATCAGTACTCATATATGTGTCAATATTACCGTAATATGCAACGTTATATACGCTGAAATACACACGTCAGCTTAACTCATTTTTTATTTTTTTATTAGAAAGAAAACTTCCAATCAGTATTAAGTGTATTGTAAATATATTGTATAACGTAAGAACATATATAATACAATGGAATCATTAATAAAATGTATTTATTGCTCTCGGTATCGGTGTTAAGGTTGTTTGTTGCCTGTGATTATGGATATATCCCAGTAGCAATAAAATATTTTTTTGATAAATTAATTTTATATGTATATCTTTCTAATTGATACATTTAATTTGTATCAGACTTAAATTACTTAATCCCATATGTTACAATTTTAAAATTAATACATTTATCGTTCCATTACATGGGTTCGAACATTTGTCAACAAAGGTACTTTCTGCTGTAGCATAGTTGGATATTGCACCTTCCCCGGATAGGAAAGAAATCCAGGTTCGAATCCCGATAGCAACAACAATATATTTTTCGATAAAATTAATTATATATGTATATCTATATAACTAATACATTTAATTAGTATTTTTTTAAATATCACAGATCTGTGTTTTAAATAATTACAACTTCACAATAAGAATGTATTCTCCTTAATAAGGTTTCCTTTATTTATAAAACAAATTTCTCAGAATAAGTAAAGTTAAAATAAAATAGGGAACATTTGTGGGGCTCCAACTCAGGGAACTAATGAAAGATGCCAGTTTCGACCACACCTTTGATTAAAGAAAGGCATCCGCTTGGCAGTCCTTCAAATATGTGGTAACAAACTTCCTCGGGAATAAAAAAGCTGAAAACTATGAACAGCTGGTTGATGAACTGCTGCAAAATTACAAAGATTTGAGAGCAAATGTATCCCTGAAGATTCATTTCCTCAATTCACATCTGGATTTTATTCCAAACAATCTCGGTGATGTGAGCAATGAATATGGTAAGAGATTTCACCAAGATATCAGCCAAATCGAATCATGCTACAGGGGAAATGGAACGAAAACAGACGAGCCAGCAACGAAATACAGGCGAAAGTCGAATAGAAATATGTTTTGTAAATAAATTAAGTTCCTACATTATTCCTTAAACATTTAGAACGCTGTTTGCTCGTAAACTTCGCGTGCTGGGAAAATTTGGAAAGCAGATTCGGAATTAGCAGAAAAAATTCTATAAGAATCACTTTCTTTAGTTCATGTAACATTAATATTCTATATCAATGAATTATCTATAATTTTAATATAACTTTTCTTGCAATGTTCTTGGTTAGTTTGTCGACACAACGCGTCACGCGCCTATCATGACAGAAACAAAAGTTTAGAAACAGGGACAGTGCTATATATGCACCTACACTCTGAAGCCAAATCATTACCTTTTATTGTATCAACCCAAACCTCTCGTGATTTAGGGAGAGTTATGAATTGGAACCATTATTGTTAATAGTTTTGTCTAATCATGTATTATTATGTACTAAATTATTATTATTTATGTTGTCTGTAAGCGGATGTGCATTGAAACGATTATTGGTATTAAATACTAATTCAACGTATTAATTATAAATATATACATATAAAATCAATTTTGTCAAAAAATATTGTTTTTGCGCTACCGCGATTCGAACCTGAATCTCTATTTCCAATCCGGGGAAGTACGCTACCAATTGTGTTATAGCGCCAGTATTTTTCATGACAAATTTTCGAACCTATATGTTACACTTTTTAAAATTGATACATCTGTCGTTTCATTATTTGAAAGCCATCTACATTGTTTTTACGGAATCTCAAATACCTCTGAGTAAACCGACTGCAGATGCCAGAATTATCAATTAATTTTTATTAAATTTTGGTCACATTTTGTTCTCCTTAAAATTACTGGTATCATTGAATCGATGACTTTGTTTACCCGGTACGGAACCCAGATGTTAAGCTTATCTACTTAATATTCTCAGAGCAGCATTATCTCCAAAACTATATTTATAAACTGTTGCAAGACCCTTCAGTGGTCAGATCGTATCTAACATCCAAACGAGAAAGAACTGAAAGTCTATTCGTTTCAATTCATCTCCGCAGACACGCTACCTTATACATTTGTGCACCTATAATATACCAATAAACGAATTGATCACAAGAACCGAGTCGTGATTTTAAAACCTCCCGATGATGGAACGTAAAAACAGCGGCGGATGTGGGTGACATAATAAATTGCGTGACGCATTTTTGTCTCCGTCTTAGTAGTGTGAGAATTTTATGTAAGAGGTGGCAAGTAAATCTCACTCACAACAAATAATTAACTGTGACCACTATACACACATATATTTAAAGGAAACGCGAGTTAAGTAATATAAACCGATTTAAAATACTTATATATTTAATAGAAACGAGAATTCAAAACTGTTTGACGTGTGAAACAAATTTACGATTCGCAAAATTTTCATACATCTCGAGTTTCCAACTCACACATTTAATTTTAATTACATATTCATTTCGTGCGAAAGTAATCTCGTTATCCGGTAACACATTTACAGACCCACTCACAAACATACACATACACACTCGCAGACACACACATAAGTTCACTAAAGCAAAGATAAAGTTCGACGATTCACCGGAAAACTTTGCAAGAAAAGTGTAGAAAACTTTGATTTGCGTACAAGTTTGTACACAAATACGAAAGGGATAAGTTTTCAGCAAAGAAAATAGGGAACAAGCCGGTGATCGTTGGGGCTTGACGGAACAACGGAGAATCAAGACATTAACTTCAGAAAAGTGAAACATCTTCAGAGCTTAAGGGTGTTTGGTACAAAGTTAAGCATTCAAGGGTGTTTACAAATTCAAAAACAATTTTATATATAAATAAACTCGGATGTGCGAGGTGTTAGTTCTGGGAGATTTAATAAGGATTAAAGTTCGTATTAAATAAACAAGTTATAATTTAGTTTTATGTGTGAGGCGAATAAATACGGATTGTCAGTTTTCTGTTGATATATTTATTTACATAGTGTGATGGAAACACATTTATCAATACACATAAAAACTAGCCATCGAATGGAATATATATTTGGTCAAAGAATATTACGATGAGGCGGGGTAAGTGCATCTATGGGGAAAGTGTAACTAAGTCTCCTAATTACATTTGAAATTGGATTCCAGTGTCTTAATATTGTTGTTGCTACCGGGATACGAACCTGGATCTCTTCCTATCTGGGGAACATGCATTCATCGATTATACTACACCAACACAGTACATTGACGACAAATTTTCAAACTTTTATGTTACACTTTTTGAATTGATACATCTATCGTTCCATTATTTGAAAGCCATCTACTTTATTTTTACGGAATCTCAAATACCTTTGAGTAATCCGATTTAATTTAATTTGTATTTTAAAACATATCACAGACCTATGTTCTGAATAATTACAACTTCACAATAAGAATGTATTCTCCATAATAATTTTAAATTTAATTTGAAAAATCATACTAGTGTAACGCTGTGTAAATATCCATCAAGTGTTGCCGATAAACGCCACGTATATATGTATATTACAAGGTATGTTAATTATAATTTTATATTACAAATATACTCGTAATTATAAATGTAAAGATCGTGGGCCTTTGGTAAAGAATAACAAACTACACAACAAATTCAAGGGATAAATTATGTAAATGTATTATATTTATATGGAACTACCTTAAATACAAGCTAGCCCTGGTCGAGAATTTTCTAAGAGATCTATTGAATTGTATGATTTACCTTCGATAAAATCAAAGTGTCGATTGTATTATATGTGTGGTTTGATTTGGTTTTACTTGACTACATAAGTACTTTTATAATACGATTTATAAATATCGTGAAAAAAAAAATGAATACTTATTGTAATGATTAAAGTACACTATCAAAAGTGTACGTGTAAAATATAATAAATAAATAATAATTATAATATTTTTATTCAAGAGACATACAGAGAGTTTAAAAAATTTACATTACAGAGTAAAGAAAAGGACAATAAACGTGAAACAAGGCCAGGTGTTTATTTTTATAAAAAAATAATACACAATTATTTAATACATTAAATATTAGGTCCAAACATGGTCCGAAATAAATTACACATTATTATTAATATGTTGTATTGTGACTGCTAAGCTAGACCCAGGTCTGTATTAAAGCAGACATTTTCATGGGCAGTATTTTTTCATTTTATTTAAAAAGAAAGACATGTACAAAGATAAATTATCGTTAAGAGGAGCCCACCTTCTAGGTTATTATATAACACGGGAGTTGTTCTACAGATTTCATAATCTAATCTTGTATATATACGTTTAAAAAAAAAATTAACACCATAACAGACCACGAGGTCCAATTAATGTAGTGATACAAATCACAAAAACACTTAGGTTTTGTGTCCTTACCGGGAATCGAACCCGGAGCCCCCGGTACGGGATGCCAGTGTCGTGCCTACTGGACTACGAGAGTCACATAATGATAATATAATATTGACTTTGTGAACTGTACAAATCGAAACGTAACGTTTGTGAATAAACCCGGATAAGACATTAGTACCTTTTTAATTGACTACCTTCATGCAAATCCCATTCCCTGCTAAATCAGATAATTTTTCGACCATAAAACAAAAAAACCTATAAGGGCTATGGGATGGTGAGACAAATATTATTGCAAATTGTATCGCACGAATTTTTCGTAGACCTATCAGTAGATATTCAATATCGTCATCATTTACCACAACGGTCCAAAGACTGATGGCACAAACGTTCACCAGGCACACTAAATATTGTTAAAGTATTTCATTAGATTTATTTTAAAAAAATATGTATTACTTCAACAGCGAATTAACCATCAAAAGATTTCTCAGAAACATTAATGGCATTCAAATAAAAAAGATTGAGCGCGATGGATATAAAATAGCGCTGCATGATAGACCAGTCCAGTAATTTTTCGCATCTTTGAAAATAAATATATTTTTATATGGTGTGGAATCGTGAATCCTGAAAGCAAGGATGAGAAGACGGATTGATACCATTGAGATGTGTTGCTGGAGAACACACAATTACTGGATTTTCACCTACAAAGGCACAGAGCTTACATATTCAAATATTGCCAATAATATATTGGTCAAAATAAAAAACGACATAAAATTGAAAAATATTGATTTTTCAGTCGTATTCTAGTATAATGTGTTAAAAACATTTACAGATAAAGAATATTGCTTTACATAATTTCAAAAAAATAATTATATTCTTGTTGTGGGAAAATGAATTATCAAATTTAGTCCATAGATGACGACAGTGTAGTGGTACTCGAAGCGAGTCCACAACACATATTGCGCATACCATGGACGGCTGATGAACTGATGATCAAAAACAGAATTTCAACCATTTGCCTGAGACGAATCCTTCAATTATGCGGGCATCTTGCGAAAAGGGAAGATAGCTTGGAGAAACTTGTTGGGGTGGGCCACGTGGAAAGACGAAGAGGAAAAGGAAGATCCCCCACCCGTTGGACTGACCAAGTGGAAAAGGCAATAGGCTATTCTCTGGTGACCAGGATGCCGATAATAGTGGATGAATATAGTCAAGAGGGCGGGTGTTCATGCAGATCGCATTCTCAATCATGAGAGACCTGCATGGATGATGGAGTGAGTGAAGTAATCTAAATAATGTAATTTCAAAATTAATTACTCTGGTTAAAGTATAATTTTCTGTTATGTGTGATATGTGTTTCGAGCTTGCGCGTAAAAAAAAATAAAAAAACATCAATACGACAGTTCGATAGATATTGTAAACTTATAGGCAAAGATATTTCATGTTAGGAGAACATATTCTTAAGTGAAGTTGTAATTATTCAGAACAGACGGTCTGTGATATTTTAAATATTAATATATTTAATCCATATTTAAAATTTAATGTACATTGGATCATATCATTTTAACATTATGCTAGACTACGTAATGCATAAATTATCCAAATTATGTACAGTTAAAACATTAATTTATAATATTGTTAGAACTATAATTATTTTATATTTTTATTTATTATCTTTGTTTTATTAACCACTAAAATGAGTTTAAATACATCTACCGGTTTCGAAAAATACCATTTTCTTCTTCAGGATGTCATAACTAACTAAAACATATATTGTTTCTTTGACAGAATCTATTTATCTTTAGTACCTAACTCAAATCATTACTTAATACAAATTTACTCGAATAATTTTTAGGAAAAATTTTTAGAATGGGACTCGTCGGAAAAATTATTCGAGTAAATTTGTATTAAGTAATGATTTGAGTTAGGTACTAAAGATAAATAGATTTTTTTAAAATAGATTCTGTCAAAGAAACAATATATGTTTTAGTTAGTTATGACATCCTGAAGAAGAAAATGGTATTTTTCGAAACCGGTAGATGTATTTAAACTCATTTTAGTGGTTAATAAAACAAAGAAAATAAATAAAAATATGAATCTTAACCACAAAGATAACACTGCTGATTTTAAAAGTATATAATTATTTTTGTTAATTTTTTTCATTTACAATCAATTTATCTCACTACCGTTATATTTCAACATATTCTTGAAGGATTCACGTCATTATTATTTTAACGTATGTGTAATTATAATTACCTTATATAAAACACTTCTTGTAAACTGTGCCTGTCTCCACACAGATTTTTTTCTAGTTAGACAGGTATAGTTCAATTTAAATTTTATAATTATACTTGCATAAATAAAAAGTAAACGTGAAAAAAACGGTATTTAAAGTGAACATATGTATTAAGTGATGGTCAATCAATAAAATCATAACATAAATTTGATGATCACTAAAATGATTGTACGTCTGTAACAGTGACCTCCACCCAAAACATATAATCGAATGCAGTATATCAAATTTTACGATGCTTTGACTCGATTAAAGGCCAAAACCGTTCACTGTACTGTTTTATTGGCACTTCTGTCAATCGAATTAAATTCTTGTAATAATACTCTATTATTAATTAATGGCTATAAGATCTCATTTACCCTGCATTCAGTCTACTTTCGTTCCTCTTCTGCTAGCTCCAGGTTTTATTTCTACATATCAGTATTGGTACCAGGACCCCATTGTGTACTGCTGGTCTTGCCTCGGCTGACAAGATACAATTAGAAATTGCAGCATTCAAGGCGGCGTTCACTTCAACTCACCTTGCTTTGGATATCTTTCTCGGCCTTTCCGTTTATAACAAACTTCTACTTGATCAAAACATTAATCAAATGTATCAATTAGAAAGATATACATACAGATAAAATCAATTTATCTTAAAATATCACAATAATAATGTGTTATTTTTAAAAAAATATTAAAAAGTGATAGATGCATTAATCAATTTGAAATAGCTGCGACATATAAGTTCGAAAATTTTTCATCTATTTACTAAGCTGACACGGTGTAATGGTCAGCGCGATTCCCCGGATAGGAAAAGATCGTAGTTCGAATCCCGGCGGCAGCCAAAATATTTTTTCGATAAATTGATGTATATCTTTCTAATTGATGAATTTAATTTATATTAAAATACCACAGAAATATGTTCTGAAAAAACTGCAAATTCACAAAAATAATGTGTACTCTTTAAACAACATCCGTTACATACATTTATAATGCATCCTCTACTATCATAAGTTTCGATTTGCCAATCGTCGTTCATTTTCCTTCTCTATACACGAGTCTTACTCTCATAGAGAAGAAACAAATGTTAAAATATATATGTCCACTGATAATTCAAATTGTATTATATTTTTAATATTAATAAAAAAAAATGATCGTGAGTGATGCACACATCGTACATCATTTTTATTTTTCATATAATAAACACATTACGCATAATGGTTCATCATTTATTCGTGGACGGTGGCATTATAAAAGAGCTATGAAATCAAAAATAGCCACTGCGAAAAGAAGAGCCACTCTGTTTTACAGTTATGTGAGAATTAATACTGTTATTGCTTGTATGGCGATAAAGAATAGGAGAGCATCTACTTTCGCATCGGAAAAGAAGGATCTTCATTCATATCTTTATTGCGCTTTATTCTGGTAGTAAAATAAAGCACTCAATTTCGTACGAGGTATTATTGGTCGTAAACCGGCGCACTGGGCCACGTTGATCGAGATCAAGCCGTAACGGAATTTTATTACACTATTTAAAAAATATCACTCGCATATGGAAGGAATATTATTTTGTGACGTTGATGTAGTGATGTGACGACTCACGAGACACCGGACTTGGGAAACCCGACAAACATGACACTTTTATCTCGAATGTAGCTCTTTAGGTTGGTAAATATCTATAGGCATATTTTGAACGTCCCCGGATAATATTTGGTGGGCGGTACTTCGATCACATAATCAAGAAAGGGCAGAAATAAAATTAAAATTAAACGTGATTTGGGATCTTGTGCAATGAATAAATTGACAAATTTTAATAAATGTTTAATTATTTAAAAAATATTAAAATACATATATTGGGTTGAAGCATAAGTAACATTTTTATTAAATTGATTATCTTTTTACATAAAGAAAAGAAATAAACTAATCAATGTTTATAATTGACTCTCAACGTTCTGGTGGTTTGGAGGTGAAAAGTCAAGTCATTTTGAAAAGCATCGTCGATATTAAAAAGATTTCACGAAGATTGTAGGATAGAGAGCGTAAAATATAAAAATCTGTTGGAGCTAGATCAGGAGACTAGGATGGATGTAGAAAAACCTCCCAGCTGAGGTCTAGAATAGTCGCATTTGTAATGTTAGCAATAGGCGGACGGGCATTATGGTGAAAAATCACTTAATGCTATCTTCCCGGTCATTTTTCTTAAATTACGGTCTCAAGGTGATAGAGTTGTTGGCAGAACACCTCAAATGGCTACATTCTTCGGAAGCAATTTATAATAGTATTAAGAGTATTCGATTCATACTCTTAATTCCTCGGTTAAACTCAAACAAAAGTATACGTTGGATATGTTCCCTTTTTGTACTATTTTACTTAGTTAACAATACATTTTCTACAAATTAAAAAATTCATGACGTATTTAACAAACATTAAAATGACACAGACATGCCCAGACAAACTTTTTTGAAGAAACATTAAACTTTTTTATTTTTTAGGAGAACACATTCTTATTGTGAAGTTGTAATTATTCAGAACATAGGTCTGTGATATTTTAAATATGAATTAAATATATTAATTATAAAGATATACATATAAAATCAATTTTATCGAAAAATACCGTTGTTGCGCCACCGGGATTCGAACCTGGATCTCTTTCCTAACCGGGGAAGGTGCTTTATCCAACTAAGCTACAGCGACATTATTTTTAGCGACAATTTTCGACCCTATATGTTACCTTTTTGATATTAATACATTTAATCGTTCCATCATTTGACAGAGCCATCTACCTTATTTTTAAATTATTGTTGTTTTAAATTTAAATTATTTTATTGTTGGATAAAGCACCTTCCCCGGTTAGGAAAGAGATCCAGGTTCGAATCCCGGTGACGCAACAACGGTATTTTTCGATAAAATTGATTTTATATGTATATCTTTATAATTAATATATTTAATTCATATTTAAAACATTAAACTCTTAAATCTCTCATACATTGTTTCGATATAACTTTTTTAGTTTAGCCGTCATATTTTTTTCAATGCTTAGCATCTTTTTGTCGTACCGTGATGATATATAGCTTAAAAATGTTCAATCGTTGAGAAAACAAGAGTGTCGCAATCACCAATAAGTCATTCATTTGAATATTGTCTATTGCAATTGATATCGAGAGATGATTAAATTAACCAGTAAGAATCAAAATGTAATCATATTCATAAAAAAATTAATTCACATTCCGAATACTTAAGCAAAAAAACACAAATCAAATAACACATATATAGTATATATATTTGATAATATTACTTACTGAATTACCTATTCGAATTTATGATAAAATTTCTTTGACATTTTTCACGAGATCTAATGACATGGAAACCAATGTTTAATGGATGAGTGCGCCGAGACTGTTTTAACCTTTGACACGACTCTCGAGACAAAATTGAATTTGTAAACGGACAGCTTAAAATGGTTGAGGTAAAATCAGAAAAATATCGTTTCAAAAAATGTAGGTTCCGCCGAATGAATAAAAAGATGATTTCTCGTAAGTACATTTAAAGTAAACCTCCGATACTTGATTCTTTCCTAACCAAAGTCGGTGGAGATTTCCAATGCGAAAGTGAAAAATTCATACAAATAAATCTAATGCTATGCCGAGCACTTTTGAGCAAATAGCTCGATAACGAGATTTGAGAAATCCGATATTCTATGTAGTAATGCGAATGGTTGAATTTTGGCAATGGAACAAAGGAAATTTTAAAGATTGAATTACCGGCCATTAGGGTGAATATTTCCTTAATTACTAGAAAAATAAGTTATTTAGGTATGGCGGCGAATGTAAATCTTCATTTCGCACAATTAAGTTTATTATTTTTATTACGCTACACTGACGTGGATTGTAAAATTAAAATATTTCAAAGGTAAAAATGATAGCGGAGAGATTCGAGGAAAATATTTTAATAGACGGTGCGTCACAATTCAATTTCACGAGGGAATCATCGACGGAACTTCAAGTAGTACAATTATGGAGAATAAAAAGTAAATAATATTAGATAAAACAACATTGAGTCGATTAAAGTCTGCGATTGGGTGATTGCCGACCAATAAACTTTATATAATATTTTACATTAATTCGTTAACATGTATACCTAAAATTAATTATTTTTAAATAAAAGGCAACAGAATCAAAATCAATAAGATAAAAATACAGCAGGTACTCATAGAATTTACTCAAGAATATTTATGAAAATATTGTGAAATATACTGGTCTAAATATGTTAATAATTCGAATGAATTTCATGTATACACATAAAGGATATAGCCCCATACTTCAAAAAAAAAATAGTCTCAGCTTCAGTGACATCTATACTGTTACACGAGAATTAATATAAAATTTTTCAAAAAAATCCATAGATGCCGACAGCATAGTTGGTAATAAATAATTGAAATGTTCCAACATGATAACATATATACGACTTACAAAAATTTGATAGATGTGGTAGTGTGGGTAAAAGGTGAACGTTACATTGTGTAAAGTGATCACTTTGGCCAGTTGATAATAGGTATTCTCTGTATTACCCAAGACTTTCACATTTCCCATGTAAAAATAATAGCTTCGTCTCTGTGAGACATCTATATCTTGATGACAATCCTCCAGGGGATAAAATCCCAGTAATTAGTTCCTACAAAGATTTGGACATACCCAAAATATTATGATCAAAATCAATAAATGTGTAACATGAAAATAAATAACTAATTAATATAACATCTTTCACTTGTTTTAGCATTCTTTTAAATAAGTTTGTATTTGCTTATATTTCTTTTTTGCAGTTGATTTTACAGTCTACTGCAATGTGTGATGCATGTCTCTGTCCTATTTCTATTTTAGATCTTTTTAGAATTACATGCGCTCGTTCAATAATTGTGGTAGATTTCAATTTTATTCTTAAAAAATGTAAATATTTTTTTTTTTACAAGAAATATAAATGAAAAACAGACATTGGATAATCTCCAGCGTACTGAAAACATTTCTGATATTATACTTGTAATATCACACATTTTAGAAATCATTTTCACTTTTTTATGTGTCACAATATTCACCGGAAGTGAATTGATAAATAATTATTGATACACCTTAGTTCCGACCTATCAGCTCAATAAATGCCACCCCCTAGAACCATCAGGCAAAAACAAATTATCCGTGCCAAGAAAAATAACGAAAACTCGACCAATAAAAGAACTTTTACGAACGAAACAAAAATTAGATTTTTAAAAAAATGGTCAAATCGAATATCGGCAATCTGGTGTGACGAGAAAAAGATGTCGATAGGTAGAAGGGGTGTGGGATCGTAATGAAAGCGGATAGGTCCATGCAGTGAGGGGTGGAGATGTCGGGAGAGGGGCGGCTTGCGCCACCGGTTTGCGGGTGAGATCACAAAAAATATTACCACGTAAGCCAGTGGACAACTGATTTATTATATTGCTCATCTGGCTATGCCTCGGTGACAGTCCGGTGGATTCTGTTTCAGGGATTTTCTTTGTTTCATTAACGTTATGTAACGATCGATAAAAAAAATCTTCGATATTTTTTTATGTTGGAATCATTGTTTGTTTTACCTTTTTTAATAGATTCACATTTTTCATTCATAACTGGATTAACAATAAATATATCATATATGAAAGGATACAACTAGGCTAGGCAGCATTCCGAAGGTTAAAAGACATTCCACAATTCATTAAAAGTAAAGCTTTAAACTAGTCCCTTTTCCTAAGAATAGAATACTTGGACGCTAATTCTGAGCCTAATGCAAAAGCTAAAAGCAGCAGAACTAACCATGGAAAGAGAATTGCTCGGCATTTCCAATATACCGGACACCTTTGCCGAACAATGCATTTGTGTTTTATAGTGTCATTTTCGTAAAAAAAAATTCACTTCAAGGACGTTTTATGCATAATCCGATTAGTATTTTTTATTATTTGAAATCATGGATATGATTTTTTAAAAGGGTGTATTTTTAGTCTCTTTTTAAATTAAGTCTTCAATGAACTGTTACTTATGACGAAGACCAGATTTCCACGTATTTGGGCCTGCCACCGCAAATGTCCGATCACAAAACTTTGACTGTTTTCGAGGCCTGTAACTGTTTCGCCTTGTAAAAGCATTATCAATCTAACAATTTAACTCAACAACTTGTATTTATATCTATAGTGGAGGACAGCTATACAATTTTATTTGCATGAGATGAAAAAGGATAACAATATTTATTCATCTAAGGAATTCTATACACTTTTGAGGTCTAATTAACCATTTAAGAAGCATTAAAAAAAATTATTGCGTCCTCCACATTATATATAAACACAAGTTGTTGATTTAAATTGTTAGATTGATAATGCCCTTACAAAGCGAAACGCGTCTCAAGTAAATTAAACGAGTGGACTAAAAAAACAAGTATTTTATTTTCACATATGTGACTAAACTTTGTCTTCTGGCAACGGCTGGTCGGTTCCACAATCCTTCCTGAGGCTGAAGTGGAGGCTGATCTAAGCGTTTGGCGTCTACCATTCAAGTTGTTTGAATGGGATGCAGAACTCTTGAAGATACAGAGGCACCATGTTATGTGTCGTCTTGCGGAAAATCGCTGGGGGATGAAAGTGTTGAAGTGGAGACCCCAGACGGGAACGAGAAGTGTGGGTCGCCCGCCATCTCGATGGTTTGAGAGACTGCGAATATTAGGAGTGAATTGACGATTCCAACCCCTAGTGGGCGATATGATGAAATAGATTGCAAGTCGGCAATAAATTGGACACATAAGTTAGTAACGACATCATGTTACTGAACTTTCCGTGGGTAAGACTCTTCCTTCCGCTTTGGCCAGTAAACGAATCAATAAAGCCACCTATCCATGTGAGTATGTAATAAATTAAAAAATATAAGAACTAATTTTGCAAGATTATTGATAAAATTATTATTCATTAAATAATCAGAAGTATCTTGTTGTTTAAGATTCCTATTTATATTATTTATCTTTGTCAACTACGACATTGTTAAAATTTAATAATACATTTAAAAATAAAATACAATTAAACATTTTAGAAATGGTAACATAATTCGACCCTGAAATTTTTGGAGACCTAACATTGAATAAAAATAATAAAAAATTGAATCAAAATTTTTAGAAACCAACATTTACAGATCTCTCATACACCATTAAATCTAATCATCCATTACTCACACCAACTCAGGGTTACCACTCCATTATCCATCGTTTAGTCTAATATTCCTATGTCAACATCCAATTTCAATAAGAATTGACTACAATTAAAAAATTAGCAGTTACATAACGGGTATCAAACAGGTTGATAGACACTATTTTAAAAAATAAAATTAAAAGAATATAATAAACCAATTCTAGATAAAATCACAGATAAAACATAATGAAAATAAAGATTAATTGCGTAGGATTTTAATACATAAATACTTTTTCGAATCAAATATCTAAACACCTACCACGAAACATTAGACGGCATTTTATACAAATAATAGTATAGGAAATTTAACTCATAAATTCCTAAAGACAAAGGATGAAAAATTTTAACACTTCGGTGTCCTATAAACCTTATTGCAAGGATTGGTGCAGCAATTATACATGTTACAACGGGTAGAAATTTTAATATAAGAGTAAGGGAGCATTTGAGATGTTTGAACAATAGTGATTTTTCAGAATTTGCTAATCATTTGATAGAAAATGGTCATGATTTTGGATAAAAAAATGGATTGTCAATTTTGCATATAAACGGTGTTGGTCACAATTAAATAATTTGGAATCGTGGAGATAAATAAAGCGTGTAAAACTAAACAAAACATTATAAACAACCAACTAACATTAACTCCGAGTCCCATTCTAAACTTTTTACCTAAAAATTACTTCCGAGTAAATTGAAATTAACGTAATGATTTGATTAGGTACTAAAAATAAAAAAAAAAAAAAATAAAAATATTTCTTATAAAAATAATTTTAAAATCCGATTCTTTCAAAGAAAAGAAATGTTTTATTAAGTTATGACACCAAGAAGAAGAAAATGGTATTTTTCGAAACCGTAGATGTATTAAAACTCATTTTAGTGGTTATTTAAACAAGATAAATAATAAAAATATATATTATTATTCATTAAAATTAAATAATTATGACAATGAAGAGTTGAATGAAATAAAATATTTAGGAGTAATAATTGACAATATACTAAAATTCAAACATATTTTGATGATTACAAAGAAAATGGCAAAAAGTTGGTTATTTAAGCAGAATAAGAAAGAAACTTAACCCAAAAACATCGCAATTTGTGTATAATTCTATTGTGACTGCATTTATTGTTCAACAGTACTATTTTTGGGAAATGAAACAGAAAAAAAAATCTAATAATTCAAACATTACTATATTTTAAGATGTAATAGAATAAATTAAATGCTAAAATAACTAAAATAAATGACGGTTAAACAAAAAATTATACAAAATGTTATAGTCAAAAATCGATTATTGCGACCATACGCGAATAAAAATATAAAAAACATAATTTTGAGATCCAGACGTATCCAACGAGAAGTCGGTGGGATTTTAAACTTCCACAAACAAATCTGGCAGGTACACTAAATAGTTTATACTATAAAGGTTTCAAATTGTTCATTGAATTGCCAGCAAATGTGAAGGAAGCGACTAGTCTTGCTACATTTCGTAGGTTAAGTGCAGAATACGTGATAAGTTTAATGACTGATCATTTTTCATGTGTTTATTTTCTTTTGTATGTATAATCTCTTTACCTAATGCTAATTGATACTCGATATAATTTAAAAAAAAATTATGTTAGCGTTGCATACTAGATGTAAAAATATTATAATTTTTACAACAAAATAAAAAATATATATAAACAACGCGAGTGTAAAGTTCTTGAACAAAAAATTGCAGGATCAGATTCTCGAAGGGACGGAAAACAAAACACAGGTGGGCTTGACTTCCGGCGGAACCTCTATACAGATCTCCAAACTCAATAAAGATTTAAATATTGCATTAAATTTCCAGCGAATTGAAGCCGAAACCCATTCAGCATATAAAAGTAATCTGTCAATAAAATTGTGATCCAAACTCGGGGTAGATAGATAATTTTTATTTTTATTTATTTTAATATTAGAAGATATAAAACATTTATAAAATAATCAGTAGGATATATATATTTATTTTAACAGTTATTTATTCTCTATAAGAGTAATGGAACAATAAAGTAGGTATGGTATGGTGGGAGAAAAAAAATCATTAACTGAAAACAATTTTTCTAATTACTGTCAATATTGAAAAGGTTCTGTTTGTTATTTACCCCTTTTAAAAACATGTCGCGCTAACAAATTAGAGAAATAAAAATGGGTACGCGCGACAATAACGAAGATGTAATTTTAATTCAAATGTAAAGCCTGGCAGGACACGAAGGGATATAAAGCGAAGATTAATGGCTCCTATAATGAATACTGCCTCAAGAGTGGTTAAATTAATATTAGGCGAATTTTTGCATTTGTCACGGAAGGAAAGTTAGACATAGTCACGAAATATTCCGCGATTATTTATACTGTAGTATTGTTTAGCCAAAATTTACAGTCTCGCACAAGAGCCAGGCGACACACTAATAATATAATTAACGAGTTGAAAAAAAAAGTTAATTTTAATTTGTAACAAAATATAAAATATATTTTAAATATTAAAAAAAAAAAAAAAAATTAATTTGTTCTATAAACCACTGTGAGTTATTTATAACTAAACGGTTACGAAAAAATACTTTTTCCTTCATCAGGATGAAAAAACTAACTAAAGTAATATGTCAATATTTTTTTTTTGTTTTCACATTCAATTTTTAAAAAATTAATTAATATATATATTTTTTTTAATAAATCTAATACCTCACTTAAAATGTTAGTGATGAAAAAAAAGACAAAGATTATCAATTTAATTATTTCGGTGTTTATAAACATAGCTATAAAGATTGTACTGTTTTCTATATTAGAAAAACAGGTCGAAATTTTAAAATAAGAGTCAAAGATCATTTAAGATATTTTATTAATAATGATTTTTCAGAATTTTTCTCAACATTTATTAGAAAATGATGATACTTTTGATAAAAATTTGGGATTGTCCGTTAAAAACGTGTAAAATTATTCAAAATATTGTAAATAACCAACTAAATTTAACTACCAGTCCCATCCTAAAAAAGTAATAAATCATTTTCCATATATTTCATCATCGTAAAAATTTAAGTTAGGTAGATACTAGATTTATTATTATCATTTTTTTTTATTTAATTTGAAAACTAATGAACATTTTGACACATTATTTTAGTTAATTTTTTCATCCCGATGAAGGAAAGGGTATTTTTCAGAAACTGGTTGAATATACAAACTCAAAGTGGTTTATAAAACAAAGTTAATAAACTATTAATTTAAAAATTTAAAAATCTTTTTTTTTTCTTCTTTAGCCCCCTTATGGAACTCCAAGGTCATGATAGTACAGAGCACCATCCATCCCATGACATCGGCGTCAGGGTCTACCCTGCTTCTTTGAAAATATTATTTATCCTCATCTATTCTCCGGTAAGGTTATCACGTATTGGGCGGTAAATCTACCGTGAGACTTTATTTTCAAAGATCTGCAACCTGGTTTCCAGCGCATAGTTAGCATAAATTCTATTTAACCAAAATATTATGCCAGATTTTTTATTTTATTCAAACTCCATTACTTGGTATGACTGTTGGAAAATGATACTAATTAGCAAAAATATAGTTAATGGCTAATTGATAAATATGCTATGCTAAATATACTAATTGCAGAGGTTCTTTACTACTTGACAACGCCATATAAGTTTTTTTTTAATAATTTCACTTGCAAACATGCGTACAGCCGAGATATATTTAATTTTACATTTATTGTATTGATGTAGGTAAATTTTTTTAAATTATTCCGTGACACGATGTGTCCAAAAATAATATTTATAAAAATAATGAACTAATAAAATAAATATTGATTGCAGTATATAATTTTGTAATCTTGAAGTAAGCAAAATAAATTATCAATTATAATAGGGATACCAATTTAAACAGAATTTAAATTTAAAATAGTCATATAATTGGGAATATTTAATCCGTTTCATGCAAATTAGACAAATACTTTAATTCTGTTACAGTTCAAAAGTAAAATAATGAGCAAGGGAGAATCGTAACTCTTTGTTGAAACCCCTGAGGTTAGAGTTTGAGTGTATATTTATTCAAAAAATGATGAACTCACGTTTTAAAAATATTAACGTCGTATTCTTTCATCATAAATTATTTAATGAAAATTTACATCCTAATAAATGCCAGTACTGAAGAAATTTTAATATTTTTATTTTGTTACATGTACCTACTATCAAACTACGACATAGTAATGGATGTAACATAAAATATTGGTAACAGTTTTATAAAAATAAAAACATCCTTATGAAATTCTCAAGATGTGCTTGCAGTTGTGTAATTTCATGGGTTTACAGGACATTCTAAATACAACCACATAACATTTCACAGACATCGACAAATTGTAAAATTTTAAAACTTCCGATTACTAATTAATTTAATTATTTATTATACATTTTCTATGATGTTTTAGCAGATTCTGATCATTAATTTGTTTGTAATTATGGGTTTAATTCATTCCAACTACACATATGTATTATTAAAATAAAATGTTTTCCAGGGGAGGAAATAATTACGGTATCGTGTAAGGTTTTATTGGGAATATTATTACTAGGCGCGTGCGGCCAGTACACTGAAATTTAATACACACCTGACAGAATATTATGATATATTAAAATCTGAATAAGTGACAATTGTGATATAAATGTTACGAGATACATATTTTATTTCGAATTATATCGCAGAAATTTTAGTAGAGCTTATTTGAAAATACAGACTGCACGCGCCACTACATATTACTTATTGTATAGCCATTAATGACCACTAGGAAGGGTTGGGAATGTATTAACAATATTTTTTTAATATTTCCCATGCATTTCAAAAACTGAAAATATATATTCACCAAATTCAAAGCATTATATTGTTTTAAATAAAATTAAATATTATAAATAATCTAATCTTTTTTGAAAATAGTCACCATTAAATTTGTTTTCACAGTATTTCCTAATTAGTTACCCACCACTTATACTTTTATAGTTTTGTTTTCATCTATGCTTGTATTTTTAATATTAGTATTCATTGTTTTCTGAAGAAGATACCATTGGTATCGAAACATGTTGATACATCAATAAATAGTGTTTTTTCTTATTGTTTATATAATATGTCGCTAGAAAGTAATTTTGCAAATATTGAAGAAGAAACAATATATTTATATATTAAAACATCTCAATTCTACCAAGAAAAATTCCGGTGTAGCTAAAATATTAAAAACAAAAATATTATTGAAATTATATTTAACAAATGTCTCATAAAATCACTGAGAAATCATTATTAAAATAGCAAAGAAGTTTAAAATCTATACTTTTATCCTTTGCAAGGAATCCAACTCGTGCCCCCAGGAAGCTGGTCCTCTATTGTTAGATTATCAGGACAATAACACATAAGTAAAAATAGTAACCAAATAAACGAACCGCGAAATACAAGAAAAGCGAGAAATAAAGTTTACAAATGGGCAGATATCAATCGGAAACAATCCTATCCAGTATTCCAAGACAGCACAATAAGAACGGGAACAGAAAACTCCAGAAAAGAAACCGTGCAAAAAAAATTGTTAAAAATAGAAACGAAAACGAAATCTAAATATCGTTTTTCTTTAACAATTTATTTATTTTTACATTTGCTATTTTTATTTTATCTTGCACAGTATGTAGAGTATGGCACTGTAAAAATGCGGATCTGGGATTTATGTCACGCTCATCCGGCTGATTAGGTTGAATATATTAAAAAGTGATCTGATACAACGAAATAGACTCTTGCAAGCCAAGCGGTGAATATATTAAATGAATTGGCGCCATATAGAACTAGACGACACCCCTTTTTCAAATGCTTTTCTGCACAGATAATTCCAGCTGCATTCTTACACTAGCCATACTCTACTGTTTTGTTTTGGTAACTAAATCGCTTTTGCTCACCGACACGGAAAAGCACTGACTACTACAATACAGTAGAAAACTACTGTAGAAGACAAGGGAACGGGTGAAATATTTACTTTTCAGCGAAAACTCTCAGCAACATGTACAAAAAATATCAAATAAATAAACTATTGTTATTTTGTTGTCTTTAAAACCCGCCTTCAGACGTCGCTTCTTCTAAACTGGATCTGCCTCTATATTAATAAAACACCACAAACAAAACGTAAAATCAATCAAAAGTTTTTTTTACATAAAGTAACATTTTATTTCAGATTGAATATATTTTTACGTACTATTATTGAATATATGAAAGAGAAAACATTCGAATAACTTTAACCTAGAGATATTAAAAAACACGTTAGATATTTTCGCTACTTTGGCGAAATGACACCACTTCCAAGACGTTCAGAAAGTCATAGAAATATACGAAAATAGATGGGGAAACATAATATTATTATGGATAGTTGGACATTTTTGAAGAATGAAAATTGAAATTTTACCGTTAATTTAAATAAGTGGGATAACGAAGTTAATTCGAAATTTCTAATTAGACTTCTTTCTTTATTGTAAATATGAAATTTTGAAAAAATTTTAAACACTTTCCTTCTATAAAGTGCATCGATTTCCCTAAGCGTCATACAGAAAGAAAAATTTATATTGATTGCAAAGTCAAAATGTCGGATATGACACGTGATGATTATTGATTATCTGATTTTTATTTAATTATACATTCATTTCATATTTTTTAGATTATACTAGTTGCCGTTTGTCTACTAAGTAGATACCTGTACTCAACCGGTTTAAAAATAATACATACAATTATTAAAGCATAATATTAAAAAAGAAATAACAAATATATTTTTCTAATAATATATATTTTTTCTTTTAAATTAGACGTAAGTGTAAGTAAGAAGAAAGGGTACAGACTATTTATATAAACAGCCCGTCACGCGTTTATGCTCTGTACCTGTCCGGTAGTTTTAATTTTCAAAAACTCTCAAACATTTCAATCTACGTATTGTATTTTAATATTTATTTATATATATATTTGTAAGATGCGAAATGTTAATAAAAATTATAATATCCTGGTAAACAGATTATTGAACATACACGGCAAAGATTATTTATAGAAAATTATCTATAGAAGGATATTAAAAACATAGCGTAAATAATTTATTACATACTGCTTTTTATGCATATAATGTTATATGAAAATACATATCCAAAAATAAATAAAAATTAACAATTAAGATATAAAAAAATGCAGAAATAGAAAAACAAAGAAGAAATATATATATCTAATAAAGCGAAAATAAAACATTACGATTATTACGTTGAAACTTTAAATAATATTTTGATAAGTTGTGAATAGAGAAAAATAATAAAGTCATTGTATAAAAATATGTTAGATGTTTTACCCATCCGCCCGGTGATTAAAAGATATTAATTAGCTGATTAAAACTCTCTAAACAAATATGAAAATATTGCGATATGCCTCTGTTAGACTATGCATTAGGATTCCTAACGATCTATTGATATTCCATCTTCTTAAAACATCGGTACATCGTATGGTCAAAAAATGTATAATATATGCGAGTTGAGTTTTATATTTCACTTAGATTTTAACAACGTGCTCGCAATTTAATGGGAAAAAAAACAACTCGACTCTTTCGACTCCCGCAGACCACAACTACCTTCAAAGTTTCACGCAGTACTTAACATTATGAGAAAGTAAAACACATTTCGCTATCACTGTAGCAGATGTGTGGTGCCTGCAAAAATGTCACCTGACTAAAGATTTATTCGACAATAAACTTCGGACGGCGCGTAATTCAATTATACTGTCGGCAAATTTTATTCCACGTTCGTTATATTAAAATTAATGTGCACGTTTTCACGTATGGATTCCATCCATGATGCTTCGTTTCTCGCAAACCACACCACCGTAATGAGAGCTTTTGACGAATTCCAATTAAGATATTGTTAATATAATTCATACAAACCTGATTACAGCTTGACGTGGGTTGAGTAAAAACTATTACGAGAGACGGGTCACTGTGTGCTATTTGATCATATTAGTTCTATTTTCATTAACTTTAAGAGACACTAGCGTGTCTCTGGTTTGAAAATTATGCGATAACTTTATACACCTTTTTCAGTTTCCATCTAATAAATCAAAAATTCATACATTCAATTCGTTTGAATGATTCGTAGCGATTAAGAGAAGCATATTTATTGTTCACTGATGATCAAATCGAAGTATAAAAAATGTGTAATTAAAATAATGCAATCCGAATATTGAATACTAAAGGACTCAAAATATTTGTTAATATTCACGCAACAATACTAAAACGTGAATATTATGTTCCAGGCCGATTTTGTTTGGCCGCCATTTTAGTTTCATAAATATTTCCTAGTTCGTATTTGGTAATCGTAGAGAGAAGTTGATTACAATTTATTATGGATCGTATAACGCCTCAACAACGTGTTGAAATCATTAAATTTTTTTATCTAAATAATAATAGCAATGCTATAACCATTAACAGTGATTGCTACGTGTCACATATAGGAAAACTTTTTAGTTGAATTGGGTCAATTGGGCCTACAACACATGTGGTTTCAACAGAACGGTGCCACCTCATACACAGTCCGAGCTACGCTTGAAATTCTGCAAGAAATTTTTCCCGACCGCATAATGTCAAAAAATGTTAATATCGACTAGTCTCCTCGATCACCTGATTTGACGGCTACCGACTATTTTCTGAACGGGTACTAGAAATGAAAGGTCTACGCTAATAAGCCAACAATAATTCCGATGCTACAGAATAATATTCGAAATGAAATTGCTGAAATAACACGCGAAGTGTGCGAGAAATGTTATGAAATATATGGTTAAAAGAGCACGAATTTATGCCGCTGCCAGAGGCGGCCAATTGGCCGACGTCATATTCCATACATAATTGTAATAAAACAGATAATAGATAAATAAAAACCAAATTAAAAAATTATGTTTCATTTTCTAATTATTCAAAAACAATATCGACCTGGAACACAATATTCACCCGTCATATACAATCACGTCATTTTCCCACGGGAGCACAGAACGCCAGAATCAAATCGCACAAATCTTGATTCATCGACAATCATACATTTTTTCATGCATGATCGTAAATTTTTGAGGTTTCTAATAGAATCTGGTTTATTTGGTCATATCAAGTCTTTCGCGGACATCTTCCATTTCGGGTGTCAAGAATATACGTCATTCTTACCATCCTTTCCGCGTTATGATTATTTGGACCAATTCGTACGTTTTTTTACCATATTATATCCTATTATATCCTTTGGCCAGTTTATCAGCACATTCATAGCGCATAATTAAAATACCTAAAATCAAGCGTGTAATTAAAAGATTATTAATTTACGACAAGCGGCTTTTCTATTAGGACATCAATTTACATGTAATTGAATTAGCAAATAAATTAGTACATTTCCCAGAAAATTGAATGCTTGTATAATTCGAAAATGAATTGATTCATTTCCGTAAAATCTTAGCGACACAAAACCAATAGTTGTGTACGTGGATTATTATAAACCATAAAACCTATTTTTAAATGTTTTTATACTTTATAAATAAATAAAAATACATTATTCTTATTGTGAACTTGTAATTATTCAGAACATAAGTCTGTGATGTATTTAATACAAATTAAATGTATTAATTAGAAAGATATACATATAAAATCAATTTTATCGAAAAATATTATTGTTGCTACTGAGATAATTAATGTTAATTTACTGTGATGCAATAGCGTAATCGGTTAATGCACGTTCGCCGGATTGGAAGAGATTCCGGTAGCAACAACAATTTTTTTCTATAAAATTGATTTTATATGTACTTATTTACTTACCATCACGCCATTTCTCCGCGGGGGTAGGCAGAGAGGATAGAGCGCCACACTTTTATGTCCTGACACACAAATCTCGCCTCATCCACATTCATACATCTTCTTATACAAGCTCGACGATTATTGAGGCTTCTAACAGGACCATCCTCCAGTACCTGATTTACCTGGTCGTGCCAAGTCTTCCGCGGACATCCTCTACTTCTGCTGCCATCAACACTTACGTCATATATCTTTCTTACGATTCTCTTCTCATTCATTCGTTCCATATGACCAAACCACCTAAGTGATCCTTTCTTAATCTTACTCACTATACTAAGATCAGCTTTATATTATTTTCTTATTTCTTCATTGTTTAATCTGTCATTTTATATGTCTATCTTTCTAATGAATACATTTAATTTGTATTAAAAACATTATTCTTCTTAATACTAATTAAATTAATCAATGAGAATGATATAATGAATTATATATTTTATCAATACTAGCAAAATTACTTTGTGGCCACATATTATTAAAATAATAAGACAAAACACTGTGTTTAAACCACTATTAATTGATAACACGTTTCGATACCTATTATACAGGAAACAATGTATACTAAAATTAAAAAAACAATTTTGATATTAGAATTAAGGAGTATTTGAGTCGCCTAAATATCAACAACTATTCTGAATTCGCCAATCATCTTTTGGAAACAAACCATTCTTTTGACATTAAAAAGGATTTATAAATTATAAATATGTACTAGTAGATAAATTTGAAATTTTAGAAATAAGAAAAAGTATTAATAGCAAGCTACATATCATAAATAACCAAATCTTTTTTACAAATAATTAACTTGAAATTTGTTTTCTTAGTAGTTCCTAATTAGTTACCCACCACTTACACTTTAGTTTTTATCTCTGATTGTTTCCTGAAGAAGATACCATAGGTATCGAAACATGTTGATTTATCAATAAATAGCGGTTTAAACAAAGTGTTTTGTCTTATTAAAAAATATTTTAGTTGCTACCGGGATACGAACCAGGATCTTTTCCTATTCGGGGAAACGCATTTTGCCACATAGCGGCCTCAAGCAATGAGACTCTGCTCGTAATGCATCTTCACATGCCTCGACCCTGGGTCGCAGCTGTCGCAGGGTCTCTCCAGCCAGATGCAATACGTCTTTTCACCGCTGTGGCACTCTTCCAGGTCTTCTTCGGCCCAAAGTTGTACCCAGGATCACTTTGATGCATAATGCTACAGAATAATTGGAAGAATCTTTTGTTCACGGGCTTCTTGTGGTTGGATTCGTTGCAGTTTTAAGTGCGTCGTGCTGTCCACGAGATACGTAACATCCAACTCTAGTAATACAATTCAATGGAGTCCCTTTTACGCTTGTCGCTATTGCTAACTATTTACTCCACGTCTCCACTGTATACATGAAAATTGGAAGGACGAACGAGTAAACCAACATAAATCTAATTGCTTGCTTAATGTCACTGTCTTTTCATATTCTCATAAGTTGATTCATAGCAACTTAGCTAGTTGTATGCGTCTTTGAATTTCCTTCCCACGTCACCAGTATTCGTGATTAGCTCGCCCAAACAAGTTGCCTCTTAGACTATCTCACATCCTGCTATTTGGGAAGTTTGTTGTGAAGCATTAGCACGTACTACAGCAAGTGTTAAACTATTAAACTCACGAATTATATTTTTTAAAGTATATTGTTTCCGAGTTCTAAATTTTCACTATAAATGGTTCTAAATTATGTAGAAACTGGATTATTTGGACCAAAATGGGAAGTAGGTTTTGCAGATAACCGAAAATAAATGTACAATAATGTAGGTTGCATACAATTTCAAGTTGTATAATACTGTGTCGCGCCTTAAACCTTTCGAGTCCTTCGGGACTTAAAGAGGACTTTGAAGTTGGGTCTCCGTTTAATGTATTACAGTATTAAAAAATACCGTCCTTTTAAATTATATAGATTTTAAGTGAACTATATGACATCACCAGCGTGTATATAATATTTAAATGAGATTCATAGCTTGTAACGTACCGTGACAATCCATACAATGGGAATTACGACAAGTCGATTAGTCGATTTGATTTTATAATTGTCGCTGGCGTCAATTATCGGGTCAATTGGATTTTATACGCATGAAAATCACGATCCAAATTCGAAGTAATGTGTTTGTGGAGGCCCTAATCGCACCTCACGGCCGTTTAACCAAGCATTTTACAACCATTCCTCGCCGAGCGAATCTAGACGTCAATACATCGCAACGCAACCGGTTCGAGAAGCCAGCCGAAGCGATCACTTTTGCCCTGGCCACTTTCTCGGAATCACCTCTAGTGAGCATCGCTAGTCACTAACTTTAACATACAATTTAACCTTTAAACTGTGTAAATTCATTTGTGCATCATCCCACAATAAACAACAACCGATTGTAAGTCATGTTTCATTTATCCACCTACTCTAGCCGCAAGCACAACACATATACTCACACGCATGCTTCGCAACACTTATATACACTGCGACATTTACATACAGACGTGAGATCTGAGAAGGATTAGGGCCCTCAGATCATCATAAACAAATCCTTCTGATATTCATAACCTACAAACATCAGTCGCTCCATCCGAGTGACTCCCACAAAGCAAATACAAGCAAGCCTTAATATGTTGAAGCGGTTCAGTAATTGCAAGCGGCGTCTGGTGGAGATAGTATTGTTTGCAGCTACGCTTTCACACACAGCGTGTAGGTGTTCGTACATCATACACAGAGCCACTGTTTTTTTTTCATTTTAAACACTGTTTCAAAACCATTTTTTCTTACAATTTTGTCATTAAACGTTACATTAGTTACGGGTGCCAAATGGCTGAAAATTGTAGAAATTTTCTTTGAACACCCAAATTCATTACTGCCATAATAAATAATTGATACTGTACCACTCCATTTGGTAAGGGCAGTGGTCTATATGATAGATGTCAGGTACCAATTTCAAAAAGCACCGCTAGAGACGTGTCGGCAATTTCATATCGGCTGCCTCTTGTTGAAACACCTATTACTTATTTGAATTATTTGTGTGGATGTATGTTTATTTCAAAAATGGTTTTACCTCTGTATTCAGTACTTAGTAAAGATTTAAGAGTGGATTGATAGAATTATTATCACACTTATAATAAATTCTAACATATTGGGTACCAATATGTAAATTTTTCGATTTATAAATAAATTAGTATTTTTTAATTAAATAAACTTAAATTGTGTTAAATATACTTATTCTTTATTGTAAATTGATCATAAATATATTATATAAAAACGATAAAAAAAACATTATTGAGGTTGATAAATTCGTAAACTACTCAAAACAAATTTTGATTGTCTATTTATAAAATAATAAATACTAATTAAATGTATAAATTAGAAAGATATACATATAAAATCAATTTTATCGAAAAATATTGTTGTTGCTACCGGGATTCGAACCTGGATCTCTTCCTAATCCGGGGAAGGTGCATTAACCAACTATGCTACAGCAGACAATACTTTTGACGACAAATTTTCGAACCCATATGTTACACTTTTCAAATTAATACATCTATCGTTCCATTATTTGAAAGATTGATTGGAAAGAGATCCAGGTTCGAATCCCGGTAGCAACAACAACATTTTTCGATAAAATTGATTATATATGTACATATTTCTAATTTATACATATAATTGGTATTTTAAACATCACATACCTATGTTCTGAATAATTACAACTTCAAAATAAGAATGTGTCTTCAATAATAAAAGATAATAATTATAACCTAATTATAAAACTAAATCAGCAATAGCAAAAAAAAAAAGTTATCAAACATAATGACGAAAAATAATTCATCAAAATCAACTTCTGCGAAGTAGATTGGAAAATATACGAGATGAGGTCTAGAACTGTTCTGGTTATCTGGATCGAGAGAGTCAAGAATGAGGTAATTATTTAAAAGAGCGGCAGAGTGGCCTAAGTGAAAAATGTCATATTTTAACTTACCTACACTGATACGCTCAAAACGAATTATTTTGTATTGGTTTAATTTAATGTGAAGGGATGTATAAAAGCATTATATAATTATAATGATTTTACATTACTTTATTAAAATGAATAAAAATATTAAATACTTCCGTTTTTCAATCCTGATTTGATCACTGTGCAGATAGGACACTCTGCTGCTGTGCGACTCATTTGTTGCATTTTATTATGATTGTGATGAATGGCCCCCGAATTTTCATTGAGCCGAATTAACATACAATCTTAATGCATTGAATTATTCCATAAACGAGTCCAAAAGTCTGATTGGGAGGTAAATGCAGCATTTTGACGAGGTTACATAGTAAATCGAAGGCTTCTCATATTCTTATCCTTTTTGACCCTGGTCCTTCGAAAATCGGAAAATTCCAATAACCTGTCCCAAACATTCTACAAATTCTCACATTTACCTTCCTACCCGAATATTTTTCGGTGATAAAACCTAAATGTTCACAAAATTTAAAAAGTTAAGACATTATTTTATATCTCTACAAGCATTGAAAATAGGCTGACAAAAAATCTTACCTGGTGAATCTTCTTTGGCGACCGGCGAATACTGATGTCCTGAAAGAAAAGGAAAAAAAAAGTTAAATACACACTATATATTATACAGGGTGAATATTACGTTACAGGCCGACGTTTTTTTTGAAAAACTAGGAAATGAAACACATTTTTTAATTTGGTTTTGATTTATCAATTATTTGGTTTATTACAATTATTAATGGAATATGACGTCGGCCAAGTGGCCGCCTCTGAGAGCGGCACAAATACGTGGTATCTTAACCATATTTTTCATAATATTCTCACACAATTCAAGTGATATTTCAGCAATTTCATTTCGAATATTGTCCTGTAGCATCGGAATTGTTGTTGACTAATTAGCGTAGACCTTTCCTTTCAAGTGCCCCTACAGAAAATAGTCGGGAGTCGTCAAATCAGGTGATTGAGGAGGCCAGTCACCACTTTTTGACGTTATGCGGTTGGGAAAAATTTCTCGAAAAATTTCAAGCGTAGCTCAGTCTGTGTATGAGGTAACACCGTCCTGTTGAAACCACACACGTTGCAGGCCCGATCGATCCATTTCGCCCACCAAAAAAATTTTCAACATGTGACGATAGCGATCACCATTAATGGTCACAGTGTTGCCATTATTATTTAAATAAAATGTTTTAATGACTTCAACACGTTTTTGACGCGTTTTATGAATTGTAATCAATTACTCTTTATGATTAGCAGATAACAATAAACAAATATATACCAAACTAAAATGGCGGTCAAACAAAATCGGCCTGTAACATAATATTCATCCTGTACATCATTTCAAAATTCATGTGTGCGTCATGTACGTAAGTTAGCACATTTGTAAGGACAAATTTAATGTCAAACTTTTTACATAGCTGCTAAAATACGACACGAATAAAATTTATTTTAGAAGTCCGGAGAGAGAGACGATAACAAGTAATCCCATCACGACTTCGATGGAAAAATTTCAGGCAAACAAATATTTTCGTTTGTCAAATGAAAGCTATTCAGTTTTCTTGAAGTGATTTCATAAAAACAGACAAGGATATTTCTAGACCCTTACGTAATCAATATGAAGTGATCCCGGGAAATCGAAAGTGCGCACTTAATATTGGTTTATTAAGGTACTTCGTCAGTAGAAAAGATAATACACAAGGAGATGACGAAAACAGGAAACATTAAATATTACGTTTTATATCTGACATGAATAAATAATAATACAGATAGTATTACTCTATTGTTTATTCATTTAATACATTTTTATCTATGCCGTGCGGTGAGTATAAGAGCAGTAAGATATATTTTTTTAATGAAAACCCATTTATATTGTTAATTTGCTATTTCATAAATAGGTGTCTCTATATATCTTTCTAGTTGATAAATTAAATTTGTAATTAAAATACCACAGAACAATGTTCTAAAATGCAACTTGCAACAAGTGATTTTTTAAAACGTGACGCAGAATCAAAGCGTACGACCATGTTACACGTTATCAAGAAGATTCTGATATTTTTTAAATGATTATTTTGCAGATATACCATAATAAACAACCGTTATGTTGAACATAGAATTAGACTATATACGATTCAAATATATTTGTGTCACGCTAACACTCTAAAAAAAAAATCTCGTATTAAAAGAACGTGATTATTTGCATTGCATTTTATTATAATTGTATTATAATTATAATAATTACAGTTATAATAACCCATACAATAATTTAGATTATAATATTGTCAGAAGAGTTGTAAATCTAACATAACATAAATACGTGTGATCAAAAGATCAACAAAACACCATTCGACTCACTCAGATACAGATACACTTTGATCTTAATTTAGAAATAAGAGCTATATCCTATTTAACATTTCGAAATATCAGTACGCCTATGTGCATGCATCAAAGACTTGTAAACTATAATATATAATAATAAAAAGCAAATCAATTTTATGACATGTAATCCAACATATTAATATAATCTGAATCATAAAAAACTTTAGAATGTTAATAAGAATGTTGACGTTTTAATTTATATTACAATGATATTAAAAATATAGTTTTCAAATTTTATAGAATTTTTACAGAAAAGAGAAAAAAAATTAACAGGATGACTGAGGTAGCATTATTTTCCCTATAAAATCGCAAGCTTTTATTACCGACAATACACAATGGAGCAGGACTGAGTGTTAGGAAAGAAGAGAAAGGTCCGGAAAATTTATCTGATGAAATTTATTGAGCGGCCTCAAATCGGGAACGGACAGTACTGGGAGAACAATCTCTTCATAGACGATAAAACTGGATAATCGCGCCCGGTTTCCGAGGATGCGGGCCACGAAGTCTACAAGCAGATTACCGAGAAATATAGAAGAGTACTTTACAAGTTCGTGAGCGCCGTACGGAAAATCCAAGCAAGACAGAAAATTGTACTAATTCAATTATTTAATATGTATTTATACATTTGCATACACGATGGGTCAATGATGCCAAGAACCATCCCTTCCTCTTTCACTCTCTCTTGATGGTACCTCATGTCTAGGCTGGTGTTCTTGTAATAATAAGCGATACTCTTTCCATATTCGAATCATTCATTAATATGGCATATACATCATTACTAACGTTGTCCTGTGTATGTCCTCGTATTACAATTTGGTTTATTTAAAAAAAAAAAAAATTATTCGCATTAAGGAAAACACATTCTTATTGCGAAGTTGTAATTATTCAGTACACAGGTCTGTGATATTTTAAATACTCTTCCAGATCCAGATAACCAGACCAGTTCCAGACCACATCTCGTATATTTTCTAATCTATTTCGCAGACGTAGATTTTAATAAATTATTTTTCGTCATTCTGTTTGATAACTTTTTTTTTGCTATTGCTAATTTAGTGTTAACATCCAATGAGCTTCTTGCGACATATATTATTCTCGCTCATTTTCAATGCTAATGTTCAAGATGACCGATTGTGTTTTAATTGTTGCCATAACTTTTGTTTTTTGCTATTCATTTGTAAGTGGTTTTTCCTTGTTTCCCGTTATTACCGCTATATTATTATTATCATCTGCAAATCTGAACTATAGGATTTATATTTCATCCATGAATTACCTAAATTATACTTTTATTTATTTTAATATACATAATTTCTTTCGAGGTCAAATTACGTTCTATCGTTAGAATACAACAGGTTATAATTATTATCTTATATTATTAAGAACACATTCTTATTCTGAAGTTGTAATTATTCAGAACATAGGTATGTGATGTTTAAAATGCCAATTAAATGTATAAATTAGAAAGATATACATATAAAATCAAATTTATCGAAAAATATTGTTGTTGCTACCGGGATTCGAACCTGAATCTCTTTCCAATGCGGGGAAGATTGAGATTTGAGATTCCGTAAAAATAAAGTGGATGACTTTCAAATAATGGAACGATAGATGTATTCATTTGAAAATTGAAACATATAGGTTCGAAAATTTGTCATCAAAAGTACTGAGTGCTGTACCATAGTCGGTTAATGCACCTTCCCCGGATATATTCCCAATTCAAAAGCAAAATAAAAATATATTATTTCTTGCTTTTCTAAATTCAAAAAAGACCGCATTAAATTACCACAATCATTAATTTTATTAATATAATATCAGTCATACAATTTAACAGTGAAGTCTTCAACTACGCCACAGGAGACTATAGAAATACCAATTCACAATAATTACTAGCTGATTCAGCGAAATAATTTTCCAATGAATATATTAAACATAAATAATTATCAATAGTAGTACAAAGCGCGGCCATCAAACGAGTGAAAGGATGACTGAAGCCAGCTAAAACAACGCGAGAGTCCTTTTGTGAATGGTTGACAGTAGACAGAGGACACCTGTCTAAATACATAGCAGGGCGGGATGTTGGCTGCACCGCCTTTGCTTTTTAACTAACGAGTAGAAATATACTAAGTTACTAACCCTTTGAGAAGGCAACTAATATCTTTTAACACGTTAATATATTAGTATTCGATTATTTATTATAAGGATGAAGGTAATGAATGATTACAACTTACTTAATACAAAACCTACATAATATAAGTACAATTAAAGTAGTTATGTGAAACGAAATGTTTAGATTTTTTTCGTGTGTGAGGGTGACACGTGTAATTAATCACAAATTAGGACATGAACATAAAAATAAACATATTGTAACATATAAGATAGTAAAAAAAAAAACAATTGTAACATATAAGATAGTAAAAATAAACGATAGGCACAGGAATTAAGTCTCTGGCACTCACTACCACTATTAAGGTGGGATCCGGAGTGATCGTACTAAACATTCACGACTTCTGCATATGTCATTGACGGAGAAAGCTCAACGGTAAGAACGATGAATTTCGCCAGCATCCGGCGATCTTCTTGATGACTCTGCGGGGGGTAAATGGTACGGGTGCGGGGTTCAAGCTTCAACCGAGCTCAGTTTGAACTTTACGTCAATTCGGCGCAACTTCTTAACTTCCAACCCGGTCCAGTCCGGTCTGCTAGGTCTGCCGAGGATACCTCTAAGATAGATTAATCTCCGAGAAAGATGAGGAGTGCCGAGAATGTCTGCCGGATAGATGAGCCTGCTGAAAGGTCTCGGGGTACGGCTCATATACCCTCGATGGCGTGGTGGGGATGTATTATTACTTCGGCTTGTCGACAATTGGGGTGCCTAACAACACAGTTCTATGAAAATACGCCGAGTTGGAAAGACCGAAGACATTTGATTATAATGAAGGCCGGCGTTAATAGTTACAAGTAAAAGATAATGGTACGGAATTTTCGTTCATTGTGTACCCGTATCATAAGTAATAAAATAAATATTGAAGACATAATTTTTGCTGTACTTTTGTGAGTACATTACACGCATATCTAAATACAGTACCTAAATGTAACATAATTTCGCCATATTCCTTCCGAAGGATAAAAAAGTTGTTGAAAATACTTCATACGGCTAATTTCAAATATAAAATTAATAATAAGTATACCATTATTATACATATGTAGATATACAGAATACAGCCAGCCATGGAACACTCAAATTGAAATAAAAGCATTTTTGTGAAAACAGTGATAATCATAGCTACAGAACAACTTAAATGTAATTTAAAGAAATAATAGATATCTCATAGAGACGAAGCTATTTTTTGTATGTAGTATGAGTAATTATATGGCTTACGACCTGTCTTCGGCTGGCTTAAGTGATCACTTTATATAAATATAACGTTCACCATTCTCACCCATCAATCACCATATCTATTAAATTTTTGAAAGTTGTATATATGTTAATATATGGACTCGCTTCGAGTACCACTACAATATCGCCATCTATACTTTAAAAAGCCAACCAGGTGGCGAATGAGTAGGACCGAGATAGGAGCCTTGAACTTATTGCATCGGTCCTAGGTAAGCGGTAGGTCCGCCCTCATTGTTGAAATAGTGATGAGTGGAGAAGGTGGATACCTAACTAAATTATGAGTCGATAATGTCCAAGCAGTAAGTAAAAATTCTGAACTGTTTCTTTATATACACTTATTATTGATGAGATTTATTATTGTATTAAAATATTATTGTGTTTGATTTTCACATACGACACAAGTGTTGATGGCACCAGAAATAGAGGACACCCGTGAAAGACTTGGCATGACTAGGTAAACCAGACACTGGAAGATGATCCTGTTAGAAGCCACAATAATCGGCAAACTTGTATGAGAAGATGTATGAATGTGGATAAGGCGAGAATTGTGTGTCAGGACAGAAGAGTGTGACGCTATATCGTGTCTGCCTACCCCCGTGGAAAAACGACGTGATGGTAAGTAAGAAAGATTTTAATAAATTCATTAAGGCTTTAAGTATATGTATTTCGAAATAAATATTTGCGAAAGCGACCCATTATTGTTATATTATATATCTTAACTTCAGGGCCTAAATCATGCATCGGAAAATAGTCTAACCGCTTAGTGTTCGATAACTTTTTATTTGTTGTATTCATTATATATATTTAAAAGAAATTTAATGAACACTTTAGAAGCACATCATTAGAAAATAAATAATATTATAGAACACTTCAAAACCACACAAATAATAGACAATAAATAATTATAAGAAATAAAAAAAAATGTAATTTTAATAATGTAAAATTCTTAAATCATATTATAAAAAAATTGTAAAAATGTCAAATAAATAAAATTAAAAAAAAAAATATATATATAATTTAGAATTAATATAATATTTTAAACATCGAGACTATTTAAGAAGAGACTAAGAGCGCACCTTAAGTGAAAATAGCGATTTTTAATTTAAAAAAACTAAGATAATTGTAGAACTATAACAGTTTACGTGTAAAGCGCCCTTGAGGTGAAAGTTTTTACGAAAATGACGCTATACAAATTATCCATTATTGTATTATTTATTATTATTATCGAAATAATAGCATAACAATGATATTTGTTAAATGCTTATACGAGTATCTCCGACATGGTTGAGATTAGTTTCTACAGTGTTATATCTACATCTAACTCTTTATCCTCACCAGTGTCTTTCTTATAACATGCCCATTGACAGACTCTATGTAAACGCCCCCATAATTATCTCCACTTACAAATCTTATTACATTTTCACCGTAAATTTGCTAACGATCAGAGAAAACTTTACTTAATTAAATTGAGAAGTTTACTTTGTGTTAATACATTCCTCGGTTTCTGGGGGTTAAATGCTATTCTAGACTTTAGTTAAATTTACGCGCGCCTCAAGAGGATGCACTGCGCCGAGTAATTACTTCAGCAAACAGTGTCTGCTGCAGGTGCACTTGTGGACGCTGCATTAGTAGTGCAGTGAGTGCATGCAGTGCGCATAAACATGGACAAAATAAATGATCGTAAAGGGCTCATTGTAAAATGAGTTTAGGTGCCACATACCACGCTGTTAATGGCCAATGATTATGTCGACAACTGACAGATGTGACAATTTTCAAAATTATTACATTTCTTCTTCTTTTAAAAAGGCAATCCACCCTTCAAAAGTGATTTGTGCCAGTAATCAAGTTAAAACTTTATTTTATAGAAAAAAGTACAATAATATTATAGAATAGGAAATATTATATTACAAGTCGATACAATTGTCGTACAAAAAATTTGCTATATTGATTAAACGTGGCGAGTTAAGGAAAAGCAAATGACACAAGTTAACCGGGAGTTGAAAATTACCATTGACGAGATTACCTGTGATCCGCAATTGACAAGCAAAAAATATATGGTCAAGGGTTTCCTCGGCACCACACTCATACCTTGGGGAATCTATTAAATTCCACTAGAATAAATGTGAGGCTACCTGGCAATGCCCAATTCTCATTCTAAAGATATTTGATATTGTTCTTTTGGAGAACCAGGGAGCGCGGGGAATAGATCTTTGAATTATTTTAAGCCGATTACTCTTAGGTTTATTTGGATCCCTCCATTGTGCAGTCCAAATAGAATTTGTAGGTTTTTAATTATCGCCTTTTAAAGAAGTAAAAAAAAGAGTAACAGTACACTATATTATGTATTAGCAATGTATCTAATATTAGGTTACATGTTTTTTGACATCCTTGTTCGGTCAAGTTGTAAGTCACTTGTTTAATAACAATATGATCGGATATTCGGTTCTCGTCTCGGGAGACCACCAAGTTAGTCCTATTTTTCACAAGCACAGTTCTAAAAAAATATATATTCTTAATGGTATTCTGTTGGATATCTACAAATATTGTGAACACCCTTTACAACATTCTTATATATTACAGTCCACCCGCGTACCTCCTAAAACGTTACAAAACAGCAAAATAAATAATTTAATAATTTTACAGTTTAGATAGGTACACTGGTATGGCACTATAAATATACAAACGTAAACTTATTTAATACATGAATGTATGTGTGTATACATTGCACCAATATTCAATAAATATTTCATATGACAATCATGTATTTTATTTTCTGAATTTAATTCTCCAACTTGATCGATAAATTCACTCATTAACATAATCTTATCACTGTTCCATCATAGAAAACAAAGTGACGTCATAAATAATTATACAATAAATACTTGTCTCGTTACGTTTAAATAGTATGTATAGGATGAAACAGGCTTGAAATTACCTACTGATACAACTGATTAAGACTATTCACACTGTATAATTATGTATCAATATTAGACATATGAAATCAAAGACTAATTACAAAACAAACAATTTAATAATTACATTCTCAGGTTATGCACACTAAAGCGTAGAATTAAGCTTGTCGTGTTTAATTAATTAAATACTAGTTAGGCAATGCCGTAATTATCCAAAAGAAAATAATTGAATACTATAGTAAACACTGTTGAAGCACCGTTGCACAGATTTACATAAACCAAATTGGATGAATATTGCATCCTTGTAATAATAATTGAATTTATTATTCACAAATTTAAATTGTTTGAACTACGTAAAAACGTGCAAGTTTTATCCACTTTATTTAGTGGCTAAACACCAAGTATACTCGAATTATTTTTATAATTGTAGAGGGTTGTATTATATGATATATCATTTGGTAAATGTTGTTTATCAAAAAATAACTTAATACTTAATTCAGATAAATTGCTTACGTGGCAGATGAATTTAAAAAATAAAATAAAATAAAATCAGATCAATACGCATTGTTAAATACATGAGTATATTATTTTTAAGGAGAACATTTTTGTTGTGTAATTGCAATTTCAGAACATAGTAAAAGAGCTACAGAATATAAGTGAAAAATTGTCGTAAATGTAATTGATTGATATAGTGGAATTGTTCAACGTATTTCCCTGGATAAGAAAAAGTCAACAACTAAAATATTTATATAATAGATTTTTTTATGTTTATATTTTTGGTTGATTAATATAATTTGTATTATATTATTACATGTAACATTTTAAAATGATTACAAGGATTAAAAGGATTTTTAATGCTCAACTGCAAATAATAATAATATTGGATAATTCATATAGCGCCATTTTCGTAAAAAACTTTCACCTCAAGGGCGCTTTACAGATAAACTGTTTATATTTCTACAATTATCTTTGTTTTTAAAATTAAAAATTGTTATTTTCACTTATGGAAGTGATTTTTTGAAAAGGTGCTTTTTTAGTTTCTTCTTAAATAATGTCTCCGATGCACTGTTTCTTATGACGGAGGGCAAAGTTTTCCAAGATATTGGGCCTGCCACCGCAAATGCCCGTTCACTAAATTTAGACTTTTAGCAACTGTTGGTCGGTTCTACAACTCTTCCTCCGGCTGTAATAGAAGCTGACCTAAGAGTTTGACGTCTACCATTCAAATTGTCTGGGATACAAAAATCTTGAAGATACAGAGGTGGCATGTTATGTGTCGCCTTGTACATCAATCAGCACAATTTAAATTCAACTCTTTCATGAAAGAATTTGGAAACTCCATATACTATCCGTGCTGCCGCATTTGAATGGATTGTAATCTATTCAGCTGAAACATTGGGAGGCCAGCATAGATGCTGTTACAATAGTCCACACGTGACACCACAAATGCATTTATAAGTAGACGGGCTGCCTCAAGAGAAAGATGTCTCCGAATTCTTTTAATCTGTCTCAGTTGATAAAAGGATGCACTGACAGTTTTGCTGATTTGTGTATTCATTGAAAGATCTGAAGAAATGAGGACGAATTTAATATTAAAATTATTTCATTAATACTTTATATATATAATTTATTTTTGAAATTGTTGAAAAAAAAAGGTATATCGAAGTCTTACTGCGTAATAAATATTGTTATAAGAATAATAAAATTGGTATTCTACTCGAAAAAATAGGCACCGACAGGTGTCCACTACCTGGCAAAATCAAGTCAATTGCTTTCTGCTAGTACACAATCTATATCCTTGATGGGTGACTACAGGTAGCAGCGTTAATTAAATATTCAATACAATTTTCATTATATCGCAATGACATAAAGCAAAACGTTTACCCTAGTTAAATAGGGCGCCTAAATTATGTACGTAGGTACTGGACAAAGCGATCCGTTGTCATTCAATTAAGAAATTTATAATCGGCTTTATGACCGCCAACCATTTAACAAAGGCCGGGTTTTTTAATCTAGCGTAAAAAAATTGCTGGTTTAATCCTTATATAAGCTTTACTGATTGCACTGCATTCGTTGCTGAAAGAAGATAACGATGAAATGTGTTTAACCCTTAGAGAACCAACTTATAACATTTTTAATGAAAACACATTTTTATTGTGAACATACAATTTCTGAACACAGTTGTGTGGTAGAATAAATAGTTTTTTAGTATTATTCTTTCTAATTGATTAATTTAATTTATATTAACTTATTAAAAATTTGTTTTTTTCTGCTGCAATTCAGGCAATTTATTAAGGAGAATCGTTCCGGCGATAATGCGACACACAACCGTTACACCGCCTGTCTACAGATTATATTCGGGTTCTTAATGGTAGACACAAATAAAGTGGTTTCTTAGCTACGTATATAGAGTGAAAATAATAAAAGCTGAAAATACTGGAGAGTCATGGATTCGAACCTCTACACCCAAAATAATAATCCGTGGCCCACTCAGCTGCGGCCGGTTACGTGAGGTGTGACGATATTAACGTATATTTATGTGTCTTAGCTAAATGTACACTATACGCGATCGCGATAGTAGCGTTTCTGGAATTAGAAATATAATAAAACGATTAAACTAAATTATTAATATCTCGGTAACATCAAAACAAACTTATCTCGGATGTTTTGTAGTCACTGGTGCCTTCTATACCATATTACGGCAGGAAAACACATCCACACACATTACAGCATCCTAACCTACACGATTAATGTCAGTGCTGTATGAGAATTATTTATTTTTGAGTCGTACTATACGTACAATCTTCCGAAATGTGGAATATTTTTTATTGTTTTCGTAACTCAGACCGAACGCATGTTCACAGCATGGTCACCCCTTCAACATGAACACATACAGAGTCAACACTTCAGACCAAATGCCAATGATTTAAAAACCAGCCTGTGCATGCGTGTGTGTGTGTGTTAAATTAAATTTTACTTCTTAAAATGTGTATTATCCTTACAAATTTCAGGTAGGTTATAAATTTCTCAAGATACAAGATTGCATTATATTTTGTTACTTTCACTTTTAATTTTTTCCTTAATTTATCTTCTTTCTTATTCTAAATGTATAGTTTATAAACTAATTATGTATAACATGATTGTTGATAGCAAATGTGAAACAATGCCTCTGCACGGGCGAAGCCCGGTGAGCCAGATATTAAAATACTAAATTATAATTTATTAAGACTTTATTGACTTACATATTTTTGTTGTAACAGAGGTGAATATATTATAATATAACATGATAAACATAAGATACAATTATATTGCAATTAAGTATAATACTCGTAGTTTACTGTGTGGAATGGAGTAGACTCCACCTCTGATATATACAGAATTTTCCTGGCTACTTTACTAGACTGCCATCTGTGTTATAGTAGCAAGTTTTTTTCGTGCCGTTGTGGTGTTATTTAATTCATGAAAGATAACGATTCGACAGAAATAAAAATAAAAATAGAGAAAAAAAAATGTAGTGAGAGTGTTGTACAACAAGTGACTTATTGGTGTAGGCACTGTATAATGATTATGTTAGAATGTTGGATAGCGATGCTTCTGATTGATCTCTACCCAATTGGATCATATATTGGGTCCACATTTGTGTAATCGGTTAGAAGTGAACGATTTCCAGTTGGTGTTGAGTGCATTGTACAGTTTCAGAGCTAAGAACATGTAGAATCTTTGATAAAATGTCGTTGTTACTTTCGGAACTGGCGTTTAAATGTTCGTTGTTTGTCTTGTGCTATGTCCATGATTTATTGCTTGGGGTGAGTTATTGCTAGCATGGAAATATTGGATGAGTCCCAACATATAGATTTGTCTTATGTCTAGGGCATTGTACTCTTTAAATATAAGATCTGATGAATTTCTAAAGGGACTTGTGGAAATGTATTTACAACATATGATATGAAATAAATAAATAAATGTATTATATGTCAAAAATCTGAAAAAACGTTCTCTCATTTTCTCATGTTGAAATAGTTCTCACCTTAACGCAGGGAGAATTCCTTGAATTAGCTCATTAAAAATAAAGCTTATTTTTCAAGTACCTACATAAATATTAAGGGTGAAATATATCCACTAGCTTATTAAATTATTCACGGTTATCCTCCGAGCACTGAATAAAAAACTAAACTCGACAATAATTTCTGGACTGGGAGAGCAGTAATTTGATGATTTATGGAACAGTGACTAGAGTAATTGCGCGCGCATAAACTGAATGTCACGTGACAGTTGGGAATAGCACACATACACACACACACATGCATATAGAACAAAGGCACCGCTATATACATAGGCTAATTAATTTCCTGCCAAACTAGGCACCTGTTATTATAACGGGCAATCAACTGATATTTTAGCGAGTAGATATATAAACGCTAGAAGATTCGCTCCTATTATATCGTCTTGTATTCAAAAGCACAACTAATCTTTATCATACATTATATTTATTGGAAGTCAATCTGTATTGCTATTTTTCTGTGTCTGAATTAAAAAAAAAAAAGGTATAATTGATAACAACATATTTAGTCAAATATTAATTTTTATTATTTATCTTTGTTTAAATAACCACTAAAATGAGTTTAAATACATCTACCGGTTTCGAAACTCATTTTAGTGGTTATTTAAACAAAGATAAATAATAAAAATATGAATCTTAACCACAAAGATAACTTTGCTTATTTTAAAAGTATAAATATTAATTTATTGGGACACTGACTCTTTTTTTTCTAATTTTATTTAAAATGGAAAATATTAATACGTACATTAAAACAAATATTTTTTTCATTAAAACAAATTATTTGTGCAATAAAATTATAAAAATTTAGTAAGGTTAGGTTAAGAAAGGTATTTTTTATTGAACAAAGATATATTTATTTTAAAGAGAACACATTATTATTTGTAAAGTTGTATTTTTTTCAGAACATAGTTCAATGATATTTTAATACAAATTGAAATGCATCAATTAGAAAGATATAAACTCAATTTATCGAAAAAATATTTTAGCTGCCATTGGGATTTGAACCAGGATCTCTTTCTATCCAATGTAGCCAACATTTCTCAAAGGTAATCACAATAAAAAAAGTGATAAATTTTAAATAAATGGAATGTAAGATGTATCAATTTGAAATTGCTGCAACATATAAGATCGAAAATTTGTCGACTTTTTTAGAGGCAACGGCTGTATTAGAGGCTGACCTGAGAGTTTGACGTCTACCACTCTAATTATCTGGGATACAAAGCTCTTGAAGATACAGGGGCGCCATGTTATGTGTCGCCTTGTACATCAACCAACACAATTTAAATTCAGCTATTTCATGGAATCGGAGCCAATGTAGCTGATGTATTAACGCTACCTAAAATACTAGAACTACTAAAAGTGATATATTTAATCGTTAGGATACTTTACGATACGTTGCGTGGGAAGGGTCAATGTTTATACACTAATAAATAATACGTAACGGTCTGGCATATTATTCCTATAAATTAATGTTCACAAAGTATGTCGTGAGACAGGTGTTTACCTAGTATTAATTATATATCAACATGTATTATACAATATGTTGTATCTGTAATCTACAAATACAATGGAGGTTATAAATAATCTGAGCAGTATTCGTAATAATAATAATAAAATTCAGATATACCTGTTTGAATAGATGATGGGAATGTGTTAGGGCAATATAACCCCCAGTCGTAACTCAATTTTAATAAAAAAAAAAAACAAGTACGCCATTTTGAAAAATGAACGACGAATTAGGGGTGAAAACAATAATGACTCTTAACTTCAGAAAACAAAAAATATTTATATTATCAAAGTTTAATATAGTGTATATCGTATTGCGAAAGCGTAACATTGTCTGGATATATATTACGTGTGAATTCTGAACACCATCAGTGTTTTATAATTAGGGTTATAATGGAAAATGGAAACAACCGAAACTAAAATATAACAAAACAGATCCATTTCCCGCGACTGTCACCGAAAGCAGCGGTGTCCCGCACTGACCGGACGAACTAACTAGTGTTCACCAACACCTGAATACTGAAAAGTACCTACTTCATGAGGGGTATGTGAAGGTATACAATTTAAACTATTTCATTTCGATACACGATTTTGCAAAATAACATATCTTAAAAATAAAACGTAAAAATAAATAAATATATTTTATTAGGAGAACACATTATTATTGTGAAGTTGTAATTATTCAGAACATAGGTCTGTGATATTTTAAATATGAATTAAATATATTAATTAGAAAGATATACATATAAAATCAATTTTATCGAAAAATATTGTTGTTGCGCCACCGGGATTCGAACATGGATCTCTTTCCTAACCGGAGAAGGTGCATTATCCAGCTATGCTACAGCGACAATATCTATAGCGACAATTTTAGAACCTATATGTTACCTTTTTGATATTAATACATTTAATCGTTCCATCATTTGAAAGAGCCATCTACCTTATTTTTACAGAATCTCAAATACCTTTGCGTAAACTGATAGCAGACGCCAGAACTATCAATTCAGTTGTAATTATTCAGAACATAGGTCTGTGATATTTTAAATATGAATTAAATATATTAATTATAAAGATACACATATAAAATCAATTTTATCGAAAAATATTGTTGTTGCGCTACCGGGATTCGAACCTGGATCTCTTCCCTAACCGGGGGAGGTGCTTTATCCAACTAAGCTACAGCGGCATTATTTTTAGCGACAATTTTTCGACCTTATATGTTACCTTTTTTGAAATCAATACATTTAATCGTTCCATCATTTGATAGAGCCATCTACCTTATTTTTACAGAATCTCAAATACCTTTAAGTAAATCTATCAAATGATGGAACGATTAAATGTATTGATTTCAAAAAAGGTAACATATAAGGTCGAAAAATTGTCGCTAAAAATAATGCCGCTGTAGCTTGGTTGGATAAAGCACCTCCCCCGGTTAGGGAAGAGATCCAGGTTCGAATCCCGGTAGCGCAACAACAATATTTTTCGATAAAATTGATTTTATATGTGTATCTTTATAATTAATATATTTAATTCATATTTAAAATATTTTTAGTTAGGTATAATCCGTGGCATGCCTAGAACTATTTACCATTCAACACCACCATTTTAACAGAGACAATATATAATAAAATAAAAATCATTACTACCGTAAAAATAACATAAATTTTTTTTTTTTAAATATGTAAACAATGTTTTCTTAGTAACGACTAAACAATCTTCTCTATTAAAAATTATATAGGATCAAACGGAAAGTTTCCGATACGTCGATAGGTCATTCGCAAGCGAGTGCTACGTAGTCCAATTGTATTTATTTTCTTACGTAGTTTCATTGTAACATCTGTGTTCGTTATATCATCAAGATTTTATTGCAAACAACTGTTCGTTGTAACATTTTCCGTTGTAGCATAGCCATACAAAAATTGTCAATGGTGACGATAGTTTTATCGGTATTCTACAGACCGGAAAAAGTTTGTCTTGAATAAGAAAAGAAAACTGATACTTGATTCCAATGATACTTAAAATCATAATTTTTAAAGATTAATTTTCTTTACATAATGAAATTGTACATTTATACATGTTCTTAGTGGACAATATACATTCTTATTCCTGGCATGCCCTACAAAATCCAGCCCGCGTCCATTAACTCGCAAACTCTACGTCGCTTTGTTTCCTGCGAAACGAATAAAATACGTCGAGACAAAGGAATAAAAATGGCAAAAAAATCAACCCATACCGCGAGAGAAGGGCGATTTTACAATTTACAAGATTTGGAAAGTCTCGGATTCGGTACACGTCCGCGCGATGGGCCCTGCTTTGATAAGGGACGAAGGGAGAAGCAGAAATTAAATTACAGCCAGAGGAAGATGGCTTCATATCGCACGTCCGCGAAAATTTCCCAAGGCTCGGGCCGATGACGAGTCACCACGAATTCCTCGAAACATATTTAAATATTTATATTTTGATTTGAACTATTTTTCACTTTTTACAAGCATTAAAGAAGGGCCGTGTTAGCTCCTAGGGTAGTGAAAGCGAACAATGGCGTAGCAACAAATTACTGGGCCCCCGGGCAAACACGTATACCCGGGCTATTACTTTTCTCATCGCCCCCAAAGGCATACCTTAACTATTATTTAGATATAAACACCTATAAAAACGTTAATGTATGATATTGTTATAACTATTTCAGTCCTAAAACGAAAATATCTGGTCGGACGTTTAATGATTAAAACTACTTCCCGATGGTACCACGAAATTATTTTACATAAAAATTTAGATAAACCAACTTTTTTTTAAAAATAGAGTTGCGAATACGAAATACATGTCACATCAATATTCTTACTATTTTCAAACAAAACTAAATGCTAACTTGCTGGTCTTCTGAAGCCAGGTGCGAACCCCCAACCACTAGATAACTAGGGCAGCATATTAACCACTAGACCAACAAGCTACTCATTCATTCGTGACTAAGCTTTTAAACCTGTGTTGTAATTGTTGTGATTGTTGAACTTGTTTAGCGATTCCGGGCCCTCCTAGTGTCCGGACCCCTGGGCGAATGCTCAGGCTGCCCATGCAGTATCTACGTTACTGATGGCAAACCTGGGTCAGGTAGATCTCGCGTTAAAGCATGAAGTAAAAAGGTGTCAACTCTCTTAAAAAAATTGACAAAATTTAATATTACTTATTATGCATTACTTTATTTTAAAATACATATATTAGCTATAATAACTGATCCAGATTTTACTACTATGTAAGAATAATTAAAACCACAAATAATATATCAATTAGACATATTTAATTTCTTATTTTTCATTTCAGTGTTGCCACACAGTGGTCTCAATCAGATGAGACATGGCTCGTGATGCATTTCCATGTCTCGATCCTAGGTTACGGTTGATTTCAGGATCTCTCAACGTAACTATCAACTGTCTTAGTACTCTTCAAAGTCTTTTTAATCTTCATGTTGTGCCTAGGATACTTACCTTTGCTTGGCTTTCGTACTAAACAAATATGCGAAGAAACTTTTGTGAACTGCCGTAGACAGAGCGTGCCGTAGTTGGATTTGTTGCATGTTTCATTGAAACCACGTTTATTTTCAGCCAATTTAATCAAGTCTTCGAGCCACGATAACCATCGTTTTATACAACTACGACGTTCATCACTGAGACATAATTAGCTTATTTATTTTAAAATATAAGTTTTTGTAGTTATTTATTACATTCTGACATGACTTATTCTACTTGTTCTTAGTAATACAGGGTGAATATTATGTTCCAGACCGATTTTGTTTAGCCACCATTTTAGCTTAGCAGACATTTGTCAGTTTGTATTTGGTAGTCATAGATAGTAGTCGATTACAATTTATTATGAAGTATCTAACGCCTCAACAACGTGTGAAAGTCATTACAACATTTTATCTAAATAATAATGACAATACTGTAACCATTAAAGGTGATCGCTATCGTCACATGTTAGAAAACTTCTTAGTGACCGAATTGGGTCAATGGGTCTACAACATATGTGGTTTCAATAACACGGTGCCACCTCATACACAGCCCGAGCTACGCTTCAAATTTGAGAGATTTTTTTCTCAGCCGCATAATATCAAAATGTGGTGATATCGACTGGCCTCCTTGATCACCTGATTTGACGGCTCCCAACTAGTTTCTTTGAAGGTACTTGAAAGAAAAGATCTACGCCAATAACCCAACAACAATTCTGATGCTACAGAACAATGAAATTGCTGAAATAATACGCGAAGAGTGCGAGAATGTTATGAAAGATACGGTTAAAAGAGCACGCATTTGTGCCGCTGCCAGAGACGGCCACGTGACCGATGTCGTATTCCATACATAATTGTGATAAACCAAACTAAACTAAACAAAAAACTAAATTAAGAAATTCTGTTTCATTTTCTAATTATTCAAAAACAACATCGGCTTGGAACACAATATTCATCCTGTACTAAAAATAATCCATTAATATAATTCATGTATAATGTATGTCTTGTTTATTTTATGTTATCGTCCGACTCAATATGCGTACATGAAGAAATTTAATTTTTAAATTATTGAAGTTATTTTTATTACACTCTGTAATCGAATAGAATTATTCTAACTACTGTATAATACGAAGCGAAAAAAAATGATTTTTTTTAAACGCTGATGAGCAGGCCACAAACATTTGATAAACGAATAATTTTTGGGTTAACTGGCATTCGAGGATATTCAAGAGGTCGACAGACCGCCATAAAACCTGCAGACTGAGGAAGTCGTCTTACTCTGCGTAAATACTCGACAGCGAATAACAATGGAAAGAGAAAAATTGGACTCTTGAAGAGGCCTTCATCTACATGTAGAAAGAAAACGTCTGATAACGTGATTGTGGTCTAGTGCTTACGATACTCACTTAGTGATCTAGTGGTCAGTCCGTCAGTTAAAGTTAATCGTATTTTCATAGCACAAGCGTTTAAATTAGTTTGAAAATAGTAAGAATATTGATGTGACACGTATTCCGTGTACGCATCTATATGTATATATATTTTTAAAGATTAATAACTGAAACACTTAAAATGATTTGCTATTTGTCATCACATCATATTATTATAGTTAATGTTTAGTGAAAATAATTAATTATGCCTTCAACTAATTGAGAAGACTAAAGCGAACCATCGTTTAAATGATCACCACGTAAGCAAAATTTTGTTAATACTTGAAAGAAGAATGAAATATTTTGGTATACGTAATGCATACGATTTCCAAAATTAAGTAAGTTCCATTAAAAAAACTGATTGTAAAATTCAATGAAATTCCAAATTCAGGCAAGTCCTTTCGGTATTCAAATAAATTAATCACAATCTTTTAATGTAAATAAGAGCATCAGTTTCAAGTCCTAAGTCCTTTTTGTGCAGAGTTTTCTGTAATTCGATCACATAAACACGAGTAATTTACCTAAAAGTGTAATCACATGAAACGGAAACACTGCGAGAAAAAGAACTGTGGAATAACTAGTAATTAAATAGAAAAAACCTTGTTTTATTTATTTCACATGCATTTTTATGAATTTTGTATATTTATTTTACACACATACATACACTTGTAATTATTTTACACAATTTGCCAAAAATCGACCATCGTGGTCGGCAATTAATCGACTCGTGTCATCTCAAGTCTAGTTGAAAATATGTGGTGAATATTGCAAAGTACAAAATACACCCTTACATGTTATCTGCAATAAAATATTTTAAATATAATTAGAACACATACTGTGTTCAACACATTAGTTTTTAGGGTAGAGCACTAGAAATACAAAGTTAAAATCGTTTTGCGGTAAACGATGGTTCAGACACTTTTGGTGACCGTTAAAATTTAGCGATTACCGTCGGGAACGCAGCCAGTGTGATTTGACCTTTATGCACAACATTTAAACCAGAACCTAGAATGATCACAAAATAAAATGGTAATGTCAAACATTTATATTTTACCTGCGGATTTAGAGTATTGACCGCTGGCCATCTCCTTGGCGAACTTAAGGGACTTTTATTTCTAATGTTTTATTTATATTTGGTCCTAGTTTTTTATTTGCCGGTCGATTAAACCCCGCGGCGGTCACACAATGTGCACATAAAATTTAATGTACAAATCCTTTATGTACACTTCATTCATTAGGGTTGATCGATGATGTCACGGAATAACTAAACCACGACCCGGAATCACTTTAGAGGATTAATTTTTAAACGAAATCACAGTTCCTAGATAATGTGAAATTATCTACGAATATAGTTCCTAGAATACGATCACATAAAATGTGATTTAATTTAAAAATCAATATAAATTTTAAAAACTTGGCACTACCAGGTAAACCTGACACTGAAATATTATCCTGTTAGAAGCCACAATAACCGACGAGCTTGTATGAGAAGATGTATGAACGTGGATGAGGCGAGAATTCTGTGTCAGGACAGAAGAGTGTGGTGCTCTATCCTCTCTGCCTATCCCAGCGGGAAAACGGCGTGATGGTAAGTAAGTAATAAAAAGTTTATATATGTGTTAACAGTGAATGTATATTAACAGTGAATGTATATTAATAGTGAAATTATATTTTCACTAGTATTCCGTATTCGTAATTATTTGTTTTTTTAATATGTGAACACACACACTTCCATAACTTGATATAAACGTTATTGTAAAATGCAGTGTTATTGTCAACAGTTATAGTTTTGTTCCTACCCCTTACCACATTCCCAAAAAGTACACAATGTTCCTTTGGCCAGACTGGGGTTGTTTTTTGCATTCGAGGAGAGGAAGTGTTTTTGTTTTTGGAAGGAATTATGGTATATTGTGAACGTTAAAACTCTGATGAATTTTTTGTGACATGGCAGTTTTGTACATTGGGTGAACATATAAAGAAATGATGTTTTTATCAGAGGTATAAAATTTTAAAATTTAATAAAACACATAAACATCGTGGTAATGATCATGGCATTGGCTTTTTTGGAAAGATAATTTTATGCCATTAGTGTTTAAACATGATTTCGCGCATATGGGCGCCGCGGCTGACTAGAATAAAGCGCAATCTGGCCGTATATCGAGCAATAACGCAACATATGTTGGCTTCCAAGTCGTCTATCGTCTCTGGCATATCGGCGTAGAATAGCGACTTCACATATCCCCACAGAAAATAATCCAAATGTGTTAAATCACACGATCTTGGAGGCTAATTCACAGGTCCATTACGCGAAATTATGCACCCATCGAATGTTTCCTTCAATAAATTGATTGTGGCGTGCGCTGTGTACCATGTTGGGCCGTCTAGTTGAAACCAGAGCTCTTCCAATTTAATGCCATTCAATTGGGGAACGAAAAAGTCAGTAATAATTGATCTATAGCGCTCTCGATGGTGAATCGACTTATTCGGGTCCTCCTCAATACTACGCTCCACTGCAGCAACAGTTTCTTCGGTGGGCACTATACGACGTCTCTGCGAATGCGTATTATCAACTAGAGGATGCGCGGTGTGAAAACGATCTATGGTTATTCGAATTACTTGCTCAGATGAACGATTATGTCGACCGTAAAATGGACGAAATGCACGGTAAGTTTTGCGAACCGAGCCACGATTTTCGAAATAAATTTGTACAATTTGCAAGTGTTGTTCTGGCGTAAGTCTATTCATGGTTAAATGGCAAACCAAACTGAGCACAAATCAGCTATCAGCTGTCAAATTGGCTGTCGCTTGAAAAAGTGTTGCCAATTCGAAAAACAAACCACTAAAAAACATCCTTTATTTGTGAAAATATTTCGTTGCATAACCAGAAAACAACTCTGTTACTTGAATATAAATAAGTATGCCTTACCATTTTTTAATTGATAAAACTTTTTAAATGTGACAAAAAGTCATAGCTTTTCTGGTACAATAGGTTTAATTGTAAGATAAACTGAGTCATTCATTCAGAAATAAATAGAACCTATTGTAGAAGTCAACAACAGCAGACTGCGTAGATAAAAAAAAAGCGGAGATTCGCCGCCACTCTGCGAGAGATAATTTGATAACGTCTTGAATATTCATTCTCCTTGAATACAAGATCAAAGAAACAAAGAACTTCCAAGTCTACCACTCAGTATCTGCTAAAGAAAAAGCTACGAAACCATTTTCACCTGACCGAGACTGTTAGGTGATTTTCTTTGTATGTTTGAGCATTGATTTGAGTCCGGAGTTTGTTTTGAAACTCGACTGGTCCGGAGAAAAGGGATTAACTTGACGACGTTGGTTCAAGACTGACGAAGAAACTTGCCAAATATAAACTGAACCCTTATAAGAAACTCAAACACAATTACTCTACATAAATATTGCGTTAACTTTGCGTTTGTAATTTTGAAGAGATTTGATTAGCGACTTTGTTATTACTGAGCAGCGAAAGGTATTTTTAAATAATATAAATAACATAAGCTTGTTTACTATATTAATATTTTTACGTCGTATTTCCTGAGCAAGAACACTTTATATTTTAAGAAAGTTGTCAGCTTGTTTTTAGCTGGATTAACCCATTCATCTACCCCTATATTTTAAGATAACTTTCAGATACATCTGCAAAATTGAGAGAACTGCCAAAAAAGTTTTGAATATATTTTTTATTTGTATGTTCATCGGAATTAAGATTATTATTATCTTTGGCACAGACTTTAGTCTAGTTAAGGAGACAATGTTTAACACACTACGAAAAATTTTTATATGCCTTAAATAAATTATAAATTACACATTTTTTTAAGGAGAACATATTTTTGTTGTGTAATTGCATTTTCAGAACATAGTTCTGTGGGATTTTAATACAAATTAAATTAATCAACTAGAAAGATATACAGAAAAAATCAACTTATCGAAAAAATATTTAGTTGCTACAGCGATTCAAACCTAGACCTATTTCTGTCCGGAGAAGCGCGTTCACCATTTCGCTATAGCAATTGAATACATTTTTGACAAATTTTGAACTTATATTCTGTAATCATTGCAATTGATATATATATTTATCCATTTAATTATTGCGTTTTCTAGCGTATTTTACTTGAGATTCACCGTAATATAAAGTTGATTGCTTTTAAAAATAAAACTTGATAAACTTCCACAATATGTGGAAGGGTATGTGGTTCGAATATAGGGTTTCTTAGACGGGCAACGGAAACCGCTGCGCAGCGACCGCCAGGTTCAACAGTCATTTTTTCAATGCGGAAAACTTAGTTTATTATCAAGACAAGGGAAGTGGGCTACTATAGTACAAGATAGTTGGTTAATTTACGCAATCGAATGCTTCCTGCTAGTTTAATTTATAATGCGTTTTAGTCAAACTACTATACAGTGGCGTAGCAACAAATTACCGGCCCCCCAGGCAAATATGCAAACTTTTTATTTTAACAAAGTTAACGTTCTAAAATAATAAATATTTATACCATTCCTTCCTTGAATTCACCACGTTTTGGTTTGTTTAATTGAAAATAATTTGTAAATGTTTATTTATATTTTCATATAAATGTTACTATTAGGTACATATCTTTAAAATATTTAATGTAACTGCTATTCAAAAACGGCTTTATCTGTCTGGACGTTCAAAGATTATTTTATATATAAATTTAAGATAAACTTACTCATTCATTAATGACTAATAATATCAACGTATGCTATTATTAAACATGCTCAGTGATTCCGACCCCTAGGGCAGCGCTCCAAGCGGTAGCTACGGCACTGCTACTATAGATACTAATCATTAAAAATAACAGTAATGTTTTTTTGCAAATCTGGTGTTTTTATCACCCGGAATACGATCCAAAGCGGAAACAGCAATTTTCCAAGGAATTACCGCCAACACAATGTGCAATCGGATGAAAACAATGGTCAAGCGGTCCGCGGGGGGAGCCTTTACAGCGGTAATGAACAGAAAACCTCCGGCCTCTAATGGGACAGACTTTTTTAGCTTTTGATTGCAACGAGGCACGCACACGCCGCGTGCAGCCCCGGAAAGTTTCTGCTGAATTACCGCCGCTGCCTGCTATTCCTGGAAGCTGCTGTGCAATGGCGGCACGTCACGGGTTCGACGGCTTTAAAAACAATCAAGGAAAAATACGCGCAACACGAGGGGATGCACCAATTTAGAGAGAAACTCCCTTCTGGCAATGGCCGCGAGAACCTGATAAATATCACGGAAATGTTGGAAACGGATGTTTTGTGTGTGCGTGTGTGAAAGAAAATAATACGGTGTCCCAAAAGTCTTTTTAATATTGATTCATTCGCTGCACCAACGCAACAAGCGGGAGAGGGACGAGGGGTATGCCGATCGCTTGCCACATCCTTGGGAATTCAGTCGCTATGGAGCGTGTGCTTACCAGTTGCTCGTGAAATTTTTCTTGGAAAATCGATATCCCGACGAGGTGAAACTGGTTGACACCAATGGACTTTTCCCCATGGGTCTATCATAAATCAAAGGTATACAGTAACAATCACGTTTAGAAAACATAATTTATAAGAAATAAATTTCCAGGGACTGTACCTATTTTACAGCATTTTTATTATGTAAAAGACTTTTGGGACACTTTGTATTTCCCATAGTATGGTTCCCTGTAGGGTGTATGCTATAATTCCTCGCGAATAAATAAAAACAGTTTATTCTGTGCAAAGTTTTCTGAGCTATTCTGCCGTGTGTACTTGACCTCTCTGGCCGACTTTTCGGATCCCACTACAGGGTCCATCATAATTCAGGTGACGGTACTGATGGAATCCCACCTTAGATGCCAGAAACACGGGAACAAGAAAAAGAGATTCAAAGAATTCTGCATCTCCTGGGTATTATTTAAATCACTTCCAGAGTGGACTGTATGGAATTATATCACAATTTCGCTTTAATACAGCTTTTAAACATTCTGATTCAAGGTCGCCGATCGACTGACCGCTCGCTAGCGACAGAGGAAGGAAGGGAAGGCGAGAAGCACTGAACATTAGTTCGTTCCAGGTATATCAAATATAAGTATCAGTTCCAAACATGTACCTACCTAAAAAATTTAATTAAAAATCATACATACCTATCAACACAAAGTACAATGCAAAAAAAAAATATTTTTTTTAATGTTGAAAAAAAAATATTAAAATTTAATTGCTTCCTTTCTTCCCAGTGTACTATACACATGATGCGATGTTTTCACATAATTATGAGAGTATTATAATAAATATAGTACTAGTAATAATTTTGAACTTGTGCTAGAGCGACTGTATTTAACACAGCTAAATAAATGTATGTATTTTTTTACATACTTAACCAAGACGTTATGGATAATAAAAAAATATTTTGAAACATTAGAGAAAACAATGTAATTTGAAAATGATCGTCTTAACCTTTTAAATGCCATGAGTGCGTTAACACGCCAATCATTGTATGTTATTCCAAGCTATAAGCATGTTAACACGTACTTTTGATCCTTGTAAACTTGCAGGGATTAAAGTCATATCATTTTGATAGATATGTCAAGACCCCTAAAGGCCAGTCTTACAATGTGTGGTGTCTTCCATTTCAAATAGAGTTGGCAGTTAAAAGGTTAAATATTATATCAGTGAAAAGTCTGGCATGGACAAAATATGATATAATATCTGGCATACTGAACAGTGTTAACGGCAGTTACCGAAAAACAAATAGGTCACTTGGAAGCTTTTTGTTATACGGCCAATAACGGCCGTAACGAGTGTTGGCGTTACCGACGCCACACAACGGCGTTACATACAACGGAAATGAGTGTGCGTGACTACACTCGGCCCTTCCAAATAAACCAGGATGTGGAAAAATTTACACAGAAAAGACTGTCTTCAATTTTAATTTCAAGTGAAAAATACATTTTCAAATATGAATTAAATATATTGATTAGAAAGATATACATATAAAATCAATTTTATCGAAAAATATTATTGTTGCGCCACTGGGATTCGAACCTGGATCTCTTTTTAAATCGGGGAATGTGTATTATCCAATTATGCTACAGCGACGATATTTTTAGCGACAAATTTTCGAACCTATATATTACCTTTTTGATATTAATACATTTAATCGTTCCATTATTTGAAAGAGCCATATACCTTATTTTTACGGAATCTCAAATACATTTGAGTAATCTGATAGCAGGCGCCAGAATTATCAATTCATTTTTATTAAATTTTGGACACATTAATACAACTTTATTATTAGAAGAACACATTATTATTGTGAAGTTGTAATTATTCAGAACAGACAGTCTGTGATATTTTAAATATGAATAAAATTAAAAACAACTTCACAATAAAAATATGTTCTCCTGATAAATACATTTTTAATATATGGATATTATTCTAATAAAGAAAATTGTATCTAATACTATGATAATCTGGAAACGCAAGTGAAAATGAACATATATATTACACACACACACACACAATTTTTTGAGTTGTATCACGACTAGTTTCGGGAAGAACTGTCTGAAAAATAATAAATTCTCCAAATTCGCTAACCATATTATTGATACCAATCATTCTTTCGATCGAATAATTTTCTTTATTTTCACAATTTTGGCATAATGTACATTTAGCTAAGACACACACCGTTTTTTAAAATATTTTATTTTTATAAATATATTTTTACATCTATCAAGTGCTGACTAGAGTGGATTGCCTGTTTGAAAGAAGAAGAAGAAGTGCTGACTAGTGAAACATTACTTTGATATTTTTTACATTAATATTGATATAATTGTAGCTTATTTACACATCACAAAATCGATAATAAACATCAATCGTAAATAAGTGAATTAAACCTGTCAAAGTTCTTCATTAATTAATGGATAGATATATTAAATGGAATCAGAGACATAACTCAAGCCGTGCCAGCAGTCGAATTGAATCCAATCTGTAAGCTTTACATGTCTGCAGATAACGACATTAATACCCAATTAACCAAATATCGGTAACAGATACGTAGAACTCCATTACAGCGCGATACAAACAAGCGACTCGATCGCACTGGGATTAGAAATGACAGGGAACTCCCTGCTACCTGGGCAGATCACTCAGATTGTGACTTTTACAAGGTATGGACAAAATATTCCTGCAATCAATTTTTTTTCTGCCTAGTTGGCAGTACTAGTGGTTTGGCGTCTAAGGAGAAGTCTTGTGGGTCGTCACAGTCCGAGGTTGGCCGGAATCGAGTGGATGTGTATTTTTATGTAGCAGTATTTGTAAGCGATTTTTTTTTGCGCGGATAAAATGGAGCGTGATGTTTTAACCGAACAATGAAAGAATCAACATTAAATATCTCGTAAAATTCGGCAAAAGCTAGCGAGAAATTCTTAAAATACTAGTAACTGTCTATGTGGAATCTGCTGCAAAGCGTAGAACTGTGTGAATCGGTTTACAATTTACCACTAGAATGATTACTTGTACAGGGTGAATATTATGTTCTAGGCCGATTTTGTTTAGCCGCCATTTTGGTTTGGCAGACATTTGTCAGTTCGTATTTGGTAGTCGTATAGAGTATGTGATTACAATTTATTATGGAGCATATAACGCCTCAAAAACGTGTTAAAGTCATTAAAACGAACACAAACCCGACATTTGTAAAAAAATTATCATGTGTGACGAAACTCATTTCGACTTGGCGAGTTTTGTTAATAAACAAAAAAACCGTTATTGGGGCACTGAAAATTCTCAATTGATACACCAACGCAGAGTTACTGTACGGTGCGCCATGTGGTCCAGCGGAATCATTGGGCCACATTTATTTCAGGATGCAAGAGGCAATGCTGTAAAAACTCGGTGTGGTTAGTGGTGATGCGGTTTCAACAGGACGGTGCCACCTCACACACAGCCTGAGCTACGCTGGAAATTTTGATTAACGAAACAACATCGGCCTCGAATATAATATTCACCATGTAGAATAATATATTAAAATCAATAAATATGATTTAAACATGCAGAAGCTGTGTACAAAAATCATTCCCAAAGTCTTGAAGCAGGAGAAATAAGAACGACGTGTTGCTCGTTGCCGAGACTTAAAGAGAATATAGAGGGTGCGGGATGAATATTTTTAGGATGTATAAAACATAAAATGTGAAACGACGAGCGTCACCTGAAGGGAAGACATGCAACATTGTTTCCAATAATGAAAGAGGTATCTGGCCAAGTGTATTCAGTCTATGGGACGGGAAGGGTGGCGGGGGAGGGGGAGGGGGGGGGGGGGGTTGGCCACACAGTCGTTCCAGAATAATGAAATTGGATTTTTGGTGACATAGTGTCCGAACTTTTTGTCCACACCTCGAATGTGCGTCAGGAGGATGTGTTACACTATAAAATCACGTAGAAATTAATTAATACAAAAATTCTATTATTTATTTATTCTTCATATAGAGCATACATAAGTATTTTTATGTATGCTCAAATATAAACAAGATCAAAATCGTTTTACTACAACTTTTCTTTTACATATTTGCTTATTTTAATTTTGAATCTATGTAAATTCTCCTTCTTTCTTATATTTTCTGGCATTACATTAAATATCTTCATAGCACTGTACATCATAGATTTTTGAGATTTGGCCATCTTGCTGAATGGAAGTCTCAGTCTTTCTTTTCCTCTTGTATTATGTTCGTGCTCATGTTGATTTGCATCAATTTTTCGTATAAATTCTTACTAAATTTCACATAAATATTATACGATGCAGAAGTAACAAATTGCCATTTTAAAAAGTATTTACGATTAGACTATGAATAAAAGATACAATACTTAATCTCCTCTTTATAGGAGGCCTTCAATACCGATGGGTTTTTCATTCATTGGTTCAATACGAAAATGTGTGTTTTTATTATTCATTTATATCAGAAGTTATACACTAGATTAAACTTTTTCTAAAACCATAACTTAGATAGGACCTTTGCACTAATATAAAACTAATAAACTGAATATTATTTGCCACAATTAAGACAACACAGGCATTATAAGAAAGACCGCGATCATTAAATTCATTTCTACTGTGCCACAAAATTACCTTATTATAGAAAATTATTACATATATGAAATATCTTATATTATAGTATTTATTAGCCAAGATTACGGAGATAAATTTGTTTTTATAAATTAACAAAGTGATACCGTTATATTTAAAAGACAATATTGAATTTAATTATGGTTTTAAAACGCTCTGTATTTATTATAAATAGGCCATTTTAACTAATATCTCATGTTTACTTACATGCTTTAAGTATAAACTACTTTTAAAAACAAGTTTGATATCAAAACACAATAATAAGATTTTCATTAATATAATTTCGGTCTTATAAAAGAAGATTATGTCAGTGTCCATTCGAAGTTCAATGCGCTGCTCAAACCGACCAAAGTGGACGTGAAAATTGTCGTTCCGTGTCGCAGATATATTTCCGATATATTTTCACGCGTATTTTACATATAATATGAATTAATATTGTATTTAACGACCATCCGATGCAAAAATTGGTTGCCACATGGGCGGGACAAATGTGAATCACATTGGTTATGCTGATAATATGGTTATACTAGCGCCATCTATAAAAGGAATAAGAAAACTTTTACAGATATGCGAAACATATGCCAGTGAACATAATATTTTATACAATGCCAACAAATCGGTCGTAATTGGGTTCAAATATGTAAACGGCCAGATAATATCCCTCCCGTGTGGCTGGACGGGACGAAATTGATCGTTCAAAATACCTTGGCCATATATTCAATGAAGATGGACAAGACGATGATGACATAGAACCACAGAGGATACAATTGAGCGTTCATGCAAATATGCAGTCACAGCGTTTCTACCGATGCAGTAAGGAGGTGAAGAGGATCCTGTTTAAATCGTTCTTCACCAGCATGTATATCTACGAGCTCTGTTCGAAATACAAGCAAGTGACGTACAACCGTCTCCGAATTCAGTACAGCAACTCATACAGAATACTGATCGGATTGGCGCATTATTGTAGCGCATCTACAATTTTTGCCGAAGATAGTATACGTGGATTCGTTCCGCTTCTAAGACATTGAGTTGCAGGCTCAGCACCAACTCTCTAGTGCAATCGGCGCTATCGTGGAAACCTGACCAGAGAATGGCAACGACTACAAAATAGCTACACATACAATAATGGCCGTGATTTAAATGTGGTATTTATATTTTGTTTATATTTATATATAATTGTAAACTTATTTTTTGCTTTTCTTTTCATAACATAAATAATATATCGTAACTTAAATATATTTTCTTTATCGTGAATCGATCACGCTGGATTAAACGCTATTTTATTATTTATTCACGACATATTTTCAAATTTTATTTAAGCATGATAATTAATAAATAATGATTTTTAAATTGCGAAGATGAGACAATTGATCCATTGCACATTTTTAAAAAGATCAACATATTCAAATAGCTGTAAATAAGAGTCGGGTACCAAGGAAACGGAAATTGTGGTGTAGGCTTCCGGAAAATTCTTAGAAAGATAAAGCATCGCTTTTAAAATGAATAATAAGTCTGCTTAGTGTGGATTAAGTCTAGGGGCATGACGTCACACCGCAGAACTCCCCACTGTAATAAACCAACACCGTTTGTTGATGGGTAGGAGGGTGGCGGGGGGAGTGATGAACATCTTGACGGATTCAAATTGCCGGGCACCGCGCCAAAAGCATTTAAGTAACGGTTTATTTTAACGACTGATTATTCGGACCCTTTTGACGAATTTCTGTAAATTATCGTCACTTACTCGAAGCGTCCGAAGGGTGTGTCTAAAAGCGTGTCAGATAAACTTTTTATATTTTCATAGTTTGACCTAACCTCAGGCGAAATTTTCTAGTGAAAGAACTTTATAACCCCTTGCGAGCAAAATTAAATTATGAAAGTTCCCACAAGATTTAATGATTTACGGTCTAATGTAATTTACGTATCACATGCCATATTAAAATTCTCTGCTTGCCAATATGATTTTCTTACAATGCCAAAGGACGAAAAAAAATTTCCACAAGTATTTTAAATATGAATTAAATATATTAATTATAAAGATATACATATAAAATCAATTTTATCGAAAAATATTGTTGTTGCGCTACCGGGATTCGAACCTGGATCTCTTCCCTAACCGGGGGAGGTGCTTTATCCAACTAAGCTACAGCGACATTATTTTTAGCGACAATTTTTCGACCCTATATGTTACCTTTTTGATATTAATACATTTAATCGATCCATCATTTGACAGAGCCATCTACCTTATTTTTACAGAATCTCAAAATACCTTTGAGTAAATCTGATAGCAGACGCCAGAATTATCAATTCATTCACATTCACAAGTATTTATTATTAAATGTATTGAGTATGAACAAACTGAAAAGAAAAAAATCGTAATTATGTATACAATTGCCCATTAAAATTGTTATCTTATTTTGTGTTTTATACTTACTTATACCGGTACAGAAATCGATACCAAGCCCCCTTACAAAAGCATTTTAATATCAAAAAGATTTTTAATGCGATATGTGAAATACGGAGGTAACACAGTAGGACGAAGTTTTTTCATGGTGGATCTGATTAGTCCTCCCCATTGTGTTGTTATGGATTACGCGAGCAAGAAAATTAATTAAGAATGGCGAGGTACAAGGGGATAGCGCGGTACCAAGAACGGATTGGAAGATACAATCAAGAAACTCAGATAAGCCTGCCTAATGCACGCAAGATCGCGTCTGATGAAGGATGCGTGGACTCACAAATCTCAGACAGGCTGCCAGTGATTGGATTATGTTGGCGGTGAATGAAACATTTCGAGTTGTGCCGATTGTACAGGATGGGCCATAAATTTTTGCACTTTTTAAATTACTTTCGGGGCACGAAGGAAAGGTACGCGGCCGACAGCGCACGCAGTATAGTCCTTGGAAATTTAGTCGCAATGGATCGCTTTACGAGGGAACGACGCCCATTCTGCAAAAAACAGTTTTTTTTTTACAAAATCAATGATTTTTGTATAACATCGTTTCAAAATCATACAAAACAAGGTGTTACGGGTAAACTTGCGTTAACCGAAATTCTCACTACATTCTGCAAATTCCGCTATGATTCTAACCTTAAATATGTACATTTTATAATATATTTAAAAAGATATATATATATATACCGCGTCTGATGGTCACTTTGCGCTGAACTGCCGGCCTAAAATGACGCGTTCCACGATCATTTCAGAACGATACATCACTGATATGGTTTGCCCTGAAGATGAGTAATGAATGAAATTTACCCGAAACGTTGGGACAATGGTCCTTCCCTTGAACAACAGATGCGGGATAACCAAGAACTTATCTTTCTAACATTATACTAAAAATCAAATTTAACATATAGGTATATGTTTAAATTAAGATTTTCGTAAGCACTTGTGCTAGTTTCATGCACACGTGTCTCTTGGCATTTATTGTAGATGATTTCCTTGAGGAAACCTAGGCCATTCTAAGTGCACAGCAAAGGGCTCACTAGAGATATATTTTAACGTTGAAACATTTTTTTTTAGAATTGTATGTTGCATCTTTATTCTAACTTATGCCATAATATGAAAATAATAATGTGTAATATAGGTTGTACGAGTTGCGACCGTATAGTTACCATATTAGTACCATCTTCTCAAATCTACGCAAATAATTTTTTTTAACAAATGACACATCCTAATGTGTACAATCAATGGACATCGTTAGAGGCGATTGTTTTGGCCGCAGATCGTGATATCTAAGGGATGTCAGAGAGCTGGCATGGCAACTCGACATCAGGCTAATAAATCCCTTAACCCTACTCGTAAGCTCGGTAGCTTACGTTCAAATTTACTTATAAATGCGTACTTTGTATAAAATTCAACAATGTTCTGCGTTATTTTATTATTTAATTGCAAATTCACTTTTTCATTTCACATTTCATTTTAATTAAATGAAAGTAAATGTAACTGAAAAATAAGAAAGACAAACCTATATTTCGAAAAAAAACTAATCTTCCCCTTCAGGGCTCGAAGCTTTTCAGTTGTTGGTGGACTGCTCTCTTCATAGCTGACATAGCCAAGTTGAACATATACATGGTGAATATTATATTTCAGGCCGATGTTGTTTTTGAATAACTAAGAAATGAAACACAATTTTGTAATTTGGTTTTTATTTAACGATTATTTAGTTTATTACAATTATGTATGCAATATGACTTCGGTCAAGTGGCCGCCTCTGGTAGCGGCACAAATGCGTGCTTTTTTAACCATATTTTTCATAACATTCTCGCACACTTCGCGTGTTATTTCAGCATTTTTTTACGAATATTGTCCTGCAACATCAGAATTGTTGTTGGCTTATTGACGTAAATGTTTCCTCTTAAGTACCCTTATAAAATAGTCGGGATTCATCAAATCAGGTGATCGTGAGGCCGCTCGATATCACTAGTTTTAAACATTATGCTGTCAGGAAAAATTTCTCGTAAAATTTCAAGCGTAACTCGGGCTGTGTATGAGGTGGCACCGTTTTGTTGAAATAACATGTGTTGCAGGCCCAATCGACCCAATTCGGCCACCAATAAGTTTTCCAACATGCCAGAGATCACCATTAATGGTTATAGCATTGCCATTATTATTTAGATAAAATATTTTAATGACTTCAACACGTTATTGAGGCATTAGATACTTCATAATAAATTGTAATTAACTATTATCTACGACTACCAAATGCGAATTAACAAATATATGTCAAATCAAAATAGTGGCCAAACAAAATCGGCCTGGAACATAATATTCACATGTATTTGATTAGACTTATACATTTTTTTTTTTGCAGAAATTTCTTAATTAAGTAATATACAGACAAAATTTTACTGAGTTCAAAATGTCTCACAGAGAAACGGGAATAGGCCATCTAAACATTATCTGAATAACCTTGGATCAGTCATGTAAAATCAATGATGAATCAACCATATCAATGATGTACATTTCAAGTTCTTTAACGATATATCTTCTACTAAGTCGAGAAGACTGACATGGGCAGAACACGTTGTCAGATGCGAAGACTCGAGAGTATTCTGAAAGGTCTTTGAAGGAAATCTGACAGAAACATGGCTTCTGGGACGCTCAAAAATGAGATAGGTAGATAATATACACAAAGATACAATGCGGCGTCAAATCCCCTGCTGGGCGACCGCAACTCAAGACAGAGACGTCTGGAGAAAAGTTGTGCGGTCTTGCCAGAGGCTCAATAAAGATCGAAACGCAATTGAGATTAGCTCGACGGCTCAATTAGAAATTATACATAGTGAATATTATATTCCAAGCCGATTTTGTTTGGCCGTCATTTTGGTTTGGCAGATATTTATCAGTTCGCATTTGGAAGTCGTAGAGAGGAGTTGATTACAATTTATTATAAAGCATCTAACGCCTTAAAAACGTGCTGAAGTTATTAAAACCAACACAAACCCGACATTTGGAAAAAAATCATCGACTTGGCTGTTTTGTTAATAAACAAAACAGCCGTTATTGGGGCACTAAAAATCCTCAATCGATCCACTAATAACCTTTATACCCGCGCAGAGTTACTATATAGTGCACCATTGTGGGTCAGTGAAATCATTGGGACCTATTTATTTCAGCATGAAAAAAGCAATGCTATATAACCTTCATGGTTGTCGAATTGGGTCGATTGGGCTCACAACACATGTGGTTTCTACAGGACGGTGCCACCTCACACACAGCTCGAGCTACGCTTCAAATTTTGATGAATGAAACAACATCGGTCTGGAACATAATATTCATCCTGTAGTATAAAGTACCAGTAGCAGCAGTATAAATAAAACAAATTAGATAAATCACATTTTTGGAGAGACCGAATTCCTAAAATGTCTCTCTTGTCTTCATATGTTATAAAATTATATATTTGTCTTTTACCTCACAATAATATTAATATGACATTAAATATCATAAGTGATGAAACGGTAATTGTTATATAGAATAATCAATCGTGCAAAAATATATATAATAGATTTTTTATGTATATTTTTCTAGTTGACTAATTTAATTTATTATATATAAATAATTTACATAAGGCGACTTGAAACATTTGGGATCTGAATCTACAGAAAAGTGGTCAAAGTAAGCGGATCGATAGAGTTACGAATGAACATATTATGGTTCGGATAAATAAAGAAAAATAAATGTTTAAAACAATAAAAATTCGAAAACTTCAATATTTCGGACATGTAATTAGACGTCCGGAGAAGTACGATATTTTACACCTCATAATGCAGTGAAAGATTGAAAGTCGGGGCCCTGAAAGAAGGAGAACATGAGAACAAGATGACTGAAAAACCTAAGGCAATGGTTTGGACAGCCTACTGTAGAGTTTTTCCGGGTCGCAGTAAACAAAGTGAAGATAGCCAACGTCCATTGAACGCTAAGGCACAAGAAGAAGATAAACCCGCAGAATTTCAATGAATAATTATTATATAGCGGTCCTTCACTAAAGATTAACAATAATATAAATACAAGTTATGGGGTTAAATTATTTAATTAATAAAAAATGCCCTTTCAAAAAGAAACGAGTCTAGAGTAAATTAAACGAGTAGAAACAAAAGGCAATATTTTTACTCAAATACTTCAAAAACACCTGCTAAATGGCGCCAGAAAATGGACAGGAATAAACGATATTTAGAATATTTCAAGCAGTCAAATATGCGGCTATGTCTAAAATAAAGGAATACAACTTCACCACCTCATTTCTGAAAGATCAGTCATAAATTCAACCTAATTAGTTGATTTGGCTGCACAAGATGTGTAATCGAGAGTTCACTGAATATGATATAATTTACTCTTGCGACCACATATAAAGAGTTAACTCATCTTCGCGCCAGGACCGTAATCTCAGATACAAAAACACCCACTCGTGTCGCACAACAAAGCCCATGTAGAGCGGTGATGACGGAGAAATGTAGCAGAAACTAATATTATTTGATGCATGTATTCTCCAGCAGCGGACTGGCCGAACCCTCACCGACGGCAGCAATCACCAACCCGAGCACTGGGGAGCTTCTTGATGTTTTCTTCAAAATACAAATTGGCTCACATGAGAATTACTTTAATTCTTTTACAATTTATTCATACATTATTATACATATATTCTACTCCTTTAGCTGCTTGATTGTACTACGCATACATGACATCCAATCGGTCTGGGTTTTTCTTCGGTCTTAATCACGTTGACTTGTTGACCTAAATACATAAAAAACATTGAGCAACACAGACAGTTCAAAGCCGCAATAAAATTTTCAGACCGAACGTATCTTCATAGCATGGTCACCACTTCAATATGACCACATTTCACACGAGTCAAGACTTTAGACCCAACACCAAGCATGCTTAATTAAATTGTACTGTATTATTTAAACTTGTCAGAATGTGTATAATTCCTTGCATATTTCAAGTAGGTTATAAATTTCTCAAGACAAATGCTCAAGATTGCATCATATTTTGTAACTTACACTTTTTTTTCAAACTAATAATAGATATCTCATAGGGACGAAGATATTTTTTATTAATGGAAAAATATGGAAGTATGGGTAATTACAGGTCTTCGGCTGGCTTAAGTGATCACTTTATACATTGTAACGTTCACCATTCCACCCAATTAACCTTCATATCTATCAAATTTTTGAAAGTTGTATATATGTTAATATGTGGAATCGCTCAAATACCACTACACTATTGCCATTTATGAACTAAATTTGATATTCATTTTCACTGAAACAGCATATATGTCACAATTAGAATCAATTTTTGTTTAAATTATTTAAAGCAATATTCTTTATCTGTAAAATGTTTCACATTATACTAGAATACGCCTGAAAATTCAATATTTTTCAATTTTTATATATTTCACCAGTATATATTATTAGCAATATTTGAATATGTCCAAGATCACACATTTTAAAATATTATATCAAGTATAATAGAAGACCATTTATGCCATATATTCAAAAGGTATACTCAGACATAAAACTATAAATTGCATAATATTAGCTTTTCCGTAAGTATAATTTTAAAATATTTATAATATTTTTTGATATTAATAAAACTTCTTGGAAATAGTTTTTTTTAAATATCATCTATTTTAATCGTCGAAGCAAAAAGAATACATTGTTCACGAGGGATAATGCGTCAACCGTTAAGTAAATCGGCGATGACAGATTCTAGGAGATGACAAGTGGTAGGTTGGTTAGAGGGTCACTTGTGCGAAGGCTGTGACAGATGGGAAAGGAAAAGATTATGACGTCATAAAGCTAATTTATTACGGACGATAGACGGAGAATGAAAGACATATTGATATATGTACAACTTATTAGATTAATTATTAAATTTTGAACATTAATATTAGATTGTTTTCATTCATTATTTTTAATTTCAAGATGAGAACAAATAATTTGAAATCATGTTTTGCTCCGCAACTGTCTGAATACCTATCTCTTCGTATCGAGTAAACCAAGATGAATACCGATATATACGAAGACGAATAATAAGCCGACTTTAGAGAAAACTATCATTCACATACTTGATCCTTCTAATCCGATCATTTCAAACACACATATACTTCAAAAGTGGTGACCCCGACGCGATTCTGACATTTTAACAGAACGCGATTTTTTTTCGTGTCAATATATGTATAATATATACTGTTACTGTATAATGTATAAAACAATACTAACATTTACTAAAAATAACTATATAGTATAATATAAATAGCTTCGTCTCTATGAGATATCTATAATTTGTTTAATAACAATGCCCTTGGAGGAAAAACCAATAATTGTGTGTTCTTAGACATACTCAAATATTATTAATATAATATACTAGTCTAAATAAGAAATATATAAAATTGATAACTGTGTGCTAGTATAACGTATTAATCATTTGTTATATTTTATAATAAAAATAAGATTCTTATTTGTGACATCTATGCTGTTTCAAGGAAGTGAATATCAAATTTCAGACCATAGATGACGACAGCGACGTTGTAGTTAATAGTGTTTCTACATGGTAACATATATACAACTTCCAAAATTTTTATAGATATAGTGATTGATGGGTGAGAATGGTGAACGTTATATTTGTATAAAGTGATCCCTATAATTGATGAGCCCTATAATTACCCATACTTACATATAAATAGCTTCGTCTCTATGATATATCTATAATTTGTTTAATAACAATGCCTTTGGAGGTCCAAAGTATCCAGTAATTGTGTGTTCTTGGACATACTTGTTGTTAATAACATAACATATTGTTAAGTTAAAAATAACTATTAATGTAACCTTTTATATATAATATAACCTATTATGTATGCAAGATATACGAAAAAAATAATATCCACAGTTATAACTAAAGTTATGTTATCTCGGTAATTTGATCTTGTACATGTGTGAGATTCTGTGAGGTGGTGTGCTAATTTTGTTTGCTTTCTTAATATACCAGTACGACCAACTTGCAGTATATTGGGACAGTATTTATTAATATTACTTTTTAGTTTTCAGATAGTTTTTAGATATGTGTCTGTAATATATTTGTGAATTTTCTATAAAAAATAAAATACAATCATTAAATTTTAATTCGAATAATAAAACTTTCGCAGACGCTTTTTAGTATCATCTTTTGAATTTTGAAGCCATCAAACGAACAATGGATAATTGCAATTATTCAATGCTCCATCATCCCGCATTCATCTGGCTCGCCCGAGCCTCGTCCCCCTCCAGTGTGCAAAAACGGCGGATTGTAACATTGTAGCGGCAATAAAAGAAAAGTTACGGATCGCGTATCCGACCGAGTGAAATTAATTCCCTTTTTATTGCCCGGCAAAAGCGATAACGGTTTACGTATTCATACGAATGGAAACGAGCGCGGTCGGCAAAAAACGGGAGAGAATCTCACAAATAACGCCGGGGATCAAGATGAGTGCGCAGCGCCGCGTTCGGCTTCTGGGAGCGTCGCTGCACGAGCGGATTGAACGCTGATAGTGTTGCTATCGCCGGAGCCACTAATCATCACCGCCCGGGACGATGAATGCAATTTTATAGTCCCAGACTTCTTCATGAGATTCTTTACAGACAACTCTCACCTCAGTTCATCGTGTAAACACCAAGTCTAGAAGATTCTTTCGCACCTCATTTTACGCTTGTTGTATATCAAATACCAGTCTATTGACCATAGAATGGAATATTCGACAATTAAGAAATAACAGTTACAACGAAATTAAGTTCTGTGGTATTCTAATACAAATTAAATTAATCAACTAGAAAAATATACAGAAAAAATCTAACCATTGATTAAATATTTGGTCAAAAAGTTCAAAATTTGTCGAAAATGTATTCGATTGCTATATCAAAATGGTGAACGCGCTTCCCCGGATAGGAAGAGGTCCAGGTTCGAATCCCGGTAGCAACTAAAATCTTTCAATATTTTTATATTTTTTTATTTTTCCGTATATCTTATTAAATATTTGTAATTTAATGCCCTCTGTTTCTCTAAATTTCCAAAATAAATAATTACAGAAATCCACGGTGTCAAATGACGTTTATACGCATGTGTCGACTCTTGCTGTCAACGTCGTGTACACGGGTGTGAGTTTTTGTCTCGTTCTCCTAATCTCAAGCTAATCTCTGAGTTTATTTCCAGATTTAAATCACAACACGTGTACATGGTACGTACTGATTTATTTGAAATATTGTAAATATTTGAGATTTATCTCATCGTGTCTCGTTTAGTGGACACAGGCCATATATAATGCATTAAAATAACAAATCTCTTCAACCGTCTGTCCGCCCACAACTCTCAATTTATACATTACTGGGCAGCGAGCAGTCGTAGACGTGGCAACTCACTGAGTCGAGTGTTTACATATACTCACCTAAGCAGCAACACTGCATATCTAAATTTTTTGTCAAATTAAGATATTTATATCATTGGATTTGATTGGATTTGAATGTTCGCGGGGAATCGCTCTATATCACGAGTTTCGCGATAGCGTCCGCTAGAGGCATGCAAATCAAAGAAATGTAATCACTACGTATCTGTAACATCCCTGTCAACGGCGCACAAGACATGAGAATAGTACCTATGTTTAGTTCAGTTTCAGTTTAGAAAGAATATATTCATATTTACAACTCTAGACAGGTAAGTAACACTTCAGTAATTCTACAAAAATCATTTATAACTAGATATGTTTTTCTCCTGTAAAGTACACAATTCTTAGATGATATGTAGTGACTATATATTTTTATTTATTCATTCATTTTACAGGATGCACGTACGCAGATGTATGTTTACGCCAGCTTTCAAATTATAAATTAAATAATTATATGTATTTTTTAAATAACAAACTTTGAATAAACCATATTCATTCATTTAACGTCGACTGCTTTTGATACAACTGTATCGTCGCCAAGACGGACGAACATTGATTTATAAAATACCAAACGAAAATAATTATCGAAGACGGGCGAGGTTGCAGTCCTTGTGAATGGAAGTGAATTGAAAAGGGGAATCCATTTCAATCTCTCATCCCCACTCCTACCACAAATCGTGAATCGAAATTAAATTAAATGGGGTATGCATTTTAATGTCTTTATACTTCCGTCCACTCCCACCACGACTGCACTGCGGCCACGCCCCCGTTCGATAATTAATTTCGTTTCATTATTATTTTATGAATCAGTTAGTTTACGTCCATCCTAAATGAATTGAAAAAGTCGAAACCGGCTAACGAATATAAATATTAGTAATGAATGCGTTAATTTTACTTGAATACAATCCATATTCCGGCTAAAATATTCAAATAGTTCATATCCATGAGCTATTTACACACCAAACATTCAAATGTTGCAGTCTGCCAAAATACTGCATCATTCGGCACGAGCATACAAAATCCTGCTAGACAGAAAGTCACGAATGTGCGAAGTGACTTGTGAGATATTTCAGGAGATAATGTTCTAATTTGGTTACGTGCACAATTTGACAAAGAGAAAATGGGACATTTAAGATAAATTCACTGTATTTTTAGCAACGTGAAATGACCACGTGTTGTCTCCGATCATCTTCATAATGTATGGATAACGTCTAATTTTTCAATGCAGTGCGTAGTGAAATGGGGCTGTTTGATAATAAACCTGTATAGATTTATTCATTGTAAAAATAATTCCAATATTTTGAATGTTTTTTAAAAGATTTAACGTTAAATTTTGCTAGATTGAAAATCGTATAATATCTAGCACTTTCACGAGAGTGATCTAGCATTACCAATAAAAAAATCATTGCCCTTCACATAATAATCAACAGTGTTTAATTTTAAAAAAAAAATATATATATATATATATATTGTCATGTGCATAACAGAGCGTCAGCACGTCCACCGGTTTCACCCAAAATAGAACATGAGACGTGTGGGTACCATGAACAGAATTGCCTATTCTACCTTCCACCTGCTTCCGAAAGTCATTCTAAAAGAAATATAAATAAAATTAGGAATAGATTTTACAACATTATAATTTACACAAATAATACGATTGAAACAAAGAGAAAAACGTTGTCAAATTATTGCGATAAATCACTCCGTAAAACTACATTTTAATACCCAAAGTAACTTCCATCAGCAGTATGAATGAAATATTTTCATCATGTTCAAACACAGTTAAATTAATCAAGTATCATTCTTATTTGACAATACCGCCGGTAGGTGGGAACATAGATCAACGGTCGAGGAGCAATCCTTGTGTGGTAAAATTTCACTTTAGCAGGACAACAGGTTGAATTTATCTGGATAAGTTTTGCTGCCTGGTGAATATCAAAGTTTTGGGATTACTTGTAAGTTGATGTCGTTCACAGCGTGATGTTTAAATAAGGGTTTTTTTCCATATGAAGATGATTCGAGCGGATGGGTCCTAATCGTGATCGTCATCCTTCTCTGTTCATGGGCAATCCTCCACGAATCTCATCAGAGGCATTAAAAAAATCAGCTTAAGCGGTACTTTATCCAGTTATTGACGCATCCCAACGTGAAGGTCCATACTTAGGAGTAGATGTACATCCCTTCCTCAAATAATTGAATGACATGCTTGTAGTTTGCTACGTTGTACGAGACATCGATAGGGTGCCTGCTTTCTGTCAACGGAAATACTTAGACAAAGATCCTTTCGCGCAGTAGTGTTGCCATTGCTATTACATGTCAACCATAGACAGCACTATCGGCGGGTAGGTACTATGTTTTAATATATATATGAATGAAACAAACAATATGTTTTTTCACATTACATTTTAGGGAGTTCACTGGGGTCTCTTTATTTTAAAAGTCTGCTATCCAAAACTCGGTTGGAAAAAATATTTTTTCCCTAAAGGAAACAAAATATTTTGTCGGGTACACTTTCAAAGCTTGGGAAAAAGGGTAAAACATATGTAGGCAATGTTCGTTTACTGAGCAAACAACGATATATCGATGTCAGGCATTCTGATGGTTAAATACGAGTAGAAGTGTGGATCACGATACGAGGGCGAGGAAATCTGGAAAATTGTCAATGATCTCCAGGCGACATTTTACATAATTAACTGTCAAAGTTAAGTCTTCTAAAGTTAAATAAGTAAACGCAAAAACCTCGAAATATTCCATCTAAATAAAAATAAACTTTACTCATTATTTCGTAGAAAAGTTCAAAGAAAATATGTTGCTGAAGATATATGTATATTTAATCTTTTTTTTCTGCCGTAGTTCACAGATCACATTAATTTTGATTTTATTTAGTATGATTATATATGCTATATGTGTGAAAAGTTAGTATGACTGCGTACAATCAGAAAGCAATCGTCTTTGGAAAAATTGTGATAAAGAAAAAAAACTCTGCTAAGATATTGTGTGACATGTGAATCACGACATTTACTCACTATATTAATTACGCGAAATTCACAATAGAAAATAGACATGATCAATAGGAGACTAATGTTGTCAACAAATGTTTGTATTAATCTCATTTTCAACTCTGCATTATCAGTATATTCATTATCCGAAAGTACAAAATGATTTATATTTTATACCATAATTCTCGACTCATACCGGATTATACTAAAATTAATATAATAATATTATATGAAAATGGCTGCTATGCCCATCTTTTAACGTGATAGTTATTGGCTAAATGATATCAACAGTGTTAATGGCGCGCCTCGTTTCAAAACTGCCGATCAGTATCGAATGTTTTAGTTTGGGAGCTCGCCCAAAGAAGATTACAGATTTTTCTGTAAAAATATAATTGCAGTCTGACTGAGAATAAGGGTGGTAGGGTTAATAGAAACATAAAAACGAATTATCTACAAAATGTTATGAATATAGCTTTAAGTAGGAGCTTATTTTATATTACAAGTATGTTATAAATACACATTTCTTAGCAGAGTAATAAAAAAAAAAATGTTTAAAGAAACCTACTGAAAAAATTGAGAAAATACATTTTCTGTATCTAATGGGATTGTTTATTTTCTCACAGCAGGAGAATGCTTCAATGTAAATAAAGGAGAGAAAAAAACTAACGGGAATAATTAAACTAGTGGAGCTCTCGGAATGGATTAAGTTTGCTTATAAATTCTTCGGGGACGGCGCGAATTTTCAAAGCGAGTTTATAAACAATCCTTAACTCTCTGACAGCTTATAGACTGATCACCTGCATAAATTAAGATCGATTAATAAACGATCTGATGCAGTGGTGTATTCTTTTTATTAACAAAACTATTATATTTTGAAGTCCCGTGGCAATTTATCATAGACGCACAGTGGCGTATTTATAGAAATGCGCAGAAAAAGTTTGAATTGCGAGGAAAACCGCTTTCATTCGAATCACTGAGAAAAATGTATTAATTCCTTACCAGGAGTAACAGATAAAGCGAAAAAAAACAGTAAAGAATTTTTAAAGAAAGGCCTAGAAACATTGAAACATTAAACGCCTAAAATAAGTCTTCAACTGAGGACTTTATATATATGAAGTATATATGTTACAAACAAAGTGTAAACTTCGCAAATGTATACATTAACTAATCAATGTATGCACCAACTATAAGTTTTAGTTACAGTACACACAAAAGAATTTATAAACACTCTAACTAGTTGTTGTATGTATAACACTGTTCAGTGTCTGTAAAAATATTCACAATGTTCACCTAAAACTGAAGTTGCCATATTAAAAAAATGCAATGTGTTACTCAATTTTGGGAAAAATGTAATATAGAATCCAATATTATTTTCAGTGAATATAAAATCATTTTTTAAATTAAAATATGCCTACGAATTGAATAATGTTATCGTTTTTTAACACGTGTAATCGTTTCAAGTGACAACATCGCAATTCCTGGCAATATTTTACATTGGCAACATTGTTACCGACTGTGAAGTGCGTGCGTGTTATCATCGTTATCCGACGTAACCTCAAAGTTTCAACATAAATCACATTCCTTTTCTGTTATTTAACTATAAGGTATGTAAAAATACAATGTGCTTACAATTACGATTACAATTTATTTAATTAATTCAAATTGTTAATGTGTGGTAGGGTAATTGTAAACTCGCTCGTATTTGGTTAGTTGTCAAATACGCTCATCTGACAGATCTTGTCTGTTCAAGATGTGACCAGTTCGCGTCGGCGAGTTCATACACTCACTAGTAAAATCATACATTATCTAGTGAAAGTATACACGAAATGCAGCAATGTTAGCTGTTACTAAAACTCATAGTTGTGCACACATTGACTAGTTAATGAATACATTATTGAAATTTAACTGTTACATATATATGTATAATTAACTTAATTTCTATATACCAATTATAAGTACATAAAAAAAAGTTTATTATGTTTATTTTTGATTTTTGCTTTTTTATCGGTATGTTGTACACATACGTTTTATATATTTTATTTTAATGCTCTATTGCTATTTTGCTTTAAAAAAAAATATATTTTAGCCTAAATAGATGTATAATTATTTAAGTATATTTTTACAACAATTATGTTCACAATTGTAAACGATCTCCTTCTCTAAATACGAGATTTATCTCCCATAGAGAAATAGCACGTCTTGTAGCAATATTGATTAATGTATGTATATATTATTGTTAGAGAAATGTAATTTTAAATTCAACTATTTATGCGCTAAAAATAATCGGCAAATCTGATTGTGCTCGGCTGCCGTCGGATATTCATTAATTCGTGTAGGTACGATTGGTATTAGTCGAGTCGGCTCGAAAGCTCTAGACTCCAGGTGTGTTATTATTGATACTTGTTATAGAATAATGTAATGTCACAACATTATCATCTTGAGAGCCTTATGGGGGAGCCCACAGAATGTCCAGTGAGACAGGCTATAGCACCATGAAGCCGTTTGAATTTTATACTGTAAGTCCATTTATTGCTAAAAATATATATTTATTTATTTTCTAGTAGTCCACGTGTATCCTACTACAAATGTGCCTTCTTTACGTTTTGTACTAGCAATTACGTATCGGAACATATCATTTCCTTCCAGGATGTCAAATAAACTAAGTAAAACCATATTAGTATGTCAAATTGTAGTTTTTAAAATTCTATTTTAAAACATACACATATATATATTTTTTAAATCTAGTACCTTACAAAAATTGTTACAATAATTAAAGATGTGGAAATTGACTTAATGTTACAAAATTATTGTAATTTTTTTTTGTTATTTTGCCAAACCGGTTGGCGTTTTAAATTTAACCCCTAAAGTGGTTAAAAACAAAGTTTTAAATAATTTATTCAAATGAATAAATACGACAATGTAAAGTTTGCAACAAATATATATTTTTTTAAATGTTTATGAAGATATCTCCCAAAACAATTTATACACTGTGTGTAAGAATCAATGATCCATTCACACCATGGTATGACATTACAAAGGGTGTCAAACGGGGTTTTGTAATGTCTCCATGGCTATTCACCTTGTATATGGACAATTGTATGAAAGAACTGGAATGTATGAATATAGGAGCAAACATGGGCGATTTGATTGTATGCTGTTTGTTGTACGCCGATGATGACGAACAATGAACAAAAACTACAGAGGCTAGTGAGTAGAATGTACGATATATGCAAGGAAAGCGATCTTATTATGAATGCCAACAAGTCGAAAGAGAAAGTATTCGAGAAAGAGGAAAGTAATACACCGTGCAAAATACTTGTAGGTAATGAATGTTTGGAACGAGTAGATGAGTTTGTGTATTTGGGAATTATATTTAATAAAAATGGAAAGGCTGAGAATGATATCGAAATGAGGGTGACTGCAGGGAATAAAGTGAACGGCGCTTTGGATGGAATTATATCTAACGGGAACTTGTCAACCGAGACTAGTGGTACACAATGGAGTCCTGTTACCGATACTGATGTGTGGAAGTGAGGCCTGGAGCTGGCAGAAGAGGAACGAAAGTAGACCGACTACAGCGAAAATGAGGCATGTATATGTGGCAAATATATTTATGACAGAGTAAAGAATGAAAAAATATAAGGAATAGAATAAGAAACAAGGAAAGAATGTAAAGCTGGTGTTATTATAATGAGTAAGATTGAGAAAGTTTGGCGTTATGTAAAGGATGAATGAGGAGAGAATGGTAAGAAAGATATATTACGCGAGTGTTGATGGCACCATAAATACAGGACGTCCGCGGAAGACCTGGCACTACCAAATAAACCATATATTGGATGATGGTTATCTTAGAAGCCTCAACAATGGGCGAGCTTGTATGAGAAGGTGTATGAATGTGGATGAGGCGAGAATTGTGCGTCAGGACAGAAAAGTGTGGCGCTCTATCCTCTCTGCCTACCCCTGTGGGAAAACGGTGTGATTGTAAGTTAGTTACTTTGCTATTTTCAAGCATTTATAGTATGCTGAGTCAGGATAGCTGGTATTTATAATATTTGGAGCATTAAACATTGAGTTTAATCAATTTCAATTATTTAAATATACAATAACTTTTTTAACATTTATTATTTAATGCTTTTACTCATCATATTATTTAATTCAAATTGGTTTTAAATTGTTTGTTGTAATACACAAAGTTATTTTACATCAACAAGCCAAAGTTCAAAAAGTATCACTAAGATAAGAAATAGTTCTAGGTTCGAATCCTGGTAATAACTAAATATTTTTTCGATAAACAAATTTTTTATGTATATCTTTCTAGTCGATTTATTTAATTTGTATTAAAAATACCACAGAACTATGTTCTGAAAATGTAACTTCACAACAAAAATGTTTTCTCCTTAAAAATACATGTGAATTATAAATCTAAATCAAAGAAATACGACGTTAAAAATAAAATTGTAATTTGTTGGGCAGTCAGGGGTTCACGCCTCGTACAGTGAGACCAGATTATATACAGGATGTAACAGACCAAGTCCACAATATTTTACGGGTGGATAACCTGACTAAATTATGAAGAGAAAATGTTGAAGGGATATGTGCCTAATCTCAACCATGTCAAAGATATAATATTTTTAAAAAATCCTAATTATGCGATTATTTCGATTAATTTAAATGTTTTATTGATTCCAAATTATATATTGAGCACAAAAAATTAAAGGTCATCAAATTTCGAACGGCTAGACTATTTTTTGTTAGATGATTTAGGGCCTGAAGCAAAGATATAGATTAATAATGGAACTATTTCGCAAATATTTATTATGAAGTACGTAAACTTCAAGGTTAACACGATTTCGTAAAAATTTCAAACAATAATATTTTCCGTAACAGTGCAGCATTTGCACATATTCCTTGAACATTTTCGACTCGTAATTTAGTCAAGTATTCACCCATAAAATATTGTGGACTAGGTCTGTATATCGTCCATATACTAATCTCTATCTAAATAAAAATAAAATAAAAATATTCATAATATTTGAGATACTTGGGAAGACGAAGTTGAAGTTGAGAGTGGTGAAAAAATGTATAATGATAAAACGTCAAAAAAAATTTTTTTTGTTAAAAAGTGAGTAATCTCGTGGAGATCTATTTCAAATGAGGATATCTCACGTTACAATTCAGTTGCCCAATTTATTAAGTACTACATTAAGGCAGCATTCTAAATATGTAAGTGGCCACGCCTGACATAAGGTAAAACCTGTATATACAATGTAGGTATCAAACAAATATAATAAAAAATTCACTTGCGTAGCAGTAAAACGCTAAGAGGGTTTTTGTTTCATTCTTTACCCTTCCAAATTATGTATAAAGTAATGTACTTACTTAAATTTTCAGTCTCTTGAAAGTGGTTTGTAAAAGCAAAAAAAAAAATTCCATTACCATTAAAATAAGATATCGTAAATACATTTTTAACCGTGAAATAAATGATTTTTCATAGTGATATTCAATAGTGATACAATTTCTTAAGCCGTTAAATATATTGCTCGCTTAATGCGTGTAAAAAGTGTAAAATTGATAAAAATGATAAAAATGGTAAAGAAATAAGAAATCTTTAAAAACCATACAAGAATGAATAAGGCAACATGTATTAAAGAAAAAAAAATATTAACTAAAATATAAAAACATACCACATTGTCACGGAGTTCTCCACGATATTGATCACATTAATTTTAAAATTAAAAATTTTAAATAAAATACGGTATAGAATACGATGTTCACTTATGGTGCGCGTTTTATAGAACGAATGCTTTACAAAGTGTACACTAAAATATATTAATTTAATAATAATATTCAGGTGTGAACCTTTCACAATGTTTACAAGTTGTAGAATTACTTACTCTAAACTTCTGCATTTATACAATATATTGTTAATGGTAATGTATCTTGATGTACGAATGCGTGACGAGCGCATGTTGTCAAGATTGGCAGAGTGGAAGGGATAAAAAATCGCCGCACTCTTGCGTGCGCTGTCTCGCATCTGGGCTATGGTTCGAAACGCATCTCTTACTTATACTAATAATTGTAAACTTAGTATAATAAAATATATTGTTAACACATCGGTTTATCTTGTGTTACCGTAATCCCGTACACACTAAGGACCGCAAGCAGATGCTTGATATCACAAACGACACAGCCGGAATACAGCCGACGCAAGTATATTTCATTTTTATTTCATTAAAATAAGTCCGGGTTTTTCAATAGAGAAATTTAAGTACTTTGGTTTAATTATCATTGAACGATATGTTCTGAAAATTATGTATTTACAATACCCGATACGTAGAACTGCAATATATATGTTACAGTGGATGTGTATTACCAGTGAGAATATATTTTCACTGACGTTTCAGTTCAAATAACTAATATAACTTCACTAGCAGGTTTTAGCAAATGTATATTCTATCCTAACCTATGTGTTGAAAAGGAAATAAAAATGCCTGAGATTATAAACATGGTAGTTTATGCAGTAAATAATTTTATTTAATATAAATGAAAATACTATAAGCGAATAAAAGTGGCAGTTGTAAACGCCACCCACGCCACCAAACTATTTGTTGCCATGCTGTAGGACGAGACATCGACACTTAAGGCCAAATATTCCCGCGCGGTGTATTCTCGCTTGTCAACGAATACAAACTCACTAAATGTAACCAGTGAATTTGTATCTTCATTGTTAGATGTACATCCACTGACCGGCTTAACGAAAATATACTTTCACCAGTGAAAATATATTCTCACTGGTAATACAGATTCACTGTAACATATACATACATAAGAATCACAACACATTTACAATTTATTCAACTCTGTCATCTCGAGTTGACATTCGTTACTCGTAAATAAATGTGAATGTATCATTACCTAATATTAGCCAAGTGACAAATGGGTGACGTTAATTAAAATGGTTCTTGAATTTGTAGAAAAAATAACCGAATCGGAACAACCATTTGGTATTTGAGCTGGATTAGAAAGTTTATTTTTTCGCGCTGCTTTCAAAGCCTTCCCGCAGCCTGCGTTCAACTAATAATAGTTTTAAAACTCCCTGAAAGTTCCGCTCGCCGGCTCAGTGTTTTATTTCCGTCATTGTTCGCCGGGGTATTAGAGCTAATTTATTGTGCAAGGCTGATACATTTTAATGGGAGTTCTTCGCAAGTGACGCAATTATACACTTAAAGGCCCTTTAAAATTGGTCCAGTGTACGGATTTAATTGTCACAAATGTTGTTCGCTGAATACTGAACGTTTATTCGGTGACTCTTTCGCCATTACCTAAGGGTAAAAAAAAAGATTTGTCGAGTCTGTTACTTTCAACACTTTTCCAGAAGAGAGGAGGGGGGGGGGTATTTTTAGATTACTGGAACCGAAAACATCCAGCACCCATTGAAAACCAGACAAGCTAACGGATAATACAAAGCGAGTAAAACAAAAATATAATTTGAATTAAAAACTAAATTATTAAGGAGAACACATTCTTATTGTAAAGATGTAATTATTCAAAACAGACGGTCTGTGTTGTTTTAAATAGTAATTTAATGTATTAATGGCGTCTGTAGTCGGTTCACTCAAAGGTATTTGTGATTCCGTAAAAACAATGTAGATGGCTTTCAAATAATGAAACGACAGATGTATTCATTTTAAAAAGTGTAACATATAGGTTCGAAAATTTGTCATGAAAAATACTGGCGCTATAACACAATTGGTAGTGTACTTCCCCGGAATGGAAATAGAGATCCAGGTTTGAATCCCGGTAGCGCGAAAACAATTTTTTTCGACAAAATTGATTTTATATGTATATATTTATAATTAATACATTAAATTAGTATTTAAAAACTATATGTTCCAAAAACTTATTGAATTCGGGGTTTGGTTTCATTTATGTACAATATTTGCAATACATGACACAGATTTATGAAATGTTACAATAAGAATTTGGCCATCAAATCACTTACAAATGTTCAACACATGCGTGAATCACAATTTGTCAACCCACCAACACTCACCTACAGCGGGTAAAAATTATACACCGATATCAATTGCATATCAAATAAAATGTTACTGATAATTTAAATACCAAATTAAATTATCTATAAAAATAAAACATTGAAGATAGATAAAATCATGTAATCTTATAAATAGTACTAACATATTATTACATAGTTTCATGAAAAAATATCATGTAAATGTTTTTTGCACCTAAATAATATATTGTAATATGTCCAACTCACTTTTTCATGGCATTCGTGGCAGGTCGTTAATGATCCTGATGAGAATAACATATTACAGAATACATTTTTTTGTGAAATAAGAGACATAACAAACAAATTGATAATTGAAGAGAGATAAGATATTGAAAACTACTGTGTAAGTACAGAAGTGCGTTGATTCCAAGGTCAATAAGTTCTAAGGACGAGACATTAAACAATCCCTTATAATCCATTGATTCCTGGTAAACTTCATGCGAGCAATGGATTGTACAAAATTTAAATCGCATTTTATTATTGATTCAAGTCTAATTTTAATTCATTCACAAAGCAACGTAGTATAATAACATTTTTAAAAAGAACATACTTCTATAACAAATATAAGAGCTTTAATTACCGTAAGAACTGACACAAAAAATGGTAATGTAATAAAAAACAAAATTTTCGGCAAAAAAACAAATGTTTAAAATTAAAATCTGACTTATTTTTACGGTCCAGGATTTCTCGCGAAATTGTTTTTAGTCAACAATCCTTGAAGGAAATTTTGTAAACACATCTCGGAACGTAATGCAGGGGCGGACTGGATATTAGGGTACCTAAATACGGAGCAGTTGCTAAAGCGAGCAAACAGTTTACAAAAGATAAAACTATAATAATATTTCGTCTTGGTTGTTGCTCCAAAGTTCCAGCGGGTAACGGTAAAGAGAAATGTCGGAAGTTACACGCTCCCGTACTTGGGATGGAAAGTTTAATAAAAACATTAAATAATCTTAAAGAAAACTACTAAGCGTTCTCTAGCGTTTCGTAGGCTATATCATAAGAGCCTGTGCCCTGTTTTATATCAAACATATGCAAGCTATACTTATTTACATCATTTTATTCTATCTTAAAAATATAATACAATTTTTATTACTTATTTAACACTATTTATACTTTGATAGATCCATATATGTTTTCCTGATAAATACATTAAATCTCGTACTCGTGAAAAGAGTATCATAATATAATATATAAAGCATTCTCCGAAGCTCTTAAGTGTTAACAATTTTATATAGTAGATGAAGTATTACTTGGCGTTTTCTTAACCTTACATTAAGCCCAATGTATAATGTTATGCCATTTGCCTGGAATTCTGTAAAAGTATCGGAACATTTACAAAATCCGCATTGGTATCAACTCCAAATAATCATACAACTTCAAGAACAATCGCAATATAATATATAACTCCAACAATAAATAAACGTGGTAATTTGTATAAGCTAAGTTGTTATTTGAACGGCTATTAATAACAAAACGAGGACAGAAGGGCGCGGCGTTTTATCTGTTGTCTTCCTATCTCAGTGGTAAAACACCCTGATGGTAAATAAGAATGTGCAAGAAAACTTAGAAATGGTAAATTTTATCGAACTAACTTAATTTGTTTTCACTTCGTGAGCAAGCGGCAGAGCAGGTATATATCTGTGACAGTAAAGTGAGACGTTACTTACTTATTTACTTACCATCACGCGGGGGTAGGCAGAGAGGATAAAGCGCCACACTCTTCTGACACACAATTCTCACCTCATCTACATTCATATATCTCCTCACACAAGCTCGACGATTATTGAGACTTCTAACAGGACCATCCTCCAGTATCTGGTTTACCTGGTCGTTCCAAGTCTTCCGCGGACATCCTCTACGTCTGGTGCCGTCAACACTTTCGTCATAAATCTTTCTAACCATTCTCTCCTCATTTATCCGTTTCATATGACCAAACCACCTAAGTGATCCTTTCTTAATCTAACTCACTATACTAAGATCAGCTTTACATTATTTCCTCATTTCTTCAATCTTTATTTTGTTATAAATGGATGTGCCACATATACGCCTAAGTGATCTCATTTCCACTGCATTCAGTCTACTTTCGTTCCTCTTCTGCCAGCTCCAAGCCTCACTTCCATACATCGGTATCGGTACCAGAACTGCATTGTGTACCACTAGTCTTGCCTCGGTTGACAAGTTTCCGTTAGATATAATTCCATTCATAGTGCCGTTCACTTTATTCACTGCAGTCACCCTCCTTTCAATATCTTTTCCTGTCTTTCCATTTCTATCAAATATACTTCCCAAAACGCATACTCATCTACTTGTTCCAAACATTCATTGCCTACAAATAATTTGCACGTTGTCTTGCTTTCCTCCTTCTCGAATACCATCACTTTCGTTTTGTTGCCATTCATAATAAGGTCGCTTTCCTCGCGTACATCGAACACAGTGAGAAGTTAGTGTTGTAAAATCGGACAACACTGTTGTAGTGAAAGAGTGATTAATTTTAATTAAAAAAAAGAGCACCAAAATATGTATTTAAATTGTCAAGAATCATCGATCGTTCGGAATCCGTAGCAATATTTACATTACTACGCAATGCCCACATTTCGTTTTGTTTACGAACGTATTATACATATCCACCATCGTATATTCTCCCCCACGAGCCGCCCCGCCCCCTACGGAAGAAATACGCAAATGTCGAACCCACCACCGCCCACTTTGTGCGAACGTATGTTGATACTAAACGGAAGGCCCCATAATGCTTTCTTTTCTTCACATCCCAGTGTATATTTGAATTCACATTTTCGTCACATCGCAAAAGCGGTTAATAAAAAAAGTCTCCAAATACAAATTCAATTTTATTTTATTGTCTCTTGAAATCCTCCATGATTCCTGGCAGCGTTTTTATTGTAAATTGTCATGGAACTGTGTTTTTATAACTTTTTGAAGATATTCTATGTATATTTACTTTAAATATACATATCGTTTGTAATATTTTATTCTAAAACACGATGTATAAATTATCATAAATTATAATCTTTATTATCTATGATAGATTGATTATGCTGATCTACTTGACAAACTTATAATATAATATTTTTTGCAGAAATTAAAATGCACTGAACTATAATTATGTTTATATCTGAATAATACAGCATATAAACTTAAATATATGTTTATTAATTAATTAAATTATATGTGTTGACTTACTGGCAACATTTTTATATAAAAATATAATACTCATGACACATGTATTTAATTATTAATAATAATATAACGAAGAATTTTGGATCAACGAAATTTTAAATGAGTTTTAAAAATCATGAAAAAAATGGTGTTACTCTTTTCATGTAGGTGTACAAATATGTTTTCAGATAGAAATAGCGAGTTTGAAATAGAAAATTTCGAAACGTATTATATAAGATTTGCGACTATGATACATAAGAATATTGTTACGGATATTTAGTATATTTATTTAGACACAAAAAACTCACTGATCAAAAAATATGTGTAAATATATATTGATACCTTAATCTGCAATGCAGCTAACTCCATTTTTCTAAATTGTTCAGAAGTAACAAAAAACTGTTTAATTTTGTAATTAAATGGATTACGAAAATACCAAAACACACTTTGGTAGACTGTTTATGCAGAAATAGGGTGGCTGAAATTTTTTATTGATATTTTGATTTATCTCATACTTATAGGGAATATTTAGGGAATAATATCACAATTGTAAAATATTATTGGGAATTAGTTGATTTTCCATGATAATGTAGTGCAACTTTTATGATTTCCATGGAAGTCCTCTATTTCTAGTGCCGTCAACACTTGTTTCAGGTAAACATTTCAGGTTTTTGAAAGAATCAATCTAAGATTTTTCAGCACGCAGTACTTATTTATTATATTTTTATTTATTATCTTTGTTTTATTTACCACTTAATTGAGATAATAAATAAAATTATGAATTTTAACCACAAAGTTAATATTGCTAATTTTAAAAGTACTTATTTTTTATTTTAAAAGCGTGATTTCACAAAATAATGGCATCAAAAACGGTTTTTGGTGGAGTTAGATGCTTTGGAGATTAAGGCATCAATATGTAAAAATATAATACATACTATATATCATTCAAGTAGAAAATCTCCATACACAATGACGTCGATTTATAAAAAAGATACCGAATGGCTCAGAAAAACGTTGCACAATCTATTCCAGTCCTTGAAAAACGATACTTACAGAAGTAGGTCACTGATATCCCTTATCCGCTCACTCAGGGGTGAGTCTCCCTCATACATTATTAATCATTCCATATAGGTTAGGTACTCTTAAAGTTGTAACGTACAAGAAACAGGAAGCCATAAAGAAATCCTTCATACCTTGAATTTACTACCGAACACCAGAAGATCGTGATAAATTCATCGTATGCAGTCTTATCTAGGGTAATAGGGTTGGCATGTTTGTTACACTATCAAAACGGTGACTTGAGGGTTGGGACGAGATGAAAAATTTGTTAATTCCATTCATGTAACTAATAAAACTAGGGGGTGTACTCGGGGATGGTTAAAGCTTAGTTCAGTGCTCACCGAATCAATTATCAAAATTCGCAAAAGCCAAGTTTTGTAAAATATAAAAATAATAATCTAATGAAGTTCCTCAAAATTTAAAAGTATTTTAAATATAAATTTAAAGGTTGAATATATAATGAATTATAAAAAACGTATAATTTTATAAAATCACCTTATTATTATAAACTTGTAATTTTATAACATAGTTCTATGATAATTAAAACAATTTAGATGAATCACTTAGGGTCGGTTGTATAATCGGTAGTAAATTTTTACCATGGTAACTTTTTACTGTAGTAATTTTTAACCATCAACATCTATCATGTAATTTTTCCGGATTATGTGCTAATGTATACTAAAACAACGAGATCATCATCGGACAAACTCTCATCACTAAAATAGCGGGATATTGAATGATTCATTGTCGTATATTGCAACTTTCCAAGTATCAATGTGACGGATGACTTTCGAAACAGCTGTGACGAGTCCGCCATATTTGACCAACAATTTTGAATTATTACCATCCAATATATTTGCGAGTAAAATTAATTAACCGTTGCATTTTTTTACCAACGACCAAACAACCCGTTTTCGCAAAAAAATTACTTTAGTAACATTTTTTACCATGTTAAAAAGTTACTACTGATCACGATGAAAGATACAAAAAAAAAAAACTATTCATCGAAAAAATATATAGTTCACAACGGGACACGAACCCGGAACTTTCTCTTGCCATGAGAATGAGTTACCAATTACACCATGGTAACCATTTAATTTCACGACGAATTTTCGACTGTATATATGTCTCTTCTATTTTCGTTTTTTTTTTCTTCTTCGTATTTCTTCCTTCGTTGATGTTATTGACGTTTAGTGGCCTCAATCAGATGAGACTTGGCTCGTAATCCTAGATGCTATAATATTGGACATCAAAGTTTATATAAAACAAAGACTTCGGTGATTGGAGTATATGGACAATATGACCGAACACCAAATAAACAGGATGCAGGAGCTTAGGAAGGCATAAACTAAGATGGAGACTCATAAGGAACCCAAGACCCACCAGAAGTTGTAGAGCCAACCAACAGTGACGATGACAATAAAATATCTTAACTGCTAAGAGACCTAGAATTATTTCAGTCCTATTTGTAACTCAGTCTCTCGCTGGGTACTTAGAGATAATTTGATTATATTCTCTCTCAATTCTTTTTATGAATGTCCTTTTATGAATATAAATAAGTTAGTTATTTTTTTGAGTGCTTTATCATAGTACGTGATTTAAAAAATAAACATTACTTATAATCTAATACAAACTCAGAGAAATACTCCTTCTGTGTGAATTAATTATATTCAATCTCGTCGTTAACATTTTTAACCGTCTATGAATTGTTCCGAAAAAATATCACGTATTTTCTGAGCGCTCTTCGCGAGTCTAAAATTGAATTGCATCAAATCCCCCTTTGACGTCATGCTTTCGACTTTGCGATACTTTGAACGGGAAAAGCGCAAGAAAACTTCTCAGTGTCAGCGGAATTTATTTAATAAAAAGCAATTCACTCAATTCGCAGAAAAGTCGTGGCTCGCAATGTTGGCTTCGACGCTTTAAAATGATTACGGTAATTGTCACAGGTGAATGTGATCACGTCACGGTCGATAATATGTTTTTTATATTATACATATGAATGTTAAAATTTAGCATCGAGGGTGATAAGTATGCATGTACGAGTATGTACGCGTAGGTATAGAAAATTTAAATAAAGTAAACGTTTATGGAAGTTTATCGCCGCCGACGACTCTCGAACGCACCTTGCATTTACCGGTGCGTAAAACTAGAGCTCCTAACAGCCGTAAAAACCCGCCCGATACCGACGCCACAATAACCATGCGACCAGCAGCCGTCATCCAGATAGTCTCTTCCAGACATCATTTCATTGTACGGCTATTGTATATATTTTATCTGTAACTGTTCTTAATATATAAATCAAGTGACAAACGTAAGTAACGTTTCGATTTTATGATCCGTTCTGACCACACACACTTATTCAATACATTTCGCGACCTTCAAACGAACATGTGAGTGACGGGTGATTAATGGGGCGGCCACCACCCATACATGAGCAAACGCTTTTGAGTCATTGCCATACGCCCACACGATACACTCAATCAAAATATTTAATCTCGATAGGACTAATTGGAGAAAGGGGTGTCCGTTAATGATGAAAAGTCTATTAAATCAATCAATAGTACATTGTCATGCTGAAAAGATTTTTCGGTCTGTTGAACTCTACCATTTTATTTTCTTTCGAAAGTTCACGCGGTGCCCCTAATTCCTTCTTTCTTAAGACTTTCCTTCCGAGAATTCAGGCGGTACTTCAACTCCTTATCTCCAAATCTTACTTTCTTTGGAAAGTACTATTGATTGTGAACATCGAAGTTTTATGTTATTTGCAGCGATAATGGTAATTTATTTTCTATAAAACTGTCAAACCTTATACTAAATATTTTAGAAGGATGATTTCTGCCATTAGCAAATTTTTTGAACGACAACGGTATTGACTTGTAATATAATATTTCCTATTCTATAATATTATTGTACTTTTTTCTATAAAATAAAGTGTTAACTTGATTAATGGCACAAATCACTCTTGAAGGGTGGATTGTCTATTTAAAAGGAGAAAAAGAAGAAGACTTCTGCCTAGAGATTAAAATATTATTGTTCCAATTCACATCTAAATGTACAGCTTATTCCTAGTAAAAAAATAATAATTTACGAAAGTTATACTTTAACCATAAAAGTGCGATGCATTCAATAGAATTAAACATACTACTAAAGTTATAATCCGCAATGCTTAATATTTCACCACATTTCTGTTTGTGAAAAGTTTTACTCAACGAGTCTTACCATCCAGAATTAAAAAAACATCATTTAAATTTTAACAAAGGACCTTCGAAAAAAAGAAAAATAAAAAGCAAACGTGCAAAGGGAACATTCATTTTAATTAATGACTGAATGTGTGTTCAAACATGCCCCGGGCGGGACGTGAGGACCTACTTGTCTCCAGCCGGAGTGAACCTGCGGAGACGGCCCGAGTACTCGCGCTTCAGGCCTGAAAAGTCAACACGCCACAAAATGATAGATGTATCGCGGAACTTTACACGGCAAAAAAATCTTCCATAAACTTTCATGAAAATTAAGGCCGCCTTTTATTTCAAACTAAGCTTTATCTCAATTCGCATTTTGTACAGCATTTGAACTAGACACATTTATGCAATAGTAAAGTATTCACTCTTCTTTGTGTAAACAAGACGTATTTTTTACATTAATGCATATTATGTTGTCAGCGTTAAAATTTTCGTTCCAATCGAGTCATATATTTTAAAAAAGTCGCCGAGCTACTTGCTTGCGTAAGTGGTACCAAAATAATCACGTGGGTGATACTAAATATCGAAACGAATAATTTGCGTTAGTTCACGTCTATATATTTGGTAGTTTAAAGCGGTTTCTGACTGCAGATATTAGGCATCTATTATATATTATAGTTACTCAAAATTCTCCTACTGCGGTGAATTGCAGCCATGACGCAGTTCATTTATCAGTTAACCTTTGACACATTACATATATAAAATATTGTATAAAAAACCTAGATAATTCACGTATATTCTAATTTTTATTTTGAGAATATGTTTGACTGTGTGTTTATAGGTTAGTAGTGATGAGTAAACCGTTATATGATGATACTAAGATTTAACGCAGTGTAACAATTCGAAGAATTACGAGTAATCAGTTGACAATCATCGTTACACTAAAATACAATCAGTCACAATAACGGTTTAAATAACGGTTTAACCATAATCATTAGATCGCTTCTATTATGAAAAGCAAATGATTAAGAAAATATTTCATTGTAAATTAGCAAAAATAAAAAAATCACAAAACATTTAAAAAGATGTGGCACGGGCAACTGAAAGAATCCGCGATAGTCATCTATGCGTTAAAGAGAAAGATAATTTTAAAATCCTCAAAAAATTCAACAGTGGGGAAAACAAGGGATATAGCTTTATGGAGCACGTAAGAGAAAACTCGGCCTTTCCCGGGACCAATTCTAATTTATCTACATTAAGGGGATGCAAAGGGTGATTGTAAGATAAATTACAAACAAATCTCTCCTCGAGTCGTGGAACATTCTCGACCGCTCCGGCGGGCAAAGTTAAAAGTCGACTTTATATCTTTGAAATAGAACAAAGTTAGTACGTTAAGTGTTTTATGTAAATTGTATGTAAAATACTAGAATTGCAAAACTGGAATTTCAAAACTGTCGCTATATTATATTAAGACTTAAATTATGTATTCAAAATAATTATTATTCATAAAATTGCTCTATTTGTATTACAATCTATATATTATTTTTATCCAGTATTTATAGTTTACATACTTTATTTATTTATTTTATCTTGTATTGATAAAATTTATCCAGTATGCATTATTCTAATGCCTTATTGCGTAGCATATCATTATTACTTAACATATATCAATTATTCGTCTTATGTGCCAAATAATTAAATAGAAAACAAATAATAGATATCTCATAGAGACGAAGATATTTTTTTTTGTATTAATGGAAAAATATGAAAAAAAAATTAGATTCCCATTGTGACATATAAAAAATAAATATCAAATTTAGTCCATAGATGGCGTTAGTGTAATTGTATTCGAAGTGATTCCACATATTAACATATATACAACTTTCAACAATTTGATAATATGGAGGTTGATTGGATGGAATGATGAACGTTACATTGTGTAAAGTGATCACTTAAACCTGCTGAATACAGGTCGTAAGTCCTGTAATTACCCATACTTCCATATTTTTTTATTAATAAAAAAAATAGGTTCGTCTCCATGAGATATCTATTATTTGTTTAATAACAGTGACTTTGTAGGTGAAAATCCAGTAATTGTGTGTTCATGGACATATTCAAATATTGCTAATTAAATAGAATATTCGAAATATACACATACATTTTATAATATCTATAGTTGCTTAGATTGGCTTAGTTGGAACCATTAATTAGTAATTCTGGAACAAATGTATGTTGTGTAAAATTGAAAAAAGCCTGAACGATAATAGAAAAACAACTAATAGTTAGGAATGGGATAGGGAGGATCGTTACGGGGCGAAACAGTATCTGATTAAAAAAACTTTAAATAAAATGTAATTCACATTTCTGAAAGAGCAATTTAGATGAAATTCCGAGACCATATTTTGCCGACGTAATGACGAGGGTTGGACCTTAGTTATCTTAGCAAGTTGTACCCTCGGTAGATATTAGGAAGTTATTTACTTATTCCCTGGAATATAACCGCCAACAGGTAAACTACCCCCGGTGAACTGTTCACCTTAAGCAAGGGCTGAAACATATATCATCTCTTATAGAATGCCCTCCGAGAGGGGAGGTCATCGGGAAAGTTGGAAGGAGTTTCATGATCCACGGTAGCCGGAGTTTTATGCAGCTTCTCGATCATCGCACAGAGTTATCGAAAAACTTTTTTATTTATATGTTTCATAAATCCACTGTTTTCGATGAATTTTGGAGTACTTTCATATATTACTTGCCATCATGTTCCCTCGAAGGGTAACTTTATCTGATCATCTGCTATCCCAGCGATCCACAATGGCCTCGTTCACTATAATACATTTTTCATCTTATTAATCTAATCCACGTCTAACATATACTGCCTGTTTTTTCCTATACTCATGTCATATATTATATGTATCAAATTTTAAAATCGTTAAAAAGAATATAATTCAAATTAGAATTCGGCTACATTTCTGATATTGATAAAAAAGAAAACAATACTCAATTATATTTTTATTTATTGTTTTATTAACCACTTAATGGAGTTTTAATACATCTACCGGTTTCGAAAAATACCATTGAGTTAGTTATGACATCCTAAAGAAGAAAATGGTATTTTTCGAGACCGGTAGATGTATTTAAACTCAATTAAGTGGTTAATAAAACAAATATAATAAATAAAAATATGAATTTTAACCACAAAATTAATATGGCTAATTTTAAAAGTATAATACTCAATTAATTGCCAAATGAGCAAGTCCGGGATCTCGCCGCCGATAATTAAATAATATCGACTTGTCTCGGTCTAAAAATCAAAATGCTTAAAATATATTGAAAAAAGCAAGCCAGCCGCGGATTCAATCGTGCGGCCCCAGAGAGAGATTCAGACAAATGTAGCCATTATTGAATTTATAATACAAGTTCACACAATACACAGTTGTAATAAGGGCTGTTAGGAATAAAAATGTAACAAAATTAATCATTTTTGAATATTAATTAAATTAATTATCTGAGTTTAAACATAATAATACTCATACTATGTAAGGTTATCAGAGTTTTTATCCTCCATCAAAAAATATTCATACATATGCATGAGCAATCTTTTTTTTTGTGAGCTACCCTACATTGGGGTTAATATCAGGCATTCATTGTATACTCCTAATCCTCGGATCTCAAATTCCTACTAGCGATAACTGTGTTCAAAGCACCATTTACTTTATTCCATGCGTTTATCCACCCCATTCTTCTTTCAATAACTATTCAATACTTCCCAAATACGTGTATTATTTGTACTTAATTAATTATCTTTACATGTCATTAAGTCATATTTTCTTGAAAATCATCACATTTAATATTGCTCACAAACAAGCTGAGCCAATATGTAAAATTAAGACGAAAGATTGATAATTATAATTTACAATATTTTCGATAACAAAAAACAAAACAATTTTTAAAGTTGAAAACGTGGTTGACATTCCGAGACTCGGAATAAAAAATTTACCAGGGAAATTTCCCAAGCGACGCAATTCAAAGACGCACATCTTTTGAATTAAGAATTAATTGTACAGCCTCCGAGCTTTGAAACAGATCCTCGAGGCTCTCAAATAAGAATAGGGTCTCCTCAAACCAAATACTTGTGCGTGCGATTTAGGGCAAAGGTCACAACTCTCTATAAACTGAATACCTAGTTTATTTGACGCGAATTGATTATTTTTATTATATAAGCAGGCAAATTCTAATTATTTTTGTTATTAATATTAATTAAATATATTAATTATGAAGATATACATATAAAATCAATTTTATCGAGAAATATTGTTGTTGCTACCGGGATTCGAAACTGGATCTCTTTCCAATCCGGGGAAGGTACATTATCCATCTATGCTACAACAGACAGTACTTCGGACGACAAATTTTCGAACCCCTATGTTGCACTTTTCAAATTAATACACCTATAGTTCCATTTGAAAGCCATCTAATATTTACTTTGATTTTACGGAATCTCAAATACCTTTGAGTAAACCGATAGGAGATGCCAGAATTAATAAAAAAAAATTATTAAATTTTGAACATATTGATACAACTTAGATATTATTAAGGAGAACACATTCTTAATGTGAAGTTATAATTATTCAGAACATAGGTCTGTGATATATTAAATACAAATTAAATGTATATTAGAAAGATATACATATAAAATCAATGCTATTTCATTAAAAAATTAGGTAACTTTCTACTACTGTACGAGTATGTATGATTCAATCACAACAGATAATGTAAATAGATTCATGTCACCGAAAAAAAAATGCAAATAATAATACGAGTACAGATAGAGGTGGTAAGGGGTATGTTTATTTCTGAAAAAAATTGCACTTCGCTTTTCCGATAACAATTTCATTTTAATATTACACATATCAAAGGCAACGGTATTCGTCGAGATGTACAGGGTATTTACAAAAAATTTACATCATCGGTTAAACGAATGTCCAGGTACAGAAGACATATTTACAAGCTTTATTTCCGCCTTTCCCAAAAAAAGCAAGTGAGGGTTAATGTGGCCACCCCAATCTAGAAGGTTCCCTTAAAGCACGTGTGGGAAGAGGGTCGCAGAGAAGATAAGCCCAAAAACCAAGCGCTGTAGACGCTTTTATACTAAAAAGCTTATATTATTATAAGGGCTCTTTCTGTAAGTACCCATACTAGGCAGGAGTAATATTATGTTAACGGGATAAGCCTGAAAGAGAAGTAATTGTATCGAATGAACAAAAAAATACATAAATAATACGATAAAACACTTTGTTAGAACCACTATTTTGATACCTATTATTTATGTAAACACCTACGATAGCTGGTTCTCAAGTTTCCGATTAACAATAAGCACACATATGACATATGAACTGCACTAACCTCTTTAATTTTGCTGTCTTTCTGATCCGATGTTGTTGTACTTTTATCTGTGTTGTCTTCATTACATTTCGACCGACCGAAGTGGGCACTGGTGGTTTATTTAGACCCCTTTACTGGTCGAAGCACGGGATTTTCTTTGCTTCCGAAAAAAAGGAGGCAATACTCACACACAACCCAGTGGTGCCAATTGAAGTAACAAGGCGCATGAATACCTATGGTATCTTCTTCAGAAAACAATGTTTACTCAAATTAAAAATACAAGCATAGATAATTAATTTGTAATGATTGCAATAATTTTGATATAAGTAAAACTTGCAGAAAATTTGATATTAGAATTAAGGAGCACTTGAGATGCCTAAATAGCAACAACTATTCTGAATTCTCCAATCACCTGTGGAAAATAACCATTATTTTGACATTAACTAGGGTTTAAAAATTATACATACAAATACTAGAGGTTTGCAGTTAGATCAATTCGTAATTTTAGAAATAAAAAAAAGTGTTAATAGAAAATTAAATATTATAAATAACCAAATCCTTTTTGCAAATAGTCACCTTTTAAATTTGTTTTCACAATGGTTCTTAATTAATTACTCACCACTCATACTTTTATAGTTTAGTTTTTATCTATGCTTGCATTTTAAATTTTAGAATACATGGTTTCCTGAAAAAGATACCATAGGTATCGAAACACGTTGATTTATCAATAAATAGTGGTTTACACAAAGTAAACTTTTATCTTTTTATTTATATAACATGTGGTCTCAAAGCAATTTTGCTATTATTGAAGAAAAAAATGTATTCCTACCTTAGTGAATGATTACATGAAGTCCTTTTCGAGGCACAATTATTCAACAAAACAACTCGTTTAGTGAGTTGTGTCAATTTCTCGGACTAACGTTAAGCAATCAAAACGTCGTATGAATACGGAATTCGAGGCGTGTTATTTTTGGATGCCAAACCAACTTGAAATATCAAAAGCACTTCGTCCCGATATCAAAATAATAAAATGAAAAATCTCTCGCTTTTGACTCATAAACTCGTTATCGTGACTCATAATAAAATAACATCTGTGTTTTGAAAATAAAAGTTCGTATTGTGAAAATAAATCAGTCAACATGTTGTGTAAAAATATTTGCAAGACTGGATATGTTTTCTTTTATTACATTCCTGAAACGAAAGTTCGAAATAATTTTAGAATCGGAAAATACTGATTCACAGATTTAACAATATATATTTACTAAAATAGTCAAGATTTGGTAAAAATAGGAAAATGGGATTTACCAATTTGAAAAAAATGATTTTATAAAAGTTAAATTAATCAACTAGAAAGACATACAGAAAAAATCTCTCTATCTCTTCCTATCGCGGAAGCAAGTTCATCATTTTTGCTATAGCAATCGAATACATTTTCCACAAATTTTGAACTTCTATTCTGTAACAACTTAATATTGCGATAAATCTCAAATACCTGAATTGAGTAAAATGATTAGATTTATTTTTTAGATTTTTCCTGTATATCTACCTGGTTGATTCGTTTAATTTGTATTAAAATACCACAGAACTATGTTCTGCAAATGCAATTTCACAATAAAAATTCGTTCTCCTTAGAAATTGAAAATGATTTAGACGAAATAAAACACAATCACTTTATTTATTATCTATCATCATTCTACTTTCCCCTTCCTTGATGTTCTGTCTAAATGTATATGTATTTTGTCCCTATTTTTCACATGTAACTTTATATTCTGTCTTCCTCTTTACGTATAATATATATAAGTGCACTCTTTTCCTATTTATTGTTAGTTTTAAATACGCCCTGGCGAATCTTGAGCTATGCGAAACCGGTTGGCGTTTCATAAAATTCGTGGTTTTATACAAAGTGATTGTGTTTTATTTAATCTAATATGTCACACCACAAAACGATTGCTTTCTAGGAAGATAATTTAGTTTAGTTAGTCTTAAATTACTTTGGATCTTAAAATACATAAAATGATTCGTCTTGTTTACAGAAAGTACGAGTACATAGTACTACGTAGGATAATTATTATTGAATATAATAATTCTCAAGATGTAATATGAGGGTTACTAGTTGCAAACTCAGCAATCTCCATATGTTTTTATTTGACATGAGCTTGAAGAACAATATATTTATTAATGGACTTCTTATTGTGAATGACAATCGGTATAATCTGGTAAACACCTTTATCCAAAAACAAGGTATTCCCAAACTGGAGACTATTTAATTTTCAGAGTACGCAAGAATGCTATTACACAATCTTTGTAGGAACCAATTACTGGGATTTATCCCCTGAGGGATCGTCATCAAGATATAGATGTCTCACAGAGACGAAGCTGTTATTTTTACATGGGGAGTATGCAAGTCTTGGGCATTACAGGGCTTAGGACCAGCCATCGGCTGGCTTAAGTGATCACTTTACACAATGTAACGTTCACCCATGCTACCACATCTATCAAATTTTTGGATTATTACCAACTATGCTGTCGCCATCTATGGATTTTTTTTTGAAAATTTGATATTCATTCTCATGAACAGATGTCGCTGTAGCTGAGACTATTTTTTTCTGAAGTTTTATTTTTTATATATACACATACGGTCTATCTAACAATGCTTGCATTTTCATAATTATGGCAAATAACATTCAATTTATTAGTTTTACATTAGTATAATGATCCTATCTAAGTAATCTAAGTCAAATATAATGTTTAACTTCTGATATAATTGAATAATAAAAACCCACAATAAATACACATAATATAAGTAAAATACGTGAAAATATTAAATATTTTTGAAAGCGCAACCTTAATACAATGCTTTAAAATTATATGACAAGACAACTGCATTAAAAGTTGAAAAAAAGTAAGAATGGAGGTTACTGACATTACAACTATTACACTCATATAAACACTCACTGACCAGTCACTCGGTTTGTTAAGTAAAAAAAAACATATAATTATCAAAAGAGATTGTTTACTGAGCGTACATGAAAGAAATGAGATATAAGGAAAGTGCTTTCGATTTTTGACATATTATTCAAAAACTCGTATAGAGACCATATCAAATTTTTCATTTAAAATTCAGTTCTCCCAGAATTCCGTCTCGCTTTTTCGAATTAATTTATTCGACACTGGCTCTACAAGGAACGTGAGTAAAATTCTAAATGATAATAAAACAACAGATCAAGTCGACTCCTGTTCAAAACTTACTAACGTGAAGGAAATAAAATACATACATAATATATTTGATTTCGTCACGCGGTGTTAGACCTTTGACCTCAAGGAGAAATTCATTACGACACCGAAAACGTGACGGGACTATTTTCACAATCAAGTATACAAATCTAGACTAATCAGATCTGTAAAATCGTGGTCTGATATAACTTCCCGCGTCCGTTACACATTTTTTGTCTAGGAGTCATGAAAATGCATTTATGTATGTATGTAAATTTGCTGAAATCATTCAACTAATGAAACATCCAATCCGGTTTTGAGGTGTTGGCAGATCACTTTCTCCATAATCAAAAAAAAATAGTATAACAAATATTCATCATAACTAGAATAATAAAAACAATCGTATATAAATTTAAAAAAAGCTTTATGCGTAACACTTTTTATTGTACACAAATCTGAAAAGAAATTGATACAATGTGTGGTGACGTGCTTGTGATCTAGTGGTCTGGGGTTCAAGCACCGTTCCAAGAAGCCAATCAAGTTAGTCCTATTTTCATGACACAAAGAGTTTAGCTTTTTTTGAAAATTGTAAGAATATTGATGTGACATGTATTCCGTGTACACATTTATTAAAAAAATATACTGATACAATTGAAAATTTAAAATACGAATTAAGTAAATATGTGACGCTTTTGTTCTAGAGGTACATTATTCAAATAAAAAAATTAACAACTTCTACAGTCAGAAATCTCTAAATTAGAAATTATTTCTGGATTTTACGCTACATATTATTATAATATTTGTACCTACATTGAACTGAAATTAGTAGATGTAGTACAGTCCATATAGTACTGTGCGATTTTTAATAATATTAACATTATCAATGATGAAGTTTAATTTGTTTAACGCTGAACAATCGTTAATAGTAAAAAAAACATTTTGTCGGTAATAACATTTGGAAATAATAAATAATAATTGCATATCATAAAATAATAACAAACTGCCTGTGTGCACCATAATAATTGTTCATTCGCATTCTTCAATTCTTCAATTTATCCTAATCAATGTTTGATTATTCTTTAAAATTTTAAAAATTCTTTAGAATTTCTTAAAATTACACTTAAAACGAGAAGATCTACGTATTAAAAAATATCTTCCAGCACCCGTCCACAAAATCCGCTACGTCCCATATACTGATATAATAAACCTTATTTTAGGAGTATATGGCATAAGCTTAGATAACGTGCAGCAATTAACGTATGCGATTATTTCGAATAATTAAAATATGTTATTGATTCCAAATTAGATATTAAATACATTTGTGATGGAAGAATGTGTATTAAATTTTTCCATAAGTTGCGTCATGAGATCCTCTACAATAGATAGTATTTCTATGAAAATCTACCAAAAATAAACCACAACGATGCATCAAATAAACAAATGAGAAAAAAACAACCCTAAAATGTATTCTGTAAAAATGTAATAACCGCGAGTTCGTTCCTAAGCGTAATTTAAAAGCCCGCTCGTGCTCATGTCTGTGGTGTAAAAAAAGTTGAACAGCGTTATTTAAGAGTGTCAGAACGGTCCCCCATCGCGGGGAGGAAAATATCCAGTTCGGCTAGTCGCCGCCCATGGCGCGTGGCGTCGCGTCGCCTCGGGCGGCCGATATCGACGCGTGAAATTTCGCCGTCACAGGAAAAACCTCCCAAAGCGGAAATATAACGCCGTTAGCTGTTCGACTGTAGAGTGGTCGATAAGAAATACATCGAGACCTTGTTTTGTTCGCGCGAGAGGCTGCACAGCCGTCTCCGATAGCGTTTAATTGCAATCTCGACAAGATTCGTATTTTTAAATCGGGTTGCAATAAAAACTTGCACGTCGTTTTCCAGTTATATGACCAATTTATAGAGAAATATGAGAATTTCTATCTAATAAATGCTGCATATGGAACAGATTTCATCAACCTACTCATATGGAATTAAATTATCTTGAATCAGTAACGTAAAATGCGGGCGAAAGATAAGAATGGCAAAAAATGTAGCATCTAAGTGTTATAAGATTTGGAAGAATAGAAGTATATCCAATTACGAAAATAAGGATGGAAATATTTTCTATTTTTTTGTTATTTGATATATGGATGATTAGAATCTAGTTGATTTGTAATTCTATTACAAATATGAATTAGCCTGTCCTTGAACGTTAAAATTAATAAAATATGTGAAAATACACGAAGATCAGATACAAAGTGAATATTATGTTCCAGGCCGATTTTGTTTCGCCGCATTTGGTAGTTGTAGAGAGTAGTTAAAGTCATTAAAACAATTTAATGAAATAATAATGGCAATGTTGTAACCATTAATGGTGATCGCTATCGTCACATGTTGTAAAACTTCTCGGTGGTCGAATCAGGTCGATCGGGCCTGCAACATATGTGGTTTCAACATGACGATGCCACCTCACACGCAACCCGAGTTACACTTGAAATTTTTCCCAGCCGCATAATGTCAAAAGTGGTGATATCGACTGACCTCCTCGATCACCTGATTTGACTACTCCCGACTATTTTATTTGGGGGTACTTGAGAGGAAAGATCTACGCTAATAAGCCAATAACAATTCCGATGCTACAGGACAATATTCTAAATAACATGCGAAGTGTGCGAGAATATTATAAAAAATATGGTTAAAAGAGCATGCATTTGTGCCGCTGCCAGAAACTGCCACTTGGCCGATGTCATATCGCACACATAATTGTAATAACTCAAATAATTGATAAATAAGAAGTAAATTTAAAAATTGTTTTATTTCCTAGTTATTCAAAAACAACATCAGCCTGAAAATAATATTCACCCTGTATTGTTTAATTTATACCAGGTTTCATAACTTTGACTTCATAAATTTATATTTCAAATACCTTATTGAGCACCACATTACGTGTAAATTGAAGTACATCTCCCAGAATTTATTCTCTTTATTCGGATCACCTAGTCTGGATTTCTTGATCATATCACATCAATGAAAATAGCAATGCCGAATCAGTTTGATTTTCCATATTTCCTCCGCGATTGATTGCAGTGATAAAATGTAAACTTAAATTTTTTATGTGTCAAAATTGAACAATTTTGTTTCCAAAAGTATTTTTAACAGCATTCCTATTATAAATTCAGAATCAAAAGGTTACGTATTATTTAATTTCGTATTTCAAAAGAAATTGACACTCATTTCACACGATGTACCATGTTTAAAATTTGGCTTGAATGAAATCATTAATTTTTATCTACCTAGGTCCTGATGTTGGCAAACGTCAGTTGATGTATCCAGGCGATATTGCTGTATTTAATGTGGTTATATAATAATTTGTTTAAACTTTTCAACTGAGCATGGTACGAATTAATCATTTAGTTCTATAATATAAATAAATGGTATGCTTTATTCAATTGATTAATACGATAATTGGTCGACAAGAGCAAGATACAAAAAGGGAAGTCGTTCCAAAGCGATGAATAAATCGAACAGGTGAAGAACGAATACATAGCTTTGCCTGTGCAAAACAGGAAGTCAATTTAAAAAAGATTATCGTAAAAGCAAAGTGGGTATTAAATCCCTTGTAGAGTTATCCTTGGATAATATTGAAAAAGACCCTTAGCAAACAACCTAAAATTAGAGAACATTTTACGGTGAAATTTTCCCGATGTTTCTCAAGTTGAAAACCATTTCTGCTAAGCCTACTTTAAGTGAAAGATTACAGGAAGATATACCTAATGAGATCAAATAAGGATAGTCTGAAATCTATATGCTAGATACTATTGATTAGCTAGCTGGCTGGTCATTGGTTGAAGGAACTGTGATCGGATAACAAGTGAAGGATCAGTGTGAATTTGTCAGAGAAGATAAAAATGGCTCAGCTATTAATAATAATAAAATGTTTCAGTTAGAGCAATCTTAAAAATCGGATACCTTTTGATGAATATCAGGATGATCCTCACAGAAAGTCATTCAAATAAATTGCATTAGTACATTGGATGTAGAAAAAATTTATAAGAATTTCCCAATTTAGAAGAAATTATTACAAAATGACTTATCGATAATAACCTGTCTTACGTGTTAGAATGATATCAATTGTTTAAACGGTGACTGATTAATTGTTATGTTTTTGAGTTTATTAAATGTAACAAATGGATATAAATGTACCTGCAGACAAACGTCTAGTGTTAATTTAAAAAAAAATGAATATAATAAATATATATATATATATACAGAATGTAACAGACCTAGTCCACAATATTTTATGGATGGATACCCAACTAAATTATGAGTCAAAAATATTCAAGGATTATGTGCCTAATTTCAACCATTGCAGAGATATAAGCATTTCGACAAAATTGTAATTATGCGATTATTTCGATTAATTGAAATATTCGACTGATTCCAAATTATAAATTGGATACAAAAAATTTAAACGTATCGAATGTTGAGCAGCCAGATACTTTTAGTTAGACGATTTAAGGTCTGAAACAAAAATATAGAATAATAATGGATAAATTTCGCGAATATTTATTTCGAAGTATGTGGAAGTACTTAAAGCTTTATATGATTTTGTAAAAATTACAAACAATACTTAACATTTTCCGTAACTGTGCAGAATTTGCACATATTCCTTGAATATTTTCAACTCGTAATTTAGTCAGGTATCTACCTATAAAATATTGTGGACTAGGTCTGTTACATCCTGTATGTTAATATGTTTCAATAGATATTCAACTACGTATAAGTAAAATATTAGTTTAAAAAAATATAAATCCAATGGTACACCTATAACACAAATCAATACTATAATAAATCTTGAAACACTAAAACTAATACACAAGACCGTTAACCATGATATAAAGGACAATAATTTACAAAAAACGTTAACGTTAAATTTTAACAAAATACCGAACACATGATAAACATCAACATAATAAGTTACTCGGCGAAAATAAACATAGACCAACCGCGACTCGGTTGTCGCGAATTAAAATTATATTACGCCAACTGACAAGACAATACGAGATTCAAAAAAGAAGCGAAAAACTTACAAAGCCGTGCACAGGCGTAACAGCCACAAATAAACTGTGAAATATATATTTTTTTAAATTTCATTAAGAACTGTAAATGATACATTTTAAAACCCTCCCCGGGGTTCTTATACTTTTAATGAATAATTAAATATAAAACATATTTTTAAAAAAATAAGCCAAGGAACTTTGCAATTCATTTTATATATTTTGGAATTAATTATTTATTTTGAACCCCAAAATTTTTTTTATTTTATTTAAGCACATACGTAAATCTGGAACACAACTATCTAATATGGTTTGACGTATTTATTAGAAAACTAACATACTATATAATATAAATAGTGTAAATAATATATTTTAATAAAATTATAGAATTAATTTTATATTTAATCAAATGAGATGAGAAAAATCCTTGAGACGCGCAATCTCTATAAAAAAGATAAATCTTGGTTTAGAGAGGGAGATCGTTTACAATTTAAAAAATTGTAATATTTAAAAAAGAGTTCAACAAAGAATAAAAATACAACATCGAGTTTAAATATTCGGAACGTTTTAAGAAATAAAGTAGGTACCTACGTTACGTATACTGATTATTATATTATATAGCATATTATATTTATTATAGATTATTATTGTATTATATTATATTACCTATTCACATAATATTTATTTATAGAAATGCATGTAGTACCAGCTAACTGTTTATTGTGCCGGTTCTCGGCGGGGGTGGGCAAAAAGGATTGGATAAAGCAACACACTATTCTATCCTTAAACAATTCTCGCCTCATCCACAAAATAGCAAACTCCAAAGTAGACTATCCTGATTTACTCAAGACGCGTATCCATTCGAGTGCCATCTAGGTCAACTTGAACTAATCTCACGTTCAGTTTTCCACATTGTAACACCAATGCCAAACAGAACTTATTTTTCTACCAAGCCTTCCTTTATTTTAACTCGTATTTTAATGAATACATAAAATATAATTTGAATTATTACATTCCTTAGAGGATTGTACAACCATAAAAAACTTTTTTCCAATATATTTTTTTATACATAACATATTTTATAATTTAAACAAGTAGGAAGATCGTTGAAGGTATTCTTACAGAGTCAAGAGTCCTAGATTGATAGAGCCATCATTATGGATCTGCAACAGTGAGTAAATAAATGTTAGTTCACTAAACTCATGGAATAGCTCATTTGTTAGAAAATCTCTTCAATAAAGTTTCTGAATGATTAATTTCAGTAAATTTCTTTGAACCGTTTATTTTAATAAATTATAAACAATTCTCGTAAAGGTAATCAGATGTGAATTCATAATATTAATCAAGCAAAAGTGACAAATTCGAAAAATGTAACATTAATAAACGACAAATAAAGTTAAGTTCATAAATAAGGTAGGAATTCGTACAGTTCAAGCTACAGTTTAGTGATGTTATAACAATGTGAGTGAATTTATAATTATTGTTGTAAAAGGTTGTGTTTATTACGACAGTGAAGAGGATAAGACAGGAAATTTCGTCGTCTCTGTAGGAACATTAAACGGAAAGGATTCTTAAATCCCTCCACAATAAATTGCGTTATTTTAACGTAAGTAAGAAAATGTACACACATTTCGAAGTACTGGCGGTTGGTTGATCTATAAATATAATCAAGACGTTTCAGAAATCCGTACCGGATTTACCCAATATTACATTACCAATTACCCAATTTAACATTCTCATTAAGATTGAACGCGACATTAAAAGTATTCAAGATTCAAAATTAGGCAGTAAAGTTCTTAAGTAAAATAACATTTAAAAAACACAATTATATGATTAATACATCACATATACACAGGGGCGTGTAGTGCATACAAGCAAAAAAGCTGTGCATAACTATTATTAAAATTCTGGGAAACAATTATAAATTTAAAAATTGGATAAACATTAACGAAAATATTGTTTTGCAATTAGTGCCATCTGTGTACCAGTAGAGACTTTAATTGCTTAACACTCACCGTAACTCACCGCTGTACTCATGGCGCTCTTTTTTAATTCCCCGCATCGTGCTATTTACATTACTCAGTTCTGTCTTTGAGCTAGTGAATTACTCAAGTCATATAAACGGCTATCCATCAGTTGATCCATTTTGTATGGAGTCATTATATATGCTGTTTTTTAACAGAATAATATTAAAAAAGGTTACAACTGCGTGCAAATCATTGAAGTGTCTACTTCCTCTTTTACTAATTCGCGAATTATACTATCTTACTGTTTTTAAACTGTTGATTTCATGATTGTTCTTTAAATTTGGTACATGGATTGGTTTATGATTTGAGAAAAACAAAAAGCAATTGGCAAACTATTTTCTACGTTAACCTTTAATAAAAATAATTATTTCATTTAGTTATTACGTGAAGTATTTTCAAACAATAAATTAATCATGTCCAGTCATAGAAAGTGTTCTTAAAAACGTCCATACATATTTAATATGGTTAAGAAAGTATTATTTTACGTTAAAACTTTAACTTTAAAAACACTATTAACAGTACTCTAAAATTATAAATAAACACATGATAGGGTCGAATAAACGACGGATTTATTTTGTCCAAAGACTGGTTATCGAAAGTACATATATTGTATTACATATATTATATATGATTGTATAATATCATTGGTAACAGCATAATCTAAATCTTTACCTACTGCACGCCACTGCATATACATAAGTACATAATAATTTTGAAAAATAAAAAATTATATAGAGAAGCCAGTGAAGTTTTTTCACATCCTAAAAGTCTAATAATTTGTGTATAATTTTTAATTTTTGTTGTGATGTTTGTAATTTCAGAACATAGTTCTGTGCTATTTTTAAAACAAATTAAATTAATCAATTAGAAATATAAATATATAGAAAAATTATATCTATCAAAAAAATTTTTGATTGTTACCGGGATACGAACCAGGAACTTTTCTTATATGAGGAAAAACGTTTTCATTTCGATTTAAATTATTTCATAATTTTTCGGGAAATCTTTCTAATCGATTATTTTAATGCGTACTATATTTTATTGTGATAGATTTATTTAATCTAAAACAAATAATAATATTTTTGTATAAAAAAAAGTTTTTATTAAATAAAAGCAATCTCAACGTACTATTTACGCAATATTACATCAGCAGCGCTATAATTTAGAGTAAGTTCAGTGTCTACAGATTTTTCTTCCTTCTGTAGCATTTCTCTTCCGGTTCATCACCCTTCTAGCACGATAGTCCACTACCACACCACAGAGCCATCTCAGCTATGGCCTACCCACTCCCCTGCGTCCTTGCAGATCAACTGAACTAAACGTCCAATCCAAAAATACAATAAAATAAATGGTAAAATCAATGGTTCGCTTTTGCTTGCAGACATCGGCCGAATGAAAAATAAAGACATAACGTATTGTGTATTTCTACAATTCTATTGCATATACGTAAGCGGTTATTCAGAATTTGGAATGAAAATACATATCTGTCTCACTGTGTGATATATTAAATTTCAAAACAATATTTATACGTCATGGATAATGTTCACTTTGAAATATGATAATATTTGACGGAAAACGTGTCTTTTTCGAAAATCCTACTTGATTACCTCAAAATTATTTTTCACGATTTATTATTATTTTTAAAAAAAACTAGTAAACCTTATCCGTGATATATATTTGTGTTTTGGTAAATTGTACGATTTTTATTATGTTTTAAATGATTCTTATTGACATTCTCTGTTATAATATACTAGTATTATAAATACAATTTGATTATAGTCTTAATGTTTAAATTTATTTTTATACCGAAATATTTTTTATCTCTAACTTTACATTTTGGTTATTTCATTTCTTTTTATAAATTACATTTATTTGTGCGCACACACAATTCCAATAATGTACAAAAATTATACCCAGTGGTGTGCACTAAGCATTGATTTAGGTCATGCTGCTAATATCGATTCTGTAAAAATTCGATTCGGCTGTATTCATCTGAAATAAATACTATTAAGGAGAACACATTCTTATCGTGAAGTTGTAATTATTCAAAACATAAGTCGAAACGCAAGTTTTAAATACAAATTAAATATAATCTATCGTATTTCAGATTCCGTAAAAATAAAGTAGATGGCTTTCCAATAATAAATGTATCAATTTTAAAAATGTAACAAATAGTTTCCAAAATTTGTCGTTAATGCACATTCCCAGGATTGGAAGAGATCCAGGTTTGAATCCCGATAGCTACAACAATATTTTTCGATAAAATTTATTTTATATGTATATCTTTCTAATTAATACATTTAATTTCTATTTGAAATAAATACTCTTTCGGAAGTATGTTTATGTAAAAAGTATACCTGGTGGATTCTTTAAGTAGAGATAAGAGAAAGTAATGTGTACATCTTTTACATTCATCGTTTTGCAAAACGTATATTTACACGAAAACGTATATTCAGTACATCGCACAGTGCGTGAGACACAAGTATTGCATTTAGTTGGTATACATTCGGAGCAGATTTTGCGAAAAATTATGAAAAACACATGCTACAGCTTTATTCATCATTTCCAAATTCTTCCGCTAAATTATTCCAGTTGAAACATTAACATGCACACTGTGAAGTATTTATACATGTACATATTTAACACAATATAATATATCAAATAAACAATGTAATTATAATTTACTTCGCAAAAATTATAGTTATGCACAGCTTTATTCTTTGTATGAAGTATACGCCCCTATTATACTATTATCAGTGGCGTAACTATGCCAATGCAGTGGAATGGGTTCCACGTTAGAAAGGGATCCAAAAGTTTCGCACATTACATTACATACATTAACGCATTACAAATCCATAGTTTTTCGAATATCGATACACACAACGTTAATAGTAATCCACAGAAAGAAATAGAATTATAAAATTTAAAAAATCGTTTCTCACGTGAATTGCAAAAACACTTCAAAACATTATTAACGTATATAATAAAGCGAAAGAAGTTTTTTTTTAATAGAAATGCGTACACGGAATACGTCTTATATCTTACTATTTTCAAACTAAGCTAAACGCTTATACCATGAAAATAGGACTAATTTGATGGCCCCCTGGAACGAGGCTCAAACCTCCGACCACCAGATCACTAGGCGAGTATTGTAATCACTAAACCACAAGTACGTCTTTAATTATGTTTTATATTAGAAGTGCATATAAATTCCTTTCAAAGTGTAAATATTATTTATTAATTAATTTATTAACGCCCTTATGGGCTTTTACAAAATAGGTTTGGTATAAAACATAATAAAAAACGTATGAGCAGCTACACAAGTAGCATAGAATATATATATAAATAGAATAGAAAAAATAGAAATTAAAAAAATAAGCAATACAAACTATAAAAAATAAAGGTTCAAGACAGAAAAAATTATAAATTTTAGGTTTGACACAGGATGGCTGAGTATCAAAATCAGTTGTATCTTTGACTCAGAATAGCATCAAAAACATGACTCTTATATTTAAACACAGAATACCGGAATATATCTACAAGACCAAAATGACATATGGGACAAGAGACTTATTTTGTTCTTATTATTTAATGAATGAATTATGCATCACATACTAATATTCGTATATTTTATACAATACTTATATAGGGGGCCCTTTTTTCATTCTGCATTGGGACCTAATTTTTGTAGTTATGCCACTGTCTATTATATGTATAGGTCGGAAGCTGTCCTAGTACAAGCATCTTCCAGAAACTGAATTTTTAACACGTATTACATAAATAAATAAACAACATTGTAAATTTGAGTTACAAAATGTTAAAACGAATACCAAAGACGATTGATGGCTCCAAACAGCAAGCAACTCACGGCGGGATGAAATGCTCCTTCCACCTCCGTCACTCCGAAGGGTTGTTTAGTCCTTGTGCGAGAATAATAGCAACACATGAAATATGAATTATAAACCCGGCGGGATATTATTATCCGTGATATATTATCCCGGCAAAACGTTCCACCGGTTAACACGTCCCCGCCCCGGGCTAAAGTTTGGGAAATCTACGTCACGCGGGCATCGGAACCGAATCACAGAACCCCGCCGGCGCGGAGCAGCACATCAAACCTCCGATTTCGTAAAAGAGTACTGCGTCAGTGTGTCACGCGATACTTGTGACGTAGCCCCGTTGGCGCGCGGGTGCCGATTTACCCCGCCCCTAGCGTCGCGGCCGATTGTAAAGCAGGCCGTTTTCCCGAGACAATGTTTCCCCGCAAAACCTAATATTATTTAGATATGTCAAGCAGTGGGGGTTGGCGCTTTACACAATATCAATATTGTGTATGTTAGGAGTGTAGCCGCTGCGTTAATATATTAATATTGTGTGTTGGATATGTCGCTCTGTTAATAATCCAACATTAATATGCGTAATGGAGTTTTAAATGAGGGACGCCAGTCAAAGTGTACGGAAGTAATGTTCGCCATATCAATCACGCTACGTGCCTAACTATCGAATAATTCCTTATAACAAAAGCTTGAGTTCACAACATAATGGAACTATATATATGGAATAATCTTTAATGAAAACATATTTTTGTTGTGAAGTTACAATTTCAGAATATTATTCACTTAAAGAGGTTTTTTCAAAATAATTTAAGTAGATTCAATAAAAGACAATTATAATGGTATACTTGGAAAAATGCTTCAATTGATTTTCAAAAATTAGGGAGCTTTAAAACAAAATTATATATATTTAATTAAAACACATATTTAGTTATTGCGAAGTTGCAGTTTCAGAACATGGTCCTGTGGTATTTTTGATATAAATATAATTAGAAAGATATACAGAAAAAATAATTTGGTTGCTACCGGGATACCAACTCGGAACTTTTCCTATCCGGAGAAATGCGTTACCATTTCACAACATTATAAGTTCCGGGTTCATATACCGGTAGCAAACAAATTATTTTTTCGATAGATTGATTTATTCTGCATATCTTTCTAATTAATTAATATAATTTGTGCTATATGGAATAAAACTACGAATAGAATATCAATGATTTTTTTTACAAATAATATAATATCCACGTACATTTCAATACTAAAATTACACATGCTCGTAGAACTGTGACTCGGGAATCCAATCCAGGGATCCTGACCCGGTTTAATATTTACGAATTCCTTGATTAGTACATGTAGTACCGAAACATTCCGTGTAATTATTTGAATTACAATATTTTCAAAATACCAAAATAAGATCAAGATAAAATGATGCTTTTCACTTCGGGCATTATTATTTATAATAATAATATTATTTGTCAATTATGCATTAATTTTAAATAAGTTGTATTTATTTTTTCTGGCCATTTCTTGTAAACGTAACACTAATGGGCAAACAAGCATTCGAGAAACAATGTAAACGATAGATATGTAGATAACAATTATATATCTACAGATATTTTACATTACTAAAAGACATTAGAGAATAGCTATAATATTGTTATGTATTCAGTGTCGAGTTTTCTAAGCCGCAGAGACAGCGAGACGCAGAGGATATTTTCTACCGCAGAGACACAACCTCTCTGGTCGATGTTTCGGACATAATTGTAGAGTCCGTCAACAGGGCTGATGTCGTTAATGCATTATTCATTCTTCCATATCGGTGTAAATTATTATACATATATATGTGGTTTTATTGAATAAAATTATAAATAAACAAAAAAATTGATAAAAGCAAGTTGGAAAATTTATATATCCATATTCATAATAATGGATACGAAGAACTACAAAAATTTTTCACCTTCGCAATAATATTTATTTATTTATTTATTAGACTTTATTGACATACATGTTTTTGTTGTAACAGAGGTGAATATATTATAATATAACATGATAAACGAGACGGAGCGGGTTCCACCTCTTATATATGCAGCATTGTACTGGCTACTTTGCTAGACTGCCATCTGTGTTAAAGTAGCCAGTTTTTTTCGTGCTGTTGTGGTGTTATTTAATTCAAGAAAGATAAAGATTCCACAGGAATAAAAATAAAAATAGAGGAAAAAAAATGCAGTGAGATTGTTGTAGAGCTAGTAAATTATTAGTGTAGACACTGTATAATGATTATGTTAGAATATTGGATAGCGACGCTTCTGATTGATCTCCACCCTCTACTCTATTGGATCATATTTGAGTAATCTTATTGCAAGTGAACGATTTCCAGTTGGTGGAGTGTGTTGTACAGTTTCGGAGCTAAGAACATGTAGAATCTTTTAAAATGTCGTTGCTGCTCTCGGAACTGGCGTGTAGATGTTCGTTGTTTGTATTGTGTTGTGGCCATGATTTATTAATTTATAATTGATCCATGTTGTTTAATTTCAGAACATTCAGTTTTGTCTCTCCAGTAAAGTTCAGGGTACCTTTTAATACAGATACAATGACAAAACGAAGCGTGATAAAAAGTACAACATTGCAGACGCTCTACTTCAGTGGTTCACAAACGATGTACCGCGGCTACCAAATTTTTAGAATAATAATATGACATCAAACCTTTTAACTTAAAGTGCAAGTACTGGAAAAATTATATATTTTCACACGTATGGTTGTTGATGACGACATAGTCAAAAACTGTTTAATTGATATGAGTTACCTAGGACAAGAAAAGGTGAAGATATATTTAACGTTTCAAACGGGCATTTAATTTAATTCGTTGATTTATCATCGAGCGACTGCAACGAGATATGTCGGTGCACCTCCTCATCTCATTTGTGTCCTTGGTCAAGAGGATAAATTCGAATGTTATCTTGACCAATTGCTTTACTCATAAGGAGGCGCTTATATCAAAATCATCGGTGGATTGAAACGAAAAATGTGTTGAAATAAGTCGTAAAAATTTTCAATGTCAATCAAAATCAAGACTCTTTAAGAAGATTTGCGAAAAAACTGATACAGGTTCTTCAACGCAACTTATACATAGAAAAGAAAGATCAAAGAGGCAAATTTAAACACGAATTTATGAATTTTGTCTAACCATTATTATGTCGATGCTTGGCAAATGGTCAAGTTTAGACATTTAGCGAAAATAATGCAAAATGCTGTTCTAATTTTAGTATTTATATATTAATACAGGGCGTAACTGACCTAGTCTACATTACTTTATGTGTGAATACCTGACTAAATTACCAATATGTGCCCAATCTCAACTATGTCAGAGATATAAGCATTTCAAAAAAATTGTATTAATGCGATTATTTCGATTAATTGAAATATTATCTAATACAAAAAATTAAAGGTCATGATGATGATAGATGATTTAGGGCCTGAAGCAAAGACATAGATTAACAGTGGTAATACGTACACTTAGATCTTAACATTATTTTGTAAAACTTTCAAACAATAATATCACATTTTCCGTCGGTTCAGAACAGTTCAGAATTTGGGCATATTCCTTAAACATTTCTTACTCGTAATTTAGTTAGGTATTCACTAATAAAATATTGAGGACTAGGTCTGTTACACCCTTTATACAGGTATATGAATATCAAAAACTTTATGAGGTTTCACTCCGTAAATATCTACTCTTATATACGCAGCATATACAAAAATATAGATTAAATACGATACAGTACATATAACATAATATACTTTAGAATAGTTTTTTAAAATGTACATTTAACATTTTGTTAATAAGATAAAAATTAAAATAAGATTAATAAAAAAAGGTTAAAACCAAAGCGGCTTAATCATTATATACCATTGTCTCAATCAGCATCAAAAATATTACACTTATATTGAACAATGGTATGTATCGACGAGACAGAATTCGTTCCCGAGTCTGTGAAATCAAAGTATAGATATAGTATTAATATAGTAATATATTTTTTACATGTAGTATATCGAGTAGGAACATGGTACGAAATGAATTTAGTCAAGTTGTGGACGGCCAGCCAACCATTTATTTATATTTATCGTTTATTGAAATAATTAAATTAATATATTTACTAATTCGGTCAATTATTTTTGTCCTCTGGAGAACTGAATATTTACAACCCTCGATCGTAAATTCAGTAGTTGGAGGCAGTTATTTCTAGGCAGTGGGGGTACAGGGCATCACGAGCTATAAACAAGATGCAGTTTAATAAATAAACAGCGCGGATGCTGAGTTGTAAACTTCAACGCCATTTCGGCGCAGGCCATGCCGGAGGGCAACTAACGACATGGACTCTACTAAAGCCGGAGTTGAATCAAAATCCTCCATGAATATTCCACTTGTGAATGTCGAAAATTGAGCGAGCGGAATTACGGTTTAGACGGTGGGTCGTACGATACGATTTGAAGAGCAATGTATCTCTGTTAAGAGGAGTAAATAATGGAAGTTCGATGCCGAAACAGAAGCTATGATATGAAACAATTAATAATGAATACTTTAACAATATAATACATTTATTGATTTTTGACATGCAAATTCAAAGTGTAGTTTTTTGGAAAAATACGCGTTGATTTGGCGTCCATTTCCAGAGACGTACAATTTTAGAGAAATCCCTATCACAGACAGACGTGTTGAAAAGTGGATGCATATTTTAATATACAATAGTATCATCGTCAGGTGTGGACGAATCCGAAACCGGATGATGTTAAATTAATTAAAGTGGTTTATACAAAGTTTGTTAGTTTTTTTTTAAATTAATCATCTTATTATGACATAAATTCATATTAAAAAATCTATTAAAACAATATATTATATTTGTCGTCGGAAGACCTGGCACGATAACTTGAACCAGAAATTCGACGACCGTATATGAGACGATGTTTGAATGTGGACGAAGTTTATACAGTTGTGTCCTCTCTATGTTATATTAGATAAAAAAAAAATCTAATTTAAGTTAACTTTGATCTCGCCAAGTATTATATAGATAGACAGGTGTGCGGATATTCTAAAATAACTCACCACAATAATGAAATACAAATTAGTCACCATACCAATGCAACATTGGTATGTCAACCGGAACACAAACACATTCATTATTTACAAATGATTCCAATCTATCATACAAAACGCTTAATGTATATAATGTGTTAAAAATCGAATAGAAATATAGAAATGTATTGCCAGATGTATATATCTAATTTATCTCGGTGATTATTAAATTATTTTACGCATCTTATTTATTTTCGCATGTTGTATTATAATAAAATTAATTTATGAAGAGAAAGTAGATTTATATATCAGTCAATACAAAGGAGAACATTGTAAAAATTATGTATTGCAATTCTCATCACAATCAACGAAGAACGGACAATAAAAATGTGAGACTGAAAAATCGGAAGAATGAACGACCGGAAGCCGAGATAGGAAAATCGGAAGGAAAAATTTGAATATATTGAGGAGGTGACAAAATGAACAACGGGAAAGAAAATCGAAGAAGCGATTAGAAGATAGGCAGGAGGCACTATGTCTAACTGTCTGTTCACCGATTACTAATCAAAACCTAACTCAGAGCATATACAAATTCTGACATCCATTAAAGGCAGGAAATGAGACATCAGAACAAAGAAGCGGAGTAATCCGAAAATCGAAAAAACCTTTGATCTCAAAATCCGAAACAAAGGAACTCCAAGCGAAGCAATATCGGAGGGGAGAACGTTCACTGGCGACTGGTCCACTTAGAATCGCGTGTAAAGAGCCCGCGGTGACATTACAGCCAGCCATTAAGACAAAGGAACATAAATCCGTTGGGATTTCACAACTTTGCCTGCGACCGTGCTGAAAAGTCCTCACCGGAAATGAAGTCTTTAGGCCCCGCAGCCGCGCGCGGATATACACGAGGGCGCCACATCCGAGACTATTGACAATAAATAACATGGACAAAGTCAGAGGTAATTCATTTTTTTAATTATTAGGAAAATAATATTATTATACGGCAGTTAAACGAAGGTCACCCGATTGAAATGAGAATCTTTCCCCCTGTTCTTCACTAAAATCATCTAGGTTTTTTGGAAACCGATCTAAGTGGTTGTGGAGGTAGTGAACTTTTATGCTCATGTTACAACTGAGAATATTCAAGTTGGAAATCATATTTTCCACTAATTCTAAGTAATTTTCTGCCTTATAATTTCCAAGAAATTTTTTTACAACTTGAACAAATGAACACTAAGCGTTAGATTCAATCTCGTTCATTGATTCGGTAAATTGTGAATCTTAAATAAGCTGCCGTATCTGAGGATCATCAAATATTCTGGCTTTCAGTTTTTCTGTGCCGATCCCTGGAAGTTTTTATATCAAGTAGCCAAAACAAAGTCCATCTCGATTTAAAGTCTTCACAAATTGCTTCACAAGCCCCAACTTGATATGCAAGGATGGAAATACGATTTTCTCTCTCGCAACCAAAGGTTCGTTGGTTATGTTTTGTTTTCCTTGAATTATGACATTTCTTAAAGGCCAATTTCTGTTAACCCAGCTGATCCTTAACTCTGCTGTCAAAAGACATAAAAAATAAGGATATTCTGTATGTCCACTTTGCTGTCCAAAAAGGAAGTTCATCACTTTTAGATCGACACAAATCACCCACTTATGTTCTTCATACTTGGTTTTATGGTTCCCTCCAAACCATTGGCACTCCGAAATTAGGCACTTCCGCTTTTCAATCGTTCACTGTCGCAAATTTTCAATGCATATTTTAAATACAAAATTTAGAGCCAAAGATTAATTCTAGTTTCCCAAGTGGACGCCAAAAGAGGCCAGATAAGCCCTTTTCACGAAGTCAGAAATAGGTTTTCTACTTTTAGTCAAAGTGTATTCGCCACATACATAACAAAAAACGACTGGATAATTCACATAGCCACGTCTGCTTGTGGATGACATGGTTTTAATTCAATGTTTTATTACAAAATAACACCAAAACTTTACACAAAATGATAGTAAATTGAACCGGGTTAGGCAGAGGTAATATGAGCGAGTTATTAATTATTTCGTGGTGGGGGTTACCCAAATATAAGAATATCATGTTTTACGGTCATGGGTAACATCAAATAACTGAAACTAATTAGATTTGAATTTTAGATACGTAATTTAAATTTTGGCCTCTAAGGATATCAGTATGCCTTTTATCAGAACTAAAATCAATTAGACTGTATCTCAAAAACAAGCGCTGATACGAATAAAAGCACATCAAAAATATTCAAAATCAGTTCTTACTTTTCCGACACCAAAAAAAATTATTTTGTTACCCAGTTCATTATTTTGTTCATTGCAATCGCGGAACTTTAAAATATGGAAAATTGCTATTTTCATGGATGCGATACGATCAAGAAATTCAAACCACTTCAGAAAGTCCGGGTAACAGAGAACTCATTCTGGGAGACGTACATCAATTTACATAGAATATAGAGTTTATGTTTGAAATGTAAATCTAAATTAATCAAGGCACCGTTAAAAAAACCGGTATATATTCTGTTTTTATTTTAATAACCTATTTTCACATATTTTGTTGACAATAACGTTATATGATAGGCTAACCCTTATACACAGGGTGAATATCATGTTCCACACCGATTTTGTTTGGCCGCTATTTTGGTTTGGTAGACATTTGTCAGTTATAATTTTGTAGTCGTAAAGAGTAATTGATTACAATTTATTATGGAGCAGCTAACGCCTCAACAACGTGTTGAAGTCAGTAAAAATTGTATTTAAATAATAATGGCAATTATGTAACCATTAATGGTGTTCATCGTCACATGTTGGAAAATTTATTGGTGGCCGAATTGAGTCTATTGGACTGGCAATACAGTGGTTTCAACAGGATGATGTCACCTCATACACAGCCCGCGCTACGCTTGAAATTTTGCGAGAAATTTTCTCCGGCCGCATAATATGAAAAAGTGGTGATATCGACTGGCCTCTTCGATCACCTGATTTGACGGCTCCCAACTATTTTCTGTTAGGGTACTTGAAAGAAAATGTCTACGCTAATACGCCAACAACAATTCCGATGCTACAGGATAATATTCTAAATGAAATAACATGCGAAGTGTGCGAGAATGTTATAAAAAATATGGTTAAAATAGTACATATTTGTGCCGCTGTCAGAGGCGACCACTTGGCTATTGTCATATTTCATATATAATTGTAATAAAAACAATAATCGATAAATAAAAACCAAATTAAAAAATAGTGTTCTAAATATTCTGACAATTTATCAAACTGAGTTAAGATTTATGTTATGAAAATAATACTAATTTGGAGATCCCTGGACGAGGGTCGAACCTCCGATAATCTCAGTCGAGCATCTTACCACTGAATCTAATAAGCACATTTAAAAATGTTTGAGGCATATCAAAAACCTTCCTTAAGACCCGACGCTACTTTTCGTAACTTGGTATCCCAAAGATTAAGATATTCTCGAAACAGTGTTGGTGCTGAATCAAGATTTTAATTTCAAATAGAAGAAAGATATAGTATTGTAATATTTTAATTGCAGGATTAGTGGTTGCATTGCAACATGCAGGATGAACTCCCAAATTTATCACACATGCTAACACAGTCCATAACATTATTCATGGAGAAAAAAATCAAAAATTAAAAAATTATTAATAATAGTAGATAGATAAGCGATTTCTAAGTTATTCATTATTAATAAATTAAAACAATTTAGAAACCGTTAAAAATACGAAGGAATTTAAATAAAATACGGAGAAAACACTAATTAACAACATAACATTCCCTAACATTTCACCTTTACTGTCCATATTCTCGATAACGAACGTAACCTCCCCACTCTTCCCGAGCCCCACTCCATTACCAGAATAGACTATAATACTGTATTTAGTTTAGTTATCACCTGATGATAAGAGAGAGTGCACCTCTCAAAACTATAGTAGTGACAATAACCCAACGTGTGTGTATAAAATTTAGTTGTGAAAATAAAAATACTTAGAAATTAAACTTAAAAAGACAACCGAAACAATATCTCATATTTGCAGAATATCTCAGCAACCGCCCTTGAAATCCGGTACTATTTTTCATACAAAGGTTAACAGATGATCAACATCGTGATATTTTAGAATGGTCATAAAAAAACCAATGCATAATTCCAACTCTCTCCCTCGAAGCAATGACAAGAGCAATGACAACTCGCACAAAGAATCCTTTGTCTAGCAAAATTCGAAGTCGTCTGCCGCCAGAAAAACATTTAAAGCTCAAAATTTGCACAAGACATGTATCTTGAAAATGAAGGGTAAGAGAGATTAAATCGATGAAAAAATACATAATATATATATACACGTGCCACTGTCAAGGCTTTGCCTCAATATATATATACTGAGGCAAAACCTTGACAGTGACACGTGTTTCTATGGAACGTGTGCGAATGGAACGACCCAGGTTTTTATATGACAGGCTGCTTCAAACAATTACATAAAAAATTTAAAAATATCTGTGTTATACCATTGATGTAGTTCAATAATTACATTTGTACTGAAAATGTATCAAAAAATGGGCAAATAAAACTACCGGCGGTTATTCAATAAATTTTCGAGTTGGCGAGACTTCCACTGCTACGTGCGGTTAATGTAAAACTCGTTTCAAGGTACGCACGCTGAGAGAACTAATAAAGCAAACTTAATTATTTCATCAAGTCTCTTCATATGCGAAATAAATTAAGTGTGAACCATCTATCGTGGTGTACCTTTTGTATGTAAAATATGATGCAAAAATGTGGGAAAAGAGAACGGCTGAACGCGATGGTAGTATTTTGAATGGCAGTATAAAATCGATTTTTAAACGCGGTATAATTGAGGGGATGGCTTCACAATGAGATAAGCAGCGAGTGTGGTTTGAGGACTTTAAAGAGGAAGCTGTATAAATTATGTTTTTATGCAAGGCTGTCGGCGAAAACCATTGTTAAACGAATAAAAATAAAAAAATACAAAAACGATTAATGGAATATTCATTGGACCTCTGAGGATCGGGGAAGGGATTTTATCAGATAAATCCGTGTTTAACTTGCGCAGACCGGACGAGAGGCAGACAGCTCAGCTCTCAGCACCAGAGAGCATTGTAGTAGGAACAATCACGTATGCACAACATTGTTGGGGATAATGTTACCAACATTTTTAAAATACTGACAATTGTAAATAGTAGTAGATTAAGTACTTTAAATGCTGGCTAACGGAGGAATTGAAAAAAGACTCTTCCATTCAAATCAGATACCCGGTTTATCGAAGTCATTGATTTGAATTTAAATAAATTTTACGTTGGCAAACTCATCGTAGACCACATCACATAAACTTCGAGGCTGTAGCGGCGACCCTATTACAAATTATCTACGCAAATCGGACCACCAAAGATCTTTCTCATGATTTTACTCACAAAATCATGAAATAAAATCAAATTTTATTTTCACCGGTATGCGTCCGAGACGTGATGATAAATACCATCATCATCAGCTAATTTCTAATCATTACTGGATGAAGACCTCCCCAAGAGATATCTTATGGCTGGTTATTTGTTGCCACGTATTTCTGCAGAGTTTGATGATTTCATGATTTTAGACCATTAGGGACAAACAAATGAAACTCATTTCTCTCTACCTTACAGGAGAGAGAAACAAATAATCAATATTACTTATATAAAACAGATGAAACATTAAAAATCTCTTCTAAAGGATATATTTTTTAGAGGTTTGTTTTTAGAATTGGCAACACTTTTTCCAGCGACAGACAATTTCTCAGCTACCAGCTGATTTGTGTTCAGTTTAATTTTCCATTTCACCATGAATAGATATAGATATACGCCAGTACAACGCTTGAAAATTTATTTCTAAAATCGTGGTTCAGTTTGTGAAACTTACCGTGCGCTACGTCCGTTTTACGGTCGACATAATCGTCCATCCGAGCAATTAATTCGAACCTTGGATCGTTTTCATACCACACATACTTTAATTGATAGTACGCATCCACAGAGACGTCGTACAGTGCACATCGAAGAAGCTGTTGTTTCTTCAAAAAAGATGCCGGCCAGAACGTTACAGTTAATGTAGAGCACTATAGATCCATAATACCTGACTTTTTTGTTTTCCAATTGAAGGCATTAATGTGAAAGAGCTGTGGTTTTAATAAGACGACGCAACATGCCACACAGCGCGCGCCAAAACAAATTTATTGAAGGAAACATTCGATAAGCGCATAATTTCGCGTAATGGACCTGTGAATTGGCCTCCAAGATCGTGTGATTTATCTATCACCTTGGGATTATTTTTTGTGGGGATCTGTGAAGCGACTAGTCTACGCCGATAAACCAGTGATAATAGATGACTTAGAAACCAATATTCGTCGCGTTATTGCCGATATACGGCCCCAGCTTCTCCAAAAAGTGGTCGAAAATTGGACTTCCATATTGCGCTTTATTCGAGCCAGCCTCATATGCGTGAAATCATATTTAAACACTAATGACATCAAATTATCTTTCCAATAAAGCCAATACCATGGCCATTACTACGATTTTTGTGTGTTTTATTTCATTTTAAAGTTCTATACCTCTAAAAAAAACTTCCTTTATAATCAAGATATAGACGTAACTTTGGAAAGCACATGGTAACGTTTTATATAGTGTTGGGTTACACCTCATATATTGAAGAAAAAAAAACATTTTCTAAATCAAAATTATGACAATATTATTCTGTTTAAAATTAAAACTATTTTACGAAAATAAAGTTAGCACTTGTAGTATTTTTAGAACATCAACTGTCTATTTTAATATAAAAAAAACAACGTTCCTAATTACACAGCAACATTTTTGTAAAAATTTCACCTCATGTGTGAAGAACCAAACTCCACAATGAAATCGAAAAATGAATATTTAAAACTTTGAAAAATGAATATCTCAGCTCGATGTAAATGTCGGATCACGCATTGTTGTTCATGATAATGAATGACAGGATAGGATAATGTTGGGCATGATAAATATGGGCTTCCCTTGGAGGGCAATAAAATGCTACGTCATATCCGTGCTTCTCTATGAAGCCGAAGTCTGGTCGTTAAAAAAAGGCACCATTAAAAAGATGAAAGCATTAAAAATGTGGATGAATCGATATACACTGAAGATCTCCGAATGAATGAGTAAATAGAAGTAATAGCAACGATCAAACGAAGAAAAGCTGCACCGTTCAAACTTATTCTACGCAATGAAAAATGTGATAACTTATTACTTAGGCGTAATGAGAAAGAGATTGTCTTGGCTACATATATGGTGCAGTATCAAAAAAGCCGGTGATCTTATATACCTGGATCAGTAAACTGTAACTTGATCGTCAACTTTTGATAGAAGACAGCACATAAAGATGAACATACCAAGTGCTGTAAAATATAGTAGACGTAAAATTAAACAATGTGTCCAAAATTTAATAAAAATGAATTGATAATTCTGACGTCTGCTATCAAATTACTCAAAGGTATTTGAGATTCCCTAAAAATAAGGTAGATGGCTCTTTCAAATAATGGAACGATTAAATGTATTAATATCAAAAAGGTAACATATAGGCTCGAAAATTTGTCGCTGTAGAATAGTTGGATAATGCACCTTCTCCGGTTTGGAAAGAGATCCAGGTTCGAATCCCGGTGAAATTATTCATTAATACAAATAACAGCATGGAAAAGTTCCCACAAGACAGAAGAGATATATTTTGAAGAAAATAAAAACCGTTGGGAGACATTGAATAATTAGTGAAAATATTTCAAACGCTAAAATATCAAAAATTTGATTCTCAACTTCGATAGACGGTGACCTTAGAATAGATCATAGTAATAAAAATAGTTATATAAAATAATAACAAAAATGTTTATCATTTGTCTCTTTTTTTATTATATATAATAACAATAAAAATGATCTACAAGACAATAATTGAAACAGTGACGTGTTGATTTAATGCAAAATTTCAGAATATTAAAAATATTTTTTTAAATCCCACGCAAAATAAATATTAATGAAGATCCATTACAAATAGATTTATTCAATTAACTGTAATACACATTACAGCAAAATTTTAAAAAAACATACATATTTTTAGTTATTATTTCACGTTAAATGTAAAAAAATATATATGAATCATTAAGGAGAACATATTCTTATTGTGAAGATGTATTAATTTGAAATGTGTAACATATAGGTTCGAAAATTTGTCGTCAATCCACTGTGTTGGTATATCATAATCGGAAAATGCACGTTCCCGAGATTGGAAGAGATCCAGGTTCGAGTCCCGGTAGCAACAACAATATTTTTGGATAAAATTGATTTTATATGTATATTATTCTAATTAATACATTTAATATATGAATCATTTGCAAATATCTATCTATCGGAAAAAAGTATGGTTACCGCCAGAACTACATATTTTTTCGATATATTGATTTTTCTGTGAACCTTTCTAAGTAATTCATCTAATTCGTTTTAATTATCAAAGAAAAAACTGTGTTCTACAATTATACAACATCGCAATAAAAATATGTGTTCACACAAATATAGACAAAAACTACAATGACATGAATATACATACATATATATTTTTTAATTTATGTTTTGCTTTATTTGATTTAATTGTGCAGTAAAATATTTACCAACAAAATAAAATATTAGATGCTTTATATGTGTAGATACAAATATATAAAATTCTAGATGAGTTAAACCGTTATTTTTATTATGTGATTAGTATTCAATTGGTAGCTAACATTAAACTGTTGTGTGTTTAGTTATTAGTGTACTGGTGATTGCTCGCCGAGATTAGGAATAATCAGTTACCAATCATTATTGCAATCGAACACAAAGCTCACAGTCACGATCACGGTTAAAGTAATGACTTAGCCGATCATTATAACATAAATTTTTAATTCTTAAGTGTCGAATTAAATGGGTGACACTTAGAAGGAGATTTAATTCTTGGCATTTGGCATTTTGGCAAAGGTAAACATGTATTTAGTCAAATAATTTCAACGGGACGTGAGAATCGCAACATTTGCCAAACGTTAGAAAATTATCATTTCACAATGTCAAGTTGGTCAGAGTCAACTGTGCAGTGAAGCGTATAAATGTGCTTTTAAACAAACACACCTGGCACTAATATAAAAATCCTCGCAGCTACGGCAGACAGCGGCCATATTTCAAATGTTAATCTTCAAAAAGTATGAATCCGGCAAAACTACTGCCGCGCATGAAGCAACACAACATAAAACAGGTCCAAGACAAGACCATAAATCGTAGGAAATTTGTTCCCGCAATGGAGTTCCCGTACACCGTTAGATAATAGCACCAGAAAATGGAATCATAGTCGCACTAAGTAAGGTTATCCCGGAGATTTATTGGTAACATTTTTACACACACACACACTCACATACACACAACGGAAGTCTTCCGCGGGCGCGGGCGCGCCTGCGCGCGGCGGGAAATGAAGATATTGGACCGGGTGGGTAATAAAAACGCGGGAAGATACCGGTAAACACGGGATTTATCAATATTTTAACGTGGTGCTCGCATGCAGCCCGGCTCGACACACGTACTCAACAAATAACGTGGTTGTGAATCGAGCCAACAAACGTCGGAAGCTTCAACAAGCAATGAGATGTACCTACCGCGGAAATTTTACATCCACGAGTGTAATTTTATACATCTTGTGTGTGGAAATCTGTGCGCTATATTACAAGTCAAATTAATTGATACGTTAAATTTCACATGAAAAATGAAATCAAAGCCAACATTTTGCTAATATATAAGAGGTGAATATTCTCATATGAAATATGAAAAAAGTACAAATCAATAAAATATAGGTATATCGATTGTTTTTTTTTTTTTACGAAATTGGAAAAAAAGCCCGAGAGCCTCCCATTAAACATTTAATCAACACAATAAATCAAACACGATTTTTTTTATTTGCTATATATTTGACACTATTCTATGTTTTATCCGTTGATAATGTCCTGGACAGCCGAAACGATCGTCCAATTGTTTGTAAAAATTAAATGGAGTTCTATAAAATGTATTAAAAAAAAAAAAAATTAAACAAATACTCGTATATTATGTGCAGAGGCGGTATAATCCGGATGTTGCATATGTATAGATACGGGAAGAATTCAGAATACGAAAGGAACAGGCACTCATCATAATCCAGATTCTGCAGACGTGTCCAAAATGTGGACTGTATATTTTACTTACTATTTCGTCAAAGGTTCCATCACAGTATAGGCGCGAAGTCTCAAATTAGTATAATATTGTAAACTTGTACCGTACACGTATAACTGCACTGGCTCAAGGTCGCCGTTGGGTGGAGAAGGGAAGGGAGGGAAGACAGTGCATTATTTTCTTTCAATAATTTGTATTTATACATCATATAAACATATGTCCCAAACATATATGTTACAGTTTTTATCTATTTATTTATTAATTAATCACTATCCACGAGAATGAGACACCTTCATTGTTTTTTAGTAAAATTATTTTTATGGCACGCGCATAAAATGTCTCACTATTTAAAGAATGATAATTTTATTTAGGAGACGAAAATGTTACGAAAGTTCTTGCGTCATCCATAACACAGATGGCTTTGTCCCCACCCTTGAACTAGTCAATACTAGGCGTCCTAAAAGGTCGTGTTAAATTGTTTAAAATGTCGGAGTAACATTATCTGGAGTTCTTGAAGACCGATAATAAAAGTAATAATTTTATTTCGTCAAATTGAACAAGAATAACAGAACTATTTTATTTTTTAAATAAACCAAACTACGCAAATGATTTTTATTTTTTATAGTTTAGAGAGGTACAGTTCCTCTCATAAATAATCGGAATAATAAATCAAACTTAGTTATGGGTGTAGTACAAAATATACTTTGGTACCCCCAAAGTAATTGCCATTTCAATTAAGAATCACATAAATCTTTCATTTAATCAATGTAAAATATAATTTGAGACAAAAATCCGGTTTAAAATAATTCAAAGATCTATTCCCAGCACCCTCTGGTTCTCCAAAAGGAAAGTCTCCAAAATAACAATTTGCATTGCCAGGTAGCCTCACATTTATTCAGACTGAACTTAATAGATTCCCCAATGTGTGAGTGTGGTGTCGAGGAGGAAACCCTTGACCGTATCTTTTTTGCCTGTCCATTGCGGATCGCAAGTTTTCTTTACAGTAATCTCGTCAATGGTAATTTTCAACTGCCGGTTAATTTGTGTGTCATCTTCTTTCCCTTAACTCGCCACATTTAATCTATATAATAGCAAAATTTAATATATCCTATTCTATAATATTATGTACTTTTTTAATAAAATAAAGTTTTAACTTGATTAATGGCACAAATCACTATTGAAGGGTGGATTGCCTATTTAAAAGAAGAAGAAGAAAAAGAAGACGAAAATCAATAGAAAATGCGAATAATTTTCACTTAGAACGCTCGCGCGCGGCACACGATGTTTTATTTATCAACTGAGCGAAGATACAGAGGATATAGAAAAATCTACAAAGTATAATAAAAATCTCTAAACCGTTATAAGAAAATACATGGGCTACAAACGCCCAAAACAACAAAAACGAATGAAATAACATTATTAATGTAAGGCGACCGTCTGTCTACACGTGCCGCGATTGGCTCATGTGGGTCTGGTCAATTTTATTCGAAAAATGTGCAGAATTTAGAAACATTTTATTTCCAAATGATTTGATGTCCGCATAAAAGTTTGTTTTGTGTAAATATAATATGACGACAAACATCACAGAACTTCTGTTTTCTCCATTTACTTAACTTTAACTTAACTTAACTTTAAAATTGTCTATGTAAGGCACAAATATGTACGTTACAACTGTCGTAAATCTATTTGGACGTTGAAAAGTTACTAATACTACATTTAATGTTTGAACATGCAAACTTATTCATCCGTAACAAAGATTTCAAACCTACGGTGTGGGTAATTGTTGCGATTGTTGAACTTGTGCAGTAATTCCGGCCCCCTGGGCAGGCTCTGCTCAGGCGATAGCTACAACCGATTGAAACCCAGATTACACAAATTTGCATAGATTAACTTATTATATACGCCACATGAATTGAGATGATTTTATCGATATACAATGATTTATAATATGTCATATAAATCATGACAAATTCTAATCACACTATTTAGATTAGATAAAAATGAGTTTTAGCTAGTTTATTACGACGATATTAATGAATGGATACCAAAAAATGAACTGGTATAGCTCAAGAAGTATCTTAAATTCTGATTATCGTATTAAGAATGAATATTTTCTATAAATGAAAATTAAAATAATTGTCATATCATTTGTTAGATGTATTTGATACATATTTTAAATAGTAGTATTTTTCTGTATATTTGATTAAGTTCTATTGAACACGACATATAACAAAAAATACTGCCACTTAAAAATTAATTAAATGCAAACGAAATACTAGAACAACTATAAATTACTTATTTATTAGTTACTGTAATTTACGTGTGAGCTGTCGATTTGTGTATAATATATATAAATATTTTTTATTTATTATGTATACATCTCGTTGTATGTACAAGTTACCTAATCCATGTGACCTTTAAGACGTAGCAGTTATTCTAATGGTGGTAATTCTCACACCTACACACATTTCAAAAAATGTAAAAGTTGATTAAATAATGATTAAATAAAATTATCACACATTTTAAAAATAATCTATATAAAAGTTGAATAATAAAATAACTAGCAGAAGGCAATCGGGTTCGCCGGTTTTTACATAAAATAATAAATTAATCATATTTTCAATGTTGAAAAAATTGATACATTACAATAAAAGGGAACTGGTCTACCACAGCACAATTAACTTACAAAAATAACTCAAACAAACATATTCTCATTTATGTAATTTAAAATTCCCGGCTCCCTAGCGGCCATAATAATTATTATCAGTAGGTCCGAAAAGTTTTCTCACCGCCCTATAAACGGCGATAATAATTATCGACAGGACCGTGACATTGATATTTCTTTAAATTTTTTCATCATTCTTTTGACGCAAGTATTTTTGTGATGACAAAGGTAGCCATTAAAGGTAAACGCGTACCGGGCCGAGCTGGATTTGTCGCGTGGCTCGAGCCCGCGCTCGGACCGCTTGCCGTTCGAATCGTTCGTTTATCGATGATAAATCTTGGGAGGATATCTGTTTAATAATTTATCGGCGTGTAAGCCACGAGACAGTGGCAGCTTAGGTCTCGGGAAACGCTATTCGTCAGGGATAACTACGGCATGAGTTTAGCCCCTGTGACGTGGACTGATCGTTGCGGAAGCGAAGGTGGTGCTGGCGTTCGTTGCGATTCGAATGCACGTCACAATCAGACGGCGACCGATCTAAATAATAATAGGATTACACATTTCCAATTGAAATATTCAAAAATATAACAAGGATATATCATTATATATATACCGTGTGAATAAAACATCATTTGTCCACACTTTAGAGTAATATTTTTAGGTAGATTTCAATAGAAATTCTACATATTGCAGAAGGGCTCCTGACGCAACTTCCGAAAAATTTCAATTCATTAATTATGATTAGAAACCACATTCCAAAACGTCTATCTATATAAATATACATAGGAGAAATTTTGTAAACACGTTAACAGCTCCCATAGATTAAAATTTTCTGAAAATTTGATCTCACAAATATCTCGGCTCGCCATCTAGATTCGCCACAAAAAATGGTAAAGTATCTACAAAAGTATCATATAACGAGAAATATCCTTTCCATCTATACACGGATGAAATCTTCTTCTTCTGTTTCTTACGGCCAGTGCCAGAAGGAATTTTTTGACTGGACTTGGATCCATGATTGCAAGTATGTTTGATTAAACCCTGAATGCCCAATCTCCGGGTCGGGCGTCCCGCGGAATGGAATCACCGCAGGGTAAGGGAGGAGAAGAGGGTAACGTACGGGCAGAGGTCAGTGAGGGGAAGGGAATCTAATCGAAGGACCAGTAATCTCAGAAACCGGGATTCGGAAAGACTGCTCGCCTCCGCAAATCCATGTGGTCGCCACGAAATCACACAATGTTTGCACGAGGATGGTGACGATCTCCGCTCCCGACTGAAGACTGCGATGTCAATGTGCATCCACAAGCAATAGACACTATGATCACACAAAACAGTGCTGGACTTGAAAGGTCCACAACGTGAATGATATCGCGTTGTTGAGATCAAACAATACAAAATATCGATCCAGTTGACGTCTGTTGGCGTCAAGATCACTTTTCACACTGATGGGCAAGCATTTGAATAGGTCACGGATAATAAATTTGGACGCGGGCATGTGACAACAATAATTTTCGCGCCCGATATTACAAACGCGCTAAAGTGTGTTTTGCAAATACGGAACATTTAAGCGATACCGTGCGGCGTCTGTTATGAGAGGTGCGGTACGATTAGTTGACAAAACTTATTGACTAAACGCAAAAGCGGTCGAATTTAAGAACTAGAATCAATGGTTTCTAATCTTTATTTTCTGTTAATCTTTTTCTAATTATTATTTTTTTGTATTCTAAACATAGGCAAACGAGGACATTTTGTTATTCAAAATATTTAATATTCTTGTTATACAAATGTTATTAAATGAGATGAACATTGTTATCGTTTTGATTTATTTCACTGTTGGGTATAACGGATGAGCCTGTTTTCTTTAGCACAGACTTCGGTTTACTTAAGACGATAGTGAACATCTGCTTTTAACTGCCTATATGCCTTAAATAAATAAAAACTATTTGTATAAACTAAGTAAATATTATTAAATTGGTTTGAACGGGGTTAGAACAAATCGAAAACTTACTGAAAGTACACAAGAATATTAAACTCCTTACAAAAAAAATTCTAAAATAAAAGCAATTTGTTCTACATTTGAAAACGCTGTTACTTGGTAAGTGTGCATTGTATATTGTATTAAGTAGGTACGTAGTATAAACTGAAGACGGCGGTGTCTTGGCTTAATCAAGTTTTAATTAATTCATTACCAAGTTCTCAGGTGTATGTGTATGTGTATATGAATAGCAAGTAACCACTCACTCGCAATTTGTGAAATGGAATTTTCATCTTCATGTTTCACAATGTCATGAAAACACCCAAAATAATTACAAATATAGAACTAGAATAAATATTCAACAATGGAAAAATATATATTTCATCATATTCGTCCCCTTATCCTAGGAGGGTCGGGGCCTTCCCCTATCTTGCGCCATTTCACTACCTTCTAACCAATCAAGACCCGATCTGCCTGATCATGCCTGACTGTTCTAACGATGACTATAGGGTGTTAAGCGGAAAAATTTCAAGATTAAATTGTAATTACTTGTAAACCATCAGGGTGAGGTAAGTGAGAGGGGTATTGTTCGACGCGCGTGATATGCGGTATTGCCAGTCGCAATAAGTCACTGGTCAGTAGCACACCGCGCGTTCGTTGTTGAGTGATATTTAAAGTGCGGTGATTGATTGGTTCGTGCGCGTCGCGCTTTTTGTACTCACGTTAATATTCAACGAGTAATTGATGGGCCGAGCACGCAACTTATCTGATGTTGGGTTCAATTACAATTACAATTTAATCTGGAAATTTTTCTGCTGGACTCCTTTATACGTATACAGTTTTTGTTTCTATTTTTCCTACCTGGCCACCCGTCGACCCACCTCCTTGGGTCGCCTGTCCCTCCGGAATGTTTAATTAATGATTTTCTCTAAATGTAGTATTTTTTAAAAATTAATAAAAATAGAGATGCGTACACGGAATACATGTCGCATCAATATTTTTACTATTTTCAAACTAAGCTAAACGCTTGTACTACGAAAATAGGACTAACTTGCTGGTGTCCTGGAGCGAGGTGCGAACCCCCGACCAGTAGATCACTAGGCCAGCGTCTTAACCACTACACCAACAAGCTACTACTCAATTTGATGGACTTCAAATAAAAGTGAGCAAAAAATGTATAATAATCCGTTAAACATTGAAACATAAACAGAAAGACTTCGAATTAAATTAAATAGCATCCGAATGTGGAGACGCAAAAGAGGTTTAAATTTTCTTGGGAAACTTTCGTACCAATAATGTGACGTGGGAAATCGTAATAAATTTGTCACAAATAAATCTCGTTATGAGATTACTTTTTACTTTTCCAAGCAGGGGAGTATGAAAAGATTCAGATTTGTACTTCTCTAGGTAAGGAGGAATGGAAAGATTCAGTTTATATTTTTCTGAAGAATATGTCATCATAGATTTTATACAAATTTAATGTATCAAGATATAATTTGTTTGTAATTGATGCATTCAATTTGTATTAAATATCACACACCAATGTTCTGAAAAAATACAACTTCACAATAAGAATGTGTTCTCCTTAAAAACCGATTTTAAATTACCTTCTCTGCGCATAAAAATACAAATCTCCACCTAATTTTTCTTGAATATAATCGAAATTACTACATACTTCAGAAATTTACTGAAGTGGTATTTATATTTTACACAAACTAAAGTTGAGCTGCTGTCGTATATTTTAATTGTTAGTAAGAATGCAAGCACAAGAATGTTTACATTTCGCATGAAATAAAATAGTATATCGCCCATTATGCGGTATTTTACCCATTATAAAACTAATTTACTGGTACAGTATGTCACTAATTATAAATCAAGTTTATTGGTACAGTATGTTACCCATTGTAAATCAAATTTACTGATATCGTGCCTTGAAACAACAAGATATCATTTGACATTTACATCAAACTGATTCACCGAGTTTTAAAATTTTGAATATGAACTTTTCGATTTTTTCGGCGGAGATGAGTTGATCGCCCATAAGCTGATTTTTTTTTAAATGTCGCTATATATAATTTAAAATAACAAAGTTAACTGATTCCTGATTTCGGGCACGTTATATAATAAAACACGTTCATTTTATTTGTATTCAAATCAACAGTTCTAAAAAATATCACAAAAACTATTAAACAACAAAATTGTTTTCTTATTATCTCCCAAAGTACTATGAACTATTTAATATTTGTAACAGTTTTAAAGAGAATATCATTATCAGAATTTTGATATAAAAAAGTCAAATTTGACCAAAATATCTTGTTGTCTCAGTCACAAATATCACCCATTATAAACCTATTTTTAAAATTTTAGGATTCTCGCTTTATACAGAACAGAGTTGAAATCGATTAATTTATATGAAGCATATTCTACAGTTGTATCATCCTTAAAATTTCAGTTTATTGTAATTATCAATTTGCTTATGTTTTAGGAGAGAAGAATACCAATAGTTAGCTAAGTTCAATATAAATTGTTTTCTTTCAGTAACTGCCCAAATAAATAAATATATATATATACTGCTGTATTCCGCTATAACTTTGTGGTAACTCATTATAAATATAATTAAAAACAATTCACTTTGTTTAAACAACACTTCATTTTTGCTAACACCAACCGGTTTCGGAACCACCGTTCCTTCTTCAGGGTGTACAAGATTAGTGTTAACTAACTTAGTGTTACAGAATGTGGGCAATTATACATTAGTGGCAGGTGTTAAAGTGGTGGTGGGTGACTGGGGGGGGGGATTGACACGTTAATGATAAAGGTAAACGCTTAGATAACTTAGAGGTCCTATAAATCAAGAAGTCCATAAATGATAATGAATGCATACTTAACAACCAAAAAAATGTAACCTACAGTCCTATCTTAAATATCTTCCCTTTCACCATATCATGTGTCATATTAAAAAATGAAGTATTTGATAACTTCGTGTAGTTATTGAAATTTAAATTATCAAATGCTAGTGTGTAGGTATGTATTTTTTTGTGTGTCTCGTTTCCAAAATTTGAATTGGTTATTCATCATTTTAAAAAATCGGCTTACTCATTTAGAAAAAAATATATGAAAAAAAAAATTAGGCATATTAGAGATAATCGAAAAGAAAACGTTATAAAACCCAAATTATACATTATAATATATATTATAAACATATTTTAACGATATTGCAATTATAAAATATGATTATTTGATAGTTAAAATAAATAAATAATATAAGGAGTGCCATAAAATTTCAAAATTCGACAAAAAAAGTCAATTGTTACCATTGTGTAATTGCGAATTTAATCTCCCGTTAACTGTATATTTTTTTTGTAATTTATATTAATCTAATTTGTTGTATATTTTAAATGTTGTAAATACCACACAATATGGAGAAAGAACTTAATACAGATATTCTAAATCCTTGCAACAATATAAGCAAACCTTTGTCATCAATGTATTGGTTTGTTTGACTGAGCGAACCAATACATACGGCGGTCTTTACTGAAAATATTTCTGTTTACAAGTGAAAATGAATGGGTTATTTTAATTTTCCTTATGATTTCCGGAAGATTGTTCAAGAGTTTAATTGATAAATATTGAAAATTTAATATTTCCGATAAGGTGGGTGTTTTGGGAATTATTGAACAAAGAGAGAGAGAGAAATAATACCCTTAAAAAATATTCAACATTACGTGGCGAATTTTTTTAAGAATAAATAAAATAAACTGGATCATTTTGCCTCGGCTATAATTATAACTTTGCTATTTTCCACCGTAATAAAAATTTTATTAAAGAACTTTTTGAAATAAACTAAAAGTTTTAACTGTCTGTCAAATTTTATCAGATAAAAGAGAAAGAAAAGTTTTATTTAACAAAATAATCAATCCATTTCTGTGTATATGTTGCCGATACTCACACTTTTAAACGTCACGAATTAAGGAGTTCGGGAGCAAAACCGCCTACCCAATTGACGAAACTAATAAAAACGTTTATAATAGATTTGTTGCCATAACGGAGATTTTAAAATTGATATCTATCTAAATAATTAGACAAAATACTTTGTTTAAACTACTATTTTAATGTATTATTTATAAATATATACATATAAACATGCGCTACCAGGATTCGAATCTGGATCTCTATTTCCAATCCGCGAAAGTACAATACCGATTGTGTTATAGCGCCAGTATTTTTCATGACAAATTTTCGAACCTATATGTTACACTTTTTAAAACTAATGCATCTGTCGTTCCATTATTTGAAAGCCAAAGAGTGTAACATATAGGTTCGAAAATTTTTCATGAAAAATACTGGCGCTATAACACAATCGGTAGTGTACTTCCCCGGATTGGAAATAGAGATCCAGGTTCGAATCCCGGTAGCGCAAAAACAATATTTTTCGACAAAATTGATTTTATATGTTTATATTTATAATTAATACATTAAATTAGTATTTAAAACATCATCTGAATAATTACATCTTCACAATAAGAATGTGTTGTTCTTAATAAACTACTATTTATTCAACTTTTAACTTTGTTCTCATATTAGTTCTTACTTATTCACCACTTCATAGTTTTGTTTTTATCTATGTGTGTATTTTTAATTTCAGTATACATTATTTCCTGAAAAAGATATAGGTATCGAAACATGTTGAATAATCAATAAATAGTGGTTTAAACAAAGTACAAAAACAAGATACTAAATACCCGTAACGATGTTTTTGCATATTATAATACATTAATCTTCTATAAAATGTTTCAAAACTCTATTTCAGATGCGCTATTACCGTTCTATTATAATCTTCTGTGGAACCCTACAATAAAATATATTCAATCATAAAAGAAAAAAACATTTGTATTATCATGTTTTTTTATATTGATAATTAATTCGTTTAATATTAATACGTTACATTCTTAAAAAATAAAAACAATTGATAATTCGTAGAAGTCATCAGTATTATACGAGGCGCGTTTTTGAAGTAAGTACCGTTGCCGGATTTTTCGGTGTAGTGCTACGGTTGCGATGTTGAGCATGCGCAATGGTTTCCGTCATCTGTTGTGGAAATATTCAAGATCAGCCCGCCAACTATGAAATACAGTCCGTGATTCGTTTCTTGAATGCACGAAACATGATTTGGCGCCAAGTGATTTGCATATTTTCCTTCATCTGAAGTGGTTCCTTGGTGGCAAGCATTTTGATGACGATATGAGCTCGAAGATAGAGTACAGTTTTCACCCAGGCGGCGTCGTTCTATGACGAAGGTATACAAAAATTGGTGCCCCGTTATGACAAGTGCCTTAATAATAGTGGCGACTATGTTGAAAAGTAGTTGAAGGTGTATAGCGTCCGAAGAAAGTAAAGTCTTGTAAAAATTATGTTTTGTATCTTGAAAAATTCCGGTACTTATTAAAAAACGCGCGTCGTGCGTACATATGAAAATTTGGCACAGAGTCAACTGGGGAGGAGAGAACGTAGCTAATTTATGTATTTGTTTATATTGGGTATTTGTTTAGCATGCAAGAGGCACCGGAATCGATGCCCGGTACATCAAAATATTTTTGATTTCAAATTTGGAGGCGGTAAAGAGGAAAATAATACATACGGTATAAATAAGTAAGAGTATTAAAAAAAATTCTAACGCGATATTATTAATGCAGTTTCAGTGACAAATTATATCCGCTGTATAAACATATTCTTAAATATAATATGTTAAAATACTTAGAAATCTCTCAATCGCTCGATCTAATTTGAACAAAAATCACCAAAAATACGGACTCGTTTTAGATATATTGGATTTTGTAAAAGGTAATTCAATTTCTTTCAAATTTCGAATGTGGTTTAGTGGCGTGTTTTTAAGGAGGATGTACCTAAATAATCCCGTATGGCAACCCCGGGATAAAACATTTTCCCCGTGAATGTAAACACGGCCGGGATCATTTCGCGTAATCTAATAATGGAAACGGTTCGCCCTTCGAAATTTGATGTTTGTGATACAAGAACATTCGAATGGGTGATTTCTTAGAAATGCTCACCGAGATGGAAGCAGTCGGAATCCCTGCATGTATCTAATCTTGCACGAATCTATTCGCCGGTTTAAAAAAAGTCACATCTTACGAAATAAAATTCTAGAAAATAGTTTGCCCGCGCATAATAATGGAAATGGAGACTGTAGGCTGGGCATGTAGCCAGGGGCGTGCACTCTATACAATCAAAAAAGCTGTGCATAAGTATAATCTTTGCGAAATAAATGTAAATTAAATATTTGTTTTTTTTTCAAAATAATTCAGTTCTATATACATAAAACATACATTAGCGAATAAATTAATTAAAAAAAATAATGCTAAAATATTTTATATTATATCCATTAAACCCGCGTCAAATAGTCCTGAGAAGGACGTTTATACTCCCAACGTTCCACTGTGCGATCGATTTAAACCTAATTTTACTTATCATCTCACCCCTGCGATATAAATGTATATTATATTGAATACAATCATTCCAAAATTCCTTCAGTCGCACTCTAGGATCCTGACGTCGCCCCACCCCATCCCGCCGGACATCACACTCTCCCAATGTCGCATACATCATTACTCTTTAGAACCTGCGCACAACTATGACACCCCCCTCTCCTCACTCCATAGCTACCTACCTTGATTTCACAGTTCACAGATATTACAACTAATAGTAAAGTAGATATTGCTCAAGACCAAACGCTAATATGAACTCCCGACGGAGAAATTCAAAATGTAAGATAGTTTGTTACTAGATAACTGTGGATATCTATCGCCTCAACTGACGACGACTCTGAACGCACCTTGCATATACCGGTGCGTAAAACAGAGCTCCTAGCAGTCGTAAAAATGCATCGAGTACCAATACGAAATGCGCTAGCAAACCCAAGGTCGGGTCTCGGGCCCTATTCTTCAGATAACATCTACAGGAAACGCCTCTGTAACTCTTCCCATAGACATTTGTATTGTTCAGCTTAACCATTTCTCTAAATGTGTGAAGTATTCTCAACAATAAATCAAGTGACAAATGTAAATAGTTTTCGTTTCTTAACCTGCTCTGGCCACATATACTTACTCAATACACCCCGAGATCATTAACCATCGAACATGGTGAGTGATGGGTGATTATTAGGGTACCCAACACTTACACATGAGCAGATCCTTCTGATCGACATACAACATACCCATATAATGATATATAATCTTTAATTCCCATAGAATTTAAATTGTGATTACCTCGTAAGAAAAATAATTATCGTTCTAATTTGCACTATTTTAAATTATTGTTGAAACTGAATCCTGGGCAATGTCGGGCTTTCTAGTGAAAAATAAAATAAATGTATTAATTAGAAAGATATACATTGTGATATTACATTTCAAAATGCGCGGCATACCGAGCGCTGCATTACCGACCGGAGCAGACGCGGTCGAGGAGAGAGAAGGCGAGAGTGGAAGGGGGGACTTTTTGATAGGTGGCGGAGGAGGTCGGGTGCGTGAGCCTGGGCCGCGAGAGAAAAGAATGGCGGCGGACGCAGAGTTATGAAGTCTGGAGACCCGTGGTAAATTGGGAGAGTTTGGACCCCAATTTATACACGTAGACGAGCTAACATCAAGATGGCCCTAACGAGATCTAGGCGCTAGATTTGACCCGTAGCGAGGCAAAATATCATACGGCCATAATATGGGTGGAAGGCGCAGATTCATCGACTGTTCTGGACTGGGCGTAGAATGGCTGCCCAATGGCCGTCGCCACTACCCGTGCTTTTCATATCATAAATAAGTAACTGTGACCCTGGCGTATGACGCCAGTGACGGAAGTCGGTGAGTATTAGTTGTAATTTGTGTAATAATAATATATGTGTAATTATTGTGTGAATCGGGGTTATTATTGTTAAAGATCATTCCCATCCTTCCAAAACAAGTACATCGACACCACACACACACCTAACCCACATACTGAATCTAGCCGGTGGCGTGGTGCGCTGGCGTTCGATCCACCGGTGCGTAACAACATATAAAATCAATTTTATCGAAAAATATTGTTGTTGCTACCGTGATTCGAACCTGGATCTATTCCAATCCGGGGAATGTGCATTATGCAACAATTATGCTATTGCAAGACAATGCATTGACGACAAATTTTTGAACCTATATGCTACATTTTTCAAATTAATTCAATTAAATTAATTAATCGATCGATTATTTGAAAGCTATCTTGTTAACTTTTACTTTTATTTATTAGTTTTATATGCATATCTCTCTAATTAATACATTTAATTTGTATTTAAAATATCACCGACCTATGTTCTGAATAATCACAACTTCACAATAAATATGTGTTCTCCTTAATAAAAATAAATTGGGTTTAAAATATTTCGTTTCTGTTATATAAAATAGATAAAGACTGATGCTTTAATAATAGAGTAAGGAGAGACATGTAACGAGAGTTTATGCGGGCGGTTATTGTACGCCGCGCGGTAGTAGATAAATTCGAGGTACAGCGAACCCCATTTCCCTCTGAAAGAATAAACGAACATAGTAAAAATCTATTATTTCATTAATCTATCTCTCCTTGATAATTTTTACATTACGAGAAAAATTCAAAATTATCCGTAGTAAGGTATGTTACATTCAAAGTTAGCAATAATATCTTTGTGGTTAAAATTCATATTTTTATTTATTATCTTTGTTTTATTAACCACTAAATTGAGTTTAAATACATCTACCGGTAGATGTATTTAAACTGAATTTAGTGGTTACATTCGCTCATGCACGACGTCAAACGAACCTACGAGCGAGAAGACGATTATAAACATGATATATGAGGCGAGTGTTGACAGCATCAGGAACAGAGGACCTGGCACGACCACATAAACCAAGTACTGGAAGACGGCCTTATTAAAAGCTTCAAAAACCGAAAAACGTGCATGAAGATGTATAAAAATGGACGAGACAAGATCTAGTGTGCAGTGTGGCATGGTATTCTATCTGCCTGTCCCTGAGGTGAAACGTCGTGGTGGTAAGTTACTTAGATAGATAGAGGCGTCAGCCGATCACAACACAACTAAGAGTTAGATGTACCTTTGTACATCAAGAAATATAAAATATCGATAATTTTCATAAATATAATGGTATAAAACCTATTTTTGTAACAATGATACAAAAATAATTACCTTCGAATATTATATGTTACCCTAATCTCAAAAATAAATACTAATAATTTTTTGCCACATCTTAACATACAAGAAAATCAATTTCCCTAGATAGGAAAAGGTCCAGGTTCAAATCCCGGTAGAAAACTTTTTTTTTCTATATCTCTCTAGTTAATTAATTTAATTTGTATTAAAAATACCACAGAACTATGTACTTTAATTGTAACTTCACAACGCAATGTGTTTTCAATAAAAATATTTAAGTTTAATTAAAGTTTATCCAAATTTAATAAAATGGATTGATTTAATTCTGGCTTGTATTGTGTATCACACAAATATATTTGGGATTAGTCACAATATAAAAAGTATTTCTTTTACAAATGGAATAATATGTGTGTCAAATATAAGTTCAAAATTTGTCGAAAATGTAATTGCATGATATAGCGAAATTGTTTAACGCGTTTCCCGGATAAGAAAAGGTTTTTTCTATAAGGTTTATAGTAGATTCATTTAATTTGTATTCGATCTATTATACATCGCTATTTGCTGCATTACATTCGGCAAATAAATTTTCAATCTCAGCTGTATCAAGATTCTAGATGCTCCGAGATACCCGCCGCAACGAGGAAATCGAGAGATAAATTTTCTCTAAAATTCCATAAAGGGACATTTGAATGCGCTGATCCGCCGATATCGGCGGGTGAAAGCTATTGCATTGCAACTGCCGCTATCAGATCTTCGCAGATGCCGTCACAGAGAAAGGATTTAATGGATTTTATTACAATAAGAAATGAAATAATCGGCATTCCTCGCGGATCAGAGTTTTCGGTCCGGTCACTATACTCGGGAATATAACAGTTGGCAAATCGCAACAATCAATTATATTTATCATTTTACAAATTATGAAAGATTTTCTCCGGTTATGTGTGATTGGATTTGGATTTAGATCTTTTATATGTACACATATATTATGTGAAGGAAAAATAAAATTTAATAATAGCACAAGTTTACTTTATTCTACTAAACATTATATATGTGCTTTTAATTTTTACTTCAATGCATGAAATATAAAAAATACAAATATCCTATATATAAAATCTCAATGTCTTTCTTTCTGTATGATATACGTAGACAAAAATTGATACATTTCATTGGAGTGAAATGTCAATTTAAGTCTGTTGTCATAAAATTTAAAATTAAAACACTGTAATGTGTGGGTAGGTATTTAGGTAGATAGGTTTTTTAAAGTTAAAATGTCAAACTACTTTTAATATAAATTAAATTAATCAACTAGAAAAATCTGTCGAAAAAAGTTTTTGTTACTACCGTTGCTAAACATTTTTTCGATGGATAGATTTTTTTATGTATATCTTTCTAGTTCAGTCATTTAATTTGTATTAAATAACCACAGAACTATGTTCTGAAAATGCAACTTCACAACACAAATGTGTTATCCTTGAAAAAAAACAATTTTATTGACATTTTAGGGCGAAGATTATTAAAAAGTGTTTAATTAATTTGAAATAAGATTAAATTCGGAAAAAGCGACGCTAAATATATATAATTTAATATAGTATAATATACGTGATACGAAAATTGTTTTATTGAATGTGTTTAGTCAATGTTTATCATTATTTAAAACGTTATTTAAAAATATAATAAAATAGTGAAATATTTATATCGATATGTTGTGATATACCTACATCCGGCCCTTGTGAAGGCGAAAAATGAATGTTTAAAAAATTAAAAGCCTTAGAATTGTTTACGGTAAATATCTACTAACTTACACACATTGTAGGTACCTATATAATATACAGTTAAATTGAGTGATTATAATAATTAGCAATAGAAAAAAAAGCAAGCGTGTTTAAAAACGCCGTGACGATTGAGCAACTTTGTTTTTTTTTTGGAAATAAATAGCACGTTTGTGGTAAAAGTAATCACAGACTCGGGGCCCCCCGACATGCAAACCTAAATTTCTAACAAGAAATGTTAAATTTGTTTTACACGAGAAACTTTTAAAGTGTATGACAAATGAACGCGGGCTAATTCCGATTACACACTGCATAATATATAACATCGATAAATTTTCACGGCATCCTCCACAGATAATGGTTGAAAGGGTGGCCTTTTAAGAATTCACACTTGAAGAACTTCCATAATGGCCATTAACGTTTCAGAACCGTTTAGTGGTAAAAATATCGTTTTGGGACGAGCCACAAACAGGGCGGGACGGGAGGGGAGAAAAAACTAGAGATGTTCATACTTTATGTGCGGATATGACGCACGAGTTAAAAACTTCGGATCGGTCCGTTTGATAACCGGGAGGGTGGCAGATGGAGAAAGAAAGGATGTCTCACAAAAACTTTAACGATTAAAGAAATAACAAAAATTACATTACGAATGATAAGATGGACCTCGATTCTAAAAACTTTACAAATTATTCATTCTTAATTAGATAGTCGTACTTATTTTACTAGAAATTGAGCCGCAATATCTAATAGATATATGTAGTACATTTTACATATTCATAACCCCGATTTTACATGCCCGGAATTCACGTTTTTCCTCCATTTGCGTGCTATTTCCGCATTCCATTTTCATTTTAGTATAATTAAAACCCCGTTTTACGTTTGTCTTATCCGCGATTTACGTCCAAAAACATTAAATACAATAACATTGTACGTAGTGGAAATTGATGAAGTAGTGGATAGTCGTATAAACGAAAAATTGACAGAAATGCCTGCTCATCCCATCAACCCTAGATAGGACGATGCCATGAGGCACATTGAAGACCTCAAAGCGTATTTTACTTGTATTACTAATACACCACTAGAAACCTTCAATTTAATTTATAATATAGAAAGAACTAATCAAAAACAACATCGACAACAAAAAAACATGAAGCAAAAAACATTGTTTGATTTTTTCAGTAAAAAATAATTTTTATTTTACAGATTTTTTAATACCCCTTATTTACATTTATATTTATTGGTCCCTTCAATAAACTTAAATCATGGCACCACTGTAATACGAATTAAATTAATCAACAATAAAGATATACAAAAAAATCTATACACCAAAAAAATTTTCGTCTTCTTCCTAATTTTTTTCTCACATTTCACATTCTTGCAAAACAAATAATTAATTTTTTCATGGTCTAACAAATATCTAAAACAATGACATGATATTAACGTTGAAAACTATTATTTTATTTGTATCTACTCATATGGTGTGGACCCCTACTGAATCAATCAATTTGTGAACCAATCGAATCAATTTTCAGTATTGGTTTTGCTACGGGGCAACAACAAAATAAGGTTTCAAATATGTGAACGAGATTGAATAAAATATGTATTGTATTTGCTTTGCTGATAAAACACAAAATAAATGTTACGGGATAAAACACATCCAGGTAATTGAATCACAACAAACTGTCCTAATAAAAACGGAAAAAGTTTTCGCTATGGGTTTGGTTGGACAGAACTACTCAAATGGTGGTTCGCGTATCGCCGCGATTCTCTGGGTGGGTCCTGCTATGAGAAAACCAAAAACACATAATGGGTCATTTAAAACGCGGGTTATCGATATAAACAGCATAACGCAGCACATTAACCAATATGAATCGTGTTTTATATAAGGATTTATTCGGGTGTGGGTGACACGTTGGAGCTCCTAAAATAAGTAGTTAGGCCGACTTGCGTGAGTAGGTATCTTCACCTATACGCCTACCTCTCACTCTCTATACCTCGTGTTTTGTAACTCTGTTAGTCTGTCCGTGTAAGTGTGACGTCCACTGTCTCTATCCTTCAAATGTATTTTTATGAATGGATCCCTGAGTGTCTGCCTTTAACTACTGCACTTTAATTTTAAATCAATTTTCCATCTATATGTATTCTATAAATTTATGCAAAATTTTTAGAAAATTGCTAATAACTACATTGAAGTAATTATTCTACCTATAAACACATCTTGCCCTCCCTTTGCCGCAACAATGGTTGCAACCTCACCACAATTTCTCCAATCTTTTTTCTTTTTATTTGCCTTCTGTACCTAAACATTTCTGTGGATTTTCATAAATAGTATCACATGTTAAATATTGTTTTTAATTTTTTTTATTTATTATCTTTGTTTTATTAACCACTAAATTGAGTTTAATAACATAAGTTATGACATCTTGAAGAAGAAAATGGTATTTTTCGAAACCGGTAGATGTATTTAAATTCAATTTAGTGGTTAATAAAACAAAGATAATAAATAAAAATAAAAAAATTTAACCGCAAAGATAATATTGCTAATTTTAAAAGTATATTTATTATGTTAGTTATATCAAGTATACACTGTCAAAATTCCTCAGTAAATTAAATTAAATTCTATTATATAATAATGAGTGCACGATTAAAATGTACGTTAACAATGCGCGGCAACCCTGCCAGACTAGCAGAGCACATCGCAACGGAACGGAACTGTACGTTCATTCTGCAGGACGTTCGTTGAGGATCCTGGGTTCGTCTTGGCTAACACCACTAGTTTTATATATATATATTTTAAATCTTCTTTAATAAATTACTGCATCTAAATCATCCAGTGCAACATATGGCAACTAATTGTCTTATATATTTAGGACTATTTTTTATATATAAAAATATATCTTTATACATGGAATACCGTTACATTAATATTCTTATTTTTCCCTCAAACTATCCTCGACGCTCGTATTATAGAAATAGAGCTATCTACTGAAGTGAGGATCTAATTACGAGTCGAAAATAATTACATAATGTTTGCAGATTAGGCGGAATCAACTAGGGTAAAAAAAATCCTGAAAAATGCCTACTCATTTTAGATAACATAAGTGTTATACAAATTACTTTATTTCTTATTGTTATTAGTTAGTTTTAGTTCATCAAATTATTTGAAAAATAACAATTATGATGTTCGAAATCCGATATTGTTCCGTTTTTAGAGATTCCCCGTTTTATTGGGAGCTTCAATTAGCATTTCTAGTGTATATTGAGAATACGTAACTTCTCAGATCTTTGCAAAAAACATGTTTTACCGGTAGAAGCAAAATATGGTTGCTTTTCGAATGGTGCAACGGCAAATAAGGCAACTTCTAGAATTTTTGAATTCAGGGCACACAACTCTACTGAAAAATTAATTTTGCAAAAATCAGAAAAGTTACTGCTTTATCGAGTTTAGCCGCGTTTCTTAAAAAATAAAATTACTAATGTGTTTCGCGACCGACATATATTTAAAAATTTACCGACAAAAACATTAAACAAAGCAGGGCGTTTAAATATGTACTGACAACTGAATTAAACTCTGAAAAAAATTATCCGGCCGATTTTTTTGTTTTCTTGGACATTTTATGCTTTTTACATCGGCACAAAATAAATGAACAAAATTGTTTGTTTATTTTATATGAGAGATGAACTACAACATAATCAAACATCATATCCATTAGAATTATAAATTAGATAAGTTTTTTAAATATTTAATATGCAGATTATCAAAAGATCCCCATTAATGACCCTGATAGGTAGATAGACTTAATATAATATTAAGGTAATAGTATATGTTTATTTAAAGACAATTAGGGGAATAACATAATACATAACACAGTTTCTTATTTTAGAATACAACATTTTCTTATGTATGGGACACAGTACAACACCTCACTATTTTGCTAGTCTTTTTTGTGTGTTAAAGTAGCCAATATTGTTTAAAAATACATACTGTGACGTTATAAATTGGGGTCACGTACGAAATTGTCCCGTCACTTTTTTTTTGTCAAGCACCTTGACATTCACAAATAATTACCCTCAAGTTGGTATCACATTCGGTTTCTGAAGTTATAAAAACGGCTGCATCTATAGTTCATTTTCAAAACCATCGACGAAGCTATCAGACTAAAATTTAGCCGTGTGCGATTCACTATAGCCAGAGGGTAAGTATTTTTTATTGTTCAATTACTAGTGAATAATCTACTGTTAACTTGTTAATAGTAATAATAATCTTTACAGGAAATAAGACGGTTCCCTCTGAACTATGCCTCTGGTTTATGACTTTGGTTTCTGGTGTATATTTCTGGATTACGCCACTGGATTTTACCTTTGTTTTTGTTTTTGGTATATGATGTTAATTACTAACTTTGAATATCGCCCGTGAGTTAGTCGCCTCACTGTAGGCGACATTTTTTATTATGATGATCAATCTTCAACAAATTCTGTTACGAATCCGATCGCGTCGGCCTGTATGCTGCGGACCAAATATGATGTGGAGCCAAGACATCTGGTTGTCAAGGAAGGACGTCGAACTCGTACCCAACCCGACGAGATGAGGAATCGTCAAGTGGATTTTATTTTATTGTATTTCTTTTATTTATCATGTTTCATTCTGATTAGATGTCTTTCTTTTTCTAATGAATAAAATATATAAAATAAATTTTTATAATGAATAATTTTTATTTTATTGTTAAATTATAAACCATGTACTGGAGAATGGTCCTGTTAGAAGACTCAATAATCGGTAAGTTTGTATGAGAAGATGTATGTATGTGAATGAGGTGAGAATTGTGTCGGGTCAGAAAAGTGTGGCGCTCTATCCCCCCTGCCTACCTCCGCGGAGAAACAGCGTGATGGTAAGTTAGTTAGTATATTAATTTATTTTATTTTCACACTTTCCTATATTTTTTATACTTATGTTAACTGTTTCATTATAATATATATGAAAGCGGTCGGAACACATGCATGTACCTAGTCCGGCAGTACCAGATTAATAATGTATTCATACAGTCTGTCTTACGTTACATTGAGGGCAAAATTTTACCCGTGGACACGCACCATAACAGACGAGTGATTCGCGGGTCCGCCGATCATTCACCGATCCGCGATTCAGTGTTTGAGAATCAGTGTTTTGTTGAAATAACGGCGAATAATTCTGCAGGAGCACTTAGAACATTTTTCCTGGGATGTCTTTAGAAATTCCTTTATGTTTAGCCGAGCCTCACACCACTGTACCAGCGCCTCCCATCTGTGTCTGTTATTATTGGAGACGCGTGTCAGGAGCAGAAAGCGAACAATACAAAACATGAAATATTATTTTAATTTCTTCGCTACCTACTACGCTCGCGTCACTCGATTTTCGTTCGATCTAGTTGTATATATTACAAGGAGAAATTTATTGACGTTTGACATAGAAATTGATATATTATTAAATGTATCTTGTGTACATATACCCGTTTCGGTTGGTGGAATTTTCTTAAAATATAGCCCCGGTTCATGATATCTTTACAATTTCAATTACAGCTTCTGTTTGTTATTTTGGATTAAATAATAATATTTAAATGTCTAAAGGTAAGGTAATCAATAGATGTATGTTTCAAAATTGAATTAGGGAATTAATAATATTTTAGTTATATATATATAACTAAAATATTATTAAAAAAGTGATGCCAATATATATATTATATATTGGCAGCACTTGTTAATAAGACGATTTGTGTATTGGCTATAATAATACATATAAATATACAGAATGTAAATAAAAGTAGAAAAAATGGCAGCCAGCCAGGATGAAGTCGCTACGTGAGTGTGTGTGTGTGTGTGTGTGTATATATAATAAATGTATACATACACCACTACTGGTGACGATTGCGGCAAAATATAATGATAGATTCCTTACGTACACTAATTTTCATTATAATTTTTAAACAAAACGATGCCAGTTCCAAGTTCACGACAACAACTTAACGCAGAATAATTACTTTTCTATAAAAGTTTGGTAATTGGCAACACATGCCTCACGTTTTCTAGTTGAAAGCAATCCTTCAGTTATCCAATAATAGTGTTTTCGATCAAACGTTAAACATTGTTCTAAGAACCATCCCGGACCGACCGCGGTGTGGATAACTTTGCACTCAGTCTAATTTCTATATAAAGACTGGCCAACTTAGTATGGCTACTTCGGATGAAGTTTTGCCCGAGAATACCGGAGCCATTATAGGACATTGCCTTAGCCTTCTTGGTTTAGATTTAATTTATCGTGAAGAAATTAATTATTCCTCTTCCGTGATTTTAGCGTTAAAATTCACGAGGAACGTGAGATTTCTTTGACTTCCACCTCCACGAAAGGGGGTCATTTAAAAATGTCATATAGCTAAAATAAATCTGTGCGTCTGAAGATAAAATTGAGTAGGGAAGTGTGGTTTACCCGCGAGACGGAATCGAGTTTTGCTATAGAGGGGGGTGATTTCTACATTCAGAAAACGTTGAGAAAAATACTTATACATTTATATTATACTGATTTTCATGTTTACTTAATTATACTGAACAAATTAAATTTGTAATAATCCATTTAAAAACAAAAAATGTTACATAATGTAATTATATTGAAAATGTTTAGCGCGCGTCAATATCGGCCACGAATAACGTTATTGTCACATGTCCGCGTCCAAATTCCCATCCTCCATACATTTCCTCATGTTCGTCTTCAGTGTGCCAGTGGCGCCACCGGATCTTTATTTTTTATTTGATCTCGAAATCGCAATATCATTCACGGTGTGGACAATTACCTCCAGTGCACCAGCACTATTTTGTGTGATCTTTGTGTGTGAGCAGTGTTTGTTATTTGCGTGTACCGTGGATGAACAGTGACACCACCGTCTTCAGTCGGGAGCGGAGATCGTCCCATCCTCGTGCATGCTGTGTGTGAATACGGCGCCGCCAGGGATTTCAAGGTCATCATACATGAGGTAAAGCGTGCAGTTCTTCTAAATCCCGGTCTCCGAGATTGCTGGTCCTTCGAAAAATCCCTTTCCCCTCACCAACCTCTTCCTATTTTATCTCCCGATATTCTCCCCCACCTTGCGGTAATTCCGACTTACAACCGGAATTATTGTAATCCATACCGCATTAAGTACGAGTCGGAGATAGCACACTACTTAAATAATACAAAATCGTTTTTTAAAAAATATCAGTATATTTTGGATTCAATGTAGGCGCTCATTTCGCGTGAGGTAGGTGCATGACTTGACATAACTACTTTACAAAAGTAAATATGTACGAGGGCCAAGTAAAAAATAAGGTTCCTTACGCTGTACACTCGCCACGCGAGATGCTAGGCGAAATCCGGCAACACCGCCTTGATTGTTGGTCCCTTAACTACATCCCCACTACCGGGAGCAAACGCTGCGACGCTCAGTAAAGGCCTGACAGCCATCCGCTATGGAACCCGCCATCGCCGTTACCGCCAGGTGTGAAATCCGTTCGGTGATTCGATTTTTAAACGCGAAGAAGCTTAAACCTGTTGAAATTCATCGACAGTTGGAAGAAGTTTATGGCACAGCTTGCATCAGCGTCCAACACGTCCGCAAATGGTGCAGGGAGTTCTCCGAAGGACGCACAGACGTCCACGACGAGCAAAGGAGTGGGAGGCCATCGGTGTCGGACGAAGTCGTGGCGAAGATTGAGCGCATTCTCCTCGAAGATCGGAGAGTAACGCTTCGGGAGCTTGCTGTCCAGGTTCCTGAGGTTTGTGAAAAAACCATCGACAACATTTTGACCGATAAACTTGGTTATCGCAAGGTGTGCGCGCGGTGGGTCCCACACATGCTTTCAGAAACCCACAAAGACAATCGTGTCAAATGTGCCGAGGGGTTTCTTCGAGAATGCGCCGAGAATACCGAAGAATTCTTGGACTCCATTATTACGGGAGATGAAACGTGGTGTCACTACGTCACTCCAGAAACAAAAGAACAGTCCAAACAATGGCGCCATCCTGAATCGCCTAGGCCGAAAAAGTTTAAGCAGACGCTTTCCGCAAGGAAAGTGATGGCTACGGTGTTTTGGGACCGAAAAGGCGTCTTGCTGACCGAGTTTATGCCTAAAGGGACCACCATCAATTCGGACAGGTACTGCGAGACATTGACAAAACTCAAAAGAGCCATCCAAAATCGCCGGAGAGGAAGGCTGACCAAGGGCGTTAGGCTGCACCACGACAACGCTCGCCCGCATGTCTCTCGACAGACCACCGCCCTACTGGACAAATTCGGCTGGAAATTGCTTGACCATGCCCCCTACAGCCCTGATCTTGCTCCCAGCGACTTCCACTTGTTTCCGAAATTGAAGCAACACTTGGGTGGACAACGCTTCAATACAGATGAAGAGGTGAAAGAAGCGGTCACCAAGTTCATCGGCGGCCTAGCGGCGGAATTCTTCGAAGCGGGTTTTCAGAAGTGGATAACTCGTCAGGAAAAATGCATAGAAAAATCAGGAGACTATGTAGAAAAATAGAATAAAGTATAAGCTTTCAGATGGTTTACTTATTTATTGCAATAAAAAATACCTTATACCTGAAAAAAATGTAGGAACCTTATTTTTTACTTGCCCCTCGTATGTATAAAAATTGTAAAAAATTTGTGAGTCATAATGTGATCCATAATATATTATTAAATAGTTTATATAACAAGTTCGAAAACAGCTGCCGCCTGTAGATATGCGTGATACCGTACTGTACATGATAAAAAAAAACTATGGAATTCATTTTCCTGTCTAACTGGAAGCAAACTTACCAAAAAGTAACATGCTCTATGGTGAATCGAAAATAAAAACTAAAGGGTGGGTCAATATATATTCTCGAGTGTAAGCTTCAAACGATAGAACGTTTTATTCATCAAATAATAACTAAAAACTCTAATCTCTTGTGTTAACAAACACGCTCTAAGTGATATGAGCATATACACGAGTGAGTACGATATTCTGTCGCAACAAGAAGCGCCTCGATATTGGATTACGGCTTAAAAGCTCTGGACAGGACGAAATGTCAGACAAGCCAATGAGACACGAGACGACATCTAGCGGGCGGGGGGAGCACTAACTTCCCGCCACGGCCGCCAACACCAAACCAAACGTGTCGGAAAATGAGTCCACCGTAACACACACCCGATCGGTCGACCGCGTCGAATTAGGAAAATACGACAGAGCACTTTTGACAGTATGACTTAATACTGCCAATCGTGGCGCGGTCAAGTGTCACGGAAACTTTTCTGCTCTTCTGTCCTCTGGAGAAACATGGATATATATTTATCTCGTACAAAAATGTGTACATTGCATTATCATTCTGAGAAAAATAATATTGTATTGTGGCAAAGTATAATTTACATGAGGGCAATTATAATAGAAAAAATTGTCGACTTAAATTAAATCAAAATTCAATTAATTTGAATTATTACTAATTCTCCAAATTTAAATGCGTTACTTTACTATAGATAATCAATTAAGGTATATTAAGGGAACACATTCTTATTGTGAAGTTGTAATTATTCAGAATATAGGTTTGTGATATTTTAAATACTAATTAAATGTATTAATTAGAAATATATACATATAAAATCAATTTTATCGAAAAATATTGTAGCTGCTACCGGGGTTCGAACCCGGATCTCTTCCAATCAGGGGAACGTGCATTATCCGATTATGCTATACTAACCCAGTGGATTGACGACAAATTTTCGAACCAATATGTTACACTTTTCAAATTAATACACTGATACTTTGAAAGCTGCAGTATGCGACAATTAATCATTAAATATCCCGCTATTTTAGTGATGAGAGTTCGTCCGGTGATGATCGCGTTGTATAATATACATTAGAACATAATACGAAAAAATTTCACCACCAAAGTGACAGATTTCGAACACCTAGGCGAAAGTATCCATAGATAATGCATAAAATAAAGCATATTTCATGATTATATGTCGCGCCTATAGACATCTCCATCTATGCTTTGACACTAGTAAATTTGATGTATCAACCAGCAAAGGATTTTTACTACGGGCGTTATTTAAAAGTTACTATGGTAAAAAGTTACTATGGTAAAAAGTTACTATGGTAAAAAGTTACTATGGTAAAAAGTTACTATGGTAAAAAGTTACTATAGTAAAAAGTTACTACTTATACTCGTAAAAATACCGTATTGTCATTCATACATCGCCAATTTGTTTTCTTTGTCACACTTTTTGCATAGAAAGAAACACGGAACTATGCACAAGAGATACAACATGCGTAGATTGTCCTCTTTACTGTAATATCAATTGTAAATACATTTTTTACGGGAAATTTTATGGCAAAAAAAAAGGATTCACCATTCGGTCGATAATCTTTATTTTTTAATTCTATCCGGAATTCGTGGGTCGCACGTAAAATATAAAAAGAGATAAATACAACTTCTACCTCCCTTCTTCTACGTGACATGTCGGGGACGATTTATACACGCGCCTCGGGGAATCCTAAAACTACTTTTTATTTGAGCGAAAGCACAAATGTCAGATGAATATATTGAAAGAGAACGCTTTAATGCGCCTTCCCCCAGAATAATATTGTCCCGAGCCTTTAAGGCAACACTTTATTATTGATTAAATAAACGTCAAGAAAAAGATGTCTTCACTCTGAAGGTTTTATTATAAAACCTCACAAAGGTGTCTCCGTTTTTTCACCATCGCCAAATCAAAATTCCATTTCATAATTTTTTTTATATAAACTCTCAAAGAGAGCAACCCTTCGTTAGTTTTATTTATTTGTCATGTTGACAAATAAAATCTAATAAAAATTGTCTGTATTGGGACAGCAAATATCACGGAATTATTCTAATATTTTATTGTGATTGTAATATCACGGGCATAGTACGCCCGGGCGTGGTATGCCGTACGTAGCTATACATTTTGGGGAAAGAAACAAAATTAAATATTTATCTGACAGAATATTGCTATGTATTAAAATCTGAATAATGTTATAGGAATATAATTATTATTATTATACACGCCCTATTCAGGCATTAACATAATTTGTAAAATAATCGAAAACTTCATCAGAAGTGCAATACACAAAGAACGAAATTATATAATACCTTAGCATGTTCTTCATAATCAAAATTAAAAATAAATATAAAATATGAAGTAAAGCAATGTATCCGTCACCACTGAGTTGAGACACAAAAAAAAAGTAATAATGTAGTCCTATAAAGAGTTAAATTTACAGAAAAAATGTCGACTACCTCCGCATATTTATTCACCAAAGAATGCAATCTGGGGACTGCGGAATTAACTAATGCATGTGTTCTGACATTATCACTGTAATAGAATAATGAATTGTGTCCCGATGATCTCAATGGTGTGTAAAAAACAAGCAGACCAACAATTCTGTATAGAAATACAAGGTCGGTCGTCGTACGTCTCACTGATAATTTTAACAATTTCAGACGGCTAAGGAGATAATCATAATTGATATCCACAGAGCGTGATATCAATATTACGACATATAAATTTTATTTCGATTTATTCCTCAGAAATTCTAGTTATGCACAGTTTACTTCAAAGAACTAACTGCACACCGTTGAAAAGTACTGCGAAAATACGCGTAGAAGAATGTTTAGTCACGTGATTTCAATAAAACTACACCCATCCCTCGATATATGCGGTAGGTGTGTTCCAAGAAAATTCACGTAAGAAACTGATACAAAATTGAAAGATACGTTCTATAATATCGAAATTCGCATACGTTGAAGTACAGAATTCTTATAAATATCGAATGATTGTGCCAAAAAACGCAGAAACGGCTCCAAGCCAATACAAATCAAATACAACCTATGATAGAACACAGTTGATAGAACGCAGTTTAACACAGTTGATACAATACATAATATAATAGTTTATTTATTAGTAAAAGTATTATTATTGTGAAGTTGTAATTAATCAGAATACAGGTCTGTGATATTTTAATACAAATTAATTAATTAGAAAGATATACATATAAAATCAAGTTTATCGAAAAATATTGTTGTTGCTACCGGGATTCGAACTTGGATCGCTTCCAATCCGAGGAACGTACATTAACCGATTATGTTATACCAACACAGTGCTTTGACGACAAATTTTCTAAACTATATGTTACACTTTTCAAACAAAACACAGACACTAACTACACTACGTTAGACACACGGCTAGAACATACACTAGTGAAGGATGTGATTTGTACTGCTCAAAAGCGTAAATGGCAATGGACGGGACATACTTCAAGAAGCGGATATAATCGATAAACAAAGAATATTATTAAACAGCACACACGAGGAAAACCAACCAAGAGGAAGCCCAAAGTCTCGATCGGTAGACGAAGTTATCGGGTAAGTGGGAGCGAGATGGCGAAGTAATCACAGGAAGGCCATCATCCAGCAGCTGTTTGACAATGACTAATGATGGTGATATATATTAAATTGTATGTTAAATCTAGCAAATTTCAGTATCAATATAAATACGTGTACCTATATAATTTAGAACCTTCGAAGCGCGTTGTTGAGAGGTCAGTATACAGTCAGTGCTGAATCATTTAAAACACTTATTAATCATTTCATATGAACTGAACATTGTCATGCAATTTTATAATTGATAAAAATTAAATGTACTAATTAAAAAAATATACATATAAAATCAATTTATCGAAAAAAATATTACAAATTTTTACTTTACTTTACTTATATGTTGCACTTTCAAATTGACACATCTGTCGTTCCATTATTTGAAAGCCATTTTCTTTATATTTATCATCAACTCACTGTGTTGGTGTAGCATAATCGGTTAATGCATTTCCCTAGATAGGAAGAGATCCAAGTTCGAATTTTGGTAGCAATTATATTTTTTCGATAAATTGATTTTATATGTATGAATATTTTTCTAATTAATACATTTAATTTGTATTAAACATATCACAGTCCTATGTTCTGTAAAATTGCAATTTCAAAAAAGCTTATAATTAAACTGTGTTCTATCATATTTATATACTTACATATCACCTACAATAGAAATGTGAATGATCTGCAGTTTATTAGATAAATTTATTAAAAAAAACATTTTCTGCCATTCACGACGGGCTTACGGTACTTCTTTCTATTTATTCGAATATAAAGCATTTGAACACTTGGAATTATTCATTATTCGATTTACCATTTCATCCCCGTGGAGTATTTCATTCCTCCCAGGGGCGCACGGAGCACACGTGCCGCGCGGGGCTGCGGACGAAGAACAGGGCCAAAAGTAAACATGATTTGAAAAATAAAGAGGCTCGACTGAAAAACAAAGGAATTATCCGACCAACTTATTGTAGCCGCGGATAAAGTTCTAGGATTCCTAGCCTAAATGGGGGTTCCTTGGTCGACTCGCCACGGGGTGACTCGAAATATGCATGCACTCGAAAATATGTACTAGAAATTTGAAAAAATTACTAGGAATTTAGAAGAAATGGTCTGATATAGAAAAATATAGATATATATATATGTCTCACTTATCAAGCGTATGTTGATGAAATTTGATAGCATTTGTACGGGTCATCGTAGATTAATCAGTTAAAGCACTTTACCCAGTGAAGACCATATTTTTACGATATATAGATATTTTCTGTGAATTTTCAATTTGTTTTAAATATCATGAAACATTATATGTTCTGAAAAATAATAACATCACAAATAAAAATGTGTGATTTCATTCAAAATTCAATCGAGATGAAGAAAACAGAGCACACCTCAATTTGCTATAAATATAAATCTTTGTGTAGATTTAATTTTAAAATTTTACTAATCATACCACTTTAATCGGTTGTAAAGTTCCCATTGGAAACTTTCACAACCGTGTTTAATTACAAAACCAATCAAAATCCATTGTAAGTGTTGATTAATCCAATCAGGTATCGGGCATTGGTTACATTGATTCTGGTTCCGAATACACACCTACAGCTACAAGCCAGTCGGAAATAGATTTGTGAAACGTCATAGCACTATCTGACGTCATAGCACGTAGAGCAGTGACGACTTTGTGCCACAGGTCACCGCCCCATTTTTGATGACATTTTAGCGTACCTACTACGTACTTTACGCCTAGAAGGATTACACGCGGAAGCCAATCAAATTCTAAGAGGCTTTCCGTAATTAGATAATGATCATTTCGTTGGCATAGTCAAGTCTAATCTGTACGGCATCAATTTATTGAATAGTTTTAAATATTGAAAAAGTTAGGAAATAATACAAAAATGTATGTGTCGATAAATATATTTGAAACATAGACGGTGTGATTTTTTTGATTCCGGGAGTTCTAATTTGAGGAATTTATATATATATAATAAGTAACACCACAATTTATATAAATTAAATAATGTATCATATAATTCGTATAAATCCCATCCCATCTGATTATTTAATATTAATGGTAATTTATTATATACATATTTTATCTGATCATCTATTTAACATACTCATTAAAAATATCAACCCAATAAACAACAGCCTAAGGCCCGGTTGTGTAATCAGTGGTCAATTTTTACTATATTAAAAAATGTTAGTTGAATAAAAAAATTGCGTAAACGGGTTGTTCAATCATGGGTAAACAATATTTACTCACGGAAAGTAAATTCAATAGTAAACTAATATTACTCTCCGATATCCGATGATAATCATTAGTTAAAAACGTTAATCGTTAGTTAAAAATTCGTAGTTCTAAAAGTCATCCATCACATTGATACTTTCAAAGTTACAGTATACGACAATGAATCATTCAGTATTCCGCTATTTTAGTGATGAGAGTTCGTCCGAAGATGACCTCGTTGTTGAATTTACATTATGTTCCGCATCCGTGAAACATTATTTTAACGCGCGTGAATATCGTTTTATTGACACAAATTCCGCGTCCAAATTCCCATCCTCCACACTCGTACTCATCTCATACTCTCATACATCTCATACTCGTACATCTCATACTCGTCATACATCTCATACTCGTCTATAGTGTGAATTGGACCCTTTACGCCAATAGACGTCAAATTGATCAATATTGTGGTTGATCTCGACACCGCGAATCATTCGCATTGTAGGACCATTCAACTCCAATGCACCAGAACTGATTTGTGTGATTTGTGAGCATAGCGTTTATTGTATGTATGTGCCGTGGATGCACAGTGACATCACCGTCTTCAGTCAGGAGCGGAATTGATTGAATTGGCAAAGTACAGATGTCGAACGCGGAGATGAATAAAGCCATAGATAAATCATAAAATTTATATATTGCATATAGATAATATATAAAATTAATTAAATTTTCAGATATCTGATGATTATTCGCCTTACCACACTATTAAGCGAGAGTATTTTTCTCTATAGTAAATTTGACGTATGAATCATAGACGAACGACCCGCAAACGTTTTTTTTTACCATGAGCGATAGTAAAAAGCTACTAATGCCCTTGGTTTATTCAATTTGTTTTTTTTTTTTGAGTAGACTACGTGTGTTCTGATTTCATTTACTATTTCATTACACACTGTAAAATTGTTATTTTTGTGTTTTGGGTCTTGCGGTGGCGGATTGGGTCCTGGGCCAATTTAGATTGTTAAAGCCCCCCCAGCGGTAATGTTTTCCGGCAGGGAAAAAGGGAAACGCATTTTATTTTTCAATTTTCTTTAGGTGACACCAAAAAAAGTAATACGAGGCCGGCAATAAACGTAGAGCGGGTCCCACGTTATGTTTCGTCTTAAATAAATAGAACGCGTAAATCTGGAATACCCTGTAATCATAAATCTTAAAATATTGTTATGAAACAATTGATTTATTTCTCACCTTAACGGATTACCGGCAATACAAAGTGGAAGATATTTTTTTGCTCGCTATCCACCTACGCAAAGCAAGTAAGATTATTTCAATAAATTGGTCTGACCGGTCGAACAAAAACATTATTATTTTTATGAACTTTAAAAAATTAATTAATTAATAAAACCAAACGCTGTTTACTTCACACACTACACTTTAATTAAAATTAAAACGTTTTCATTGCTTACTGCGTCAATTTGACATATGATTTTTAGTTAGTTTATTTGACATCCTGATGATGGAAATGATATTTTCCGAAACTAGTTCGTGTATTTAATGTAACTCAAAAAGTGGTTAAATACAAAGTTAAAATAATTTGTATTAAAGCAGCCGGTAGTAAATTCGACGTTGTCGAGGTTGATGTCGTTTGCCTTACTACTGAGAAATTAAGACAGCATCTTTGACTCATTGGCAACGGTGATACGAGATAAAAAAATATATATAATTTTTGATGCCTATTCACTTTTTGATATAGTTTAGTCAGACAAGTTGAATGCAGTTTATTTTATGCAAATAATACCACAGACAGCGATAAAACGCAATCGTCAAACGCTGTGCCGTGATTGCAGCGTGTACTGCGTACCGCAATGATGAGAGGTGTGATGTCATTTTCGTAATATTTTTGTCGGTTTTCTATTATTTATTCCACCTGGTGCAATTTAGTATGTTTTACATTAACCTTTCCCTTACGGTGCTAAAATAAAAATGCGCGTTCCGGTGCTGTAAACTCAGTGTACATGTAGACTTTTGCGATATTTAAGTCAGATAAATATTAATATTTTATTAAGGAGAACACATTCTTATTGTAAATATGAATTAAATATATTAATTAGAAAGATATACATGTAAAATCAATTTTATCGAAAAATATTGTACATTCTTATTGTGATGTTATAATTATTTAAAACACAGGTCTGTGATTTTGCGCTACCGGGATTCGAACCTGGATCTCTTTTTTCAATCCGGGGAAGATACATTACCAAATATGCTACAGCGCCAGTATCTTTGACGACAAATTTTCTAACCTATATGTTCACTCTTATCAAATTAATACATCTGTCGTTCCATTATTTGAAAGCCATCTACATTGTTTTTACGTCATAGACAAATGTTCTGAATAATTACAACTACACAATAAAAATTTGTTCCCCTAAGTAGTATAAGTTGTATCAATGTGTCCAAAATTTCATAAAAATTAATTGATAATTCTGGAGTCTGCTATCGGTTTACTCAAAGATATTTGAGATTCCGTAAAAACAATGCATGAACGACAGATGTATTAATTTGAAAAAAGTGTAACCTATAGGTTCGAAAATTTGTCGTCAAAGATACTAGCGCTGTAGCATATTTGGTAATGCACCTTCCCCAGATTGGAAAGAGATCCAGGTTCGAATCCCGGTAGCGCAAAAACAATATTTTTCGATAAAATTGATTTTATATGTACATCTTTATAATGAACACATTTAATTAGTATTAATATTTTACATTTATTACTTACATTGATCATCACGAACGAACACGTCTAACTCGGCCAGCGCACGCTCTACCACTAACTAAAGTGACGATCGGCATTCGGCACTCCGCACCTCATCGCACGTACGCATACATGTATGTATTGACAAATCCACGTCAGGTTCTTCGAGAAAACATTTTTTAATGTGGCGTATATTGTATACTTATATATTGTAATTATTTTATCCAATACATAAATTATATTACGGAGGAATACCTAAAATACGAACCCTGTATTTAGTATATTTACAGAGATATTCACATAATTAGAGGCATTGTCAACTCGGTTTACATCATCGGAGAGGAAAGGTTGAAAAAAAAAACTTCGAAGATGATTCTGAACGCCCTCAATATTGTATCATTCAATAGACCCAAAACTAAAGTATGCGAAAGCCTCCGCAAACCTTGACCTAAAACACGTCGACCGGAAACCGAACAGCACTACGTCTGGAGCGACCCGCAATTTATATTGCAAGGAAACGATAACAATGCATCTCTCGATGCCGGCAGTCTTGGCTTCTTCTTTTGTGGGTATTTCCACAGGAACAAGCCTCCGAAAGCTTCGGTAATAAAGACAATGGAACCCGAGGGATTATGGTGGAGCATAGATCTCCTCTCAGGACGGAGATCCTAGTACCATTGTATATCAATGGAGATTGATGCAATGACAATGAACTGAAGCATTAATGGATACAAACTGTACAGAGATTTTGTTAGCCTCTTTTGCGCCAACACCATTTTCTTACATAGTTAAAATAGCATATAGCTTTGTGTTAGAATAATGCGTGAACCTAACTAATAGATCGGTAGGCACTACATATACACAGTTTTTATTTATTAAAAATGTTAAAAATTAGGGAGAAAAATAAAATAATAACATTTACATTAAATAATGGAAGTTTAAAATGATATAATAAGTTTTACAGTTTATTTGTGTTTATTATATCTGCGCACGTCTTAGTATGTTTATCTCATGTTCTTATAATATATCAAAGTTCTATTGACTTTTCTTATTGTGGATCAAATATATATAAGTGTAATTAGATTATCGTAGTTTTCAAAATTAGCATTAAAATATTTAAATGTAACAATATTTTATATGCGTGTCAATCTTACTATGATGCGTTATAAAGTTATTATTGCTATATTTTTAAAAGGATTAAGTGCGTCTTGGGACGCGACGTCAAACAAGCTATCGGGCAAAATTGAAAGCAAAGCGCCAGAGGCCAAGAGCTGTGGAAAACGAGAAAAGAAAGACATATAATTGATACTGAACGCAAATCGATAGAAAAAGAAGAATAAAAAGAAACGTTCAAGGGAAAGGTATTGTTTGCCTGGTGAGATCTAACCATCGCATCATAGAACATACATATTTGAAGCATAAACAACCGTCCCGGGACGGGCTACAGACTAGTAAAATACTAGGGCTATCATCACCTTGGAACAACAAGGTAATTTAATGATAGTTAAACCATTATTTAAACCGTTATTGTGACTGAGTCCGATTATAATGATGATTGACAACTGATTATTTGTAATTCTTCGAGTAATCACTGGTACCTACTCTAGACAGTTATATCTCAACTACCAATCATCGAACACAATCACAGTCACAATAACGGTACAAGACTATCATCTGACATTTACATCAAACCGAGATATTGAGCTTCAATGTTTTGAATATTATTTTTTTCCATTTTTCCGACGGATTTTGATTCACTGACTGAGGTGATTTTTTTACAAAAATGTCACTATGTAATTTAGATTAATAACGTGAAGTAATTCTTGATTTCGGGATCGTTATATATAATTATCAAAAGTAATTGTTCTAATAAAATATAAGTGCTACTGTAGTATATATTATTTTGTTATCTACTAAGGTAAATAGGTAATACTAGCAAATTTGACATGATAGGTAAAACGTTTTTTAAAGAAAAAATTATTATCAGAATTTTAATAAAAAAAATAGTTGATTTTGAGCAAAATGATAGCTTATTGTTCCAGGGACACGATATACCCACCTCAATTGAATGATCACATGTCGAAACTGAACGTACAAAAACTATCCATCGAAAAAAAAAATGTCAAACGGTGAGGCAGGTTTGAAAGTTCAGACAAGCAATATAAATCGTTACGGAGTGTCCATCGCGCGCACCTTTCGAAATTTTCAGCGGAGACATCAATCATTTCTGGGGATTTACCCCCGAGATGCCGCCCCTGTCGGCCGCGGGCTGTCATCGCGTCGGACGCGTCCCATCAAGCCTTTCGAAAAAATAACATGGAAATTTTATCCGTACTTTGAGACTTTCATTTGAAAGACTGCCATCAAAAAATTGACACAAGATACGATGCGAAATTAAACGATTTTTTTCTAAATTTTATATATTAACTATTTTATATATAACTATATTATGCGGTTACTATGGTCACCAAATATGGATCGTAACGAACAGGTGAGATCAAGAATCTAGGCACCTGAAATAGCTTACCTTAGAGGGGGTAACAGAAATTATATTATCGGACCGAGTGAGAAGTACCGACATAAGCCCCTGCTTCTACATATAGAAATGAAGTGCCTTGGACACGTCTTACTAATGCCAGAGGAATGACTACCATGACGTGTCTTCTTGGTAACACCAAAAGGTGGCCTAAGTGGAGTGGGTCACCCCAGACTAAGCTAGGATAAACAGCAAAAAAGATTTTAATATAACAGATCGCGCTTGATCAAAGCAGCGCAAAGCAGAAGTATTTGCCCCTCGACTATTCTAGAATAAGGGAACTAGATGATGATGATACCCGCGTATGTCCCCATAAGCCTACAAGAAAAGAGAGTTAATCCTCTATTAAATAAATAAGGGCATTAAAAAACACTTGATATTGCTGTTCTAAAAAAATGTAATAATAAAAACTTACAATTTTATCCTTCTCAGTATACTTATTATGTATATTTATCACACAAGTAGTCGTATTAAAACAGTTAATAAATAATAAAAATTATTTATTTATTTAAGAAGGACTTCTTACAACCGATATCCAAAACACAAAGACGCATATATCGATCATTAATATATATTAAGGGCCTTTTATACTCTAAATCCTTTGTCCGCAAATTAATATAACATTCCTTGTTGCGAAGGGACTGTTAGGGGTGAACATCAACATTTGTATACGTTCATTGATATGTAGGACTAATGTAAACACTCAACTATTTATCTTCATCCGAAGAGCATCAACCTCACTTGGGTCTAAATGCAAACATTACGTTCCTTCGAGTAGCTATTCTAAACAACCAAACATTATTTGTTTTGGAGGGATAAGGAATTGTATTAAATTAATCTAATTTGATAGGCTAAGTATTAAGAAAGTAGCGTGAATATAACACACTCTCCGTCCTTGTCCCACCTTCATTGCTCCTGTTCGAGTTATTTTCGTTTTTTGGAATGACGACTCGATTGTAAACTGCAGTGACCGTTGTGCCTCTTGGGGTAGTATGTGAGTGAACACCATCCTCTTGGAGTAGTATGTGAGTGAACACCATCCCTCTCAACATCCTCTTGGAATAGTATGTGAGTGAACACCATCCCTCTCAACATTCTCTTGGAATAGTATGTGAGTGAACACCATCCCGTCAAGAAATGTGATGATCATTGCCTTATTATCATATATATATATATATATATATGAATATGAAGCTCAATAAATATCTGCGAAGCAGTAAACATAACATTTTTGATGTTCACAATTTTCAAATATATATAAAAATGGAAGTTTAAAGGCAAAAAAACGCATCACTCTCAAAGCACTGTCACAGCAGTACTAATTGAGCGACGCGAATGAAACATTGTGAGGCAGTTCAGCGTTCGACACAGTACCCCCTACACGCTTAGAGATAGTGCTGATAGTGCTTGCGTTACACGGGAAGTGATTAGCGTCAGTAGTGTCAGTCTTTATTGAACGCCCCTCGTACATCATATAACATTAACCGTTGAATTCCAAATTCACATTTAATAGATTTTAGCAGAAATTGAGAATGTCAATTTATTAACTGTCTTGTATTGTCGTACATATATCATTTTGGGTAAAAATGATTATAAATATCTTTATAAATTGCATTTAAATATTAATTCAGGAGACTTACTCCATATTATATCCACGAGTGCACATTTTGGAACCGAATAATCCGAATCTAGATCATTCTCGTCAATGAATGAGAATCCTTGCAAAATAAATATACAAAAAAATTATGTAAAATAATGAGTAAAAAATATTTTTTTAGGAGAATACATTATTATGAATTTGTAGTTTTTTTCAGAACACCCGTAGTAATACAATCCCGGTAGCAACTTAAATATTTTTTCGATAAATTTATTATTCTGTATATCTTTCTAGTTGATACATTTAATTTGTAATAAAATATAAAATAATGTTAATTGTAGTTTACATAATGTGACAATAAACTTTTCATGAAAATAATGGTTATATACAAATGAGACTCAACTTCAAATCTCAACGACGTCCTGTTGATTTTTCTAATTGTCCCCACCCCAACACACATTAGAGAGCTTCACAATTTTTCAATGACAGTTTACACAATAATGTATCTCACAATGTATTCAACTGAATTCATAAACATTTGAATTAGGAGAATGTCGGACTATATTTATCCAACGTTGTGTTAAGATTTAAGAGTACAAAGGCTCGTTCGTATTCTCCCGACATGCCGGAATGACTCGACGTAATGTCAGAAGGAACGCAATGATATTTCACAACGGAATGTTAAGACAAGCATAAAAACACTAAAAATAGCAGGAAATTAATCATTTTAATAACCTTAATGTATTTTTTTTTAAATATATTGATTATTTAGTTATCAATTTTTCTATAAATTATAGTTGTTTTTCATTTGTCTATGGATTTTGACACCTACTTAAAAAGAAAGCGAGCACTTATCTACCTAGTATGATGTTAATGAACAATGTTCCACATTTTTAATTATTGTAACATACTATATGTATTCTTTAGTTTAAAATGATTTAATAAAAAAAATTCTATACTGTTTAAGACCAACAGGGCGTAGGAGCTTGGTAAAGCCTAAGCTAAGGTGGAGGGAAAATATTTTCAAACACATATCTGGGTTAGAGATCCAAAACTGACAAGAAATAGAGATTATAACTCTTGAGGAAGCCATGGCACCCCACAGGTTGTAGAACCCATAGAGATGATGATAATATTGTTGTATAATTTTGAGGTTCTAGGAAAATTCACCGACTGCAATTCACAATCATCGGCGATCATTTATAGAATTGGAGAATTTTACAGTATGTGAATTGCAGTCGGTGAACTTTCCGGTTACCTAATTTTGTTGCTATGCGTCACGCGCGGACACAAACAAATTATACTTAACTATTTATAGGAACAATTTAATTAATTTTTAGAAAGGCTCACTAAGCAATTAAATAAATTCGCATTACGTTTGTTCCATTAACTATCCCAAAATTAGAATGAGACGTGTGGTCAAGTTGACGCATGTGATTGTTAAAGGAATACCTGTAAAATTGTCAAGATTACCTCTCGATTTCAAAAGGGAGATTAAATATTGACGGAGCGGCATGAAATTGCTCCAGGGTTAACATTATACGACATTGACTTTTGATCTTGCTGACTGACAGACAGAATCTATACTTAATTAACTAGCGATTAGTCATCGCTTTACCCACCCATCGATACATAATCACGCGTATTCTAAGCGTTTGCGGTGTCTTAACAAATCATGTCTTGTTTGCTGTTACATAACGTTAACATTTAGACAATAGTGACGTACTCAGATTTAACAAAGTCAGAACTAGGAATTGTAAATTTTCCTACTTTTTTAGATAACGATAATTCGGTAAATTTTTTAATCAATACCAGATAACTGAGGATTTAATGAAAACTAATCGGCAGCGGGTGCAAGTGTTCCTGTATGGCAGCATTTTTTTTTTCATTTGAACAAAATATATGTATGAATGTATTGTTTCTATAACATCAAATATTATAAATGAGTAATTATTGTAAATCCATTCTCGGATAGACTTTACAAACGTACAAGAAAAGGTTTCGTAATAAAAACATGCAATGAAGGTGTTATACAATTAAATTATTTATAAATATCATAAACACTGTTAGAATCTGTGCATAATATTGTATTTGGTTTGAAAAATGTAATTTAAATAATGTGCTACCTATAGGACAGTAGTATTACGGTATACCAATTTTCAAATTTCAAAACAAAAAGGTTACGTCCACATTTCAAAGGAAACTAACACTTCACTCCAATGGAACGTATCAATTTCACTAGTCTAACAGCATAAAAAGACATTAGGATATTATAAATAAGATTATTGTTCATAAAGTCTTAATTTGATTGTTCTAAAATTAACCGATTATAAATTAGCCAAACCCCGATTATTCGGGTACCGCACGAGGTAGGTCATATCAGATGAATCAGCTATGCACGTGAATAGACAATATCAACATCTGTAAAGAATGTAATAATTATTATTAATTAAGATGTAATTTTATATTAGTTCAATCAATTAGAATTATTATTATTTTAAAAATTGTGAATATAATATATTTCTAATTGATGTTGTTTAATATTTAATAAATATTAATTTGCTTTTTATCTATTCAATTTCATCAACCTAGTTCGTTATATTTGTTTTCATTGGCGGCGCAACTTCATAATATTTAACAAATATATTGCTTTATATTTCTAAGGGTAAAATAAGTATTATAAAAATAATAAATAGTCAAAATATTGATGACTGCTTTATTCGCACTTAAAAATGTACAGTTTAATATGAAACATTTGACAAGGGCGACATTTCGTCGTCCATCCTTCAAAAGGACGTATTTCGTTTTTTTGTTAAAATGGAGTTACGACTGGGGGTTACATTGCCCATACATATGCTCATCATCCATTCAAACAGGCATATCTGAATTTTATTCCAATGAAGTAATATTACATAAAAACATTTTTACGTAACCGCTCTTATTTCGATGCGTCATTCTTACAAATGACAGTAATGAGTAATATTTATGGAATAAATACACCACGACTCACACTGTCTTTAAATCAGAAAAATATATATATTATGTTTTTATCATTTTTCAACACTGAAAAATTCCACACAATTTCTTAATATATCATTCTTGTAAAGTTAACAAATTCGAGACACGCCTTTTTGAAAGATGGACGACGATTTATCGTGAGCGATACTCCTTCAAATAATAAATACATATTAAACATCGTAATATTTTAATTTTACAATTCTCTTTGAGATATATCTACTTAATGATGATTTAATCGAAATTTCAAATGAAGATGTTATTTCATTACTATTACACAACTAAAATGTAAAATTGCGAATTTACCGGCTACAATGTTTTGTCGATTAGGGCTCAATTTTATTTAATAATAAATGAAAGACACTCTTTCGACTTTAATAATGAGAGACAAAAAGAACTTGAAGAAGAGATATGAACAATGATCGTAATAGGAGCCGATCTGTAGTAGCTCCTTATGCAAGGTATTTCTGTACCACTCAGTACAACACAAGAATTCAGGATAGAAGCGATTCTTGGAAATGCCGATAATGACTTGATTTATAGACTTTTCTAGAAATATCTCAGCAATCCACGAACTTGAGGAAAATTATCGTCAATAACTTACCACGATTTGGGGCCTTCACGAAGTATTTCCGATACCAATAAATTCTTTCGTTGACAGATTTCACAACGTTGGAGAAATATCCAGGTAATGTCCACGAGGATCCGTTACAGTATCAGAATATTACACATCCTCTTCGGCACAGCATAAAAAGTAAAAATATATATCCCCATGTATAAAAATATGTTTATCACCTATTACCACGTGTGATATGTCCACAAAACTTTAATTTCATCCATAACAACAAATCGGTATCGGATACCGATAAATATAAAATAATTACTGTATTATAAAGCTAAATATGTGTTGAATATTGCAGAGAAACATACAATAATGAATATTATTATTTTAACAATATTAATGGGTAAAAGCTGATATAAAAATGCGGAGAGAATAGTAAAAAATATATATGACACAAGTATATAACTGGATATATATACTATATAGTAATATGACTTGGCACGACCAGGTAAACAAGATACTGGAGGATGGTTCTATTAGAAGCCTAAATAGTCGGCGAGTTTGTATGAAAAGATGTATGAATGTGGATGAGACGAGAATCGTGTGTCAGTTCAAAAGAGTGTGGCGCTCAATCCTATCTGCCTACCCTGCGGAGAAACGGCGTGATGGTAAGTAAGTAAGTACGTACTTAAGTAAAAATGCGAAACCTGGTGACATTTGTTAAGTATCGAATAAAATTACATTAAAAAAGGTCACGAGCCACTCATAAAAAGACCTGACCCATCACACATTGATGAACTGACACTCATGAATTGATATGCATTTTTCATTGGTACATTCGCGATGCAAAAATAACGTATTAGGCTTTTTGCGTATCCAACATCTTAGTATAGTGAGTAAGATTAAGAAAGGATCAGTAAGGTGGTTTGGTCATATTTTATTTATTTATTCTGTTCATGTTCAATATACGTACATATTATACATTATAAACATTCTTATAAATATACAAAAAAGGCGAACAAGCTTCAGAATGTAAGAGATGTTCACTGTCTCCTTAACTAGACCGAAGTCTGTACTAAAGGAGACAGGTTCATCCACTATCTATCAATACAAATATTAAATCATTATTTTTTTTTATCTAAACCAAAAATATTAAGAATGAAATAAGTAAAATATCCTCGCTATCCTATGATTGAAACACTATGCAAAACAGAAAATGAATATAAAGAAATGAGATCATTTCCATGAATCTTTGCTGTTTCCTTTCTGCCAAAACCCAATAACCAGCTCCTGAGATGGTGTTTGAGTTTATCCATCGATAATTGTTTCATACTGTTCGACAAAATGTTGTTAGCTTTGGGGGCCAGAAACTATTCTTTTTTGCTGCATAGCATAATTATGAGATGGATATTGATGAAGCTCATTATTGGAATGAAAATAAAGGATCAGTCTTTTTACATAGAGTTGTTTTTAGACATGGAACGGACGAATGAGGAGACAATGGTAAGGAAGATATATGACGCAGGTGTTGATGGCACCAAAAACAGAGGACGTCCACCAGATACTGGAGGAAAGTCCAGTTAGAAGTCTCAATAATCGGCGAGCTTGTATGAGAAGATGTATGAGGCGAGAACTATGTCAGGACATAAGAGTGTGACACTCTGTCCTCTACTGGCCGACCTCCGCGGAGAAACAGCGTGATGGTAAGTTAGTTAGCGTATATAATATAAAAACTGACCTACGACCCACACGTGTAAACAAGTTCTTCAAGTGTAAGCGCGATTTAACATTTTAAAAAAATCATAGACAAAGCTACATGTAAGTGAGGTTATTTTCATGGATTTCTAGTAATAACAGCTTTTCAATCAAATTTATTCGAAAAACCCTTTTAAAATTTGTAGAATATGATAGAACCCTTAAATATTTTCAGCGTAGCACAAAATAAAATAAATGCGTTGCAGGAAAAATAAAGATTTTCAGAGGGCCGGCAACCCGATTTGTTCTCTATGTGTTGTATTTGTTCATGTTCAATAAATAAATGCAGCCCGCCGGCAGAAGAAAAAATAATACAGTTTTATCCTCAATTAAATGAAAATTATTGAATCAAATTTTTGGTACATTTTTATCAGTAGGTATTAAAAAATACAAAAAATAAAAACGTACCTGCGATATTTTCGTTTTTTTTTCAAATTTATTTTAAAGCCTTACTGAATTGTGCAATCTCCGGGTCATACGGTCATATAATGAAGAGAGAATGGTAAAATATATATATAACGCAAATGTTGATGGCACCAGAAATAGAGGACGTCCACGGAAGACTTGGCACGACCAGGTAAACCAGATACTGAAGGATGTTCTGTTAGATTTTATGGATTTTAGATTTATACAATTTCCTGTTAGAAGTCTCAATAATCGACGAGCTGTATGAATGTGGATGAGGCAAGAATTGTGTGTCAGAAGAGTGTGGCGCTCTATCCTCCATACCTACTGCCGCAGCGAAACGGCGTGATGTTAAGTTAGTTAGTTAACTTAAATATTTACTATAATATAGACGCACCATAGAATAGTTTTAAAAAGATTAATTAGTAATGTATAATATATTTAAACACTCTATTTAATTCTTTTAGATTCAATTACAGCTGAATTTCTTCGCTACAAAACAAAAATAAATTATTGTGGAAAACTTCTAAGATTAATAATAAGCGGAATAAATCTGGGATTATTGGAAGGTTATTATTATCAGCCGTCTCTTTTTTGGTTTCGGTCGAACCTACTCAATTTCGGACCACCCTCAACGACCGACCTCCAAATTTACGACGCTGGCGTAGCCCTATAGTTATAATATACCTTCGGATAGCTCTCCCCCACCACCCTCTTCCACTGTCAACTGCCCCATGTAGGGCTGTGTATCGGCGGTATATTTATGTGGGCGGATGAATTATTCCTGTGAGCGGTCGCCATTATAGAGGCAATAAAACTATTTCCAATGCACATACGGTTACCATAATGCGCACGCATATTGTACAGTAAAGAAAAGCGTTTGGGCATGAAATAAAATTTATGTAACGAAAATTATAACACGCAAAATTTACATACAAAATCGTTAGAAATATTTAAATATGTCCAAAAACAAAACAATTACTGGATTATTATTAAAAAAAAATAAAGAGTAAAATGAATTATCAAATTTGGTCCACAGATGGCGATGGTGTAGTGGTACTCGAAGCGAACCCACATACTAATATATATACAACTTTTAAAAATTTGATAAATGTGGAGATTGAAGGGTGAGAATTGGTGAACGCTATATATATATATAGGTATATAAAGTGATCACTTAAGCCAGCCGAAGACAGGTCGTAAGCCCTGTAATCACCCCATACTTCCATATATTTTACATTAAATATAATTAAAAGTAGCTTTGTCTCTATGAGATATCTGATATTTGTTTAATAAAGTAGTTTACGTAACTTATTTATCATTTATGCAACACTAAACTTGTGGAATACAAAATAAATAATTAAAACACTTTAGACAGTTTCACTCTACATCTATCTGCCCACAATCAAGGTATTATATTTTATTTTTATAATTAATTATCCATAGCGTTTATGGCATTATAATGACACATTAACGTATCGTTTAAATTTTACCAAAATTTCGGAATATTTAACGGTCAATCTGAAAGTCGAGTTTCATTAAGTTAAAAATAAGGCCCTCAGTTAATCGGAATCGTCTAAAGGAGCGCGTTTCGCATATTTGAAGAATTAAACCAAAAAAAAATGCAAATAAAACTGTTTCAGAAAAATTCAATTCGCTTTCATAAAGGTCAAAAGATTTTTAGATAGATTATGTGTTCAGTGAGTCATTTATTATGCACGGCAATGTTACTTAATACCACAAACGAGACCGTTAGATATAATTTTAAAAATTCTCATCTTTATTTTATAGATTATTCAACATTGTTTACAATTGAGCACTTAATGGGTAATTTTTAAAGATCAACCGGTTTCGGATGTAAAATTAACTAACCAAAAAATATGTCACGTTATTCTAATGTTTCGAAAAAAATAATATTTTTCGCACATTTATTAGAGAAAAAAACATTAACCACGTATCCTACCGTAGTATAAAGTTGATGCTTTTAAAATTGGAATATTAAATTGTCATCGTCAATTGGAAATAGTACAGAATGTAAGATCAAAAATGAATTCGATTGCTATAGCGAAACTGGAGGACGCGCTTCCCCGGTTAGGAAGAGATCCAGATTCGAATCTCGGTAGCAAATAAATATTTTTTCGATAGATTTTACCGTATACTTTTCTAGTTGATTAATTTAATTTGTACTTGATCTTTGCAATCATTTGATTGCTAAAATATCGCAAACGTTATCAACGTTTAATAATAGCTATCACTATTATACAACGTTGAAAGTTTTGTCAATTGTGACGTACTCACATTTAATAGTGTTGGATCCAATACCTAAATATTTATCGGAAATAAGCAAAAAAAAAAAAAAAACAGTATCTGGAAAACTGATATACCGAATTTGATAGTATAATTATATTTATATATATATATCATTGCTATTATGTAACATTGAATTTTTCATCAATTGTAACGTACTACGATTTAATAGTGTTGCATCTTGCCAAATATAAATATGTATTAACATTTAATAGATAATCACGATTCGTTTCGCTCTTTTAAAATACAAATATCACACGGACGTAAGTGATTACGTCCTGTACCCATTTTATAGTTGGGATAACAGAATAGATGGCAAGGTAAAGTCACAAAATTAAACTGGACCAATTTCACTTGCAAAACTGTGGCTGTAATTAGATTGTTGTGTTTTTGCTGGGTCCGAAGTTTTCTCAAGAGTGGATCAATGATTTGGGGACCAGGTGATTGCATACACCACACACCCTCGTGGTAGAGAGAACACAGAAAAACTTTCATAGGTATCACAGTTTGTATACTATAACATCACAGTTTGTATACTATAACATCACAGTTTGTATACTATAATGTCCACGGTTCTATTTCATAAATGCTTAAACTCTTTATGATTAAAAGACTTTTGAATGGTCCAATATACATAGTATCCAAATATCTGTCAGCGCATTGTTCTCTCCGCGATCACAATAAATTTACAAAAATTTTATATAATTAATTTTTAACACAACGACCCCTCAGAATAACAAGGTTCCATCTGACACTGACACTATTTTGAGATAATGAACTCAAAAGTGTTGATTGAATTTCAACATATATTCATACATGAGTATGCAAATATGATCAGTTTTAAGGTGTTAACTTATTTTTAGAATTATCAATGACCACTAGTGATGAGCTCGAAATCACGAACTGTGAGTCAATCACTGATATCTTTGAATCATACTCACCATCAGTGATTAAATATATGGGAATATTGTGATTCGTTTTTTTTTTGTTAAAAATTATATTAATTTTCAGACACCGCTCTTTAAATAGATTATCACTTAAATCAGTTAATCATTATCACTTATCTACCGGATTTTACGAAATTTGATCAGCGCCATCTAGTAGATTCTGCCAAATCGTTTTATGTTTATTTTCTAAGAATTTGACCTGAAAAATAAATTTACATTCTCTTTACGATGATAAAAAATTAGATTTATATTAATTATTTATGATAAAATATGTTTTTTATGCAAATGAGGTTTTAATAAGATAAATAAATACGCTCAAAATTATGTTTTTTTATTTCGTGTATTGTGATATGGTGCGGAGCACGCGCATTAGTAATGAAACTGTGATCACAGTCACAGTTTTCAATCACTGATATCATCGAATACCATTCACAATCACACCAATAAGTCGAGAGTGGCATTTTTTCTCATCACTTATGACCACTGTGAGATGAGGGAAATTAAATTAAATAAAAAACATTGTAAATTAACAATAATAATCCATAAATTTAAATAAAAAACTAAGGCAGTTGGAACTTTCAGTTCTTACGGTTTTCCTTTAACATCCGTTAAATAGAGTCGGTGTGTATGGAAGAAGTAAAGAATAATACATTTAGAACCAGTTTCACGCAATAACTCAAATTAGCCTAAAATGTTAGTTGGAACCTTGTTATTCTAAGGGGTCGACAAATTAAATTAATCAATTAGAAAGATATACAAAATAATCCTTTTTTCCGGGTAGAAACCAAATATTTTTTCGATGGAGAGATTTTTTTTATATATCTAACTGACTTAATTTGTGTTAAAAATACCTAAAAAATTCTAAAATTGTAACTTCACAACAAAAATGAGTTTTCATTTAAAAAAAAGTAATTTATTTTCCCTAGATGTAAAGCTGACACTTAATAAAATACTTCGATTACTCATCTCAATTTTGATACAATAAAATCAATCATGTTTAGATTACATTAAGATACTCAACTTAATTTTAATACAAAATCAATCAAGTGTTATTACGTAATATGTAAATGTAATATAAATATACTGTGAATTGTCTTATACAGTAACAATAAAAAGTCACACGAAAGACAATTTAAAAATATTTATTTACATACATATATTAAAATTATCCCTATATTATTATTATTATAACTAACACAATATAAAAATTTTGACTATGAGTAAATCGATATTGACATTTGAGATGTAGATCTATGGACGACTTATATAAATAAGCCGGATTAATAAGGTCATTAATGACAATATGATTAATAAGGTCATTAATGACAATATGATGTAGATCTATGGACGACTTATATAAATAAGCCGGATTAATATTAATAAGGTCATTAATGACAATATGATTAATAAGGTCATTAATAACAATATGATGTAGATCTATGGACGACTTATATAAATAAGCCGGATTAATAAGGTCATTAAAGACAATATGATGTATTTAGTAAAAGATGCTGAGGAAACAAATTATCAAAGCAATATAATCGTGAAAATAATGCAATATTTAGGCCGTGTCGTGAAACATCCAGAAAAATATTAGATCCTGCATAATTGGTAGTAGAAATGACCCTGGAAGACGGAGAATATCCTCGCTGAAGAATCTAAGACAATGGTCCATAGTCCAATAATATCTAGCTACTGCAAATAAAATAATGATCGATAACCGGACAAGCACTAGAAAAATGAGAGAAATCGATATGTGATGATTTGCTAGGAAAACCGGAACAACCATCAGAGGTGGAAATGCAGTTGTTTATGCGCATGTATGGTACTCGAGGTACAATATAGCGAAGAATTAACAAATTAGGAGCTCGTTAGTACAGTAAACGAGTTGGACATAATCTACAAACCATTACTGAGCTACAAAATACTTTTAAACGACACTTTTCTCGAAACTATTTTTTTATACGTCGGTGCGAAATATTTATATTTTATTTTAATATTATATTTTTATGTTCCTATATGTTACTTTTTAAAAAAAAAAAAACAGCTGGAGGGAAGGGCACCCTTTCCCGGGACCGGTTTAGAAGCCGGGGCTTCTTTGTCGGTCCCACTCATCAAGGTTAATAAAAAATACGCGACTTTAATTCAATTACATTTTAACAATTACAAAAAGAAAAAGGAGAAGAAATTCAAGATGGTTATTAGCAATTAATTTTTTTTTAACTCTCCAGCGTCCCTTAAGTGCTATCTTTATTTATAAATCCATAAAAAGCATAGTATTACATGTAGATGGAAAATTAATGGAAAATTAAGGTGCAGTTGTTCAAGGTAGATACTCAGGGATCAATTCATCAAAAACACTCCTAAAAGAGGGACAGTGGACGAGACACAAAATGATTGAGTCACACTTACACGGACAGACTAACGGAGTTGCAAAAAACACGAGGCATGGAGAGTGAGAGGTAAGTGCGTAGGTGGAGTCCCACCCATACAGGCTGGCCTGACTTACTGTGTTCATATGTATTTTGTTCAGCTATATACTGTAACATCTCATTTTTCATCATCCACTTCGGTCCCTCATGCTGAGGATTGCGATCTCCATAAACTCCTTGATTATGCTCCTTCACTTTTCTCGGCATCTTAGTCGTGTTGCCTTTTCCACTCGGTCGGTCCAACGGCTGGGGGATCTTTCTCTTCCTCGTCGTCCTTAGACGTGGCCCACCGCAACAAGCTTCTCCAAGCTATCTTCCCTTCTCGCAAGATGACAAAAAAATTTAAGGTCCTGTCCTTGATCTACAATTCATGCAGAATAGAGACATTCGTGCATCTCGCAACATGTATCTCCAACACCACATCTCAAAGGCATAATTCCATCTTGTTTCCCTTGTCTTCAAGGTCCATTATTCTTCGTTGTCTTGGAAATACCGCGGTCTTCCCATATGTTGTCAAGTCTGGACGTCAAACTTTTCGCCATACCATTTTTACATAAATATGTTATATTCCATTATCAATCCACAATTCACACCTACTGTAGTATCTACAGTGGGTAGCCACATTATAGTAAACGTGTCATGAACATTTTTAAGAAGTTTAATAACCATGTTTTTAATGTAGCTCGTTATTTTCTAACTAAACTGTTTGAAGCATAGTCGAAAGAATTAAGAAAGGATCACCGAGATAGTATGGACCACGTGAATGAGGAGAAGATAATAAAGAAAATATAAGAAGCGTGTATTGAAAGCAACAGGAACAGACGGCGTTCGCGAAAGTCACGACACATTTAAATAAACCCGATATTAGGGCATGGTTTTGTTAGAAGCTTTTAATAAAAGACTGAGAAGATGTATGAAAGAGAACTAGATAAGAGTGGTATGCCAGATCAGAAGAGTGTTGCGTTCTATCATCTCTGTCCACAACTTCGGAGAAACGGTGCGATGGTTAGTAAGTTAGAAAAACGTATAAAAGATTTCATAATAGAAATTCTTCGGGTGCCTCCACGAACTAATTTTAAAATGAACATACATACTTATTGTATCGATTGGCTCAAAATAATTTAAGTTTTTTTGTCGACAGTGTGTTTTGGCGATATATTATTTGTACGTACTAAACACGTATTTTTAAACATTCTATATAATATACGTACATAATAATATAAAAATGAATGAATTGATAATAATTTTTATTTAAAAATGTGTGTTTAATGGGCATGTTTCAGTCAATCAGTTTCGATTTGTTGTAACACTAAACAATTTATTGAGACATAATTTCTCACTGTTTTTCCATTACAAACAGAAATGCAGTCTGTACCCGTTTAATGATATCAACTTTCTACAATATCGCAAGACGAGAAAATAATTGATTTAACAGAGCAAATTCCCTATCGATCACATTATTTCACGGTTAAACAATAATTATATGGGTAGCGAATAATAATATTATCAAGACATTAATTTTCCGTCCATGTTTAAAATACTATGTCATGATTCGGCATACCATTAATAATAAGGCATAAGAGTCTTATATCTATTGAGGTAACCTCTCAACATATATAATAGAGAGAGGTACACTCTCTAGTTAAGTCCTTTATATGTAGTATTTTACATTAAATACAACAATATTTGATACATACACACACGTATATTATCATAAATGGAGTTGTAGCGAGGCGTGTTTTATAGCAAAACTACAAGTAGAATATTCCAGTTGATGCCGCCATGATGATATAAAATGATGTGCCATTAGCTAGTCGCGTGGAGGGGATAACTTGACCTGGTCTACCCCGAAAGTCACATGGACGTCTTCTCAACGGCATTTTTGCCGTCCATTTGGAATGTACGTAATCGTTTAAACCGACGACATTGGATGATTGTCCGTCATCGAAAAGAACGATACGCGATCGGCAGGGTGATGTCGATGCAGACGACTCCGTGCTAGCGCTCGGGCGAAAATGAAGAAGTGTGTGTAAGAGTGCGTCGTCACCGTCTACAATGAGCAATCGTCCACGTGAATTGTGCCACATGAGTGGCGGCGATAGTTTTAGCAACGGCACTGTATCGCACAGAATTGCGAGGTCGCAGCAGAGGCGCCATATAATTGATATAACACACATGTCAGTAATTTAAAGGTATAATCATCGGCGTGGCGCCACAAAACCGGTGGGAAAGATTTCAAGAAAACAATGATTTTTATTCTTAGTAAAACATCACAGAGGCGGCCTGTCTCTGAGTAGGTATTTGCAAATATGACTGTATGTATTGTTATGTATCTGAATAAAAACAGGGTATTCTGCAGGCGGGAAGCCATTATCGATTGCGTCGTGTCGCCGTAGTGTACCGATATTGAACATCTTTTGTGTTTCATTTCTTTCTTCCTCAGAATCATCATCATCATCATCGCCGGTTGAGAGAAGCTGAGATCGACGAACCACCCTTGTCTACATTCTTGTTTCCTGTACGGAACAGGCACCGTCGCCAAAATAGCGGCTTTCCCCCGAACCGGCGACAGAGGATCATTAGTATAAATTACTCCATAAATATGTATAGCCGTTGACAAATATCAATCAATCCCATAGATTACAATTAGTGTTTCTGTAAAGGCTTCTTACCTTACCTTCACAGATCACTAAATAAATAGACATGAACTAACGCAAATTCCTTGTCCCAACATTTTCATATTGGTCACTTTGCCACTCACGCAATCAAAAAGCTCCGCGACTTTTTTTTTTAAATATGACACGATTGGAAAGAAAATTTAAACGCTGACAATATAATATGCATTAATGTAAAAAATACGTCTTGTTTACACAAATATTTAATTTTCGAAGAGTAAATACTTTTACTGTTGCACAAATGTGTCATAATCTATCGGATTTATGTCTCGTTGGATATGTGTGTGTAGAATGCCAAATAATGTTCCAAATTTGTACTGCACTTTTATATTACTGAAGTGAAATAAATAATTGAAGATTATCGAATTGCAGCGTTTTTGTTTCACCTGTCGATTAGTACCGAACACAGGCCCATGATGACCTATGGTCGCGCGTGTAGAACGTGCCACTAGACATAGCAGCCGAAGAGATAAATGACAAGATTATAATTTTTATTAAATTAAACGTTTTGAATTGCATACTGCTGCATACATTCTGGAACGAAGGTTACTTTTATTTTATTTAATATTAATGGCATACTTATCAGATGATATTTACATTAACCTTTCCAAACGTGCGTGTCATCAGCTGAATTCCGCGACACTAGACAGCCAAGACAATACGCCACGTATTTAAACATTTGCGCATTATAAATAGATAATAGGTAGTCACTTTTATCACCCCCGAGTGATTTAAAGCAGGGTGTAACGGCACGAAGGTACTACTTCAAAATGCGGTGCTCTAAAATAAGGACTTCTGTAATACGACACAAGCTACGAATGCGCATAACATGGTGCTATGTATTATTAATAGAATCGCCGTTAACTTTGTAGAGTTTCATCATAATGGATGGATATAAATGAAACAATGTTATTACTCTACTTGAGTTTATTAGCACTACTCGAGTTACTGTTTCTCCCGAAATCCGAGTAGTGCTAATAAACTCAAGTAGAGTAATAACATTGTTTCATTTATATCTATCCATTGTGGTGCTATGTTTTCCTACTAGGTACTTCTATATATATACCCGGACCAACACAAAAAGGTTTTAAAAGGCGTTTCCCCGCGGGGATAGGCAGAGAGGCCACTCTTCTGCCCTGACATACAACTCCCACCTCATCCACATTCACACAGCTTCTCATACAAGCTTGCCGATTATTGAGGCTTCTAACGGGACCATTCTCCAGTATATGGTTTACCTGGTCGTGCCAAGTCTTCCGCGGTCGTTCTCTACTTCTGGTCCCATCAACACTTGCGTTATATATATATATTTCTTACCATTCTCTCATTCATCCGTTCCATATGACTAAACCACCTAAGTGGTACTTTCTTAATCTTACTCACTATACTAAGATCAGCTTTACATTATTTATTTATTTCTTCATTCTTTACTGTCGTAAATGGATCTGCAATACATACGCCTAAGTGATCTCATTTCCATACATCAGTGTCAGTACCAGGACTCCATTGTGAACCGACAGTCTTGCCTCGGTTGACAAGTTCCTATTAGCTATTATTCCATTTAAAGTGCCGTTCACTTAATTTCCATGTTTCCGTTTCTATCAAACACACTTCCCAAGCACACAAACTCATCTACTTGTTCCAAACATTCATTACCTACAAGTATGTACTCATTATATAAGCATACGTACTATATTGTGCCAAAAATGATGTAACTACCACCGCCATCGTACGATGGTGTACATTTTTACTCTATAGCCAAGACACAAACTGCTCTACTGTATAGCTATAACATGTCACCAGACGTAGTCGGCTCGCTGGGCACTACTCGCGTTTCGCTCTGCAACCATGGCGACGCACGTGTGTCGTGTTAGCGCTGGATCGATACATTTCATTAAATGACTGCCTGCAGATCTTTCTAGTGAGACAGGCATAGTCTAATATCAATTTAATATGCATAGTGAATACATAAAAATAAAATGTCTGATTGGGTAATTGTTTGTGTTAATTGGTTATGTCACTTTTTTACTGTAGTTGACTATTTCCTTTTTTTTTGATATATAATAAATTATATTTTCAATATTATAAAATAGGTTTCACGGAGACACGTTTTCGCCAAGGTTGGCCTAGTAACAAGCTTTCTGCTGGTTAAAGGTTTATTTTGAAAAAAGAAAAATATCAATTCACGCAAGTCATATTGCAGGGGATGATTTAAAGAAAGCGCAGTGCGGGAAAATACGTATTCCAAGTTTAAAAATCGGTTCTGCTGCAGAACACACTCATAGTGATGTCTATCCACTTCCGAGTCGAGCAACTATGAAGACTACAAAGTTGTTTCTATCACATCGTCCATTTTCTTTTAAAGCTTATTGCATAACGAACGCATAAAATATGTATTATTTTATTTATTTATTTTTTTACTATTTTTTTATTTTCATATTTACAACATACAAAAAAAGGAGAAATACGAAGATAACTTTGAACAAGTACTTTAATTTAAAGGAATCAATATACACGTACACCAAGTATTGAAATCGCCTCAATATTGAGATGACGCAAATTTCTCGAGTCCCTTCTATACCGCAAGCAATGTTGTGTTTGTACGAAATAATGACGTCGATTCAATCAGTGCCGATGGAAGATCTTAACGATGATGAGATTGTTGATTACTTTGTTAGTTATAGACTTTTCTTCCACTTTCTCGGTATGTTTTGTAAAATTTACCATAATCTAATCAATGATACCTAGTTTAATTACATGTCTTTAAAATTGGCAGTTTTTCTTAATGTGCCATTTAAAATTTTCAATAAAAGCCTTGCGTATTGATGTAGCTGTCATTAAGTAAAAAAAAGAAGCCATTATTATTTACGAATGGTGTCCATACCTACAAGTGCCTAATCATTTAAGTATTTGGGTACTTAATGACTATTGATTGCCGTCTCTTCATCGAAAACTGAAAAATAATATGATTTCAATTTTATTTGGAGTAAGCGGGTATCATATCGATTATTTATTTTTAAAGATATCTTATTTAACGTGGAGATTAATATATTTTTATTTTAAACTTTAAAATGTGCGTCGTTTATTGATTCGGTATACTGCAAAAGTGGTTTGATGTGTCAAAAAACGTCCCACCCAAATATACTTGCATATATTATAATAAATATATACACCAATTGATGAGTAAGGCGAATACAAACACCTATATGGACCTCTGGATGGTGTCCACGATACAACGGTACCGACAAGAACACAGTTTTTAGATATAAAAGAAAACAATGATAATAAAAGGAATTTTATGACCTCATTTTAACCATATTATAACCAAATATGTAATATTCAAAATTGTTTAACTTTTTATTGTTTTTTATCATTTTTTTGAAAAAATATTTTTTTCTAATTAAATATGCATAAAACTCAAAAAACTTATATTATTCTGACAATACATTTTTTTTAAATAATTTATATATCCTATTGATAAGCGATATCGTTCATGTTCCAATAATTCCTTGAATGTATTTAACACAAAATATTCTATCAACCCTAGATACATGTTTTTTGTTCGTTCTGCAGTAAATTACTCATTCATCACACTTCATGGAAATGAAAAATGGAAGAGATATCTTACCTCAAATATTGACCAATCGCTGCAACAATACCGTGGCGACCAACTGAATGCAGGTAAAACGTGTTTCGTATCACTGGTTAAAAATACTACCGGTTAACAGAGTACCAACCAAACTACTCGTGACCACTTCTGTCAACAACAATAATGAAATACAGTTAATATCACAAGTGAAAACATTCAAACATTTTTAAATGCACGCGAGATTCACCCCAAACCCGTTTATTAAATCGTATTACGTGAAAATAATAAAATTGATAGGTATTTCAAAAGTTAACACAATATTCACCACAAAAAGAACAAGGTTTACCGCTAACGAAAACACGCACTGGCACTGTCAAACGGAGTAAATGTTTACTGTTTTCAGGCAATTTATACGTGCTAAAGCAATTGTTCGCTCACAACTAATATGTAACTCTACCCCAGGCGTACTCAAGATATATAATTACAACTCTGCAATGATCGTGTCAGCCAGAAAGAAGTGTGTAAGCGATTTTTTCAAAATATCAAATATCCGCAAGAGCGTGGGTGACGTACGAACGCTAGCGGTTTTCTGAACCAGCTGTTAAGGCGACTGCAGCGCCCCTGACGGCGTAAACTGGAACTACGGCGGGACCTGCTCAATCGAAATGCTCTATATGGAAGTTACGCAAATATGAGCTTTATGCAGAGCGTTTCCTAGTACACACGCCCACTTTTGAATGTCCGCAGTGAACGTTGGAACTCGAGCAGCATTTATGTTTGAAAAACAATACCATTTGTTTGTTCACCTTGTCAGTCTCGTCACAATAAGTTTGCCATTGATTTTTTTCCATAATTACTCGCAGCTAAAAATAGGCGTTCGTAAACAGTGACGCATCTCTTCTTTGAAATTGTGTTTAAAAATAACTTTTGACACAATCAAAATTCTGTTGTGGTATTTATACAATATTTCACATTCATCTTGGAATAATTCAATAAATTATAACATTACGATTTCGCAATAAGGCTATACAAATAATACAAAATGTTTTCACGTACATAATGAGTGAAATATTATTTTTAAAGTATTAACACCATATTATACATTTTTAAATAAAATCATTTTGAATTTTACACATTTGCAAATTTAAAAAAAATAATGGTATTGACATTTACGACGATGTGAAACATACATTTTAGTGTACACATTATGAGTATTCATTACCGGTTTACACGTAAGTATGGTTAAATTCTGAATTACCGGTAAATTTATTTATAAATACCGATATTTCGGTAAAATTAAAAAATTGCATTTATGAATTCTTTATTTAATTATATTTCTATACATTACGACATTACATGACGATATTTGCAGTCGGCGAGATTGGAGAGTGATTGTTTCATGGTTTGTTTTCCTAGAAAATCTTAGAATTCTCTCCGACCTGCCTGTGTAGAATCAGAGATAGCTTTCTCTTCAATAGGAGCGATTAGCACTAAAATAATATCTAGCCATAACTTATTTAAATTCTTTTTCTGAATGAGAATTATTTTAACAATTTTAGTTTTTTTTTTTCAATTTTGTTTTATACAATACCATAATATCTCCATAATTACTGAAAAACTACCGGTTAATAGTCTGAGTGTGTTTGCATGCCCTGGTACATTTTAAAAACATAAAATTATAAAAAAATATATTTTTACTGTTATTATTTATTATTATACACAACCTATTCAGGCATTAATATAATTTGCAAAATAATAGAAAATTTTATCAGAAGTGTAATACACAAAGAAAGAAAATAATAATGTCAGCATGTTTTTTCTTAATCAAAATTAAAAATAAATACAAAATGTGAAATAAAACAATTTAACCGTCACCATTAAGTTGAGACACAAAAAATTGTTATAATGTAGTCCTATAAAGAGTTAAATTTAGAGCAAAAATGTCGACTTCCTCCGCATATTCATTCCCCAAATTTCTGCGAAGTTAGCTAATGCATGTGTTCTAACATTACTACTGTAATAGAACAATGAATTGTGTCTCGATGACCTCAATGGTGGGTGAAAGTCAGGCAAACCAACAATATAAGGGCAGTCTATCATACCATTGATGATCCTGTATAGAAATACAAGGTCGGTCGTCGTACGTCTCACTGATAATTTTAACAACTTCAGACGGCTAAGGAGATAATCATAATTGATATCCTCAGAGCATACATTTAATTAAAAATTAATGAATCTTAGAAACTTTCTCTGGATTCTTTTAATGATAATTTTGGTAATTAGTTTCGTTCAACAGCAATTTTTTTTACTATATTTTTAAATACGTCCAGTTAATTATTTTTAAAAATAACATCCAACTTGCAATTGTTCTGAAAAGCTGTAGAGATATTTTTATTGTTCCCCAAATCAAGCAAAACTCTTCGATATGAATGGTCTAATATTCGGCTAAAAGGCTCATCGCTTAAAAAGCCATTAGGCTTCTGGAGGCTGGCTTTCATGGTCTTACGCATGGCTGGTGCCATATTTATAGCTAGAATTTAATTTCAAGATCAATAAGCCGCTCTCGAAAGTACGGATTCAAAAATTTTGGCAAATTACATTCCCAATTTTTTAAAGACTCATTACCTATATAAAATCAACCCTAAATTAGATTTTTGTTACCGCAATATTCAACATCAAAGATCATTGTGAAAATTATGATCAGGGCTGGCCCAATACTATTTGGTGCCGATATTGATATTCTGACAACAAACATTGAAATTAACTCTTGAATATCCGTGGAATAAAAAATCCCTCTTGGCAATAATTAAGTATATTTCGCCTGTATTTGAAAGTGTGTTTTTTACTTATTTTTCTAAAATTAATGTTAACTTATATTTATTTAAATATTAAATAAATAATAGATATCTCATAGAGACGAAGCTATTTTATTTTGTTCCTTCATTGTAGAATTTCGCAATACTCTCTTTCAGACTTATTTTCCACATGTCAACCCCTTCGATTCAAATACGGAGCACACCATAATGCATCGTGTCGTGCAATGAGAAGAAAAAGTTATTTATTTATTATTTATATAAATAAATATTTTTTTAAATAAATAATAGATATCTCATAGAGACAATGCTATTTTTTGTTATAGTTAATGGAAATATATGGAAGTGTGGGTTGCGACCTGTCCTCGGCTGGCTTAAATGATCACTTTATATAAATATAACGTTCACCATTCTCACCCATCAGTCTATAATATGATGGGTGAGACTGATTTATTTAATAAGAGTCCCGTTTTAGATGAAAATCCAGAATTTGTGTGTTCTTGGACATATTCAAATATTGCTATTTATATATTGTTTTTTCAGCAAAAATGCTGAGTTCTAACAAACTTATCCGAGATAATTACAAGGTACAAATGTTTCATAGAATTCTGATCAGATTTACACGAGTTATTGTGATCCAATATAATCCAATGCGATATAAAATCCGTTAAATACCATATAGATATACACATATATTTAGATAAAAAAATTAGTGGAGTATGGTTTCGGGTTCTCCTGATGATTCCAATCAGTGGCGTGTAGTAGGTATAGATTTTGGTTATGCTGTTACAAATGATATTATACAATTATATACAATATATGTAATACAATATGTATATAAATATACATAATATTAATATGTATACTTTCGTTTAACCAACATCTTTGGACAAAATAAATCCGTCGTTTATACGACCCTATAATGCATTTATTTATTATTTTATAGCGTTGTTAATTAGGAACGTAGGAAATAGTTATGCCAATTGCTTTTTGTTTTTCTCAAATCAAAAACCAATCCATGCACCAAATTTAAAGAACAATCATGAAATCAACAAGTTAAAAACAGTAAGATAGTAAAATTCGCGAATTTGTAAAAGAGGAAGTAGACACTTCAATGATTTGTACGCAATTGTAAACCTTTCTTATATTATTATATTAATAAACAGCATATTTAACGACTCCATACCAAACGGATCAATCGAAAGGAATTTTCAGTTCAGTAAAGAACCTTTTATATGACTTGAGTAATTCACTAGCTTAAAGATAGAGATAAAGAACTGTGTTATGTAAATAGCAGCGGTGAGTTTTTAGAACTAAGAAATTAAAGTCTCTACTGGTACACAGATTTGCACTAATTTCAAAATAATGTGTTCGTTAATGTTAATCCAATTTTTTAATTTATATTTGTTTCCCAGAATTTTTAGTTATGCACAGCTTTTTTGCTTGTATGCACTGCACACCCCTGATTCCAATGATGATCACTGATATCATCTGTCATGAATTACAAAACTGAATTATTTAAAATAAATCAGATATAACATTCCACATTTATGAATTTATAATAATCAGTTATCATATTTTGTAGTTAGCTTGCGGTGTTCGCACCCTTCGCAAAATATTATTAATATTATCCGTCAATCGGAAGCCATTGATAATTGTGAAGTTAGGTTATGTGTTTTATTTAATGTACATTACTAGGTAGGATACAAATTGTATTTTTTGTTGCTAGTGTTGCGGTTATAGTTTGTTTATTTTTACATTATTATTGTGAAGTTGCCGTTTTTCAGAATAATAATATGTTTCCCTTAAAAATATATAAGTTGTATTAATGTTTCCTAATTTAATAAAATTAATTAATTAATTTTATTCTGGCGTCTCCTATCGGGTTTTATTAAAAGGCATTTGAGATTCTCTGTGATATAAAGTGGATTGTTTTTAAAAATGGAATAACAGATGTATCGATTTGAAAGAGCTACATATATGTAGGTTCGAAAATTTGTTGTTTGCTCACTAGGTTGACATGGTGTAATGGTCTGCGCATTTACCCAGATAGGAAAAGTTCCTGGTTTGAATACCGGTAGCAACTAAAATATATTTTTGATAAAATTGATTTTATCTGTATATGATTCTAATTCATACATTTAATTTTTGTTAATTATTTTTTGATTTTGACCAGCAGTCCGCTCTATGTAGGTGGTACATTGTACATCTTATGTCTAAGTTATCCAGTTTTACCTATAGTTATCGAGTTCTCGAGTACGAAATAATTTTCCACATTTTCTTAATAAAATAGATAATTTAATGAAAAATTATTCACAAAAAATTTATAGCTTTTGAATTTTTTTTTTCTAAGTACGGTTTGATTATTGTTTACATCACAAAGGATTTTAATTTTTATTAATCGACATCATTCAGAAAGGTCAGAGAGATCGGAAATACGCGGCAGAATAGCCTAGAAAACTTACTTACCTATATTAATTATATCTAAAATATTTTAATTCATTGAATGTGTTATGAAAGGCTTGATAACCAAACTCGCGTATTCTTCAGTGAATCATATTAGATTTACAGACATTATCATATTTTACCAAACATTTGGTCCCTCTGAAATTTTATGGGCAAGATTATGGCTCTGGCGGTGCTGGATATTGGCACCCGGTCTGCTACCCCGTTGGGCGATCCCTGGTCGTACTCAGCTGTGAATAGCTGTTACAACTTAGACCGTTTAAAACAATTTTGAATCCATAGATTTCAGTTTAATAGGTTTTAATTCCTTATAACATGCTTGTGCATTTTTCATCAACTTGTGTACCTATAATTTCTTTCTAACATGTTACCTATAAGTAAGACCATAAGTTGATTAAACTCAAGTATACAAGTCGAGCCAGAAAAAGTGGTACATGATTATGTAGTCAATCGCCGATACGCTGGGTTGCCTGGGACTTCAGCTGGCTCATTCCTGGTTTAGGATTTATGTACCTATAGAGTTAGAAAGTCGCAATTTTTTATTTAGCTCATCTAAAAATCTCATTTACGAAACTGAAAGAATTTTTTCGATATCTTGAAATTTGTCAGTGTTATAGAAGTTCAAAGTTGCGTATTTAATAAACGACCGGTTTATACCGTTTTATCGTGTAACGTCATATCTTCCGAGTCGACAAGTTGGTATTCAATACTCTTGTACTAATATTGTCAGTACTGGCCGCTACATACGAGAGACGTGACGTCACACGGTGGATATTGATAATCCGAGCGTTTTTCAATAAGCCCAACTTTGAACGCCAATATCTCTCAAAGTATTGCATATTTTGAAAAAATCTGGATTTTTCATTACTTTTTAACGTACTACAAAATATCATTTCTGACATGCTCCACTACCTCATTGCGAAGGGCTCTGCTTTCCAGAGGGCCACCGAATCACTGAAGAAGGGGAAGTAAAATCAGGAGCCACAGAGAAAGTGAAAAGAGAAAAGAAAAGTATTAAAAAAATAAGACATAGAAACACTGTTTTAGCTCCAAAAATACAGGCAGATCCGATTGAACTTGGCTGCAGTTGGGTATTCGTGATTTCACGTGCTCTCGACATTTATTATTCGAAAGCTCTAAATATTGTTTTTATATACGTTGCTATTATCATATGTTATTATCATTTTCATATGATTTTATTTTATCAATTTATGAGTTATAAACAGTACACATATTTAATAACTCATGACATAACACATAATGTAAAAATAAGACCAATGAAGTTTCTTCTTAGCCGGTTAAAGTGAAAATATTATACGAATTGGTAAGCTAAAAAATAGCACATACTAATAAAAAGGTAAACAAAAAAGTGTTTGTATTAAAGAGGAGAGGATGGGGAGAAAATGGAAAAAGGATGCAGTAAAAATATATATTTAACTTGTTACATTAGAAAGTATATACTTATACATATTCCTAAACATACTCATATATATACATACGCATACACGCATGTATGTACAACTTATGTCAATAGTTATTAAAAAGTTGATGTAGTTTAATTTTAAAGGGAATCAATTTATCATTGAAAATGTCCAAGTTATTAGAAGAATTTACAATATTATATTTTAACATAGAGCAGGCCATATTACAATTTTTTAAGTAATTTTTTCTACCAACATTTCGCTAAAATAGATTTTTTGAACGTGTTGGGTGTGTGGGACAGTTTAAAGTTATTTGTTCTAATAAATAGGGCGAGTCAACTAAGTTATTTAACATTTTGTAGAGGTAGCATATATCTTGTGTGTTTCTATTCTATTCTATGTTGACATTATGTTGAATATGTAATTGCACCGTAAATCCGCCCTTGATTTTAGTGAGGTTGAGCATTATCATGAGCAGTCCAAACACCGGGTAGCTACACAAACGGTTTTTGCGAGCTCTTGGTGGTCCCTGGCTATGCGGCGGGGCTCGAATATTACCAACGTCTTAAAGAAAATATACATAAATAAGAAACGGAAGTAATGACCTTGACCATTGTATCTGTTTACTCGTGTTTCAGTTCTTCGATTGAGAACCCTAGTTTTTTTGTATGGTGGTATGTCAATTTATGCGATATGAAGGTCACCGCTTTTTCGACTGGCGAACCACTGTCAGTTGTTCGTTGGAAGCGGATCATTATGCCCATCATCAGCGGAAGACTCTGCAGACAGCAGCCCAGGTTAGTGGTAATCTGTCTTAGTGTATAGATATTCATATTATCAATAGAAAACTCGGAGACAACCACAAGCAATCACTAGCTACCACAAGCTCACACGCACAGAATCAATAGTAAAACAATTAAGAAATACGGTTTCAATGATATTCACATTCATACATCTATTAAATTTATTTACTCTCTTATATTTATTTACCCTTATTACTTCCTTTGAGATTGCCACGACTAATCTTGAAATATTACCTGAAGTGTTACCTTAAATTCTCCAATAATTAGTAATTATCATTTCTTAAATATAAAATAATATGAAATATATATATAATATAATGCATGTAATTAAATAGCTATCCAGATAGACCTAATCACGCACTTACAACGCGACCGTGAAGCTCATATGGAAGTGTGTATGGATGCACACAAAATTCTACGCAGTATTCTGGGGCCAGTAATGTCAACATCCAACGAAGTATTTGCATCAAATCGGAGCTTTATGCGATCTTTAAACATCTCAAAATAATAACAGTTACGACACATCGAGGAGGCCGAGGTGGACTAATCATGAGCACTTGAAGATCTAGGATTCTTTAAAAAGTCTTAAAGCGATACCCGGCCATGAGATGAACGGATACAGCGAAGAAAGATGTAAAAATGGAGGATTTGACTAGAGACAAGGATGCCTGGAGAATGTTTGGGCAGTCGGTAGTGCACTTGGGTGATCCATTGCGTCAAATGAAGATGACTTATTTATTAAATTAGGATGCGGTTTGACGTCTTCCTTTTTTGCTCTAAGGTCCTTATAAATAAGTATAGTGAGAATATTTATCTTAAATAAAAAGTAGAAGATAAACTGCAACCTTCTGTAGTGAAATAAGTTTTTTTATTTTCTTTTATTTATTTAATTTAAAGTAATAGTAGCTGACATAAAAGAATATCGTCAATTCCTTGCTTAGTCTAGTACTTAAGAACGATATTATATTGCGCATTGTTATTTCCTGCGGAAATGTTTTTTTTTTTTTTTAGGAAACAATCATTTCGTAGGTGTACATAATTTGAATAATATGTACATAATTTTCTAAATTGCTCAGTAGCTGTGTGAAGGTAGGTTTTAGAAATATGTAACACATACCATCTTCAGAAATGGTGAAAATTTATAATGTATTTTTTCTGAGTTAATTTTTGTGTCATCGTCGACGTTTCAATGGCCATCATCTGGGTTATCCCTATTAATCTTTTTTTTTAATTGTACTTCATACATGTGTTTTTTAGTGTTATATTAATACACTGAATAAAATTATTGACCGTTTATTCGAGGATTCTTTCTGACAATATTATGAAAATTGTCGGATATGAAATATAATATATATCCTGTTATCTTACCTGAAGTACATTTTATATTATAATCTAATTTATTGCAAAATTTTCAACGAATCTTCTATTTTCAATGGATGCAGTTCACGACATAGGTACATTGCTGTCTCTTTTGTTTTATTAATTCTGAAGATACTAGTAGTGACCGGGTTGAGGCTAATATATTTGGCCGAGGACTGTAGGACTATAGAAGGGTTTAGTAAAGGTTCTTTCTGATAGTGATACAGAGTTGCTTAAAATAGAAGTTGAATAAAGTTATTATTTCTGGCTAGGGATGTGATTTAAATTGTATTCAATTTTTTACCATTTTTAACTGGTACCTACACTAGAAACTAAACCTCCAACCGTTAAATCACAATAAGTCACAATAACGATTTATCATAACTATTTCTACCAGGCTGTGCAGGGTATAGACTATATAGCCTAAGGGTCTACTAAAAAAAATATCGCTTAATCAGCTCATAACTTTTTATACGAAATATTAGTCTAACCTTTCCTAAACCCGAATATTTTTTCGACAAAATTTCATTATAATATCGGTTTGAATTTTACAAAACCTTAATAATAATATTACATCGTTGGTGTAGCAGACGATATAAAAATGAAGCTCGCGATATGAGCTTTTGCGTCGTGATTTGCGTTGGAAATTCATTTGAGTCACGGTATATTTTCGGAGCGTCCTCTCACACAAAGTTGCCTAAAAACTTCAACCTAATTCACTTCTTTTTTCCCAGTACAGAATATACAACATGGCGATGATGTTGCAGACTTGGCGCCAGCGTCGTTCCTAATTTAATGTCAAAATTTAAATTTGTATGAAAAAGGAACAAGGAGCGCTGCGGCGCGGGGCGAAGGGCGGCGCGGGAAAGATTGATGAGCCGTCCGGTTGGCGGGAAAACGGACGGGATAGCGGGGCAGACTACTAAAGTGCTCGAAGGAGGAAAATGGCGTTACGCAGAAGTAATGTTAAAATTAAAAATGTACTCATTATTGCGGTGCGAACTAGTAGGTACTAAACCGAGGCTTTGTGCGTTTTCAGTTACATTACGAATTCAATAGACATTAAGAATGATCTTTTTAAATATTATATGTTATGGTAAGTGGAAGAATGTCAGATGGAATAATGAAATTGTATGATAAACGGGATAAACCCGGTCACCAAACAATAGCGAAGTATATCTATTAGATTATTGGTAATGCTTTAGGTTGTTACAGAAAATGGGGAAGTTATTTTATAAATTTCAAATTCGTAAAAAATAACATTATTTACTTTTAATAAACGTACAAATTTTAAAAAAATTTCAATTAACTTTTATTTTTTTTAAAGGTACCAACGTGCTATCTACGCATTGTACTAAAACTTATATATTCTAGTAGATGATTATTTGTCATTACAAGTTTTAAAATAAAAATTACATAATTGAGAGAAGGGTGTCCGCAGAATTAAATTATGGTTATATTTTTATTTTTGTACATTTTGTTCGATTACAGAAAGAGCAATACTTTCTAAAATAAAAATAATGAACGAAACAATTGACTTTCTAATAAACAGTATAAACAGATACATTGAAAGTTGGCTATACGATGATCTAAAAACTCTTCTACAAATATATACAATAAATAAGAAAGGATTTATATTCTTAAAAACAAAATTTTATTTAAAAAAATTAAACATTCCCTTGAAATCATCATCTATTAGTAATAATAAACATAGTTTGAAGTATGTAGGTATTAAATTATACGTTATTAAATAGATCGTTACTTAAATATGCAGCTCGTTGAAAGTTTGTTATAGATTGTTGTTGTACAAAGTCATATTAAGTACTGTGTGAAGCCATTTACGTAGATAAAAGAACCAGATTGAATTTAAACTCATCAAAAAACACGTTATTTATTTCAGACATACGTGTTATGCCACCGCGATATAGAATATCTTCATGTTCCTACATATTTTTTCCTCGTTAGTGTGTTCAAAGATACTTAACACCTGTAAAATCGTTCTGATATATTATAGTGAAGCAGCGAACCTCCTATTATTATTATTATTGCAAAATTTTCTAAGGCTCTCTTTCTAATAAGTTATTTATAACGTTCATATTTAATGCAGTTTCCTGACACACTATATGCGAGGTCTCTCATAAAAAAAATCTATAATAAAACACATTAAAACAGTTAATAAAATGAAGTAGGTATAATTTGGAAGAAATAAAAATATTTGTAAAATTTAATATATAAAAAGATGATTTGAGATGGCAACGATACGAGAAGTGGACAGCGGGTGCGATCACCCCGGCGCGTTTTTGCAATCAGCGAGCGCTCATCGGCTTATCAACGTTTAACCTACTGTATGGGCATAAATCTCTACAATAATTGTTTACGCGCAAAGATGTCAAATTTAAAAAAATATATTTATTATTAACTCCTTAGATGATATCTTGAGAAAATTTATATATTTGTTACGTAAAATTTGCGATATTTATATATTGTACATCTTTGATTATTTTCAATCACCACACAATTTATTTTTCTCATTTAAGAACAATATTTGCTTGTTTGTTAACAATCAGAAATTAAATGACGCAGGGTTATAACAAAGAGTTCTATGCCCAGGCTTTAAAAGCTTGTGCATTCAATGCCTTTGAAATATGGTGTTGGACACACGCTGCGCATACTGTAGACTGTGAGACGTATGCATGTGTTCATTCTACAGGAATTACACATCACCCGTTTACGTAACCTTCAATTTTTTAGACAAAATTGTTATGTTATTGTTATTGTATGCAGCTGGCGTTTCTCTGGTGATAGCTCTCAGATCTGCGGGATTTCATGAAGATCATGATTCTGTGATGAGGGACCGATAAGGAAAAAGAAGAAGATCAAATTCTAAATAATAATTGTACTTATTTGCAAAATTACGCATTTCACGACACGATACGTGACGTGAGCTAATGGATTTTAATTCCGAGCGAAATTTTGGAGATTTTGAATTAAATTTTTAATTTGAGATTTTATATAGGTATGTACATACTCGCAATATTTAATACTTAATATAATTATAATAGTACTTGATTATTTTTATTTTTCCATGATGCATCTTAAAAACTATAATATTTTTGTAACAAAAATATTTATAGGGCTTGCCTATTCATTTTGAGATAGTAAATATACTTATATAATTATGTTTTTCCATGAAACAACACCGGCAAAAATTATAATAACACTAGACACCATCTTTTAAATCGATATTTTAATTATTCGATTTATATGTGCGTTTTAAAGTACAGGGTTAATATTATGTTCCAGCCCGATGTTGTTATTGAATGACACGAATGAATCAAATGAAACACAATTTTTTAATTTGGTTTTTATTAATCGATTATTTGGTTTATCACAATTATGTATGGAATATGACATTAGCCAAGTGGCCGCAACTGGCAGCGGCACAAATGCGTGCAATAACCATATTTTTCATAACATTCTCGCACCCTTCGCGTGTTATTTTATTTCTAATATTGTTCTGTAGCATCGGAATTGTTGTTGGCTTATTGGCGTAGACCTTTCCTTTCAAGTACCCCTACAAAAAATATTCGGGAGCCGTCAAATAAGGTGATCGAGGAGGCCAGTCGATATCACCACTTTTGACATTATGCGGCCGGAAAAAAATTGAAACCACATGTGCTACAGGTCCAATCGACCCGAATGAGTTTTCCAACACGTGACGATAGCGATCACCATTAATGGTTACAACATTGCCTGTTGCATCCTGAAATAAATAGGGCTTAATGATACCACAGTAACTCTGCGTAGGTGTATCAATTGAAGATTTTCAGTGCCCCAATAATGGCTGTTTTTTTATAAACAAAATCCGCCAAGTCGAAATGAGTTTCATCGTTCATGATGATTTACAAAAGTCGAACGATTATTTAGGTAAAATGTTTTAATGACTTCAACTCTTTGTTGAAGTATTAGATACTTCATAATAAATTGTAATCAAATACTCTTTACGACTACCAAATACAAACTCACAAATATTTGCTAAACCAAAATGGTGGCCACATAAAATCGGCCTGAAACATAATATTCAACCTGTACATGAATGCGTATACTTTGAGCAGTTCATCGTCAGACATCACTCGACAATATACGATGAACATGCCCCACTGTTTATTTATGCATCTTTATAAAGTACCTACCGACCTACAAGTGGCCACCCTCTAAAAGACCTGAATCCATTAATAAAATAATGTAATCAACGGAAACTCATTAGTATTACTCTCCTTTTAGCCATTGACATTGATTTTAGCCTGATGCCGGAAAACTGTAACATTCTTTCAACACAGAGTGATAAAAATTTGACGAGTTGCTTTAATATGTATTTGTATTTGTATATGACTTGGAAGAGTTAATATATTCTGTATTCTTGATGTTTTTAGCTTTAACTTTATGGTAAAATATAATTATTAATTAAAAAAATAATTAACTTTGTTGGTTTAAGCCGCTTTATTTCATTTTATGTCGAACGGAAATTATTTTTTTGCTTTTGAAATTATGAAATTTGACCGAAGTGTACAAAAATTTTAATCACATTTTAATATTATAGCAGGTGTAAAAATTAACGGTTTTTCCTCAGCAAAATGGAACCGAATTCTTCCAAAACTTACACCTCACTCGTTACTACTGTAACTACATATTTTTTTTAGTGCCCAGAAACGTCAAATTTTAGACACATATTAGAAATTCATACGTCCCGGAATGTACCAACTTATTTGTGAATTAATTTCCTACACGGTACTAATGGTACCTACTTAAAAATTTAAATTAAAAACAATAAAACACTACATATTACCTACCCATACAAAATACAAAGCTACAATTTTCTAACAAATTAAATTTTCAAAAATATATGTAATCAGTTTTTATTATTTATTTCCTTCACAGTGAACTGAACACATACACGCACACAAACAACGCGGTGTTAAGTAATTACGAGAGTACTGATTGTACTTACTCGATTTATTTTGCTAATTTCTAATTATAACTAAAATCTAAAGGTATTAATTATTTAAGACTGATATCAATTTAAAAGTGCAACATATACCTAAGTTCGAAAATGTGTCGTCAACTTACAATGTTGAAGTGTTGTAATAAGTCAGTGCACTTCCCCAGGTATGAAGGGTTCCTGCTTCGAGTCCGGTTGGCAACAAAAATATTTTTTTTATAAATACATTTTATCTTTCTTATTGATACATTTAATATGTATTAAAATATCACAGAACCTATGTTCTGAAAAATTGCAATTTCACAATAATAATGTGTTCTCTTTAATAATATTTTTTTTTACTTATAATTCTAGATATTGATAAAATGTCTAAATTTATCTTAATAATTTAGCTATCATAAACGATAACAAAACGAATGGCATTGTTAAATAGTTTAAAAGATCCATTTCGCTAGAAACTCCCACCGATAATATTACATCACTTGATAACCCATTCGTAACCGAGAATCATTAATTGTTAATAATACATTTTATTTTATTTGTGAACAATAAATTATTCATCGTTGCGTTATAAAATAAATTGATATTTGACAAGTACAAATGAGCAAGTGGTCCAGCATTAAACAAAACTCACATTTGATATTCGTTCAATCAACTACTTTATCAGTTATTTTACCCTCATGTTTGAGTATAATCTACCTCCTCAAACTGCCGCACCGGTTCCGTTTTGCGCAGTTCTCATCCATGCAAGACCAGCATTTCTCATCAGGTCATCAGCCCAACTCATTCGAAGACTATCTCTGTTTCTACCGCCTAGCCGTGGACCCCGCAGCAGGACCCTCTAGGTCCATTATTTCCTCTCCGTAAGCCTCGCTACATGACCGGCGTTATTCCACTTCGATTTGGCGCGATTGTCTGGGCATCTAAATATTATATAATGTATGCACAAAAATTTTCTATTTTTTCAGTAAATCAATATAAGTAAACTGGTTATTGGGTGTTGGCAGAAAATAAACTGAATAATTATTTTATTTTTCTTTCTTCACGTATTGTGTAAACGAGAATAATCTGTAATTATTTTTTTTATAGTTTTTGTTTATTCTATTGTATTATTTATATCATTTAATATTTCTGGTTATTCAAATTTGTAACTCGTATTTTAATTGAGATTAATTATGTAATATATTGTTTAGATTTCACTGTACGATATGACGGACGTACATGTCTTTTTCAGCATAGACTAGTTAAATACTCATTTTGTATTTATTTATTGTATCAGAAATAATAAATAAGTGTATAACATTGTTCTTTATCTGAAACGTATTGACCGTATCGTTGATCGATTTAATACAAACCCCCCACTCTAGCTAACAGATTTAACATATTTAATTAAGAATTTACTGATTGTCATTCAACTCACAAGATATCGTTTTCGTTTAAGTTTTCACAAAACTGAAGCATGTCTAAATAAAGTTAATAATATTCTATAAAACTCCTTTAATAAATTATAATCTATACAAAAATATTAAATATAACTTGCAATTAATTTTATTGATGAATTCGACGAATACCCTAGTGATCAATCTTGTAATAAAATGAGAATTAATATCAATTGTTATTTCACAACGAACTGACTTTCAAAAAAATGTGGTATAACACGCATTAATGGATAATAGTGAAATATGTTACTATAGTTGTGTCTATTTGAAGACGGAAGTCTGCTTAAAGGGAACTATTAATCAACTAAATATTAAATCTTATATGTAAAATAAAAAAATCGTCAGACATCCAAGCGATCGCTTGCTTGAATTATTGACGGATACTATTTCTTGCGAGATTACGCTATGCACAGTTTAAAAGTCGTGACATGCAGTCACAAATGTACTACCCTGCGTATGTCTTGTCAAAATGTCGTAAATACGTTACATATTGAACTGTCTAAAAATTATTATACAAGCATATATAATGATTTACACATAATAAATCAATACATCATTAATGAATGATATGACGAAGATGTGGCAAAACTTTGAAAAGTTGATAAATTTGTGGGGTACCCGTTGTTTTTCGCTAATTTGCGCACTGAATTTTAACCCTTCCCAAACCATGCCACACAGGTCTACCGCTCTAATTAAATCTGTAATATATCGGTAAATATAGGCAACATCCACTTCATATTTTAGTTAATTTGAAGGAAAATATTTACGCTTAGAAATAACTAGCGAAAAATCAATTATGTAAGGCGAATCCTACAATAATAATTATTTTTAATTCATTCCGTTGTAAAATTAATACGTTGACAAAAATACAATTTATGGCAAGACAGAAAGAAATCACACATTAATATCTCAGTGAAAACAATAACAAACATACGAATATAATGGTGTCTCACTAATTAAATTAAGATAGATAAAAAAGAGGGTTGTGTTATACAATGCAACCTCATATACAGAACTTGATGAATGCTTCGAATTATAATATTACATATTTTTAAAATATTGAATGCGCAATACTTAAAGTAAATTTATGGCATTAACCATTTTTTCACATTTTAAAGGCTAATAGAACTCTAATTTCTTACGGTAACACGATTTGACAGCATGGCTACGTACGAGTATTTTATATCACGGTATGGTAAAGGTTAATAGTAGGAAACGCTCAATTAATATTAAAAATTTAAAAAAACATCGGGTATATAACACCCGGAAGCGTCATTTTCGTGTTGACATTAAAGCACTTTCATTTGTGGTGTAATCTACGTAACAGTTTAATCACTCAGTCGTAGAAATATTTGACCTCCATAGCTGAGTGCGGATATCGCGGCGCGCGACGGGTGCCGAAATGGTTTGCGACTCGGGAATTCCTCCTGCATTTTTTATACTAACTACTTTCTGTGTGATGTTTACGCTTCTGGCGGTCGTTTTTACTATTACGCTTTTATTATTTGCCTTTGTGAGGATCGGTTTTTTTTTATTAACCGCTTATTCAGAAGTAATAGATGAAAATAAAGATTTTATATATGAATTAAATATATTAATTAGTAAGATATACATATAAAATCAATTCTATCGAAAAATATTGTTGCTGCGTCACCGGTATTCGAACCTGGATCTCTTTCCAAACCGAGGAAGGTGCATTATCCAACTATGCTATAGCGACAATATTTTTAGCGACCAATTTTCACAGTTCCCCGGTTAGGAAAGAGATCCAGGTTCGAATCCCGGTGGCGCAACAACAACATTTTTCGATAAAATTGATTTTATATATATATATATATATATATATATATATCTCTTTCCAATTAATATATTTAATTCATATTTAAAATATCACAGACATATGTTCTTAATAATTACAACTTCACAACAAGAATGTGTTCTCATAATGAAAATAAAGATTTTTAGATAATTGTGATAATAATTTTCCCATGTCTATACAACATTGAATAAATCCCAGACCGACACTTTTCTCTATCATCCATCTTCCTCCAATTACTTTTTGCCATAATTTTAAATTCAACAGTCTATGATGATGAAGAAACGCCTTGACTTTATCACTAGAATTTTTTCTTCATAAACTAGTATATTGTTTATAATTGTTGTTAATAATATAAGAAACGCATCTGTTGTGGGCGCCGGCCTAAATGGGCGCCGGCTTGTTGCTGCCATCTATCATCGTTAAGCGGTGACAACACACCACAGTATAATTATTTTAATAAAATTAATTTGTTTAATGAAATATTGTATTCCATTTTGTTGTACTTGTATTTTGTATCGCAGACAGAAATTATTAGTACCTGGACGAACCGATAAAAAAACACGTGTCAGACCCACTGTTTGAATATTTACGCACAGAGTGACGTGAGACAGTCGCGAAACGTCAATAACATTACTCGAATAAATTATTATTTATTTATTATGTACGAGTTTTTTCATTTTTGAATAACTATTTTTCCATGTGTTCCAAATGTTATATAAACACGTATTCTGTTTCTAAAAAAGGTCATAAGTCATGACTCACAACGTACATATAATACGTGAAAGGTCGATGTTTAAAATTGAACTGATATGGCGATGAATAAACATTTCAGTGAATATTTATTAATATTTTTTCTATTTCGTGCCTGTTTTTCTCATTTCAACAATAAATTCCTGCCAACTGTTTATGCTAAAGATGAACATTTCTTTGAAAACGGTTCGAGCTGTCTACCAATCAATGTTTATACATATTTTAGTCACATTCTTTTACATTGTCTCGTCTTCAAAATATTGCACACTCGCGCGTACATAATAGCGAAATATGAAACATAAAAGGCTTATTATGAAGCAAAATATTATACGTTAAAAGAGAGCATTTTTACAAAAAAAAAAACATTTTCTTATAAAATATACCGATTGAAGAACTTCTTAGAAATAATATTCATTTTAAAAGTGGTTTTAGCATCGCTTGGAAATAAATCTTTTTGTCATATTCTGGACTTCCAGGCCAGGAAATTTTTTGTTCGTAATTTTCTTGTCTTTATTTAAATTTACTTTTGATTTTAATAACAATATTTCTCCGGCAGCTCTTTAGAGATGTCAATTTTATCTGAGATATATCTTTTATTGAGAACGGAGGCGTATAATATATAATGTGACACGTTGTTTTCGATATTTTAAGAACCAATTTTACTTAGTTACTAGTGGAAAAAAACGTTTGCGGGTTCGAACGTCGAGTTTGCAACTGTCAAAGTTAATTCCGCCTAACAGTGTGGTACGGCGAATAATAATCTTTAAATACCTGTGAATTTTACCAAAATTAATTTATATTTTTAAGGAGAACACATTTTTATTGTGAAGTTGCAATTTTTCAGAACGTAGGTGTGTAATATTGTTAATACAAATTAAATGTATATCTTTCTAATTAATACATTTAATTTGTACTACAGATTTTTTGTTTATTTTACTTTCATCTTAAATTTGCTACCCTGAGGCTTTGTCTATTGCCTATTAGTTAGGAACGGCCTTTCATATCCTTACATTATTGCACGTTCTCCGCGTCTATGAGGATCATCACTATTAGCCGTTTTCTATCCACTGGTGAATGAAGACCTTCCCATCTGTCTCCCATTTTTCTCAGTCAATTGTTCATTGCCACGTATTTTTATAGATTTTGACTTGATCTCTTTTGGTTGACCGCGTTGGTCCAACGATTGTCCATTGTCGAACGATGAGATCTATGATAATATAAACAATAATATTCTACAGAATAAAGAAATATCTCAACTTGTACACATTTCCAGCGGAACGATTACCAAGGTATATTTTCTTGGCAAGTCTAGAGGGAAAGCGGCCGGTGGGGTGCCCCAAACTTTGTTGAGATAAACAGCATCAAAGACTTTACGAAGATAGATTGGATCTTGATCAGTGACATCACTATAAAAATTGGGCCTTAATGTGAAATGGAAAAAAGGGTATGTACATACGAGGCGCGTTTTTTAAGTAAGTACCGTTGCCGGATATTCCCGGTGCAGCGCTGCGGCTACGTTGTTGCTTGCACAATGGTGTCTTTCATCTATTGACTCATAATATGCAATATTAGAGACATTCATATATTGAGTGGTTGAAATGTTCAAGACAATAGATCAGCCAGTCGACTGTGAGATACGGTTCATGATTCGTTTCTTGAATGCACGAAAAAAGAAACCACCTAACATTCATCGTAAAATGTGTTTCGTTTTGTCCTGATTTGGCGTCAAGCGATTTCCTTCATCTAAAACGGTTCCTTGGTGCCAAGCGTTTTGATGACGATGATGAACTCAAAGACGGAGTAAAGACATGGTTTTCATCCCAGGCGGCGTCGATCTATGACGAAGGTGTACAAAAATTGGTGCTTTGTTATGACATATGCCTTAATAATGATAGCGACTATGTTGAGAAGTAGTTTAAGTTGTGTAGCATCCGAAGAAAGTCAAGTGTTGTAAAAATGATGCTGTGTTTCTTTAAAAACAATTCCGGTACGTACTTAAAAACGCGCCTCGTATGTATTGTAAATAAAAACAATGAATATTAAACACTAGTCGGTAATAATAGTGGAATAAAATTGGACGTGTCTCCTTTAATATTTGCATTTCTTGAAAAAAACAAAAGTGTGGTTTATATGCACTTACAAGTGAAAAAATGAGTGCTTCATTTTATGCCTATTTTCACTTTGATAAGATGGTCTGGTATCTAGCCGACATATTATCTGGGTAGGTATTTTTGTATACACAACGTTTTCATGTATCTACTTTTCCAATGCACGTGAGATATGATTTTTAAATACTATAGTTATATTATACTTTTAAAATAAGCAATGTTATCTTTGTGGTTAAGATTCATATTTTTATTTTTTATCTTTGTATAATTAACCACTAAAATGAGTTTAAATACATCTACCGGTTTCGAAAAATACCATTTTCTTCTTCAGGATGTCATAACTAACTAAAACATACATTGTTTCTTTGACAGAATCTATTTTTAAAAGAAATTTTTTTTTATTTTTTTTTTTATTTTTTTTTTTTTAGTAATGATTTGAGTTAAGTACTAAAAAAAAAAAAAAAATATAAATTTCTTTTAAAAATAGATTTTTAAAAATAGATTCTGTCAAAGAAACAATGTATGTTTTAGTTAGTTATGACATCCTGAAGAAGAAAATGGTATTTTTCGAAACCGGTAGATGTATTTAAACTCATTTTAGTGGTTAATTATACAAAGATAAAAAATAAAAATATAGTTATATTTCTTGCTGGCGCTGGGAAAATGTTGGTGTCCACATCAGTCCATATTAGCGCTGGGAAAAGAATCTATACAAAAAGTATTGTAGGGCAAGGACTAGGGTTTCAGGACCCGATCCGACCTGACCCGGACCCGGTCGGGTAATGACCCTAAAACCCTGATCCGAAAGCCGGGGTCGAAACCCGCCGGGTTCGGGTTTCAAGCGAATTGCTGCAAAACATCTAAAAGCGACTGAACAATCGAATGCATTCGAATTTGATCCATTTGTTTAAGACCCTTAAATACACAAATTTAAATCCTTCAGACGAAGCCTTAAGTTTGACTACACAACTGATGAGCAGGCTTTTCCAAAGTTCGGTTTCAGAAGTCAATTCTATGGAGAGTATAAAAGATTCAATATTTATCGACGATAAGGAAAAGGTATTAACGATGAATGAAGAGTTGGATCTCATTTTAAAAGATGTTGAAACGCCGGAGAAACAGGAAACGGACAATTTTAAATGTTTAAGGGAAGAATTTTCCCTGTTTAAAAACAATAAAAAGCGTACCTTTAATCTTGAGAGGTTCTACGACGCGCTTCGCATAGTGAGACCAACTTGGACTGACAATGAGCGAACACTCTCAGTGTCGACTAATTTTTGCACGAAAATGAGATCAGCATCAGGGGATAAGTCCCTCGCTGCATTAGTATTCCTAAAATATTATTATGTAAGAGATTCTAAAACAAAATAACCTATAAGTGCTGTAACATTATTTGGAATAAACATAATAAAATCGTTTATATTTTATTATTATGTTTATACTATAATGATTTTGGACCCGAACCCAGACTCGGCAGATTTCAAAACCCCAGCAAGGACTAACTTTTAGTCCCCTACCTAACATGGGCCCCATTGCTGCACAAGCGTAGTTACGCCGCTGGTCTTGATCAAGTACTGAAACAACGCGAGACAGGAGACTTTGGGATAAGGCAATGAAAATAATGATCCGCTGTATAATTGTAAACATCAGTTCTTGTTATGAATACAATGAATTAAACAATTCGTTTATAGCTCACCGTGGCAATAATGTACGCCCTCTGTTTCAATTCAATATCAGCCCTTGGGAAAATTTATCGGAGGCGCAAACCGTAGCAACCTTAAATATAATTCCTGTTCGAGTTTTAAGATGGCGCTTTATATTTCCTTATCACATTTTAATCTGCAAACATTTTTCGGCTAAAGTTTTCATCTTGTAAATAAGTTGCGCGCATCTCTGAAACGCTACAAATGCCATACGTGTATTTTGGTTCGAAGAACATTTTCAAAACAACATTAGAGCATAAATTATCCCAACGCGTCTTGTTTAGCCGAGTCGTCGAGTTCAAGCACGAAACATATGGAGTCGCGTGTTATATTTTGACGGCCTTTCGTTTGACATTGACTTCCTAATGAATTCTACGGTATTCGCGGAGCGGCGACTAATTTTATACTGGCAATAAAAATGTCGGTAAACAGTCAGCTGATGCCAGGAACGTGGGCGGAATGGCTTAGGAATTTTTAGAATAAAGAATTATATGGTTAAAGCTTATTAGCATGTTTATTATTAAAAAAAAATGTTACATAATTTAAAATGTAATAATATTTTTTAAATGTTTGCTGTCAGGCAATTTTAGACCGTATATTTAAGGTATTCTACTGTATTTTGTTTTATATCATAGGCTATTTATCAATTATAATAAAAACAGCCTGGGGTTTGAATTAACATGTTTTGTATTCACATTTGAGGGTACTGGTTGCAAAGTCAACAACCTCTTTTTTTTTGTCTAATTTTTAATGCAGTTGTCTTCTCATATGTCTTTTATGCTAATTATGCATTATGCTAATTTATTAACAATCAAATTCAACTCTTTTTAAAAAAAAATGGTCATTCAAAATCGGTGTTAGTTGAAAAGTCAGTTTGCTTTGTCCGTCGCCATTTATGTTAGAATTCGAATAATAACTTTTTTTTAAATAAGGTATTGCATTTGTTTTGTGTGTTACCAGACTAAAACGATTGTCTTTCATAATAATAAGTGAACTAATAAATATATTGTTCTTCAAGATCCTTTTAGTTTTTTATGTTTTTCTCCAAATACAAATGGTGGCTGCCAAGATTGCATTTAGTACCCTTACTTGAGCATTGTGATTATGGAAATATCGTTCATTGCTGCCATGCCAGGTATTACTCAACTTTACCTTTATAATAAACGAATGAATATACATATTTATCAGGAACTCCTGAAGAAGGGTTCTCTACAACACGCAGAATTTTTTTTTTTGTGAGATTTGGACTTTTTTTAGAAGAGACGGATGCAATTGATCACTGGGAATGTATATGGATGAATTGTGAAATGTATATATGTATAACTACGATATTATTTTTTAATTTGTTGTTTTATATCATAATATTATATATAATCATATGTATAATATATAACGTTGTGTAAAATAAATATCCATATGTATCAATTTGTTTTTTTAATCATAATATAATGCCATAACATTCACTTTTTGACACCTTCGTAATTACCGGTAAACCGGTATTAAAGTCAGAGTTTTACCGATTTACCAGTAATGACATTTTTCGGTAAATTTGCACGCCCTAAACAAGACTCAGGATCGCAAAGAGTGGATACACTTGCAATAGGACTACGTTGCTCAGACATGAGTACATCGATTGAGACACTTGACTTAAATGTATAATCATAATAAATATTTCACATTCTGACGTATAATAGCATACACCTATTAAAACATGGTCCATGTGTACGACAGGTGTAGGCGTAATCTATTATTATTCTTCTAAGAATACTCCGGCGGCAGTTTGACTAGTGTCAGAACAGATGCACCGCGATGACTCAAGACCCGAAAAATGTTAGCACGATCAGGTGTTAAGCGGGAACAACATTGCTCCTCGCCCCATCTGCTTAGTAACGTAACCTACGCAGCGGCTCGGCCAATATGCACATGTACATTAGTCAATGAAGTGACCTTCACTTAAAAATAACTGCTTCGTGTGCTGGACTTTGGAAAATTGAAAAACATGCCGGTAATCTGTCATGATCAGTTAGGGGACAGGTATGACAGAAACGACTAATTTCGATTTGATTATTTTGGTACCTATATAACGTATTAAATTTCTGGCCTCCGCCAAACCTGTATTTCTAGCTAGCAAATGTAAAAGTATTCACATGTGTCACATATTTATAATATAGGGTACAAAGATATACATATAAAATCAATTTTATCGCAAAATATTGTTGTTGCGCCACCGGGATTCGAACCTGGATCTCTTTCCTAACCGGGGAAGGTGCATTATCCAACTATGCTACAGCGACAATTTTCGAACCTATATGTTACCTTTTTGATATTAATACATTTAATCGTTCCATTATTTGAAAGAGCCATCTACCTTATTTTTACAGAATCTCAAATACCTTTAAGTAAACTGATAGCAGACGCCAGAATTATCAATTCATTTTTATTAAATTTTGGACACATTGATACAACTTTATTATTAGGAGAACATATTATTGGCGCAACATCAATATTTTTCGATAAAATTGATTTTATATGTATGTCTTTCTAATTAATACATTAAATTAGTATTTAAAATTATATTCCGTTGTAAATGGCATCGAATGATATTTCAAATAAATAAAATAATCATTGATATCATATTTTATTTTCTAAATTTAATTCCATTTTAAAGTTCACGCTTGTTGGATAACCCTGCAATATAACAAAATATTATTGCGATTATGTATGATTAAGCAATTTAAAGACAAAAATAAACGATGACTACTGACAGTATAATGCGGTCAAATTTAGTTTTGTTTATATTGTGGTCTACCATATTATTACGATGCCAACAGGTGAATAATTGTATTCGACTGATAATGCCCGTATAAGTAGAATCGGTTTGTTTTTTCTGAAAATTGATTTAAAAAAAATAATTGTGTAAGTTTTAATAAATGATACGGTATTGCAAGATAGTTCCTAACGTAATACCAACATTAACGTTGTATCAACGACTTCAGCGCTGATGATGGACCCTGAAGTGAGATCTGAAATAGCCCATAAAACTATATACATCTTCTAGTACTTGTCCGCTTGACGAGCATTGGCGATCATTATTTTATTTGCAGCAGTTCAAAATACTTGGACTAGATTTTCAGAACCATTATATTCTTCAGACATTATATTTTTAATCTTTCAGGAGCTCTATATAGCCAAAATATTTTAATTTTAGGGCTTTTTTTGTTTTAAGGATTTCTTTATTTTTTCATATCCAATCTCGCCACATCTTCGTTAGTGAACCAACCAAACCAGCTTATTTTTAGTACTCGTCAATAAATCCACAAATGCTTCAAATAATCAACACAAAATATCAACATTTTTAATTTTTTTAAATCTTTAAATAATATTTTAAATACCTACTGCACGATGTATGTATTACAGTAAAAATTAAATACAGGTACAATTAGATTGTTAGATTTAATAACTATGAGATTCATATTATTTTTAATATTTTAATATACGTAATAATTATTATGACATCGAATTACATGTACGTTGTTTAATATTGATTACTTTATTCCGTTATAAAAAACAATGTATCTACTTTTATATTCATATTTTATAAATATTGTATTATTCTATGAAATGAAATAAATAACCGCTAACCACACAGACATTCAATATTTAACTAAATGTCTGACTGATTAAATATTTTTGGTAGGAATTTCGTGACTTTGATACTTGAGACAGCCCGCCACCAAGTTTGTACGTCGTCATAGGCTCAGCGTGAAAATAGTACATACAATATTTATGTAACATGTTTTTACGCTCACGTCTATTAAGAAAAATACATTTTTCACCGTAAAAACTATTTTAGGATGTCTGACTGATTATTCATTCTATACCGCTTGTTCTACGTTGCTTGTCCCGGTGTGCGACAAATTTTAGAACTTTTGAAATATTGAACACTACCTACAGAGGGTTATAATTTTTTTATTTTTTTTAAATAAGTTGCGTACACGGAATACATGTCACTTCAATATTCTTACTATTTTCAAACTAAGCTAAACGTTTATATTATTACAAATAAGACAAACTGAGCACTAGATGAGTATCGTAGCCGTGAGCACGTCATTAAATTTAAGATTTTGATATAGTCCCTAACTATTAGTGGGGCACTCCTACCATTTTTTCATATTTATAATACTACTTTTTTTTAAATATATAATTCCATTACTTTTTGTGGTAGATTATTAGTCCATATTAGTGCTTGGAAAAGTATTGATACTAAATGTATCAGGCGCAAAGCTTTTGGGCCTCTATCGAACGTAAATAGTAGCGTAGTTAAGTCGCTGATTTGATACTACTTTGACGTTAAAAATCACACAATATTAGTTAAAAAACATTTAAATTTAGTAATATTATAATAATCCCCATCAAATTACATATAATTATAAAATAACACTGTTATATATATATATATACATATTATATCAATGAGTATTAGAGGTCAAAATAGAATAATGACGAGGAACATATTGTGGGGGTTGAATTTTCAATGTAATTGACTAATTAAACACAAAGTTCATGGCCGTTCTCTATTACGCATAAAATTGGTAAACATTTCCCGGTACAATGAAATTCTCACTCAAACATTATCACGTACGCGATTTCACAGCACTGCTTGACAAGTGGTCACGAAAGCTTAAATCGCTGTCCAAATCACAACATTTTAAGTATTCATTTAAATATTAAGCTCCAGTTAAGCCTTTTTTTGGTACAGTAAACCTATTACAATTAATTAAATAGCGTAAATATAGAATGGATATTACATTACGTTATACAATAAAATATCATATTTGTGAGGTATAACGGATTTTGTATTCATAGTTTTTTTCAGATTTCGATCAAACTTTTTAGAAAAATTGACCTTGTTAATATTTTATTTCAAAATGGCAGATCAGGCTGACTCACAAACTTCGTTAATGTTGGTCCTAGAGATAAAAAAAATGGTAGACTACCTACAGAACATCACACGAAGAAACACGTGGTTAAGAGAAAAGATAAGGATTGTCGATATAATAGTATATGGCCAAGAAAATTGCATTAAGCAATGGGCAGGCCTTCATTGGACAAACGTAGTCATCCAGCTGGGAATCAAGAAGCCGACAGACCGCCCTAAAGCCGCTGGACTGAAGAAATCATCAAAGTCAGCGGAAATAAGTGGCAAGGAATAATAATAAATAAAGAAAAGTAAAGAGTACCATAAAATGGGAATATAATTTCTTTTCATACGTCATAGACGAAATCTACCAAGGATTATTGCTCTGTGCAAGTGGCGTAACTATGCCAATGCGGTGCAATGTAGTGATGGTAAAATCGATATTTAAACCTTTATTTTAACTGTTATTGTAACTGATTTTGATCGATCGATAACTGATTAACGTAACTCTTCGAGCAATGACTGGTACACTAGAAAGTAAGCCTCCGATAGTTAAATCTTAGTTACCAATCATGGTTAAATCTCAGTTACCAATCATCGACACAATCACAGTCACGTGACGGTTTACCATCGCAAGTGCAATGTGGCCCGAATTAGATGGGGTGCCAAAAAGATCGCGTCCTATAATCCATTGAAATGTTATCTTAGTGAGTATCGATCGATACCTTTCCCAGCGTTAATATCCACGGCAATAATCGAATAATAAAATTTAAAAAATCATTTCTCACGTGTGTTGCAAAAACACGTGATAACATTATCGATTAGTGATGAGAAGAAATGCCACTCTTGACTCACTGGTGCGATTGTGATTGGTATTCGATAATATCAGTAATTGAAAACTGTGACTGCGATCACAGTTTCATTAATAATGCGCACGTGCCGCACTATATCACAATACACAAAATAAAATAAAAAACATTCTCTACCATAAATAATCAATATACATCTAATTTAATATCATCACAAAAAGAATGAAAACACTAAAAAAAAAGAGTTTATTTTTCAGGTCAATTTCTCAGCGTTTCGGATCAAATGCGTAAAACGTTTTCACATAATCTACTAGATGGCGCTGATCACGAATTATAACGTCATTACTTTATGAATATTTTCGACTCAAATGCGCAGGTGCCGAATCATGGTTTGCAACCAAATATAAGTAAAATAAATAAATAATGACGAATCACGATATTCAATCACTGATAGTGAGTGTGACTCAAAGATATCAGTGATTGACTAACAATTCGTGATTTTGAGCTCATCGCTATTATCGATTATACAATAAATAATTAATTACCCCGCTAATACGTCGGAATTAAATTACAAGTGTAAATGTTATATGAAACAAAATACTAATTTTGTTCTTAATATTTAATGGATAAACCACGCAGTACTAATATTCGTATATCTTATATACGATACTTATTTAAGGGGCCCTTTTTTCCATTCTGCATTGGGGCCCAATTTTTGCAGTTACGCCGCTGCTCTGCGCCTTACGTTGAAAAGCGTAGTTCGCCGATGTTTATAAAAAAAATACGTGTCCCAATCGATTTCATTGGGTCATTACGTTGCGAAAAAAATATTTTAAGAGGTGTATTTTTATTCACCTTTGTGTGTCATGTCAAGTGATCGCGCGTCGAAGTCCGTCGTTATACAGTATTATTAGTGTCGCTGTATTTCGAGAGCCGTGAACACTCTGTATAAGGTTGTTCTTACAATTAAAGTCACCATCTGGCCACTGCCAGCGAGGACTTCGCGAGAAACAATATGGACCGATATTAATAGTATTGTGCAATACCAGCCTGACCTCAGTGGCACTTATGTGTTTCCATTTACGAATCATTCACGTCTGTGTTACAAAAGTTGAGAATGTTCTGATTCATCATTTCGTAGATGTTCTGAACATGGGGGCATTCGACTATCTATGCATAGGGCGATCCAAACTCAACCGTTATTTTAAATATTACTCTGTTTTTTATGTTTCTAGGTTAGAAGCGTCATATGTGACACGTGTCAAATAAAAACTATATCATTAAAGATAAATGTTTCGATATACAATTCAGCGGCACACTTAAAATGTAAAAATGTAGTATAAAAATGAAAAAAAATTCGCGGAGACAGTTCGTAAAGCTCGGATGATAGCGGGATCGAGATATTGCATAATAAAAAATTGGCCTCCCCGATCGTGCAATTCAACGCCTCTGGACTTTTTTCTTTGGAATTATGTCAAAGATAAGGTTAACAGTAATGCTCTAGAAATGATTAAAGTACTTTAATATCAATATCCGAGCTGCTATTGTTAAAAAAGGGCCACATTATGCAAAAAAAATAATCAAATAACGGTTGAGTTTGGATCATTATTTATTATATTCTCTCAAAAATGCGAATAACCCATGTCGTGCTGTACAGTCTTCAATGCCAACAAGAAAAACTTCAAAATAGCGATTCTATCTAAACTAATGGAATCGTATGTCTTATAATATGTACATTATTCTACCAAATATAGCAAAACATTATTGTTTATTATCTTTCATCCAATAGTCATTTCAAGAAGAGCAACATGACAAAAAAATCAACATTCTAAATTTTCATATAGTAAATTTATCTAAGACACAAACCGTTCGGTCCTATTGGATTATTTAAAAGTAAGCTAATAATACTAATCGTTGCTAGAGCCGCGAGAACCGGAATTATACTCTATCGCCAGGTGGTATGTGTGTTGCGGAATGATAAGTTGTTGTAATACTTAAATCATTTTACGAATGGTTAGGTTAGGTTTTTATACAAATCTACAGTTTTTTTCCGAACTTGATCAAATTTTGTACACTTGACCTTCGAAACAAGAGGAGGGTCACTGTCTATATGAGATTTATAAAAACCACCCTCATTCCTCTTTGCCATCCCTTAAAGCAGAATTTCGAAACTCCTTGATGAAATTGTGTAAGAGGAAAATTACTGTCAATATGTGATTTAAAAAAAAACTACCTGCATGAAATTTTGCACACTTGCCGTTCAAAATAAGAGGAAAATTACTGTCAATATGTGATTTAAAAAAAAACTACCTGCATGAAATTTTGCACACTTGACGTTCAAAATAAGAGGAAAATTACTGTCAATATGTGATTTAAAAAAAAAACTACCTGCATGAAATTTTGCACACTTGACGTTCAAAATAAGAGGAAAATTACTGTCAATATGTGATTTAAAAAAAAAACTACCTGCATGAAATTTTGCACACTTGACGTTCAAAATAAGAGGAAAATTACTGTCAATATGTGATTTAAAAAAAAACTACCTGCATGAAATTTTGCACACTTGACGTTCAAAATAAGAGGAAAATTACAGTCAATATGTGATTTTTCTCCATAAAATCCTACACTTTTTGACCGAACTAAGCAAAATTTTGTCTAATTACTATTTAGGACCTTGCGCAAAACATGAACACCGTCCTCTCTTCCCTAGACACCTCATCCCCAACCGATATAAATGTGTATTAAATTGAATACCATCCATTCCAAATTTTGCATAGTTCAAGACCATGCGTGAAACATAGACACCGTCTCCCACTTCACCACATTCCCTTACTCACCCTCGATAAAATGTGTCATCACAATTTTGTTAAATTGCACTCTAGGATTCTGAAGAAAATTTAGTCATTCCACTGCATTCCATCGGATATTTCACTTTTCTCCTACCTGGATCAAACTTTTCAAATAATGTAACTATATAAATATAACTAGGGCCCACGCAAAACACTGACAATCCTCTATCCTTAATTTACATTTTAAAATAATAAAAACTAACTGAATTTGTATCCCGGGCAACGCCAGGTACTGGTCGTTGGCAAATTATATTTTTATCCGGCAAAGTAGATTGCTTTCTGCTAGTTTTATTTTAAATGAAAAGCTATGTTTACATTAAGATCTGTGAAATTCTTAAGCTGATTTCTCAGTTTCCACATGACGTATTTCTTTGTGTTGAAAGCTGAGCATTGAATTCAGAGAATTGAGAAACATACATAAGCTTGAATACCTGTATTTTTATGTTTGATGGTATAACAACTGAATAACAAGTATCGTACAAACAATCTGAAAATGACTAAGCGCCCCACTAACATCTATTTAAAATTTTATAAAAGTTCCACTATTGGAATATATGCAAAATATACTCGTATATGTAGGTGAGTATTAATATAACTGGTGCAGTTGTAACTGGAAAAAATGGGAATTTTTTTATAATAATACAGGATACTTTGTATTCTTATTAATATTCTTCAATTTCGCGATAAGTATAGTTTTCTTTAAAATATTTTTGCCTACAAATGTCATAACTGAAGGTAATTTCTCAGCAGATGGCACGGTGCCGTGAATAAAGTGTTATTTTTATCGTTTGCACAATACATTGAATTTATTAAATTAAAGCATGAATGCATAATGTAAAAATAATATATTACGTACTGTACAGATTTGAGATACCCGAATAATATTTAGTTCTGTAGCATAGAAGGGGTAGACTATAATATTATATGCTGTGTATAATTTAATATCATGGTTGGAAATTTCTACGTTATATACTTCGCACAGACTTTTCACATTTTTTATTATTTTTTATTTATTTATTTGACATTTTTTTTAAATTACATAGTTTTTCTTTCGCTTACCTCTCCAAAAAAGAGACCAGCTCTTGTGCTTGGAGAGGGAGTTACACTACAATAATTTTATATAATACCTTACATATTCTATTCATCGTCCATTTGTGTGCTTCTGAAGTAGTCTGTAATATTGTTTATTGTCCAATTATATGTTTTTGAAGTGTTCAATTAGTTTCTTTTAAAACTCTTTTATATCCTTTATTTCTTTAATTTGTGTAGGGAGGCTATTGAAATTTTTTATCCCTAAATATATAGAATTTTGCTGATAGTGTTTGGTGTTACATTTAGGGATTTTAAAGTTATTTTTAAACCTTGATGATGTGCTTGTTTCAAATATTATAGTGTTACATCATTAGTATATTCAAAATTAAACGCGTAAAAATATTTTTTAAACTTTTTAGTAAGATTGAGTTGTTTAATTAATTTAGTTATTAATTAATTAAGTTAATTAACTTTGAAACTCTGAAACATTTAAAGTGATAATCATAACATTTTATAATACAGATTTCATTAATCTCTGTGTTGCGGTGATCAAATTTTTAAGTATAATTGAATTTATTAAAATTCATGATCGTTCATTATTATGCACAAAGTTCGTATAATAAAAAGTAACTAACTAACTTGCCATCACGCCGTTTCTCCGCGGGGGTAGGCATAGAGGATAAAGCGCTATACTCTACCACATTCATACATCTTCTCATACAAGCTCGTCGATTATTATTGAGGTTTCTAACAGGACCATCTTCTAGTATTTGATTTACCTGGTTGTGTCAAGTCTTCCGCGGACGTCCTCTATTTCTGGTGCCATCGATACTCGCGTCATATATCTTTGCATTCTTTCCTCATTTATCCGTTTCATATGACAAAACCACCTAAGTGATCCTTTTTTAATATTACTCACTATGCTAAAATCAGCTTTACATTATTTCTAGGAGAACACATTCTTATTGTGAAGTTGTAATTATTCAGAACATAGGTCTGTGATATTTTAAATATGAATTAAATATATTAATTAGAAAGATATACATATAAAATCAATTTTATCGAAAAATATTGTTGTTGCGCCACCGGGATTCGAACCTGGATCTCTTTCCTAACCGGGGAAGGTGCATTATCCAATAATGTTCTCCTAATAATAAAGTTGTATCAATGTGTCCAAAATTTAATAAAAATGAATTGATAATTCTGGCGTCTGCTATCAGATTACTCAAAGGTATTTGAGATTCTGTAAAAATAAGGTAGATGGCTCTTTCAAATAATGGATCGATTAAATGTATTAATATCAAAAAGGTAACATATAGGTTCGAAAATAGTCGCTAAAAATATTGTCGCTGTAGCATAGTTGGATAATGCACCTTCCCCGGTTACGAAAGAGATCCATGTTCGAATCCCGGTAGCGCAACAATAATATGTTTGATAAAATTGATTTTATGTGTATATCTTTCTAATTAATATATTTAATTCATATTTACATTATTTCCTTATTTCTTAAATCTATGTCATAAATGGATATTTATATGTATAATAAATTCTTCACTGAAACGTATTATGTACGCGATTCCACAACATTGCTTGACAAGTGATCGATCTCTGTCCAAATCAGAACATTTTTAGGTATTCATTTAAATACAAACACCTCTAATTAGGCGTCTTAGGGGTTCAATAAACCTATCAAACTAATAAATTAGTTAGCGCAAACATGAACATAGTATGAATAATACATGTAAATGTGAGCACAGTATGAATAATACATGTCAGTAAATACATAAATAAATACAGGATAGAAATTATAAATACATTATTGCTTTACCGCATATCCGACAAAATTGTTCGCGGAAGAAAGCTGGGTTGGAGTGCATTATGATATCTGAACATGATTTTCAAAAGTGATCCTCTGCTGTGTTTAAAGCGGCTGCAAAACACGGACTCTCAACAAAAGAGAGGCCTAACAATTTAGTTTAACGCAATGGAAGATGGAAAATGTACGTTGGGCATCATCAAGAAGCTCGTTGATGAGAGAACGGCAAAAATAGTCGATATCATCTCGTATAGAGAGAGAGGTAGCACGACTTGTAATAATATTGATTTATAAATATACATACATAATATTTTCCATTCATTAGATTCCATCTTTACTTAAATGCACATTATAATGATACAATTGTCTATCCGTGATTCTTATATCGTAATATACATGTCATTTTTGTTCGTTTTTATAGGTAACAGTGCTACTTACAAAGGTGGAATAATTTTAATTACATCAAGATTTTATTTACATGTGGATTGTTTTGGAGAAAGCTCTATCATTGAAATATAAATATCACCAATGGCCACGTAGCGGTCACTATTGGCCGCTAAGCGGCTTCAATAGCCGCCCGCATGGTCAAGCAGTAATATGCTAGTAATAATAGAAAACGCAAAGAAAATGAAATGGCAATGGGTAAGCCACATCGCACACAGTTATCCAATAATACCCGAGTGAAATTATCAACCCAACAAACCGCCCTACAGCCCAGTGGACTGACGAATCATCAAACTCTGCGGAAATACACCGCAGTGATGAGATAAGTGGGATGCGCTTGGGGAGACCTTCATCCACCAATAAATCGGAAAAATCTGATGATGATTTACCTTGCAGAATAAAATCGCTGACGCCCCTAGAGCGTTCTTTATAGAATCGCGTATATGTTATTTACCATTATTTTTAATAACCTAAACTTTGTATTTTATCGTGACTAAAGTTTTGAGATGTACAGATCCTCTCATTAACAGGGACTGCACTTCTCGAAACTATAATTGTGGCAAAAAAAAACTCTGTTATGTATGCAGTACAAAGTTTAGTTTAATTAAATTTTAAATAAAACTGCCACGTCATTTACCGAGCATATAATTTTCCAAGGGCGTCCACTATGGCTAGAATCTCAAACCAACAAATGTGGTCTGACATCTTACAGAATATTTTTTAACCATCTGTTTCGTTTACATAAGCGCGTGTAACTCAATTTGTCTCAGGTGGGAGATCATTAAATAAGACCATTATCAAATAATAATGAACATAGATATTTTTCATCAATTATTTAGTCAGCAAGATCTGCTTCGGCCGTGACTCGGAGATACTGGGTCAGGACCATATACGAGAAGTGACTCAGAGCATAAAAACATGTCGGTGCAAGTCGGGTTGTCAAGGTGTTATTAACTCTTTCGCTGCTTATTTTGCAACGATTCATATGTCAATTAAATTACAGTTACTTGCGGTGTGTAAGACATTTATTTACCATTTAAATGGAACTCGAGCAAAACTCGTGACGGCGAAAACATGGTAACTTTAGCAACAGAACGCCTAGTTACTAATGTACGTGTGTGCTTCTAATACGCCAACATTGAATGCATTCATTTTAACTTGACAGTTATCTAACAATTCATGTTTACTGTAAAATATGTAGCCTTAACATGTAAAACACATAAAGTAGATCTTCTTCTTTTAAATAGGCAATCCACTTCAAGAGTGATTTATGCCGTGAATCAAGTTTAAACTTTATTTTATAGAAAAAAGTACAATAATATTATAGAATAGGAAATATTATATTACAAGTCGATACCAATGTTGTTCAAAAAATTTGCTATTATATAGATTAAATGTGGCGAGTTAAGGGAAAGAAGATGACACAAGTTAACCGGGAGTTGAAAATTACCATTGACGAGATTACTGTAAAAAAAACCTGTGATCCGCAATGAACAGGCAAAAAAGATATGGTGGAGGGTTTCCTACTCGGCACCACACTCACACATTGGGGAATCTATTAAGTTCAATCTGAATATAAATGTGAGACTACCTGGCAATGCCCAATTCTCATTCTAGAGATATTTGATATTGTTCTTTTGGAGACTTTCCTTTTGGAGAACCAGGGGGTGCGGGGAATAGATCTTTGAATTATTTTAAGCCGATTACCCTTATGATTATTTGGATCCATCCATTGTGCAGTCCAAATAGAATTCGTACGTTTTTTTTACCATATTAAGTCTGTCATACATCGGGATATGGAATTGATGAGAGAAAACTCCTGAAAGAGTGGCCTCCTTGGCCAGTTTATCAGTATATTAATTTCTATGAATTCTCTTATGTGCAGGAGTCCAAATGAAAGACACGTGTTTATTGTTGCTGTCCAAATTAAAGAGACATCTTTTGATGGAACAGATTATCTCATTGTCTAGCCAAACTTTCATAATAAAGAAGTTGTGTCCGTAAAATTATAAAGAATAGTGACGTAAATAGTCGTATTGGGTAACTTACAATTTTGTACGTCCGTTTTGTACGTAAAATTATATGTGGAATCATTTTGATATTGTACGTAATAATATTATTAAGGAGAACACATTCTTATTGTGAAGTTGTAATTATTCAGAACAGATGGTCTGTGATGTTTTAAATACTAATATAATGTATTAATTATAAATATATACATATAAAATCAATTTTGTCGAAAAATATTGTTTTTACTTTTACTTTCAAAAATAATGGAACAACAGATGTATTAATTTGAAAAGGTGTAACATATAGATTCGAAAATTTGTCATGAAAAATACTTTCGTTATAACACAATTGGTAGTGTACTTCCCCGGATAGGAAATAGAGATCCAGGTTCGAATCCCGGTAGCGCAAAAACAATATTTTTCGACAAACTTGATTATATATGTATATATTTATAATTAATACATTAAATTAGTAATTAAAACATCACAGACCTATGTTCTGAATAATTACAACATCACAATAAGAATGTGTTCTCCTTAATAATAATATAAGTTGTATCAATGTGACCAAAATTTAATAAAAATGAATTGATAATTCTGGCGTCTGCAGTCGGTTTACTCAAAGGTATTTGTCGTTCCGTAAAAATAATGTAGATGGGTTTATCCAAAAAAAACCATCTACAAAAAACACTGGTGCTCACGGAAACCTTAAATCTAACATCCATCAAATAATAATGTGACCAACGTTCCGTGTTATAATTAATCTATTTTATTAATGAGAAAAATGGATTTATCGCCATTTACAAACAACAAAATAAAGGAACATTAAAAAAGACGTGTGTTTTAAATTATTTAATTCTGAATTATTTAACTGGAAGAAAGTGTTTAACATATGTACATATAATAAATTTTAACGATTTGTAAAACATATGTAAATTAAATTTAAAAAACACCAAAGTAAAAATTACACGCAGCCGATAGAATCTTAGCCTACGTTTCCAGAGTGAATCTGATTTCTAGTCAAACGCATTAATTGCTATGCCACGGCTGGTGATGCAAGGTGTGTTAATATTACCGTATTTATTAAAAAGTTTAAAAAAAATATATGAGCATGCCTACGTATAAATAAATTTCATAGCTTTATAAAACAGATTGCTTTCTATTTTATACAAGAAATAATATTACAATTATTGTTTTTCTAAGTCGAACAGCCTTCGTCTGTCTGATATTAATATATAATAATATTAACTGATTCCCAACCAATTTTGTTCGAAATAAACTTTTGATAGATACATATAGATGTTCGTACCATTTTAGTTTCATTTTTGGAGTCCACTGTGTTTCTCGTTACCAATGATTATTAATATTAAAATCAATTATTTATTTCAGATAAAAAAAAACTCGACCATCTCGTAATGTGTTAAGTTTTTTTTCTGATTAAAATAAAGAATTCATTTACATTGAATTATCTCGACACGGGAAAAAAATATCTCTTAATTGGATACTGAATAATATGTATCCAAATCGCAGATCTGCACTTAATAAATAAATTAAACTACAATTGAGAACATTCAGGTGATTCAATAATCACGCTAATTCGTGTCAATGGTGCAAACCGCCACCGTATTCTCCGTCAAAGAAATAACTTTTGCTCTTTCTATGAAGCTCGCATAGTTTTGGACCGAGATCTCGATTAGATTGAATCATTGTAAAGTAGCGTGAAGAATAATCATCAATCATTATGGCATTTCAAGCATAAAATACCACGTGACATGGCAACGGCCGGGCCACGAATACATGTCATTAGTTAGATCGTTGACAAAAATCAATCTGATTCGAAACAAATGGGCTTGGCAAGACGTCAACATTGAAATGTTTTAAGATATTTTTCTGCTTAGATCACGTGGCTGATGTTGTTGAAGTATCGATTGGATTAAGCACACGCACTAGAGTGGAATTATCGTTTTCACTTTTCAAAGATTCCCAGAACTCTTGAACAATGCATCGTATTTATTGCATAGAATTAAGATAATTAATGTAATTATAAACCATTATTTTACCATAATGATATCTTAAGAAAATGTGTTAATTAATATAAAAAAACGTATTCTATTTTTTTTTTAGATCGTCGTTGCATACTCGCACAAATTAAAAAATAATTCGATTTACGACCAAAATTGTTTCGCCACTTTCTCGCCAGAAATATAATAGTTTGGGTTAAGTGCGCTTACCATTCTTTGATGCTTTTCTTTCTCGTTTCTTGTTTTGAAAAATTCTCCTTCTCAGCCGCATTAGCACTTTATCCGCTTCGTCAACGCTTTCTGACGAGGAAGACAGAGCACCTTCCGAATATCTCCTCTTCAACTCTCGGCGATGAATGTCTTTCTTCCAGGCCCAATAGTCACTACACGATGTCACCTTTTGATACTTCTTCAAACGCCTTCTGATTTCATTTTCCACGGCGCTATCTACGTCGTCATCGTAAAGGAAGTCAGGGTCAAAAGTAAACGTGGAATCGTCGGTTATGACTATGCCTCGTCTCCATGTTTCGTTTACAACATTTTTAGCTTCCTTTCTGAGCTTTACGCTGCTGGTTATTTCATCGAGCCATGAAGGGCTCGATTTGTTTCTGGATGGTAAACTCTTCAAGTATATATCGAGGAACGACATTTCCCTGACCATGGCCGAGTCTCCCGTGGAAATGTACTTACTTTTGAGCGCCGTATTAATATCTGTATTTGCCCTTCTTATGGCTCTCATCGATCGCTTACATTTTGGCTTGTGATAAGACGCAGATTTACATATTTTATTTGGCATATCTTCGATCTTATTCGACATTGTGTTTTCAAAAGCTTCGGGTGGTGTAATAGGCATTCCGTTGTATGTGAATAGCTTACGTTGAGCTTCATTTGAGCGGGAATCGTCGTTTCCTTGCGGACGATTTATGGAATGTTGCGACCCTGCTCCGAATTGTGGATTAGTGCTATTTCTTTGCATCGGACGTTTTCTACGATTTGGATTATTTATCTCGTCTTCATCGTACAAAAGTAATGTTCCCGCTTTTCCAGAGACATACTTGTAAACAGGAAGCGGCGAGCAACTCTCATTGTCGGAACTTTTGTAACTGCTGTTTTCTATCTCACTCGTTTCGAGTCCGCTCAATCCCGACGAATAAACGCTAATCGGACTACTTAAGCTTCTGCCGTACGCTGGGATTTTCAAGCTGGCTGCGATAACCTTGTCATTTTGAATGCATGCGTCGTTATCCGGATTATCGAAGCCTTCTTCCCCTTGGGAAGATTGCTCGTCTGGCTTGCTATTGCATCTCTTATAAAACCTCGTATAAACATTGTCGCCAGTGACGCTATTTGTTTTTTTCACTGGGAAGTTAATCTGTCGCTTGGCAAAGTCGGTCGCACCGAGTGACTTGCTGTGTCTCTTTCCGGGATGCTTTTCTACGTCCGTACTCTTGATGGATATATTATCGTCGTTAGTTTCCAGGAGGAGATTTCCTTCGCAGTCGAACAGCTGAATGGTAGGGAACACCCGCCCCGGAGAACTGTTCCGGGTGACCAACTCCCATTTCCTGTTTCGCGGTTTCCGAAGTTGGATTCTGATGACATTATTATTTATCACGGGTCCGTCCTCCTCCGACACCTGTTCCCCATCCTTTGACTCCGGCATATTTCTTTTTGACATTTAATGAAACCGTAAACAGAAATCGAATATTATCTGTCACATCGCAGAAGATAATCCTGTAAACAATTGTCAGTGGTTTGTTATATAATGTTTTCTTATACAACACGCTAATATTTCTGTATTGGACGTCAGCCAAGGTCACAAATGTACACCCGATGCGACGTCATGCGAAATTATTCGCCAACGATTATATCAAATATTCAACAACGGCACTTATTAATTGGATAAAGCAATCACGAGCCTAGGTTATTCCTCTAACTAATATTTTTAGTGTCGGACATGATCTCAAAGGGTTCTTGAACTGATTTGAACTAAACTTTTAACGCACTTTTACACTCTCGGATTATTTATCATTCGCTCGTATCTCGAAAGGCGGTGGGTCCCGACTGCGGTGCATTCCCTTCACTTATCCCGTTCCACCATCACGACACAAGTAATGCGCGATGCACTTCCCGCGGACCTGGCTCCTGACTCCTGGCTCGCGACGGCCGAGTGGCCCCGCGGCTCGTGACTGTCGTGTTCTCGTTTCGGCAATAATATTTTCGATTTCCGCATTAGCGAGTTCGATTGCGGGCGACCGCGGCGCGACACTGTCCCCTGGCCGGTACACCGAAGCATACTGAAGCGAGGAGCTGTCGGCGATAGCCACGGCTGCGGCGGTCCACTACTCACTCGACGCGGCATTACCAACTGACATTCCTGTCAGTGAAGATACAGAAATAGATCATTCAGTTTAAAATACTCCTCTGAGATATAGATCGACGGTTAAGCCTTAGTGCCGCGGGATATAAGGGCGATTGTGCCTCACTCGTGACTGCGCGCGCGACTATTGCACCGTGCTGTACTATCTTGTTATGAATGTGACCACTCGCTGTAGGTAACTCGGAGTTATTACTTTCGGAAGATGGTTCACTTTCGCTTTTGTTAGAGGCGAGCGACGTCCGATCGAGCTAAGTGAATGAAGCGGACTGTCGGGTTTAATGAATGGTTTAATGAAATAAACACAGCTGTAAAACAACGAGAGCAATAATCACATAGGCATGCTCGAGACAACTGAATTCTTATAATATTTTCAGCTTCTCGCTATCCAGTTTACATTACGAGCGCTGAACAGAAGCAAAAATGTGCCCAAGTTAAAAAAAATAAAAAAATGAGTATATCAATTATTTCACATTATTTTAAATTAATATAATATGATGCAAATCGTAACTATTTTGAAAAATTTGAAGCGTTATATTCGGTGTATTATAACGACGTGTCATTTCAACCTTAATTTTTTTATTTTCTTATTAGCTACATGTAACATTTATACATCGAAATAAATTATGAATCTAGTAGATTAAATAAATTTTGAAACATTATATTGTATATTATAAAAATATTTTTTAATCAATTCAAACGCAAACCTTTAAATATCTCGAAACGATAGAAACATTACTTAGACCACGTTCATAATATTGGCACAAATATCAATTTGTAACCCACATTTGTTTTCTATTTTGTAGACTTTTGGTTTACGGTTACAATTTAAAAAATCAACATTTATTAATACAGATTCAATCAAAAATTGTTAAGCAGTGCGTAGATACTCTAGGCCACATTGGAACTCTACGGTCATTATTAAGATTTGTGTGATTTAACGTAATGTTTTATGCCGACACCAGATTGTTGCGGAGCATGTATCCGACATCAGCAGAGCAAGATGGTTGCCTGCAGCAATGTATCTCTCTTTAATACTATATAATTATATTTAATACTAATAACTCACATCTCTGCAATAGCCATAAAAGCAGTCCTATTTTCGAAACATCAAGAACTTTGACTATATTTGAAAATACTCTTAACCTTTACCATACGGTGGTAAAATAATAATGCGCGCTCCGGTGCTGTAAACTCAGTGTACATGGAGACTTTTGCGATTTTTAAATCGGATAAATAGGAATATTTTACATTCATTACTTATATTATATTAATCGTTAAAATAATAATTGATGTATATATATATATATATATATATATCAATTATTGTGAAAAAGTGCTAAGAATAAGAAAAAACATTGGTCATATGGAACGACAGCACAAAGACGCATTAGAGACATCTAACTCACCTAGCGTGCGCTCTCGCTCTGCCACTATCCACTAATGCCAGAAGTCCACTCTCTCCGAGGCTTCTCAAGTCACCCCGCCTCGTCCGCGCTCCGACCGGAACGAGGCGTGCGAGGCAAAGCGAGATGGCACGAGACGGCCCATGTCAACACGAGAATAGGCGATGCAAGCCAAGAGTTTCAGTACATTCTCGTGCTCGACTCATCTCGCTGTGTCTCGGCGAGAATGGACTGCTGGCATAACTAAAATGACGATCGCCATCCAGCACCCCGCGCCCTGCGCACTACACCTTCCGCATCACTCCGCACGTACACATACAAATCACGTCATGTTCTTCGAGAAAACATTTTTTATTGTTGCGTATTGAACTCTGTATTTAGTATATTTACAGAGATATTCACATAATTAGAAGCAATGTCAACTCAGTGTACATCACCGGAGAGGAAAGATTAATACAATAAATATATTGATGTTTGATTTTAAAATAAAGATTTAAACTTTATTATTATTAATATTAACATCTGCTTCCAGACTCCGAGCCATGGTGAGTCATCAGAATAATGATTTAGATACATATGTAGATCGATCATGTTTACCTCACAAGTCGTCAAGTATTATAGTAGATGGTTTTTTTTGAGCATATGAGTGAAGATTGTGAAAAGCAATAAGCAGTACCCATCATTGCAATACCATACGGATTGCAATGCCGATACTAGTAAAACATTTATACGCCCAGCGTAAGATTCTGGATTTGAAAATGACATACTCGCTATCCAGTGGTCCCTTGAGGGACCGTCGAGTACCTACAGCATATTTCGAGATAAAATATGAATATTTAACTACATAACTATTCTTATTGGTTATCATATTGAAGTCGTGAATAAGCTTTATAAGTTACGTTTGTTTGTTTTAAGAATATTTGCAATATTTTTCAAACAAACAGTACAATAATAATAACTGATATAAAATATGACATACAAAATAATACCAGTGAAGTTTCTTCGGAATTAAACAAGGAAGAGTATAATACAAACTAAGAAATAGTACATAATATAGTACATTTTAACAAACTGATAAACAAAAAGTGTTTTTCTAAACACTAAAAAAACATCATAAAATAAAAAATAGTGTATATTTAAAATAGTGATAAACAAAATAGTGTTTTTACACTGAATATATAAAGTGGAAAGCATAAGGAGGGGAGGGAAATGGGATGTAATATATATTTTTTAATTTATATCAATAGTTATTAAAAACTTGGCGTAGTTTAATTTTAAAGGAAAGCAATTTATCGTTGAAAATGTCAAAGTTATTAGAAGAATTTACGGGATTATATTTTGATGTAGAAAGGGTCATATAACACTAATACAACATGTTAAAAAATATCAAATACTTTTTACATAATAAAACAATCACAAAAATTTTGTGCTTTTGTGATCAAATGTCAGCCAACTGAAAAAAAAAAACCATGACCAGCCAACCTTATTCGTCGGACAGTCGTAATAAAATTCTGGGAATGTTTTTTACTTGAAAGATATAAAAATAAAATAATCGTAACCAACGTGAGCACGTGTTGGTCAATTGTTTTTATTTTATTTTTTATGACCGGCCAACCATCTGGGCCGCGAAAAGTTGCATTGTGTCATAGTCGTAGAGCACGGGCAGATAAAAGCTGTAACCCTAATACGCATGTTTTTACGAAAAATGCAACGTGAGAAGAGATTGTGCTATCACTGTTATGATTTATAATGTGTTATATTATGAAGCCGTTTATATTTAATTTGAATCATTTTAAATTATACTCGAGAATAAAACGTGAAAGGAACAAAACGATAATACAATATTAATTAAATAAATTGAAAAGTCTAACAATGTTCCAAGTAATCTGTACAACGAATTAAAATATAATTAATTCAAACAATTAAAGACTTCGTCGGTTTGCTTGTAAAAAAATATTCACCCGCATAAAGAGTCGGAGAAAATTTGGCAAACGCGAAACAAAAAAGAAGACAACATCTTTTGAATTCTTTTAAAACCCAAGACAAAAGAATGTATTCCGGACAGATTAATCTGTATTCTATACCTGTATATAATTATGTATCCTAATATAGGTGTAATTAAAATAATGCTATTGTCCAAAAAAACATTTGGCTCTCGCGCAGGGTTGCCAGATGAGAAGAGAAGTAGAAAAAAAGCAGTAAAATTCAAAAAGGGGCAATATAATATATGAACATTTTTTTTATAGCAGATAATTGAAGACGAATTAGAATGGCAAAATGAGCGATGACCAGTCTGACAAAGATATGGAGAAATCGGTCCATCATAAAAATAACTCAAATTCATCTGGTGAAATCTATGGTATTCCATAGCACTGTATTAAATGGAAAGGAAAGGAATATGTTAGATGCCTTCGCGATGTGGTGCTGGAGGCGATGCTACTGTGGTGGTCCTTCTCGCTTCCCATGACATGCCTGCATAACAAATCACGCACTGACCATTTACAGATTTCAATACATCGTAACGGATGAGTCCAAGGAGCTAGCCAATCACTTCTCCGCAGATCGTTGTTTCGACAACACCTCAAGCGAGCCACTCCAGTCTTCAGCTTTATTCGCGTAATTAACTTTATACTGCGACATGCACCCACACGTATGAGACATTGAAGAAAGTTGGGACCTTCAGTCTCACCATGCACAAAACCTTCTGAACCAAATCGCTTAACCTACAAACGTCGGTGAATCTATCCGAGTGACTCGACAACTCAGATTACACATATCGATCACAATTCATTATAAAATAATAACTCCTACACTGGTGACCCTATATAACAATAATCCCTAAACTACGTATCCCGTGGACCACACACATGTCTCTATCCTTCATGAGATTGCAGAAAGACTTTCGACGACATGCAGGAGAAGAATTCTTACATGCTTTGGACATGTTGCGAGAAGTTCGTGATCACGTGAACAATTGAGGGAAGGCGAGCAAGAGGACAATCTGATGCAAAATGGATGGACCAAATAATAGAGTTAACAGGGTTCACATTAAACGCTGCGATTAACATGGCTCAAGACCGGAAGGAATGGAGACGTAGTGTGCACCAAGATTTAGAGGACCACGACGTTCAGCATTAAGCATACGATGAAGAAGAAGAAAAAGAAGGTGATAATTAAATTAATCCATAATTTATATTTGTTTGTTGCTCAAATAAAGTAATACTAATATACAATAGTATGTAAATAAAATAGTAAAATGTTTTTTTTTAATACGTTGTGAGTAGGTATGAATAAACAATACAGATGTATGAGGCGCGTTTTTTAAGTAAGTACCGTTGCTCTATATTCCCGGTGAAGTGCTGCGTTTGCGATGTTGCGTATACGCAATGGTTTCCTTCATCTGTTGATTCACCACATCCAACGTTAGGAACATTGATATAGTGTAGCCATCTTATAGTGAATAGTTGAAATATTCAAGACAATAGATCAGCCCGTGATACGTTTCTTGAATGCACGAAACATGAAACTAGCTGTCATTCATAGCCAAGTGTGTCCTGTTTTGTCCAGATTTGGCGCCAAGTGATTTCCATATTTTCCTTCATCTGAAGCGGTTCCTTAGTGGCAAGCGTTTTAATGACGATGATGAACTCAAAGACGGAGTACAGACATGCTTTTCATCCCAGGCGGCATTGTTCTATGATAAAGTTATTCAAAAATTGGTGCCCCGATATGACAAGTGCCTTTATAATTTATTATTATTATCATTTATTCTTAATACAGTGCATACATAAGTATTTTTATATATGTTCTAATATGAACAAAATCAAAATCGTTTATTTTTACTAGATCTTTCACTATTTGCTTCGTTTCATTTTCAATCTATGTAGTTTTTCCTCCTTTCTTGTGTTTTCTGGTATTTTATTAAAAATCTTCATCGCACTGTACATCGTCGATTTCTGAGATGTAGCCTTCTTCCCGAATGACAGTCTCAGTCTATCTTTTCCTCTTGTATGATGTTCGTGCTTATGTTGATCTGCATCAAGTTAAATGAACAATCTGTTTGGTCGGTACACTGGTTTGAGTTTTTGTCATTTTCTACCAATATTAAGCTGATCTCTGAGCTTATCTCCACATCAAAATCTCAATACGTGTACGTAATATTAAGATATATCTCAATTAAATCTCTGAAATTATCTCATCGAGTCTTCTTTTATGAAGATTCTTTTTGTTTATTTGGTATAAATTTAACCTCAATATTTAATCGTAATTACCTCGAAATTTAATATTTATATTTTGGTCTGGCGGCATTGAAAACATTTCTCAAAGACGACAGACATTTTTGTATACTTAATATAAAATAGCCCAGGTGCTTTGCACTGAAAACCGGATAGGTGGGAATAACACACGTACTGTCCATTGACAGGATGCAATTATTTTGAGGCTTTGGCTAAAGTTATTTGGCAAAAACACTACAATTCGCATCGTTTAAATGTTTGTTTGCAACTTGGAAATGCTTTTAAATGGAGGCAATCAATTTCAATCACACCTCCTGTTCGTTGGATTAAATAAAAATTAACAAAAAAATCTTTTAAATTTTTTTTTTAATAAAGTCATGTTATTCTATAGAATTATGTAATATACATATTAATTCAGAATTAGTTCTAGATACCATTCGAGTCCAAAATCAACCCTCTCTCAGAATGACAAAAAGGTGTGTCGGTCCGCCAATTTACTATTGTCAAACCATAGCCGAGACAAATAATCATAAAATATGCTTTATCTGTGGATTCATTTGCCTCCGCGTTCGAAATCTGTCACATTAGTGATGAAATTTTTACGGTTTATGTGCGTATATTAAACAACGAGATCATCATCGGACGAACTCACATCTCTAAAATAGCGGGATATTGAATGATTCATTTACGTATACTGAAACATTCAAAGTATCAATGTGTTAGATGACTTTTCGAACAGCTGTGAATTTAACCATCGATTCTCGTTTTTAATATTGAATATCGTAGAGTAAAATGCGTTCACTACAGGGTGTACTTAAAAGAAATAAAAAAAATTTCCCAACGATCAAACAACCCGTTTTCGCAAAAATTGTTATTTCAGTAACTTTTTTAATAAAGTTACTACTGATCACACAAAACTTCTGATGTCATTGACCGTTCTGGTTCGTGAAATTTTCTGTTTCGAGCCCAACTTTTAAATATTATTGAGATGTTTACACAATCCAAAATAACATTTTATACGATTAACCAGCGATAATCTTTTAAGTCGATTGATGTACGTGATGTATGCAGCATCACGAATTAACAACAACAGTGATCTTAATCTTGAAGAGATTCATTTTGTGTGCTACAATGTGGACAGCTAGTGCTGCTGGAGGATTTACAATTAATTACACTAGTCAACAATTTTAAACTTTTTTTTTGTAACTAAGGAGATCACATTATTATTGTGAAGTTGTAATTATCCAGAACATGGGTATGTGATATTTTAAATACTAATTAAATGTATTAATTAGAAAGATATACATATAAAATCAATTTTATCGAAAAATATTGTTGTATGCGCTGAGTTGCGTTACACAGTCGCCTACTTAGCATACAAAAATGCCAACCTGGCGGTGAATGAGTAGGACCGATAGAAGAACTTTTGCTTATAAAATGGTCCTGGGTTAGCAATGGGTCCCCCTCATTAACGATGATGTTGACATCCAGCAATCTTTCCCTGAATTATGAGATGTAAGATCTCGTACTTCTTCGGATGTCTTAGTACTTTTTTTGGATTTTTATTGTTTATATTATATTATTATTTATTATTTATGATATAGCGCTAAGAAACGATAATGCGACACGCGCTCCAGTCTTCGCCACGCGGGATAAGAACCTGTAACAGACTGGTACAACGGTTGGAGTAGAGTAGTAGTGGTTGAATGACTTCCGTAACGCAGTTTCATCTCCGTGAATAAATTTTAGTCGTGTAAGAGTTTTATTTACAAAAATATAAAGGAAAAAAATTTCATTTCAAAAATGTCTAATTAGCGAGTACTGGAATGGATGCGGAATCATGGTTTCTGAAGGCGAAGGAGGAAAGACGGATTGATGCCTTTGAGATGTGGTGCTGGAGACACATATTGCACATACCACTATTCGAGACGGGTGTTTTATAGATTAAACTTTAAAAACCAATAATAAAATTAAACAACTTATAAAATTGTTCTGCTAAATATTTAACTTTTTAATGTGAATTATTATTTTTATTGTATAAAAAAAACAGATACTGATACATTTATGAATAAATTAACATCGACAAAAAACAATACTTAATGAAAATTTGAAAATTATTTCTTTGTTTCGAAAATTCATATTTATTGTATCATTGGAAAATTCAAATAAATCTTGTATTGCTAAATAAAACAATGTTTACTTATATTCTGTATTCATTTGGTTCTACGTTACACGAGCCGAAGCTTTGAACTTTGGTATTTATTTAAATATACACAATTGTTTCAGCGTTTCCACATGACTGGCGGAATTCATCCCAATGTCATTATTTTATTTCAGTACAAAATATTGTAATTTCATTACGGCGAATATATAACAGTATTATTTTGATATCTCGGTGATTCTCATTGTATCACAAAACATTTTCTCTGACGGGGTATGAAAGACAGCCATTGTCGGCCCGTTGCGTTTGGGCAATCGATGCAACTTTCGGTGGATACATCGATTAGCATAGTGAAGTCAAATCAATTAATTTATCGAAAAAATGCCACCCCTATCTTAAATCTGATTTTTAATTATTTATTCTTTAGCCTGGGCGTTTTTGAGTGATATGTCTCGCTACAGTAATTTTGGGCCTCGTGGCGTAGTGTAATGTTATTAATTTATTATTAAGACAATCAAACCCTTGAAGAGTGATTTGTGCCATTTATGAATGGGATTATAAAAAAATGTTTTAATTTTTTGGCGAACTCGCTTACCATCACGCCGTTTCTCCGCGGGGATAAGCAGAGAAGATAGGGCGCCACACTCTTCTGTCTCGATATACAGTTCTCCCCTCATCCATGTTCATAGATCTTCTCATACAAGCTCGCCGATTATTGTGGCTTCTAACAGGACCATCCTTCAGTATCTGGTTTCCCTGGTCGTGCCAAGTCTTCCGCGGACGTCCTCTATTTCTGGTGCCATCAAATTCGGTTGTGAATACTGTCACGGTGCCTTTGGGTCCTAGATGATAGAAAGTCGTAGGGGCCACCACCGATCTAGCTCAGTCTGGGTCGTCAAGAGTGTGTGTGTTTGCTTTGGTGTCACCTGCTACCTCGGATGGGATGATTGATTCAAGAGCATTCTAATTTTCACTATCCACATTTATTCATAAAACATAATTAATCTGGACATTAGATGCACGAAAAATGTTTTTTAAATCTTCCTTCTTCAGATCAACTCTCTGAGAGAGGTCACTTTTATTTATTTATTCTATTTACGGAGTTTATCTATTGGGAACATCAGCCAATGCGGCCGTGGGGTGCCGATGCAGCTGAGGATCCGGATCGCCATACGCCCGCGCCAGTATTCATCTCTTCACACCATCTCGTCTCAGCCTTGTCCATAACGCCCATCCATTGGCCATCGCTCACATGCCGCCTTCTCACTCGTTGCAGCGGGGTTTCTCCTCAAGCCGCGGGTGGACCAGGACCATCCATCTCTGGGTCCACCGCGGTGATCTTACTTTTAATCTCCGCCATATTCCCCCCAAAAGTGACGTTTTGCACAGCTGCCCGCCATAGTCGTATTCTCGTCACTGATTCGTTCATTTAAACGGCCAATCATCATAAGTCGGCAAAGTAGGCTACGCAGATCTCGGCAAGCAAATTCAAACATCACAATACATTAATTTAAAAAAAACGTCGACCGGTTCAAAATAATTTTGGTAACCTGCCTCCAACCCTGCATACGCTTTTTTTTAATCATGTTAATTGTATTATTTATCCTGTTATGATGGCCCTGAGAGAAATCGCAAAAACATCACGAGATGTAACATTTTCAGAAAAAAGGGTCTCGAATATTTTGAACTATTTGTATGATTTGGTCGGTTAAATACGCTCAAAATAAACAACAATTTTCAATATTATGAAATATATCTGGTATTTCAGTATTTTATTTTACTAATAAATATTAAACAACAAACGGTTTGGCGAGAGGTTTTCAATGTTAACAAACCGGATCGATCGAACCGATACGAACCCATAGGGGGACATCAATTTAATAAAGTCAGCCTATTCAATTATGATTACGTCATGGAATAGATTATTTAGGTTTTAAAGTGGTACATACAAGCCTTGCAAATATTTGTTCCGCGAAAGTCTTGGCACGACCAGGTAAACCAGATACTGGAAGATGGTCCTGTTAGAAGCCACAATAACCGGCGAGCTTATATGAGAAGATGTATGAATGTGGACGAGGCGAGAACAGAAGAGTATGGCTCTCTATCCTATCTGCCTACCCACGCAGCGAAACGTCGTGATGATAAGAAAGTAAGTATAATAAGTTATATATTTTAGGATACTTATATAATTTTTTCACTTCTAAATAGCATCAATGACATTTTTCTACGAAGTTTGCACAGATTTATTAAAATGGTTCTAATACACCACCAAAGTTTATTCGAACAATCTGTAATACTTTACTTTTCAAGCCGATAATTTTGAGATTCCGTTTAATTAAAATTTGCCACCTCTCGAGACTTCCGCCCCGGTTGTCTGTCGCTCGGGGCTTCAGATACAATGTTACACGAAAGTGTAACATTATATCATGTCGCATCTCCGAATAGCCAGCAAAACGAATCGGACGCGCTGGCTGCAGACGACAGCCCATTTGATTGCAACATCTTTGTTTACCAGTTACTTCTCGGCGTTTCGTCATGTCCCCGGGTTCAGTACGTGCGTTTTCGCGTCGCTACCGCTGCCAAAAAAGAGTTTTCTTGCCAAGCACGAATTAGTCTCAAGAGAGAGAGAGAGAGAGAGCAACGGAATGAGATGCTCGCCACAGAACGCAGTTAAAATCTCACTAACGTGACAATTATGCGGAGGAAAATAATCATATTATCGTATGGCCCACGGGAGAGATTTTTTAGAGATTTTCGTCTATCTCTGAGATGGTTTTGCTCCCATGAAATGTTTTGGAGACAACTCTCGACGTTCGTATTCAGCGTGTCTCAGAGATTCGCCATCTCGCACTTTACTTCAAGCTCGTCATTTGGGTGATTTTGAATCTCTTGTATTAATGTTTAATGACATGTGTAGCACCTAATCCACGTAAAGGTAGATTATTGTAAGTTATTTGAGTGTTTGTTCATGTATGTAAGAAAATTTTATGACTTCATTTATTTTATATTTTTTTATGTATTGCTCGTCGTTAGTTCCCTTTTTATGTTTCGTTTCGTTGTATAATTTTTTAATCCATTGTAAAGGGTGTTTTTTTTAGAGGTATAGAACTTTATAATGAAATAAAACATAAAAATCGTGGCAATGACCACGGTATTGGCTTTATTGAAAAAATAATTTTATGCCGTTAGTGTTTAAATGTGATTTCGCGCATATAAAGCGCAATCTGGAAATCTGAGTCTTGTTGAAACTAAAGCTCTTCCACATTAATGCCATGAAATTGGGAAACGAAAAAGTCAGTAATCATGGATATCTATAGCTGTGCACGATGGCGAATCGACAAATTCGGGTCCTCCTCAATATTACGCTCCACTGCAATAATGGTGCGAATAAAATTCATGGTTATTCGATAAATACTTGCTCGGATGGACGATTACGTCAACCGTAAAATGGACGTTGCGCACGGTAAGTTTCACGTAACTGAACCTCCATTCTCGAAATAAATTTTCTCAATTTGCAAGCGTTGTTCTGGCGTAAATTTATTCGTGGTGAAATGGCAAACCAAACTGAGTACAAATCAGCGGTCAGCTCTAAAAAAAAAAACACCTTTACATTTTATTGGTTTCTTAAATATTGCTACATTTGCTGTATATTCATTGGAAGTTTGATGTATAATTTAGTGGAGTAATATTTGATGTTTCTCTGTCCAAATATAGTTTTTGTATGAGGTATAAGGTATTGGATATGATGCACAGATTACCAAATATATAGACATGAACTAACGTAAATGCTTTGTTTCAATATTTTCAATTTGGTGTCACCCACTTGATCATTTTGGTACCACTTACACAATCAAATAGCTCTGCGACTTTTTTTATATATATGATTCAATTAGAATGAAAATTTAAACGCTGACCATATAATATGCATTAATGCAAAAAAATACGTCTTGTTTACACAAAGGTTTAATTTTCGATGAGTGAATTCTTTTACTATAGCATAAATGTGTCATAAATTTTCGGATTTATATTCATGCAAGAATGTGTGTAGAACGCCTCTCGTTCCGCAACTAATGTTCCAAACCCCTCTCCTATATACACACTTTATTTCATGTCTATTCATTTACTGGTATGTGGCTATGATTTAATTTTTTTCTGTTTCAGTCCAGAAATCTGTTGTTTGTTGAACTGTCCTGGTGAAATATAATGCCCTCTATCAGTAATCCCAGAAAACTGACACTATAATCAATATTCCCATTAAGTTTGGATCGTGGTGTACGCACAAAAATATTCTGTACAATTTTAAGTATTTGTGTGCTGGGGGACAAATAATATAAACATTACCATATTGTAGGACCTAAGTATATGCATTAAGACGCATAAATAAGTCAAGAGAACTAATAACAACTATCAAGAAAAGCTGCATACTTCAGATACATTTTCCGCAATGAAAAATATTATATTAAAATACGCATTTAAACCAATAAAATATGCCAGTTTCCAATTGTTATTCGATAAATACCAAGTCAATTGACAGCTGAACAAATATGCCGTATCGAGCACGAGTGAAGTTGGCGAATTATACAGCCAGTAAGAGTCAAGTAAAAATCTTCGCTTCAACCAATTAGGATCCGTAGTTTGTTTAACCGATTACCTACATACAGAAATTGCCAAATTTATGTGACAAGTGCGAAAAGTGTCAGGTGTCAGAACACAATTGATTGAATGACTAATTCATGAATGAATTACAATGAGAAGCTAATTTATTAAACCATTTATCGCGTTCATAAATACGCATGATATCTTTCATACGCGGCACTCTTTGGTGGCATTATAATTTATGACTTTACACTACGATAATACAACAAATTTATGATTTGTTTTTAAGAAATCGATAACAAAGGTTCTCAAGTATCCTCACGAACATAAACAAATACAGAAATCAGAACCATAATTACAAAATAACGTAAACAAAATTATCTATGAGAGAACACAACACTACACCATCGCTACACTAGCGCCATTTGTGGTTATACGTACTTAAGTGATCTGCGCAGGCACTGATTTCTGAGACTAATGCACACTATTTACATGTTTTTAAATACTGACATTAAATTAAACTGTATAGTTTGAAACGCATTACATTATACACGCATAAACTGAGTTTGAGAATTGAGTGGTACTAGATAATACCAGGACTTTTATTATTTCGTGTTTGTTTATAAGATGGCTAATAATCAATGACAAATATCGACAAATGTCGGTAGGATAAAGATTCCAAATAATTTTGGTACCATTTTCACCACTTCTCAGCGCGTATGTACGCACTGGTGGCGGACGAAACTCGGCGACTCATATGTGAGTCACCCGCAGGGAATGGGTTAAATGATACATTATCCCGTGTATATTATCGGCGCCGGTGCTGCCCTGGGGTCGCATTTGGGACCCTAATGCACTGTAGTCTGTTCTCTAACCCGATATATAATGTTGAGACGTGTTTTTGCAATACACTTGAGAAACGATTTCTTAAATTTTATTATTCCATTTATTGTTGGGTGGGCCCCAATGCACTGCACTGGCATAGTTACGCCACTGGTAAATACTGCAGTTCACGAAATCTTCTTTATCATGATTCGCAATCACGCGTAAATAGCCGTGAACTAAACCGTGCGTGCGTTTTATAATATCATGTTGCATGTTGTTTTATACTTCACGTGGCTGGGTGGATGCAAACTTGCCTAGGTACCCAAAGTTCAAGGCATTCCAGATGGTCTAGATGCTTTACACAATACTTTGATAGCCTTGCTTCTTTAAATATAACTTAGTAAGTGTAAAAATAGTTAGAGAAATAAAGTTGGCCAACGTCAAATGAATGCCAACACTTAGGTAATTTTTAAATGATTCATAAAATATAAAAAACATCTTAGATTCATTATTTAAAGAAACAAATGAAACGTTTTAATATGTTTTGACGTGTAAACATTTTAGTTCACATACCCTCCAAAAAAATATTTCATTGTACAGTAATCTTATAAAAATATCTGACGAAAAAGTGATCAAACAAATAAGTTTTACTCCGTGGTGAGACATATTTTATTCAGTACCCATAAACGTCCAACTAGCGTTTTGACACATTTTAGAAATTAACATGTTCGTGAATTAAAATATATCCTTTCGCGTCTCGGAAGGTAAATAAAGAACTTATTAGTGAATTCAGTATCTACACGATACCTACCAAAATAATTGATTAAAAAAACACATACCTATTACCCATCTATACAAAGTATAACGCTAAGCAGCTGTTTTATAACAAACTTTAAAACGTCAAAAATAAATGTAATAAAAATGTATTCCTTCTTTCCTTTCAGTGAACTGTACCTATACATAACGCACACGCAGGTTTATGTATAATCATGAGTACTAATTGCACACACTCCATTTTATATGGTATTTTTATGCAGTTTTAAATGTAATCTATAGACGCACACGTCATCGATTCGCGGTCGATGGTTTGTTTGCATTTCGAATACATATTTTGAAATTATATTTAATAATAAATAAATAAATAAAACATGACGGAAATTTGTTAATTAAAAATTATCTGTTAACATGATGTATTGATATAAAAAATATTTTAAAGTATCCTTTGTAAAGAAGAGTGGAAGGTTGTGATTAGACTGCCGATTGGTAGAGAACAGGTACATAAACAAGATCGGTATACTTACTTACTCTAGCATAATTAGCATCATCTACATCATACTAGTATCGCAGGTCCACTGTTCGACCACAACTACCCTAATGTCACCGTCTACCCACAACTACCCTAATGTCACCGTCTACCCACAACTACCCTAATGTCACCGCCCACACACAACTACCCTAAAACTATTTTATCCTAAACTTATCGAGGTTTTATTCATATAATCCATAGCTAAGAAGTTCTTCTACATGTTTTCACATTTAAAATTTAGAAAAACACTTTTGGTATTAAAGAAAGTGTGCGATTTTGTTAAAAAATGATCAAAATGCATGACTCATACATTATAAGTAAGCTATAATATAACTTTTACTTTTATTCAATAGTCAATCTCAGAAATAAATTGAGATTGTGTTTCAAGTACCAGTGATTAAAATAATATGATTTTCAAATTACCCTACTTCCTGAATAAGTAAAAAAGGTGGTTGCGGTAACATTTTTCAAGACCATCTGAAATCTTGAGTTTCCGTAAAGTAATTCTGTCATATACGTTTATTTAATTTCATTACATACGACAAAGGAAATGCCATAAAAAGTTATGCTATCCGACAAATGGACAAAAACTGATATGGCAAAGTAATATGAAATCGCATGAAGAATTTAAATACTCTCCAGCAAAATTTGTCAAAGGTAGATATAACTTGCTGCCATCTCAGTACCAAACTAAACATTTAGAAGTAAAAATAGTACAAGTTGTTATTGTTTTGAAATATGTTTGATGAGTTGTGTGATAAGATTAATTTGATAGTAAACAAGCTTTAATTTCATGTACGTTCACATCCTCTATGCCAGAAATGGCGAACCTATGTCATGTTAATACCATAAAAAAGTGGACGGATGATAGCCTACTATCAATTAATACTGATAAAACATACTTTCTATGATTTGCTATTCAACAGAAAGATAACACTCTAATTAATATTTAAATTCACACCAAAACCTGTATTCAAGAAAACTTTTGCGACCAATGTTCATCAATTGAAGAAAATTACTGTATCAAGTAGGTCTAGGAATCATAATAGATAACAAACTCAAATGGAAAGAACATATTACTAATCTTACAAACAAAATAAGGAAAACTGCCTACATATTTTTAAGATTCGGAAACATTTTATCACTTACAAATCTGAAAATAATAAATTACGTGTTTGTACAGTCACATTTGCAATACGGTATCATTGGATGGGGAGGAGTTTAGAATAAAAATTATTCTAAAAAAAATAAAGACTATCCAAGTATATAACTCTTCACAGATTTCAAAGTATGAAAAATAATAGACATATCCAAAAAAAATTGAATAATCCAAATTTTCAAAATTAAAAATCAATTAAATATTAGAAGCGAATTCCAAGATTTACAACACTTAGATATCAATTTGACATTCCAAAACTAAAATATACCGCAACCCAAAATCACTATATTTATTAAGGCATCAAATTTTTTAACAATTTCCTCATCACAATTAAACAAATTACAGACTACTATAAATTTGTATCTGAAGTAAAAAAAATATCTACACAGACTAACTGAAACACAAATTCTCGTATATACTCCTTCTCTACACACGAGTCTTACTCTCATAGAGAAGAAATAAATGTTAAAAAAAATTATATATATATACATCCTACTGATTATTTTAAAAATGTATTATATTTTCTAATATTGAAATAAAATAAAAAATAAAAAAGAGACACACAGACCATTTTTGGTGACACGCAGGAAATGTTCAAATTTTGTTTGCAAAATGTGTTAAATATTGTGTATATTGTGAATTGTATTTATTGTGAATATGATAAGAAAATATATTATTATTCAGTGGAGAAATTTTTTAAATAGTGTTAAGGCTAGTGACTAGTGGTAGAGAGGATGTCATTACACTTTCGTATTGTATCAGTGTCTCATCACTTACTTATCGTTTGTAATAGATTGCAATTGGTGCGATTTCAAAATTCAACCTTCCCTAAATTTACTTCTAACATCGGGGTGCCTCGGTAATCAGTTCTTGGACCAGTATAGTATATATATAGATATAAAATATAATGATATCGTCAGAATTATGGCCTCATATTATGTAGATGATACGCAAATTTTTTTGTAATCCGTATGAGACTAAAGTATTTAAAGGAAAAATTGTTAGACGCGCCGAGAAAACAGGCGAGTGGACGGAACAAAACAGACTTACATTGAATCCATCCAAAATAGAGCTACTATCGACAGTGACACCTAGAAGGCAACCCATAATTCAGGAATCAATGTCTATGAATGATAAATCTGCAATTAAGTTGTTGGGCGTGCATATTGATTAAGATATTTTAATGAATACCTACACAAATCAACAAAACTTGTTATAATGCGGTCTCACTTTTGCAGATAGGACGCCAGGGCACCGCCACTGGCTAGACAGTGGTTGCATGAGACATGTGGGTTCGGCTGGAAATAGAGTGCTAGGAACCTACCTTCGGCCGACAACCCTTCTTTCACCTGTGGTAAATTTATAGTGTTGTGTAGTTCAGCCTAGGAATTAATGCTAATTAATAAAAGAATTAGATTTTACATAAAAGGGTCTTATAGAATAATCTCTCCAACCAGGCATAATGTGCCCCAAAAACAAGCGACGTAAACCAGAAATATATTACATTACGGTAGATTACAATAACGATGGCAAGCCCCTCGGATCCTAAGTTAATGGAATGAAACTAATCCTGACGATGCTCTGAAGTACAAATTTCTAGGTATTCAAACTCTGTACACAAATTTAGACCCACCTCCATGGTGGTAAATCGGTCGTTCCACATGACTGATCAAATAATAATAATGCCACATAACCTCAGATATCGGTGCGCACTAATTAACGCATCCTTCCGATCTGCCTCCATGCAGATTCTTGGCCGTTAGGCTGGACGTACCTGGTGTTCGAAGGCAGAGAACAACTCGTAGCTCCATCTCGAATGAAGTCTAACATTCACTGTACATCTCAGCTCTTCGTGACGCCAATCTCAAAACTAGCGGATGCTTCTACCACGTGCTATGAAAGAAAATTGTATTTCTGCATAGGAAGAGAGTACAATGCAATTAGTTACTTTTATATTATATAGACATGCACCTAACATCCCAAAGATATCCATTGATTGTGTACGATTTAACTTCCGCACCTCTGCATGAACTCAAGTGATGCTATGAGCTGCGTTGCTGCGCACGGCAGCACCAACTGACCTACCTATCACTCTTCCTCTGTGAATGTGTCGAGTTGTCAAAATTGCAACTAGAGGGATTAAATACTAATGTAACAAACTATTGGTGCATGCTTTTATCAACTGAGACAGATTAAAAGTATTCGAAGACATCTTCCCCCTGTCTATTTGTCTATTCATAAATACATTTGTGGTGTCATGAGACTACTGTAACACCATTTATGCTGGCCTGCCAATGTTTCAGCTGGATAGATTACAATTCAGTCTAAATGCGGCAGCACGGATAATATATGAATTTCTAAATTCTCTCACATAACCTTTTGCATGACCTACATTGGTTCCGTTTCCCTGAAAAAGTTGAATTTAAATTGTGCTGGTTGATGTAAAACATGGTGCATCTGAATCTTTAAGAGCTCTGCATCCCAGACAACTTGAATAGTAAACGTCAAACTTTACTTCAGCCGCAGTTATTAATTCAGTTGTAGAACCGACCAGCCATTGCCAGAAGTCTAAGTTTAGTGAACAGGCATTTGCGGTAGAAGATCCGAAGCGTGGAACTCTTTGACCTCCATCATAAGAAACAGAGCATCAGAAACTTTATTTAAAAAGAGATTAAAAATGTATTTAAAAAAAATTCATACATAAGTTCAAATAATATTTTTTAATACAGAGATGGTGTAGGATTAAACAGTTAATGTGTAAAGCGTAAAGCGCCCTCGAGGTGAATTTTTTTACAAAAATGGCACTATAAAAATGATCCAATGCTATTATTATTATTATTATTGTGATGTGCACAAGGTGATGTACATGAAAGAGATAAATGATCGCTCTGCGATCGGTGCGCTCTCTCGCCTCCGAACCGTTGAATATTAATATTAATATTATACACATAATATTAATGTGTACTGAATTGTATTTAAGCTTTTAGATTAAATACTATTGTTACAAAGTACGAGAATTATTCCATCGACCCAATCCCGTACACATAGGGAATATCATCATCAGCACAAAAGGGTTATATATAACAATTATTATGTAATTATTTCGCATAATTATGATCATTATCAAAATGTCTCTGAATTTAAATTTAACCAAAAACTGATTATTGCATTAAAAGGAAGAGGACGATTGTATCAGAAAGAAAAAAATAATACAAAGTGAATTTTGTGTTATTTGTAATGAAAGTGTTGTAACACATACCTTCAATGTAGGAAGTCATTTTGAAACAAAAATATACAGAATAAATCAAGGAATTGTTGGCCCCCTCCCAATTAATGGAACGTTCCAATCCAAATGCTATTATAAATCATAATCATTAATTTATCAATCAAAAGCACATAAGTAAAATTTAACAGTATTTATATACTTGGACTCACTTATCGGAAAAGGTTCTCCATCGCTGCTTTACACTGTGAAGATGTCACCAAAATAAAACAAGTGTAGTCATCATTGAAAAGATTTATTAGTACCATTTTCATAATCACTAAATATTCCCTAAAACATCTTTTGTGTCATGTTTTACAATGTAAAAAAAGCAAACTATTGGAGCTCTAAAGCATCAAAGTAAAGCTTAACTTATATTGTGACTTCCCATTACAATACTGCGCTCAGTCTTATATACAATTTAAATGTGAACATCAATTCATTAACGTTTATAAGAGTATTACTGATAATACACAGAGACTGGTAGGCAGTCCTTCGAGATATCCTTTTAAGGTCTTAAAGTTTAACAATAAACTAATTAATCAGAGCTAACAGAAGCAAAGTTCATCAAAAGACTGATAATAATTAAGATTTCTATTATTTAAAGATTTTTTAACATTGAATGTGTTTTTCAGAAGATTCCTGGTAAAATGGGTCACAAAACTGCATAAAAAATCTACATTAGAAAAGTGCATAACAATTTATAGAACAGGTGGACTGTCATATTTAAGAACGTTGTTATGGGTATGGGTGAAATATTTACAAAAAAAAAGTACACCATCTGAACTTGAAACCAAAATTCAGACGATATTTTAAGAGACCATAACAAAATACATTGAACAGTATACGAAGTGCGGAGGCGGATCGGGGGGGGGACAAGAATAATGTATTCTATGCGAGGGTGATATAATATTCTATCTGAGACATGTAACGCAACTGACTCAATGTTCATCGATTAAACCCTGAATCATTCACGATTTTTAAAACTCAATACATCAAGTTTTACCAAAAATTACCACACCTTAGAAATTTTATAAAAAGGTTTTTTCTTTTCAGAGAATCTTCATTATTATTTTAACGTTAATAAAATTAAGTCATCTTTTGCCTTTTGATTTCTGAATTTCTGAAGTCTGCTAAATAATTTATTTTTAATACGCAAATATGTGTAGGTACTGCACTATTTGCCCCTAGTACAAATTGGAATAAATCATTATAGATGAGATGATTTTAACGCTTTATTTTATGACTGATACGCGACTGCCGGAAACACAAATTAATGTGACTGGTCCAGGGTTAAGATTGCGTTAGTAAATATTTTATTGATTAAAAGTATGTTTAATTATTATAATATTGAAAAATTCAAGGATAGAAAATCTGAGTACTTACAGTTGAAAAACAGTAAATTTTAATAAAAAAATGTCATCAAATATTTTTTTAATTGAAGAGAATTCATTTGTTACGGTAATGAAACAGAAATATTGATTGACTGGAGCGAATAGAAGTGAATAAGTGAAAATAATATATTGATATTAATTTTATAGTATGTATATACATTTTTGTGATTATCTGACAGCAGAAAGATAAATATTTAAATTGATTAAACTTTATACGTATATATTTGGGAAAAGGCCTATCTGAGGAAATGGCAAAGGGTGGTGGAGTTCAGGGGGTACAGAGGGGGACGTAACGGCGGCTAGATGGTGCAGGGCAGGAACATGGAGGGAAGAGGGAGGTATAATACCAGTGCAATGCCGGGTATGTCAGCTAGTATAACATATAATGCATATAAATATTTTTATTTTTATTTTAGGGTTAAAGCACCCTGTTCCATGAAAATAACATTACAAGCGAGTGATACCCAATCAGTCACAAAAAAATACATATATGTAATAAATAAAAATGTAATTTTAATACCTGACAAAAATAGCGAGAAGAGTGAGAATTTTTTCTCTAAAATGAATATAAGCACTTAAAATTTGCTTCACGCGTCGACTTACTGAGACCAAAGAGCATTATTGCGTCTGTGTTATAATAATGAATTATTTTACGCATACAATTATGAATTCACAATAATTATTCTTAAAACAATCCATCTTAGAATAATAGCAATAGCTATTGTATCATAGAGATGTACAAATATAAAACAGAACACGTGGTAAATTTTACATGAAAAAATAAGATGAAAAATATGTACTCAGTTATGTATGATTGCATATATGTGCTTGTAATTTGACCACCTGATTCAGAGCATGGATGGTTGGAATGAATTTCTTTAGATTTCTCTACCTCAGAGGTATAAAACATTATATGCCATTTCAATAAAATTTCAAGAGAGAAAAACACAATTTAATTATGTATATTTACATTACTGGAACAGTTAACAGGTTTCATTTTGCTTTATTAGTGTTTAACTACATATTTTTAAAATAGCTGAATACACATATTTTATTTATAAAAGTAAAGAAATATTTAGCGTATTAAATAAATTTATATGACAACATTTGCAGGTCACATTTTTAAAACAAAGAGAATTAATGAAATCTTAAATAATAAAATATTCATACAAATGAAGAGCTATACAGTGGAACCTCTTATAACAAGATTAATTCGTTCTAGAATCTTACTCATTATGTGAAACACTCGTTAAGCGAAACAATTATTCCCATACAAAACAACGTAAATGACAATATTGTGTTTCCTGCCAAAAAAATCAATTTTTATGTTTTTAACGTTTATTCTAATTAAATTCATACTTATGCCTTATCGCCTTGCAATTGCTTTTCGTGTATCCATATGAGAAGCAACCTTTCAACATCATCAAAAATAGGGAACCGTTCCGTGGACATTCTTGACACTCCCTTTGAAGCATATATCTTCTTAATTTTGACCTTGTTCTTAAGGATAGTGCAAATCGTTGATATAGACCGATTGTATGTACGCGCTAGATCAGCCACCCTCACACCTCGTTCTCGCTTTTCAATGATTTTACGTTTCATTTCTACAGTTATTTTTATTCTCTTATGGCTGTCTTCTTGTGGTTTTTTCTTCAGGGACATTTTTGCAAGGGTTGTTAAACTTTGCACAAAAAAATATTACAAATAATGTCTGAACACAAATTCGGAAAAATGTGTGATCACATGCGACACTAACATGCTAGCGGAACGAGTACTAACCAGAGACCGACGCACTGGCGCTGAAGTCTCGGCTCACAAGTGAGTGATGTGAAGATGGGACTTCTCCAATTGTTATGCGAAATGTCGCTCGTTAAGGGAGCGTTTTTTCCACAATCTGCTTTGCTCATTATGCGAATTACTCATTATGGGAGGTGCTCGTTATGAGAGGTTCCACTGTAATTTTTATAACAAAACAAAACAAATACTCGAAATATATAAATCTATCATTCATAAAATATAGCTGCTACCGGGACTTAAATCCAGAACTATCCATTGCCGCTAGAATTCTTACTGATTAAACTATGGCAACCTATAGAGAAGTAGTCAAATTTGATCTTAACATGTTAAATTTTTAGTGAGACATCAATTTTTTCCTATTGGAAGCAATGTTTCTCAAATTTTAATTTTCAAAGAAATGTGTTCTGAATAATTGCAAATTCACAAATAAAATGTGAAAAAGAAATATATAATTTTTATAACATAATATGTATTAACACAGTTTATACATTTAGGGTTGAGAGTGTTATTATTAGACATAATTTTATTTTCTCAAATTTCCACAAAGGCATTTGTGCCATAACAGCGCAATGAAACACTTTGACAAATTATCATAAGTTATGGATTAAATATCAAATGTTATATCTATTATATAACTATATATAATGAACATTGATTGGTTACATTGTACAAATTATAAATTATGAATTGATCATTGATTGAGTTCAAACATCATTAAATACCGATTCAGAAACAACAATATATATTTGATTCTTAACAAAATGTATAAATTTGTACTTTAATCTACTGTTTGCTTAAAACAATATTTCAGTTTTCAATCAATCAATCATTAAAACTCGATTTTATGAGAAACATAAATAAGTATTAAGTCATGAAATATTATACTGCTAGTAAATTGTTCTTGGTAGAGGAAAACAATGATCTAAGATTAATAGATACCTAATGCAGACATATTTAACACAACAACGCAACTGGCTCTCCAGACTCCATCAGCCATAATTTTCTAAGAGAATTTTAAATAAGTATCGGCTAATCAATCAGCACCTAAAAAGGCATTTGCCGAATGGATCTGCCACTGGTTAAGAAGCCAAAATAAATCAATATTTTACTCAAACTTACTATCCCTCAATAATCAATGTAAGCAAATACTGACAATATTTGAAACAAAAACTTGATGTCATTTTAAAAATAAGACATACTTCTAAATTTTTCTGGGTAATTTGGTAGTGTCTTAAAGACTGACATTTTCAAAGCTCTTTTGTACAGCCCATCATAAGATGTATAAAACAATAAAATAAAAATATTTTTATATTTATTTAAGCATGAACTCTTTGTCAAATTTACTGTAAAGTTTATCTATACGCAGGCCTGGCGACAAACATGTTGGGGCTCAGTACTCTGATTGTTTTGGAGCCTTAATATGAAGTTTTCATAAAAAAAATATAATTTTATTTATATTTATTTTGCAGAATCTTTGGTAATGTACAACTTTTTTGTTGTATGCAGTCCAAGCAAGGGCCTGGTAAAGTTATTCCCCCCTGTCGCCGGACCTATCCATGTGTATCCATTTATCCAATAGACACACATAGTTAAAAACTGTTTTGTAGTTCAAATATATAGTTTAAAAAGAGAAACCTCTATATGTAATTTTTAATATAATTTATTTTTGATTTATTAGGAATGCAATAAGTATTAATTATTTTTAAAATCCACCATAGAATGCTCAGAAGCATGACATTACCCAATTTCTAAATTATTTTAAAATTTATTAAAAATGAGTTATTTATTAAAAACTATATAATTTTATGGGAAAAATACAGCAAAAAAATATTAGACAGCCCAAAAAAATTGTAAATGTGTTTGTTTCATCAGTGCATCAAATGCTTAAACTAATTGGGAATCAATTTATTTCTTCAGTCAACATTCAGTATTGATATAAAATGTCTAAGTTATTAATAATATATTAAAATCTATTTAATCATATTTTGATACAACAAATGCATACTATTTTAAACACAAAATTATCATAACAACATGTTAAAATATTATATTTTAAAAATGGTACATGATAATATAATATTAGACATTGAGTACACATACACTTTTGTTGATATTAATAGTCTGATTTTATTTGTGATTTGGTAACACTTGTGATTAATTCATTTATTCTCAATTTTCCGTTTGTTATGACTCAACATATTTAATTTAACGTATGATGGAAATTTAGTTATTAAGAAGCAATAATGTTTCGACATTCACATGTAAATATATTTAAAGTCAGATAAAAATACTTTTAAAACAATCTAACAATGTGTTATAAAATTGTTCGATTTGTGCTCAAAATAACAAAGTTCTTACATGTCTATTAATGTTTATTAAAATGCAAGCTCAACATATTCAAACCATACTTGTCAAAATTGAACGATTGTTAAGTTAAGTGTTCAATGATTTTTAAGTATTGAGAGGACCACAATGATTATACGGCAAGTGAAGTTACATGAAGAAAACTGTACTGAGAATTGAAATAAACAAGCAGGACAAAGATACTTGATCGCTTTTACCAAAATACCATGTAGATGTCAGTGATTTGATCTACCAGAGAGCTCTCTTCGCGATGCTGAGGTCCGAAGTAGAATTGGTACGGTCAAATCTGCTAACTGATCAAAATTTTGAAGAACCGCTGCATTTCAAGAAACAAATAAATTTGACTAGTTAAAGCCCTATTATTTTGCATAGCTCTGTATGGAGTTGAAACATGGACCTTGAGAAGGAAATAAAGAAATATACTTGGCACCTTTGAGATGTGGTGTTGCATGTTGCGTATACTACAGACTACGAAACAAACAAATGTCTCAATTTTTCAGAAACTTTGAACTGAAGAAAAGCCTTCCACAACATGTCAGTAGTGATGAGAAAAGATGCTACCATTGACTCACTGGTGTGATTGTGATTGGTGTTCGATAATATCAGTGATTGAAAACTGTGACTGTGATTAGAGTTACATTACTAATGCGCATACGCCACACGATATCACAATAAATGAAATAAATTACTTGCGTAAAAAACATATTCTAGCGTTAATAATTAATATATGTCTAATTTAATAATATTATATATCTAATTTAATAATTTATAACACAAAAAGAAAATGAATCTATTTTACCAGGAGAGTGAAGAGAATAAAAATGAGGAATCCCTCGAGAGGCTCTCTGGGGTAAGTATGAATGACGAGAACAATATGAATGCAATAAATATGGAAGAAATAAAGTGTGCAATAAAGCATATGAAGAATGGTAAGGCTGTGAGGTATGATAACGTTGCTTCTGAGTATATCAAGGCTGGTGCCCATTAGTTGTCCCGTGGCTACATGGGCTCTTCACAGCAGTGATTAGAGGAGAGCCACACTCCATTAGATTGGAGGAGAGCAGTTATTATGCCTCTCTACAAAGGTAAAGGGTCGCGTATGGAATGCGGTAACTATAGGGCAATTTGTCTACTAAGCTCGGTGGGCAAACTATTAGGTGGACCCGAAAGTATTCGCGTATTTTTTTTAAAAACTTCAAATTTACAAGTAAATTATAAAACATTTTACCGATGAGTTTTAAATGTGTTTGTACAGTAGTCCATGGGGATCTGAGTCTCAGCGACAATTCCTCGATTGTTTGTCGTGGATCCGACTCGATTAGAGATTTCAGCGCCTCATTGTCAAAATTTGAAGGCCTTCCGCATCTCGGCTCGTCAATTAAACTTCTGTTGCCCGATTTAAATTTTTGAAACCAATATTGACATCTGCGAGCTGTAACCACTTCACCATAAAGATCTTTGAGCGTTTTAGTAGTTTTTGTGGCATTCCAACCCAAATCAAAAAAAACCAGCATACAATGCCGGATGTGAACTTCGCTGGTTTCGGGTCTAAACATCTTACCCTTAACAATAAAAAAAAAATTTATGCACGAAAATAATGTTAAACCATAGTTCTACAAAAAAAAAAACTTACACAGATGTTGCCGTCACCGTGTCCAGACACGAACTGAGGTAAACATATGGTCTCAAAAATACGCGAATACTTTCGGGTCCCCCCTAATATATGGAATAATTTTAATAGAAAGAGCAGGAATGGTGACAAAAGAAAAAGTATAGGACATTCAAGGGGCTTTTGTGGGTGGAAGAGGATGCATGGATCAAACCTTTTCTCTACGAGTGATGACGGAAAAGGTTTATCGAAAAACCAAAAACTTTTTTGTGCCGTTGTAGATCTGCAAAAAGCGTATGATAGAGTTATAAGATAAAAGTTATGGAATGTACTTTCTGATTACAGGGTAAATAGCAAACTTATACATGCAATAGCATCCCTATATGAAGAAAGTTCTGTGTGTCTAAGGATCAATGGATCATTCACACCATGGTTTGACATTACAAAGGTATCAAGCAGGGTTGTGTAATGTCTCCATGGCTGTTCAACTTGTATATGGATAATTGTGTGAAAGAACTGAAATAAATGAATGTAGGAGCGAAAATGGGCGATTTGATTGTATGCTGTTTATTGTACGCCGATAATGCAGTATTAATGGCGAATAATGAACAAGAATTACATAGGCTAGTGAGTAGAATGTACGATGTATGCAAGGAAAGTGACCTTATTATGAATGTCAACAAGTCGAAAGTAATGGTATCCGAGAAAGAGAAAAGCAAGACAACGTGCAAAATACTTGTAGGTAATGAATGATTGGAACGAGTAGATGAGTTTGTGTATTTAGGAAGTATGTTCGATAGAAACGGAAAGACAGAGAAAGATATCTAAAGGAGGGTGACTGCAGGGAATAAAGTGAACAGTGCTTTGAATGGAATTATAGCTAATGGGAACTTGTCAACTGAAGCAAGACTATCGGTTCACAATGGAGTACTGGTACCAACACTGATGTATGGAAGTGAGGCCTGGAGCTGGCACAAGAGGAACGAAAGCAGACTGAATGCAGTGGAAATGAGATCACTTAGGCGTATATGTAGCAGATGTGGAAGATTAAGAAAGGATCACTTAGGTGGTTTGGTCATATGGAAAGGATAAATGAGAAGAGAATGGTTGAAATATATATGACGCTAGTATTGATGGCAGCAGAAGTAGAGAACATCCGCGGAAGACTTGGCATTACCAGGTAAATCAGATACTGGAGGATGGCCCTGTTAGAAGTCTTAATAATCGGCGAGCTTGTATGAGAAGATGTATGAATGCGGATAAGGCGAGAATCGTGTGTCAGGACAGAAGAGTGTGGCACTCTATCCTCTCTGCCTACCCTCGCAGGAAACAGCGCGATGGTAAGTAAGTAAGTAAGTAAATGCATCCACACACGCTTTACCTTGTGGTGGTTAGATACAAGGATAGGCTGCCAATACAATAACCAGGGGCTTGCGTCATCTCAGAGCTTTTGGTTCAGGGGATAAGTTAATTTTTATTCCTTTTCCAATTTCTGGAAGTAATATACGGGGAGGTCCAAAAAAAGTGAGAACATCTCGTAACACATGAGTTATATCAAAACATAATTAATTATAATTCTTAATGTATTTTTTTGCACAATATTTAGCTAATCAGAAATCATCAAAACACCCCATATTCCATAGTTTACTGGGTTTAAAATCTTGGTTGTTTGGTGGCCTGGCTCGATGAAATTAACATTCTCATGATGGAGAAAGTTGATTGTATTTCTGGCTGTGTGAGATGAAGCTTCATCCTGCTGCAATGTTCAGTTATGCTGTCATGTCTAGCTATACTCCAGGCTTTATTTTGAAACTCTTTGATAATTTTTCTAGCACCCCAACGTTTTTCAATTTGCAAATTTTTGATCAGAATACGGTCTTCTGCAGTGATTTTTGTCATTCTGAGCAACAATTTGAAAATACCAAATATAAACAATGGGAATATTAATAATCAAAGATGGCGACTGGAAATTGTTGAAATAAAACGTAATATAGATAAATAGGTAAGTAAATTAGTAAACTATTTAAGCTATTGTTGATATAGTTAATAATAATAATAATAATAATGGATAATTTGTATAGCGCCATTTTCGTAAAAACTTTCACCTCAAGGGCGCTTTACACATAGACTGTTTATAGTTCTACAATTATCTCTGTTTTTTTTAAATTAAAAATCGTTACTTTCACTTATGGAAATGATTTTTTGAAAAGGTGCATTTCATGTAATTATATCACATTTTACGAAATGTTTTCACTTTTTTTGGGCCACCCTGTATATTAAACATGCACATAAGCATTGCTATAATATCTCCTGGACAATTGGTTGGGGTTCTTTTATAAGATGCACCCACAATAAATGAGGTAATAATGAAGAATTTTGAAAAGGTAAACAAGTGTTATGTTCCTGATGCTTAAAAAAATATCGATAGACAAAATGGTACAGATTTGATCTGAGAATATAAGTTTTTTCTTAATTTAACAAAGAATTTGCTGATGCCCACCCTTGATAAGATATGATTTTTCAGACATGTATACTTTTACGTAACTCACAGGAAATTGAGAATAAACCCAGCGCAGCTGTGGAAATAGTTCCGTTATCCTAAAGATACACATATAAACATATTGGCACCTAACATTTGATATTAACTTGAGAATGGTAATTATGAAAGGATGTTTACTTGTATGTATAAATCTAATAAAAACTTAACAATCTTCCTATCTACACATTATTCTGTCATAAAACACTTTACACTGACAAAGATATTACAAATATTATACATACCGTTTAATTAATTATTGGCACTTGAAACATTTAGAGAAATACTAGGAAGCTCTCAGTTATTGATTATTACTGAACATAATACCCTTAAAAAAACCATTCTTTAAAAACGGCCTGTAAATGTATTAACGTTGGTCCTTATATTGTCAGCAGTCGACGACAATGAGAGCTCTGCCAATAAAGAAAACAGGGCAAAAAAGAGATACAATGTATTTAAAATGAACACTATTTAAAAATAATAATAATAGCTTCCGTACATTGACATCTTATATTATAAGTAATTAATAATTAACGTCCGCAGCATGTTTTGTTAGTTTAGGCCAAAAAATAAACTAAAAACTAATCTACTCAATACAATTCAGTTATCACATTGTAAGCAATTCATACTTTATTACATTCTTTAACCTGAATGTACGTAAATATAATCTAAATCTAAGTACAAAGATAAATTAAAATTAGGTACGATGTAAATTATATAAAAATTTGTTCATCGTCAGATTGGGAATTTCCGTAAACAAAATTGTGAGAGGTGTGACCAGATTCATCGTCTTGCCTTTTAGTGGTTTGGTTTAGTACAACTTTAGAAGGAGTTACCGGATATTTTACATGACCAGTCCATTTTCTACCAAAAACACTGTTTCTCGGTATACCTAATTGCATTGTTTCTATGTTTTCATTTGAAACAGCGGAAACTCTTTTTATTGGTGTCAGTTTAAGTTGGCCAAAAGAATTTGAATTATTTGAATTACCTTTATACGTTTTTAACACAGTTATATTGTCACATGACATTGTTCGGCAGTGAAGACTGTCCTCTAACGTGTCTTCAGAAGAATCCAGAGAGCCAATAATATCAACATTAGATGGTATGTGCACACTTAAAGGTCTTCTCTTCAATTTCTTGTTTTCTTGCGTCATACTAAAAGAATGAGTTTTATTACGTATAGGTCTTTTTGAAGGTGTGCTTTCTGTCGAAGAGGAATATTGGAATGTGTCGGTTTGTTCGGGATTAATATCAGATTTGTTCTGTCTCACTTCTAAGCTATCATTTGTGCTAATGTTAAAACTAGATCTCCTCTCAATATTATGTTTTGTAAGAGCTAGTAATACATTTATTGTCTTCAAAGCTTCTACATTCAATAAATCATTATCAAAATTTTGAGTTTCACTTTTTTGATGCTCATTTCCGTGCTCAGATCTATAGCTCACATCATTTGAATGAACATTTACTGCGTCATTTTGTCCACTTCCACTGTTGTAAAGTGATAATTTGGAAAATGAGCTGCCGTTCAATAACCTGGCTACGATATTACTGCTCATGTCTCCAGATAAGGAATGCTTTCTCAGTAAATCTCTGGTATTACTGAAAGTCGTATTTCGCCGTGATCCATCATTGGCCGGAACCGATTGTAATAATATTATCTCCACTTGTTTTGGTGCATTTTGAAGCATTGATAAAGCTTTATTGTAATTTAAATTCAACAGCGTCTGTCCATTTACAGAGATAATTTGATCTCCGGGATAAATTTGTTTCAATTGAGATGCAGGTCCACCGAGAGTTATAGACTTCACGTACACATTACCTGAAATTATATATTATGACAATAAGTATGTGAGCAATTAAAACAATAATAAAAAATATGTGTCTTTTATTTTAGATGGCACATGAACAAAAGGAATGTATTGTATTTCAATAAATATACATTTTTTAATATTAGTGTCTATTGTTAATAAAATTTTACAGGAGGGTGGGTTGTGTTGTATGAAAATTTACATAATATTTATTACATATTAAATAAAATAAAATTTCAAAATTAATTTTGAATTTGAAATGTAGAGTTCAAAAGATATTTCTTTCTAGTGAACCGACAAGATTTAATTTACTCAGCATATCTTATTGCTAAGTGATAATTAAGAAATAATATTAAAACTTGGACTTTCCCAATCCCAAAACTTGCAATTTTATTTTGTCAATTACATCTGATAAGACAATACTTGGAAATATTGAGTTGATTTGTTTATGTACAAAATTGAAATCTGAAACGTCCGGTGCACCTGCACTTGCCACGTCTAAAGCTGCCTTCCTACCCCGATTCTTCCGAAAATAATGGGAGAAGAACATGCAACTAGTATGGAAAACATGAGATAGAAATATGATTCTTCCATAGATAATTCTTTTGTATGGTAGCAAAATCAAGTACTCGGTGTAGATTAATTAATCCGTGACTCTCAGATGCTAATCAACTCAGAGAGGGGGCGTTTCCTAGTTTTTTATTTATTTATAATAATGAACATTTTTTAATCCCATGATTAATCCCAGAAAATTCATTCATAAATCCCAGAATTATAATTTCAGCTCGAGATTAGATTCACAGTCTGACACTGAGTAGGTTTGTTATGTGTATTAATTTAAAAAAATCAATAGGTGATTTTATTTTATTTTTAATAATGTTTCGGTCTGCATATACATATAATATTTTACTATTAAATCTTGAACATTCACAAAAAAAATCTCTTAAATAAATATAACCAACCATCTGATCCTTCTGCAACTTGCATTCCTAGAGCTCCATTGAGATCTCTGGTTAAATGGACAGTTCTAAAACACCTTTCTGCTTGTACACACCCCATAGAGTTCAAGCGTTCTTGCAAAGAAGAATCCAGAAGAGTTTCATCATTCTGAGGATGATATCCAAATGTGTTATTATTCACTTGTGGAGAATCTGTAAAGAAAATAAAATACTTCATTGATTGGCCAAATATCCAGAGGAATGTTGTACTACTATCCTTATAAATGCCATGAGAGAGTTAATATGCTAAACTCTGTATCACGCCTAGCCATAAGTGTGATTGCATACACTTTTCGATCATGCAGAGACAGAATTAAAAATGATTTTCAATATCACATAATATTTCAAATAGTTCTGCTGTCTATAGACAACAGTTACCAGATAATATAATACATCTTAAGTCAACACCCTTGAAGTTTACTTATATCCTATGTGGTGACCCCGAGAACAAAAATACTTGCCAGTTAAAAGTAATTCGCGAGGTCATAATTATGTTGATGATTATTATTAGAATTGGTTCCATAATTGAATAAATTTTTAATCAATACACTCAAAATAAACAAAAGAAGCTTTGCGAGTCTAACTGCCTCATGTAAAAATAAAAAATAAAGTTACATTTCAGTTAACACTTTTGCGGATGCATAGAATTTTTAAAGCTCTCCAATAGAACACTTGTCATAAACACATGTGGCTTTTTATAATATTTTACGATGTTTGGAAGTTTGGAAAATAATTGATCGATAAACAATTGCAATCTCCCTATATACAGAATGGTTCAGATGAAGTTGTATCTTTATAGGGAAACATAATCTAAACTTGCCATACATTTTAGTCTTTTTACTATTTTCAAGAATGTATTAAAATAATATAGTTAACAGTTTATTAGATATTAACATAAAATATTGAATACTGAGAAAATATAGAGTTCTGCTATGTCCTACTAAAAAGTGGGTACAAAAATGTATTTTTTATAGGTATTTACTGTTTCTGAGATAAGTTTGTAGAACTCCATAATCACATATATGAAAATAAAACATTTGATTCTACTTTTTGATTCTACTCGTTTAATTTACTTAAGACGCATTTCGCCTTGCAATGGCATTATCAATCTAACAATTTAACTTGACAACTTGTATTTATAACTATAACTTATAACGATTTTATTTGCATGAAATGAAAAGTGACAACATTATTCATAGGAATTCTGAGAAATTCCATACATTTTGAATGCTTTTAATTTCATGGGTAATTTGTAGAAAAGGACAGTTATATAATTTTATAATCTAAGAAGACAATACGGCAATTTTTGGTATTCTGCATCTCAAGTAAATTAAACTAGTAGAATAAAAAAACAAGTCTTTTATTTTTCCATATGGTTTGCTTATTGCAGAGTTTTTCAGAATAACTATAACAATTGGATTGTAGTTGCAAAATATAATAAAGGTAATAAACAGTTTGGGAAAATTTTAACAATAAGCTACGGTTCCGTTTGGTTACAATGTGGTATAAAATGCTTTAAGTACAACATTGGTAGTAAAAGTGTTTGGTAAAGTTAAAATGTAAACATAAAAAAAGATATTTTGTTGACACCAACAAATGCTTAAAATTAATAATAAACCATGCTCACTGTGTGTAAGGCGCGTTCCTCAAAAAAGAACCAAGGTATACATAATGCATCTGGCACATTTAATAGTCTTATTCATTTGCTTATATTATAACACAGTGGAGCACCACGACAGTGAATCTTTTCAAGCCTAGGCACAGAGAAACCGGTACTACGTTAAGAGTGTTTGTCGCATGAATTTGAATGGATGTGTTAAATAAATTAATAGAAATAAAAACTGGTTTCGCTATTCAGGAAATGACAAAAGCCTTCATACCTATAACATACGCAGCATTTATATTAGATGTACTTCGGCTCGCTTCACACTTGTAATTTCTCTGCGGTAATATATTCATTCTATTGACAACACAGCCACGCGCCTTACTCCCGCTCGCAGGATCATCTGAATCACTCAAGTTTGAAGCCAACTCTAGGTCAGAATGAACCAAACGTTCGGGGGAAAATGCTAATCGATTCATCTGATCTGAAAATGACGGAAAAACCCCTGAAATTAAAAATTATTTATTGGTGATTGAAATCTTAAAAAATTGTAAATAAAATCAACTAAATCAAAGCAACGAATATTATAATAAGTTTATTCCAGCACTCCAACCAGTTATGAAATTTGTATAGTAAATATTGGAAAATATACCAATAATGTAAGTATAAATACTAATAAATAATTTACCTATTTGTGTTGCATCTAAAGAATGAAATTGTTTATGCTGATAAGCTGTCGGGTGACTGGATCCATTGAACGCCCTGGTCCCCATCTTCACACCGAGTCTTCTGGGAAGGCTGCAGCTTTCTGGCGATGATAGAACTTCAGAACTGCTTGCATTAGCTCCATCCATGGATGTGGGACCACCCGCCCAGTATATGTTGCAATCTCTAATAAGTATATTGAAATTTCTTCATAAAAAAAAGCAATTTAAGAAGCAAGAGACAATTCATTTGTATAAAAATTGGTAATAAAGAATTTATATAATTTCTAAGCTTTTAATAAAATGTGTAAATGCCTCACTAGGTTAAATTTTCTACAAGTTTTCGATGGCCGTACATTGTTATATATAAAAAAAAAATGTATCTTTGTACTTCTGCCATCGTAAGTTTACTGAGACCAGACAAGGGAATGTATGAAACATATGAACTCAACCATGTACCATGATTACAGAGACAGAGTCGCTTTTACCTGCTGTTATTTATATTAGAATTCAACCGATAGCAGTTTTCACTACTCTGAAATTTAAATGGCCGCCAGTATGGAATAGCTTATTTTTGGAAGAAGGTGTATTATTTAATTTTGAATTTTAAACCAGATTATAGGGATTATCGTTCATAATAAGAAGTGCATTAATAAATATGTTGTTCTTCAAGCTCCTATCAGATCTTTATGTTTTTCTCCAAATAAAAACATATGATGGCTGCTGAGACGGTTCAACAATTCTATAATTCAACGATTGGGCTTAGAAAAACCAAAAATTATAATTCACGACTTGCTAGGTTAGGATTTATAACTGTTCAGTGAATTGCAGCAATGATAGCTAAAGTTATAATTATTGTAGCATCTAGAACTGTAATCATCTATGTATCATGGTAAAATGCACAGTAATTTTGTTAAGTAAAAGCAATTATCAAAGTTTCTTCTATTATTCTTCCTCAAGTTGATTAGCTTTACAAAATTAATAGCAACTAATGTATCTATAAATAAATATATAAAAATATATAAAATCATATATCAATTAAGCTGTTACCCAGTGACTCCATCAGCATTTTTATTTGGTTTTTCATTTTCTTTATTTTGAAATTCTTCCAATCTTCTATCCTGTGTAAATTCCTCCTTTGACTTTTTCTTTGATACTTGATATTGGCCCCTCACAGCTAAATTATAACTGTCTTGAAAGTTGCTGCACTCGTTAACCCATGCTTCTGTATTATCATTAGCTTCCAAATTTTCAGATCTAGTACTAGATTTGTCCAAATTTAATAAATTTTTATTCCTTTCACAATCATTCTGGAGTGGGATGCTGAATTCATCCGAAATGTTCAGAAGAGAATTGATGTCTGCGTGCAGTCGCATGTAGAAACGATGATGCAACGAGGCTAACCAAAATGTGAAGTAGCTCCTGAAATATTATAATACAATATATTAACACTAAAAGACTCATAAAAGATATTAAGACATTTATTTAGTTTACAGAATATCAAAATAACAAATTGTAAGAGAGATGCAAAATAATATATACACAGTTTATACTGATTTTAAACATTTAAAAAATCCAGGAAAAATTCGTAATTCCAAATAATTCTAGTTTGAGTAAAAAATCAATATATTTTTACATTACATAATTCGAAAACTCTTGAGATACACGTAATCAAAATAAAAAAAATTATAATCTGGCATATATCTGTGTATTTCAATTTACAACAATTGTCAATTGGATAATGAGATGTACCTTTTGCAAATTGACAAGATGGCCGTAAATAGAAAATATCATGCTTCCACCTTTTGTGAAACAAGGAGAATCTAATCATCCTTAATCCATGTTAATCACTATTTTATCTATGACTTTTTCGGTTTTGGGAATTATTTAGACTTATTTTGAACTTCGTGCCATCTTAATAAATTGGGGAATCGTATCGGAAATTGTGAGTAATTCTAGTACTGGATTATGAATGGATGAAATTGAAAGAAAAAAAATTGCGAGAAAATGTAAAATCCAACTTCATTCAAATACGGGCTCTAACTCCGATCATATAACCTTGATCAGTAATAAATTTTGACCATAGTAAATTTTTACAATAGTAACTTTTTACAATCCCCCGTAAAAAAACATTTACGGGTTGTTTGTACGTCAAATTTCAAATTTTTATAGTCAAAAGTAATCTCGCATAATAGCGTGGTAAGGTGAATAATCATCAAATATCTGAGAATTTAATTTATTTTAAATATTCACAATTGGCAATACATACAATTTTATGCTTTAACTATGCTTAATTCAGATTTGAATTTGAAATCTGTCACTTTGTTGGTGAAAATTTTTCAGTCTATGTGTAATAATGTAAATTAAACAAGTTATCGGATGAACTCTCATCACCGAAATGGCGGAATATTGAATGATTAATTGTCGTATATTGTAACTTACAAGAATTAATATGACAGATGACTTTTGAAATACCATCAGATATCGGAGAGTAAAATTAGTTTAATATTGAATGGACTTTCGATGAGTAAATGTTATTTACCAATAATCAAACAACCCGTTTTCACAATTATTTTTATTAAAGTAACCTTTTTTACTATAGTAAAAATATACCACTGATCACACAACCAGGCATAAAAGGAGTAAACAGAGAGACTCCAAAAATAGAACTGTACAAAACTATTGAGGAATTAAAAAATAATTTAAATCGTAAAATAGGTTTTGTAAAACAAAATCCTACAACTGTACTTTATTTACTCAGATATATGGTATAAGTGGTAAGAAACCTGATTAAAACAAATCTTACTTATTAGAATCCATTTTAAGCTTGAATTTCAAACTGCTTTTGTTGTTTCCAACAGCTGCTCTATCATTGGGAATAACGTAAAGGGTGCGTTTGTTGTAATAAAGAGTGTGAATGTGTTGCCAGGCCAAACTTTGGAGAAGTATCCTACTGCTGGAGTTCTCTCGAGACAGTGCTGTGATGCAAGTATTGCGGGAGTAGAGAATCATTCCCCGTGGAGATATCGATAGCCAAACATCCCTGGTGAAGCCATCTCTTGTAGCCTAGAATGAAAACAATGAAAATACAATATGAATTATTGCTACGTCCTATTTCTATTAAAGATATCTAATAATGTAAATTAGCAACCTATGGTTAACATTGTAAAGTAATGTTAATATTCTAACAGAAAAATAAATAAAAGATATAAGCTAGGCTTCAGAACAGAGATAAGCATAACAGACAACAAAATGTTTATTGTGAAAATTCATTACATTGTAGATATATATATATATATATATATTGTGACATTTGAATTCACGCGGCACGCAGTAGCTACCTATTCAACCGACAAGAGCGTAAGCAGTAATTGGTCTGGGACAGATGGCTGGGGAGAGAGGTGCGCGGTAGTTTTTGGCTGGGCAAGGAAAATGGCGACGGTTAGCATCAGAGTTTGAGTTTTATTTCATGGGAGATCAAGATATAGCGGGTCTCCGCAGGAACAAGCCAGAGGCTGAGAGCTAGATGTCAGGAGGTCAAGGAGCACAACCCACGCTGTGAAGAAAAATTACGTTTTGGAGATTTCTCAAGCACTTTTTTTTGGTAAGGATCCGGGGTGGTCCGGGACAACGTCTGCCTAAACACCCCAATGGCAGATACATAATTGTTCTAGTTAGATCACAACCTAGAATATAACGATAGTGACAGTGTAATTTCTTTAACCAATGGTGTCCTCACCCAGGTTCATAATCTGTGGCGAGTGAAGAAAACAAAGACTAAAAATCGGGTAATCATAATGTCGGATATTACTTGTACAACCTGAATAAAGTGTAAATATTGTTTTAAATCTAGTGTTTTTCTGTATCCATTCGAGCAAGTCATTCTTACGTTTAACACACATACACCCATATACCACTGTCTAGCCAGTGGCGGTGCTCTGGCGTTCGATCCGCCAGAGCGATACGACTGGTAGCCATTATGCTGTTACCGTTCTTAAATATCACACTCTTCTGTCCTTACATATTCCTCTTGCCTCATTCAATTTTACGCATCTTTTATCTCTTTCAGTATTTGGTCTAACTGATCACGTTGAGTCTTTCGTGAATGCCCTCTGTTCTTAAACATTTGCATTATATATTTTCTTTATCATTCTCTCTTCACTCATATGTTCTACATTCCATCTCAGCAAATCTTTCTTAAATCCATTGATTGTGTTACAAATAAATATGCATGCTCTTAATTTGTTCATCTTTCACTTGCACATAGATATTCGATACTAAGTAACAATATTTCTACTGCATTCTTTCATTATTCACTGTTATAAGAGCGTTTAAAAGGCTTAAACAGATGTCATCATTATCTGATTGTATTAATCACTTACCCAAACTGCGGTGTAAAAATGCGATCCGTAATCCTTGAACGTCTGCACTATAGAAATAAATTTTTCTTTTGCCTCATCACATGTCATATTGTTATGAGATTCATGAGCCTAGAATGAAAATAAGTTTATATTAAAAAAGTAAAGAAATAACAGCATCTTCAAGAGAATACTTCTGTGCAGTAGGAGAACCAAATTACCATTGTGTAATATTATAAAATAATATAACAATTGTATTTATATTACAGATACCTAGAAGACAAAATCTTAAAATAATATATTATAGATGTCCCACAGAGACGAAACTATTATTTATATGGGAAGGTAAGTATAGAAGTCTTGGGCATTACACAGCTTACAACTTGTCATTAGTTGGTTTAAGTGATCACTTAACATAATGTAACGTTCACCATTCCACCCAATCGAACTCCATATCTATGAAATTTTTGAAAGTTGTATATATGTTACCACGTAGAAACACTTTGAGTATTAACTACAGCTTCACTGTCGCCATGTCTGAAAATTTGATAATCATTTCCCTGAAATAACATAGATGTCATTAATATACCCATACTTGATTACCACACCTATCAAATTTTTGGAAGTTGTATAGATGTTATCATGTAGAAACCTGTCAATTATTTTTTACAAACTACGCTGTCGCCATCTATGGCTGAAATTTGATATTCATTCCCGTGTAACAGTATAGATGTCGCTGAAGTTGAGACTCTTTTTGACTGAACGTTACATTGTGTAAAGTGATCACAAGTGATGACAGGTCATAAGCCTTGTAATGTCCAAGACTTCCATACTTACCTTCCCATATAAATATCAGCTTCGTCTCTGTAAGACATCTATAATATATCTTGATGACATTCCATCTGGGGTAAACCCAGTAATTGAGTTCCTAGAAAGATTCGGACATACTTAAATATTAAAAGAATATGTCAATATCATGGTCGAAAATTTTTCTTAGTGGAAAGAGAATGGATATGAATGAATACAGATGCAGTGATAGTAATAACTGTAAAAACTATATTATATAAAGAGATAATCATCTAATGCGTTCTGGTTGAGGCGTGGTTTACTTCTTAATTAACTTCATGAATTCTATACATTTGCATTTAAGGTATATTATGTAAATTTATTTTCTTAAATGTACTTAAAACATGCACAGCACCTAATTCAGAGCGTTATCTAATACATATATACATAGACAAACTGATGTTTGATTGATGGGAAAAATATATATGCATACATAACTATATTCTTGAACAACTTGTGTTCTATTGTTAGTTAAACTAATATATGCTTTGCCGATACAAGTCAATACTAGTAGTGTGCACTATCCATGGACATAAGTTATGCTGCAAAAAAAGGTGTTGTAAAAGTACAATGGAAATATCGTATTCATTTGAACCTGGGAAGATACAAAATTATTCAAAAATACATTGTAAAAAGAATACCTATAGAAGCAATTTTCAATATTTATTATTATAAAAAATTTTGGGAAATTTTCAAATTTCATTCAAAGATTAAAAATATCATCACATAAAATTATACCACATTAATCTATTGAATGCTACCGTATCAACAGTTGATACAGTATAAAATGGTTTTTGTACACGACCGTATCAATATTTGATACAGCGACTTCGGTTCGTGATCACATAGTGCGCCTATTTCATACAATATTTTAACATTCTCTAGAAGAATCCTAATACTTTGACAGTGCTGACATCTTCAGATATTTCTTGAAAATAAAAACGTACTTCATTAAAAATACGTGTTACGAGCAGCGGCCGCATTGCTTTACCATTATGTATATTTTTGCACAGAGTTTATGTTTATTCATTTATAAACATCCTGCCGGTTTTAATACCCATGATTTGGTTTCATATTGAACAAGATAACCAATTATCTCCATCTGAGGCGATAAATTATGCGTAAGTTGTTTATTTTGATGATTAATAATAATGCACATTTGGGTATTCAAAAAAATATGCCGCGTGTAAGTATTGGAATGTAAGGGCTAGGAGTCGCCTTCAAAATGTTAATAAAAAAATAGAAGATAAACATTCAAGTCTACTTGAAATACAGATTTGACGTGTAATCAGAACATTGCACAGCGAAATTAATTTGTTGCTTTTAGATCACATACAGTAAAATTCTGTATAAAGAACGTCCAGTAGGGGGGTATTAGGTATATTAATAATGATTCAAATATTTTATTCAAACTATGCTGTGAACAAAACTTACTTGTTTCAAAAGAAGTCTAATATCTGCTTCATTCTCAGAATAAGATCCTTCAGGAAAGTAATGTTCCATGAGGTAATAGTCTCCAGAACTATGTTCCTGAAAAATAAAATAATATTTGTTATTACTTAGAAGAATTTATTTTGGGTTAAACTTGTGATGAGTACTAATATAATTTCTAACATTTATTTTGCATTCAAAACATTTATTTGTTAGTTTTTAAAGATAAAAACCAAATAAAATTATTTGGGCGATGTTTACAAATAAGTTCCAATTTAAATTCAGAAATTGAGTCACAAGAATGATACGCAAGGTGCAATTTGATAAGAAATCCTTATTTCAATTATGAGTCTATTTTAATTTCTATCTTAGTTCAAATAATTTGATAGTCTGGCTAGTGAATATTAAAATATTTTTGGAAAAAATTAGTCAAGATTTAAACATTATGAACAAGGTTTTTATAGTGCTATTTATATCATTATATTTTAGAGAATAATAAAAAATTGCCAATTTTACAAACTAAACTGATTTGTTGTTTTCCGCATTATAACCAAAAATTGATCTATATAATTGAATCTAATGCACCGTCTTATTCTGGGTATTCATCTTCGGTCCCTCATAACACGGGATCTTTATGAACTCCAGCCCTCTTAACTATACATTTTCACTTTTCTTGGCATCCCACAGATCTGAGAGCTATCATCATAGATATAATGTGTTGTGGTTTCCACTTGGTTAGTGGCGATGGCGATCTTCTCTTCTTCTCCATCATTTGATTTGGTCCACCATAACAAGCTTCTCGGAGCTTACCTTCTCACAAGATATCCATAAATTGGAGGATACGCTTTAGGCAAAAGATATATTTATGCTATCCACGATATACATAGTATATGCCACCAACACCACATCTCAAAGGAATAAATCCACCATTTTTCCTTTCCCTTTAAGTCCATGATTCCCTCCCATAGTGAAGTATATACATACCAGAGATTGCTTAGTTGTTTTTGATATACCGCAGTCCTATCAAGTCTTGCCAATGTGGCATAACACATTTGCCATATTTACTGTTTCCGAGATAAGTAATACAAGTTTCTGAGTTAAATTGTCAAAACGCGTCTCAAGTAAATTAAACAAGTAGAATAAAAAAACTAGTCTTTTATTTTCACATATGTGACTTCTGCCATATCTAATTATTACATTTATTAATCTCTCTATCGATAATCATCTTGGGTATGTTTAGCTACAATATCTTAGCGAAAGAGAGGAACATATTCTTGATGGTATACTTTTTAGACTACTACAAAATATGGACATAACGGTGGCAACAAAGATTGCCTAGAATTATAAGTACTGGAAGAGTAATTTCATTATTGAATTGAATTACTTCAGGTATTAATTATTCCACGAGTAAAGATGACACATCCTTTAAAATAGTCTGCATAAACTTTCTCAGTCTTTGTTTTTGAAAAATTTCATTAATTAATAGTTGCTTTTATGACTAGGCACAATAAACCAGCAAAGTACTGAATTTTGAACTTACCCTAAAATAGTATTTTCCAAATTCAGCTTGTAGGGCGTATCCCGCAAGTTCTACTAGTTGAGGAAGTTGTAAAGTAATTTGACCTTCCACAACCGATCGCCTAAGTTGAAGGTATACCCAGCCGCGCCATGAGCCACCCCTGGAAATTATAAAACAATTTATCATCATACAAGAGATTTACTAAGCATGAACGTTTTATCTCGGGGATTTGGGGTAATTTGGTTTTATCTTCATTAAACTCATAAATTTTTTGCAAAATTAATGACAAAAGCAGGTGTGGCTTCAAATTGTTTATTTTTTAGTTCAGTAAAATATAACCAAATTAAAATATTTGACAGTTTAGAACAATATTCTATTTGAACAGCTTAAAAACTTTTAATATTTTTTTTCTAATACATTTTAAAGAAAAATCAGGAAATAATGTGTGCATTAACCGACTGCTGGCCTTAATCAATATCAGGCTGATATATCAGCTTTTGAATAATCACAAAAAATACCAGAAACCAATATTTTAGCTTTCCAAAAAGTCCTATTTAAATGTATTTATTTATTTTTAAGCGATGTTAACGCCCAAACCCAAATTTTATTTTATTTTTCAGCGATGTTAACTCCCAAACCCAAAAATATTCCATGAAGGGCTTTATCACCCATTCATGATTGTATATAATGTTTTTAAATTTATGAATAAATATTTTTTCAAAAATAAAAATAAGAAATATTGCGAAAATATTAAAATTTTTAAAGTTTCAATTTTTCTAATTTAATTTTTTGTAAATTTAAAAAAGAACATATGCTAAGGATATTATTTAGATGTATTTTTTATGAAAAAATATACATAAGTACATCAAATAGAAGAAATATATGTTAAAATATTGTCTAGTGCAATGAAAAATATAATTAATTTCATGGGTGGAGAGATTGAACATACCAGATTAGAGGAGAAGTTCTCTCTCATTTAAGTTATTCATGAATAACCTAAGTTTTATAGGTATCTTGCTTAGTATTTATTTTGGAGAAGTGTTGGCTTTAGAAATAACTCAACAGCACCAGAATCCTGCCTTTCTCCCTTGTGTAATCATAAAGTTTCGTGCAAAATTCACAACTATTTACTGTTATAAATACATGTATGTATGTACACAGCACATATGCTATTCATTATTTTCTTGTATCTAACCAAATTAAACATTTGTGCCTTATGTATGTTATGATTACAAGAGGAAATGTATAAATATTTGTGTTAAGAATGAAAATAAAGCTCATAAATTAAATTAAATGACTTGTTCTAATCAAATCCTGTATCAAAATATCTAGTAAAAGATAACCTGAGAAGATGTTGAGAATTTAAGGTCACTTGGTGGACCAACTGAAGTGAATCTAATAAGATGCAATATGTTTAACCTTTATCATATCGTGATATAAAATACTCGCACGCAGCCATGCTGTCAACTCGTGTTACCGTAAGAAATTAGAGTTCTATTAGCCTTTAAAATGTGACAAAATGGTTAATGCCATAAATTTACTTTAAGTATTGAGTATTAAATATAAAAAAAATATGTAATATTATAATTCGGAGCATTCATCAAGTTTTGTATAGGAGGTTGCATTGTATAATACAACATTCCTTTTTATCTATGTTCATTTAATTAATGACAATTAATTATATTTATATGTTTGTTATTGTTTTCACTGTGAAATTAATATGTGATTTCTTTCTTTCTTGCCACAAATGGTATTTTTGTCAACTTATTAATTTTATAACGGAATGAATTAAAAATAATTATTTTTGTAGGATTACATAATTGATTTTTCACTATTCATTTCTAATTTTCCTTCAAATTAACTAAAATATGAAGTGTATGTTGCGAATATTTATAAAAATATTACAGATTTAATCAGAGCGGTAGACCTGTGTTACTGCATGGTTTGAGAAGAGTTAAAAAATAAATGACCCATTATATAATTGTGTTTTATTAAGTTTTTTGTGTATCCTTGTTTGTCTGAGTTACGAGTATATGCTTGAGGCTACTAACCTGAGATTTATAGTCTTATAAATTTATATATATTTAATATATAAATTTATAATATGCATTAATAGGTAGTAATAAAAATACCTTATAAAAGAGTTCCTCTTACCCAGGAAAAATAAATACCCATTATACAGAGTGGGCTATAAGTTTTAACACTTTTTGAACTTTTTTGAGGGGCACATAGGTGAGATAGATTTTTTTCTGTATATCTTTCTAGTTGATTTATTTAATTTGTATTAAGTTTTTCATGTTTCCTTGTTTGTTTTGAGTTACGAATGTGTGCTTAATGCTACTGACCTGTTGAGATTTATAATTGGCATTGATAGGAAATTATAATAGTACTTTAACAGTGAGTAAATGACGACGAAAAGTTCCCATATCGGTCCTACTCATTCGCCGCCAGGTTAGAATTTTTTCCTCTACACTAATCCCATGCTGCACTGCAGTAATGCAGCAGGGCCTGGTAGGTAAAAACACCATTCACAGTGCGAAAACAGTGCCAAATCGCTTAATTAAATAATTTAATAACAATATAAATCAAATCAAAAAGAGAACATATTCTGTTTATTTGCTTTTCGGTCTTTTCTGTTGCCGTATGTAAGTACTTCGATAGACAGAAGAAATAATAAATAAATTATATTGTCTTGGTATAGGACTTCTAAAAGATATGAAGTAGGTATATTTAAAAAAAGCAGAAAAGCTTGTTGCTAGGCCCTGCAGGCTGCTATTATGGCCGCTTCGCGACCAATAGTGGTTGCTACGCGGCTGTGGTGGACGCTACGCGACCAGAGTTTTCATATAATCTATATTTAAATGCGGAAATCCCTTATTATATTGCTTTAACCTGTTAGCTGCCCAGAAAAATTGTAGGTGAAACAACATCATACCACCCATATTGGCGCCAAAATTCTTAAAATTCAAAATTCACAGGCTAGGTTTTTCGAATTTTATTTTTACGAAAAAACCATGAAAACGTTGGTACAACTAAAAAAAAAACGTGCGCACCATTTCACCATAAGCGTCAATCGACCGCGATTTTGTACGGTTTTAAGATGAAAAAAAGTTGATAAAAAGGAAAAAATAAAAGTTAATAGCGTTGTCAGGTCATAATACTTAGAACATTATTATTTATATTATATTTGTTTTTTTGAAAGGACGACATCAGATTTTATTAATATTATTGTGTTTAATGTAATGCTTAAAACAAAAATATATTAGCACTTCACATCACGACTGCGTACACAATACATATCGCACTTATATAGTACTAGGTAACAACACGCATAAAATGACGCCGCCGGCCGCGGCAACGGTCAACGCTGAGTATGTATGTTAAATTTTCAAATTTAATGAAATTACGATCTGGCAACGCAAAAGTGAGCATGAGTCAATTTTGATGAATGACGATTTTTACATTCAATTTCAGACGTAATTCGTTGTGTTCTTGAGTTGAAGCAGATTTCTATATATTCGAAATAATAATTAGGTTAAAGATCCGATCCGCGGCGCCGGTGATATCATGCGTTATTTAATGGTTATTTTCCGTAAAAAATAGCTGCCGCGGACCGTCACGCGGGTGTCTGCTATACCCACGATAGCCAACTTAAATTCTGACAGTTCTCGTGCCATCCCTTTCTCTGTCGGAAACTTGCCAAGGAGTTAATAATGCACCATGTAGTGTACTTTGTTTTTATTTCCAGTAAGAAAAATCAAAATATGAGAAAATGATACATGCTATATACATATGTACACCTAGAGCTATCTTAAATTGAAGTGAACTTAAAGAAATGAAATAATATATGGACAGGTAAAAAAAATTAACTCAAAATCTCAAGTGATACGATATTTTGTGTAAAACCGTTTTGAACTGCAAATATTAGATATCAGTGAAACTGTTGCACAATGCGGATAGATTGTAAATGAATTATTGTTTGGTAATCTATACTGCCATCTAGCGAATTGTGTAAAAAAAATGACACTAACAATAGATACAGATGCAATAGCCACCAAGAGCAATATATATATATATATATATATAGATGCAATTACCTGACAGCCTTTGAAAGGTTTGGCGGCATGAAGAACTTTATCCTCAAAAACAAGGTAAACCTTCCATTTTCATCGGGAGAAGACGCCTTCTTCGGACTTTTCTTCTTCGTGGAATTCAGGCACCAAATTTCTGGAGCGACTTTCCTTATCTTGTAGTCATCCGGCAGGAACACAAAATCCCCACCGACCAAGGCGGACAGTCCCAACATGAAGTTGTGTTCCAGGCGCTCTAGCTGGACTACCGCCTGCGAATGTTACGAACGGTCCATAAATTCGTGTATAGAATATAAAAACTTTATACATATCACACGTAAGAAAATATTATTTGAGGGAAGGAAAAATAATTATAAAAGTTATACGTTTATAAAAATACGAGGCAACTGAAAATAAGTTCGATAAAATTTTCTTCCACACATAATAAAAGTCAGTCGGTAACAAAGTTATAAATAATTACAATATTATGTAGGTTTATTTGAAATACAATTTACCAGTATTTGGGGTATGACAACACACAGCATATAAACCGGAATTACTGAACAAATAACAATATCATAACTAATTAAAGTTTACTGTCACGAAATTAATACACACATCAAAAGGGTAATTTAATATTATAATTTAGAATCGATATTCCATTTATAACTTTTAATTAATTGAACCGTGGTTTTAGAGAACATTGCTCCAGCAATGTTTTTTTATTTAATCTCATTATTTGTATTTGAAACAATTCTTTTTAAATTTGTTTTGAATTACATAATGTAACGAGTGCGTAACCCCTACTGTAAATTGACATACGAGAATGAGAAAAAAATATTAAAAATATATAATTTTTTGGTGAAATTTCAATGAATGTCTAAATTTACTTTATTCGTAGCTTCTGCAATCAGGAATAAATACATCGGTGTGTATATGAACACAATGCTTTTAGCACCAATAAAAGTACAATTTTTTAAAGTTCAATTTATGTTGTCTTAACATGTATCCATTTCGAATAAAAAATATAAAAAAACAGTTACTGAATTAAAAATTTGTATCTCAATCAAACATACTAATTTATTATTAAAAATTTTAATGAAATCATATTTTCACTGTGTATCAAAATTTTTAGAAAATAGTTCATTTATAATAAACACAAATTAGATGAATCACTTAGAAGGATAAACAAAAAATCTATCAATCGAAAAAATATATAAAAATAGTTAACGGTGGTTTTTGATACATAAATTTTTGGTTTTATTATAATATATTAATCTAACTTGTTTTATATACATTAACTTACATTAAATGAAAAGAAGATTGCTATTATTTTTTGTCACACAGATATTATAAAAACTAAAATTCAACGGGACTTGGGACTACATGTACTATTTGTAAATTTAGCATTTTCGAATACAATATTCGAAAGGATATAATATTTTTAATGTAATTTCTGATCTCTTTAATAATAATACTCATAGATATGAAATTTAGTTTGAAAACTAGTAACATTAGCTGTAGGTATATATTAGCAATTATGAAACCGAGTAATAACAATTTTTGTAAAGTAAAACAGAAAATTGTAATTTTCACATAATTCCATAGAAGTTTCAATTTTGTATCGTAAATAATATTAACGATGTCGTGATAAGGAGCTTCGCCCCGTCTTCAGACTTCGTACTTTATAAAATCAAGAAATCACAAAATAAAGTCAAACGATAAAGCAATAAATAAACTAATTAAATAGCAATCGGGGGCGTAAAAAGTTCAGCCGCTGAAATGAATTCATTTAGCGGAGTTTCCAGCCCCTAATTGCTTCCACGCCGCGCTGGGGTCGCGGACATAAAAAGCATTTTAATGCATATTTTATTTTTTAAAACATTTCCAAAATACTCGCCTGGAATACTTGACCGGCTGTCGCCGTGGGGGGGTCGCAGGCCACATCGATCCTCTGCCCGCTGAGCAGCACGACCACCGCCACGCGCTTCTCGCCGGGATGCTGGAGCAGTCCAGGTCAGGGGTGGGAAGATTCGGAAACAATGGACCATTAGCGAACTTTCAATCGACCGATGACTTTCGCAAACCAGTCTGACCAAAGGGTGGTCAATTTGAATAAGTACAATGGAAAACATTTAACATGAAAACGTTTAACATGAAAACGTTTAACACGTAAAATCGGTTATCATGAAAATATATTGTGGTCCCTAAAAAATGCTATGTTCATACATTTATTTTCTGTAACATGTAACAAAATATGCTTAGCATGAAATGATTTCGCATCTAAGAAGATCAAAATAATATTCCGGCTTTTCGGTCTGATTATCAATTAAAACAAATAGAAATAAATTAATAAAATCACAAAAAAAGATACACAGATAAAATATATCATCGTAATATATATAGTTACCAGCGGTACTCGAAACCGGAACTTTCTATTGTCGGTAAACTGCTTTGTTATCGATTATTAATGAGTGTTTTATGATTCAATGTGTCACTCTGCGACTCAAGATATATTTTATATAAAAATAAACACAATACTAAAGATTCATTCAAAATGTTAATCTCCATGTTCATAAATGCTCTTAACATACATAAATTACATATAAAATTAGCAATAATTGCACCGATTACTCCATTATTAATTACGAAAAAAATCACTTCCGACGCCGGCCGCAAGAATCATATTCCCATTTTATGATACCCCTTTTCTACGATTTATTCGAATTCTACAAATTTTTTTTCGAATTTGAAAACATTATATATATAAATTTTGAACAGCTGCCATTTTGAAACATGATGGTGAATCAGGCTGCCTAACGAACGTATGCAAGATATTGTAAGGTTACGCCTTCAAATCCTTGAGGGGTGTCTGTTGTCCGCAGGTCGCTGGTTCACATCCGGCTCGAAGGACCGATTCTATGGCCAGATTTGTTAGCTAAATAATATGTTGCCTCTCAATGTTTATTATTTCCTACCATAGAGATATATATTTCCTCAACAGATATGTTATTAAGATTAAAAAGGTTATTATATTTTGAACTATTTTTAAAAATAGCAATGATTGGTGGGAAATTTACCACTCTACTATATCGACTGAAGCGGTCAGTTGGTAATAACTTGATATTATGTGTGATTAAGATATGTCGCCGTTGGTTAATTTCTTGAGAGGTTGAATGCCGAACATAAGCCTCATGAAATGGCGTGATGGTAAGTTAGGTTTCATATCTGTTTAATATTTGAGTTGTTGAACGTTGCTTGAATGAATACCAGTTGCAGCTGGCCGCATGATCTACGTAAGCACGGAATGTTCTCTGTTCTGTAATCATAAAAAATACTGATCATAAAAATATATGCACCTTAATCACAATCTATATAATAAATGAAAAAAGATTTACATTTCAATATATTTCTACTATACAATATTACTACTAAAATATAATCGATTGTCAATTAAATATGTTATATTACATTATGCATATACTAATTGATAAACGAATAATATGACAGACGAAATATAAAACCACTTCCGCTTCCAAAATTTTTGGAAAAACTTCAATAAGTGATTTCCTAAAAAATATAACTAAAAATTTAATTACCAATATTATGTACTATTATTAAATTTATTACTAATATTTATCATTACTCAAAATTTAAAACGTGGTTTGAATATAATGTTCACAAATTGAAAGCCGCTATACATAAAGACGTCCGTTGTTCCAAGTCGGAGTACACGAATATCATTCAAAAGAAGGTTAAAAATCGTAATTATGCGATTATTTCGATAAATTGAAATATTTTATTGATTCCAAATTATATATTAATTACAAAAAATTAAAGGTCATCAAATTTTGAGCGGCAAGACTATTTTTATTGGATGATTTAGGGACCGAAGCAAAGATATAGATAATTGAACAATTTTGAAAATATTTATTTCGAAGTACGTAGACTTAAAGCTTAACACGATTTTGTAAAAATTTCATATAATAATTTTTTCCGTAACAGTGCAGAATTTGCACGTATTTCTTAAACATTTTCGACTCGTAATATAATCAAGTGTCTACCCATAAAATATTGTGGACTAGATCTGTTACACCCTATATATATCCCATTTCCTAATGTTCCTGCATCCTTCTATCTCGTATTTTATCATAAACAAGCTGTTAAGATGCTATTTATTTCATCTAAGATGATATCTCATGTATAGGTTAATGTAAAATGGGATCTCTTGTCTGAGAAAACATAAGATGAGATCGCCTGTATCAAATCACCATAAAAAAAGCGTATTGTTTACAGATTTCCTTCATCATTATACGGACTATTCTGTTATCATTCCGTATAATGAAAATCCATCATTCCGTAAAATGAAAATCCATCATTCCATAAAATGAAAATCGACGGAACTAATATATTCGCGTGCGTTCAATATTTCATCCAGCGCCAATCTGAAAAATTCAATCATGCATCAGAATTCACGCCACAACAGCAATTAATGGCAGAATGCTTTCAAACAAATATTTCGAGAGATTCCATCGGGGCGTTACATATTGCATGTTGCCATTTCGTTGGTGGAAAATTTGCGAAACGCTATCACTTTTATGAGGGGGAAAACGAGAAAATAATTGAAAATGGCCTTGTCAAAAATTTACTAGTGACAATTTAATATAATGATTGCAAACGTTGAATAATATGTACATTAGTAGTAAATATGAATTAAATATATCAATTATAAAGATATACATATAAAATCAATTTTATCGAAAAATATTGTTGCGCCACCGGGATTCGAACCTGGATCTCTTTCCTAACCGGGGAAGGTGCTTTATCCAACTAAGCTACAGCGACATTATTTTTAACGACAATTTTCGACCCTATATATTACCTTTTTGATATTAATACATTTAATCGTTCCATCATTTGACAGAGCCATCTACATTAGTAGTGTTCAAAACCGTGGACTTCAATCGCGTCACTTTTTCTGGTCTGGAACTTACTCCATATTATTTATTTAACACCGCAAAATTTCTAACACTTTTTAATAACTAACGTATTGAAACGCCAAGAAGAAAGTTTGACCATTTTAATATTGAAAATCGATCGTTATGAAATAATAATTACCTACCTACATAATATTCGTGTCAGAAATCGATGGCTTAATGCGATTTTGAGTTAAGTATGGAAATGGTATGGAGATGGTATTCAGAAGTATGGAGATGGTATTCAGAAAAAACGATTCTATCCATAACGCAAATAAATAATTTCCCAAGTGAAATAATATAAAACGTATCTCATAAGTTCAAAGTAAAAAAAATAAAATAATGTGGCATTATTGAATAAGTCGTCGTGTTTAACAGTCTACTTAAAAAAGAAAATGGCATTTCTATATCTGTTAAAATTTATTTTGCTTATTATTTTAATTAGCTGAAAATCAATCCTCAATCATGAAAATAATTGTTTTTCTCTCTCCTGAAATATGTAGATAGGATTTTGTGTTATCAAGCTATCGAAATATTACCGAAAATTTAAATAATTACCTGCCTATAGTGAAGCAGCATTAAGCAGTTCAAACGTTAAAATTTCTGACGATAAACTTGACTGCTTATTTTGCAAAACAAAAATATCAAATATATATATTTCAAACGAAACTGACACACCACTCCAATGAAATGTTCGATTCAATCAATTTACCTATGTGTAATATACAGAAAGACATATGACATTACGAGTATGTAAAATTACTATCATTCTAATCAATGTAATTACCCGGCTATCGTGAATTACTGCGTAAACACAAAATTTTAACATTACATTTTTAAATCATATATGGTGACTGTGATATTTATAAATTAAATGGATTAATTGATGTAGTTTAAAAAAAAACATTTTTTTTTATTTCTTTCACAAAAACCGATAAAAAATCTAAAATTTAAAAGATTAATTGATTTGTTTATTTATAGAAACCTCTTTTATCTTCCATTCCAGCGCTAATAAAATTTTGAAGTACCTAAATGTTACCCAAATACATACGTTGATTTCATCAGTTGAAATCTTTGAAGGACGGATCCGAGCGAAAATCCCAGGGGGCTTATTAATTCATAAATTAATCTCGTCTTCTAAGGAAGTAATTATTAGAAAAAATAATTTATAAAATAATGTTGACTTATTTTCAAATCAATCTCGGAGGGTGCGAGGAGTAATTACCGCAGTTGCCTCCATCCCACCCTTATGTTACCATCCCCGTGTATGCTGACGAATTTCAATGTGTAAAATGTGAAAGTTTTTATTGCTGAGGTTATATCATAGTTTTGCTTTATCCGGCAAAGAGAAAAAGCGGGACACATCAATCTCTGCCATGCTAGATGGAATCTTGTGTTTATTTCAAAAATGTCTTCTAAATAACCGATCAAAAGAAAATCAATCACTCTTACATACCTATTATTGTCTATTTGGGTACATGTCAAATATAAATACTGACTAGGCAAGATGGATTTATTGGGGATGTAATAATATACGACATGTCGAAAAAAAAGATTCAGAATACGCATGTGATGTTGAAATATTTTCCGCTAAAAAAATCTTAGTAAATATTGATGTAACATTATTTTTAAAGCTCACTTTAGGGAAAATATAAAGAAGATTGATATAGTCTGCTAAAGCTAAAGCTACCCTCAATAATGCAATTTGTCATGTGTAATGTACTATAGCTGTTTTGTAAGGTTAACAATTCAGAATGTGTGTTGTAAACATTCTCGGTTTTCGTGTGAAATATAATGTTCATTTAACATAAACTAAATAACTACTTATTTACTTACCGTCACGCCGTTTTACCGCGGGGGTAGGTAGAGAGGATAGGGTGCCATACTCTTCCGTCCTGACACATAATTCTCGCCTCATCCACATTTATACATCTTCTTATTCAAGCTCGCCGATGATTGTGGCTTCTAACAGGACCATCTTCCATTATCTGGTTTACCCGATTGTGCCAAGTTTTCCGTGGACGTCCTTAATTTCTGGTGCAATCAATGCTAGCATCGTATATTTTTCTTACCATTATCTCCTCATTCATCCATTTCATATGACCAAACCATCCAAGTGATCCTTTCTTAATCTTATTACTTACTATACTAATATTAGCTTTACATTCTTTCCTTATTTCTTCATTTTTTACTCTGTCATAAATGGATCTGCCACATATACGTCTAAGTTATCTAATTTCTACTGCATTCAGTCCACTTTCTGCCAGCTATACGAAAGTTAACAGTACTAAATTTTTCATATCGTTATAGTCCATCAATAACAATTAATAAAATATGATAGAAATTTATTTATAAATGGTGTTATTGTCTTGTCTCGGATTTTTACAAAAATATACATTACTGTGGAGTTGAGTACTCTGATTTCAAAAATTTAAAAAAAAATGTTGAAAGTATTAAAAACTTATTACATTTTAAAGTTTCGAAATTTCACCATAATAATAAATTATGGTTAACATTCAAAATTTCTGAAAAAGGCGTGGTTTCCAATAGACTACGGTATCCTACTAGAAAAATATATTAAAAAAAAAAAATTTAGTCTCGTGAAAAACAATAATATTATATAATAATAATAGCGTACCACAGTCAAGGAAAAAAATCAAATAACATACCATCATCAATACGTATAGGCATCATCGGATTGTAAAATTAAACTAACTAACTTAAACAAACCGAAGTAACCAATTTAACCCAAATAGTATAAAAAATAAATTCTATCAGATACTGAGAGTAAACTGTTTTATATAAGGAAATAACTCTTATAACTGCATTTTGTGTATTTTGATCTTGCATATTTTCCTTTACCTTACATTATTTTACATATTGTATTACACATTGGTATTTTTTTCTCCCTTTTTTATATTTTCACGTTTACTTGCCTTGTATGTTACGTATTCTATTCGACGGTGTTTTGCCTTCAATGAATTATTTGGTTTTGTGAAATTGATTTGCCAATTTTTATATACTTCGAGCGGATCATTTTTGAAATCTGGACACTCAATTGTACAAAAATGCCGTAATGCAAGTTGTTTTCAGTGCACGCGTACCCAAAAATTCACGTGTTTTAAAGTGTCGGATAAAATATTAAACGAAAGTAAGTTTTCTCACCGTTGCTGATGGGATATCCAGCTGCTTGCTGGGATGCGCCGCCCTCACGATGAACTCGGGCCCCACGCATCCTTCGCCACCTTTTCCCGCGGGGCCCACCCTGTACAGTCTGGACGCCGCCCTCTGCACCGGCTGCCTGCGGACCTTCAGCCTCGAAGCTGCTACCCTCCTCACATTCTGCTCCTTCTTCAAAGGATTCCCTTCGAAACGTCCAGGATTTCTTTCGGCTGAATTACCCTCCAGCCATCCTTGAACAGACAGATCTTCCGCCCCGCGAAAAGGTTTTTCCAAATTCCTTTCCACTCTTCGCTGCACAGCCTCTTCTCTGCTAATGTCATCTAATCTAGATTGTATCGCGTGTTGTCTCGATCTTCCAGTATCAAAGTCGTCAGACTCGACTTGCGTGCTTGAGATTAGATCGATCGAAGAGAACGCGCTGGTCAATCCGCCCTTCCTAGCAATAGCGTTGCTGCTAGTTGAAGGTCTGTGCAGATCGAAAACGCTGGCTGTCAGGAGTTGCCGTTGCGGGAATGACCTCTGAGGAGCCAGGACGCGGTGCGGACGAGCGGAGGGTTGCCGGTGGACCTGCAGCGGTGGAGGAGCTTCCGTGTTGGTGCTCGCCTCCCTGGTGGGGCGGCGCGGGGGCGCGGCTAGTGGGCGGGGGGGCGCGCTGGGAGCGGGGGCTGCGCCCTCGGCGGCCGAACCCGCGGAGCAGGAGCTGCGACCCGAGTCAGCATCGCTGAAAAAAAATGACACATTCAAAATACGAACGGGAAATTCAAAAATATATATAATTATATATAGTAAATTTAGTTATTTAAAATACCTGGAAAATAATGACAAAAAATAATAAGCCCTGATGATGGATTATGCAATGGAATCCGAAAAGTCGGATAGAAATGTCAGAAATACACAGCAAATTAGCTCAGAAAATTAATGCTGAAATTAGTGAACTAATCGAATAATCTCTAAGATTTTTTTAATAAAAAAAAGATCTGTTACCAAAAAATTGGTAGCCTGTAACCGGTTCTAGGATGATTGTATAAGCTTTAAATTGGTATATATGTACTAAAACGCTCATGGTAAGATAACATCAGACAAATAAACAACACCTTGCATTTGAACCATTTTATCTTTAAATCTTTATTATTTTCTGATGCGTTATTGAATATAAGACTCCCATTTTTACCTTTCCACAGTTCCCTAACTCTTACGGATTGCTGGATATTTTGTTCAACAACTTGTCTAATGTTATCTGACCATCGTATCCTACGACGTGATGGCAAGGACCTTCGAGGTGGCTTTGTTTCTGAATGGCGAAATTATCCTAGTTAAAATTATTAGGATTCGTTTAAATAAAATATAAAATGCAGTAAACATTTAAAGGTTGAAATAATATTAATCTATACAGCATCATATCATCTGTTACAAATTATCATGATCGTCCTTGGCTCTATCAACCGGTAAAGATTCTGGCCACCTCAACAATACACACCCACCAGTATTTGGGCAGATTCCGCTAATTTCCGACGCTAAGAAAGGAAACATCTTTATTTATAATATCCTGCCACTTCATTTCGGGTCTACCAATTCTTCTTCGTCTCTATTAAAGGCCGGTTGTGTGATCAGTTGTAAATTTTTACCATAGTAAGTTTTTACTATAGTAACTTTTTATCATGGTCCGTGGTAAAAATCGATTTTGGGTTGTTGGTACGTAAAATTTACTACTGTTAAAAATAATCTCGTCTGTCAGTGTGGCAAGCCGAATAATTATGAAATATGCATTATTTTATGCTTTATCTATGGCTTTATTCGCCCCTGCGTTCGAGACCTGTCACTTCGGTGGCGAAATTTTTTCGGTTTATGTGCTAATGTATATTAAACAACGAGATTATCATCAGACGAACTCTCATCACTAAAATAACGGGATATTGAATGATTAATTGTCGTATGTGCAACTTTTAAAGTATCAATGTGATGTCTTTTGAAACAGTTGTGAAGAGTCCACCATATTTGACCAACGATTTTAGGTTCTTACCATCCAATATTCGAGAGTAAAATTAGTTAACCATTGCATTTTTTACTAACCTGCTTTCTCAAAATTTTTAACTTTAGTTTTTTTTTTTTACCATAGTAAACTGATCACACAATCAGCCCTAACATTAATTATTAACCCTTCCCAAACCATGCAGTAACACAGGTCTACCTCTCTAATTAAATCTATAATATTTCGGTAAATATACGTAACATATATTTCATATTTTAGTTAATTTGAAGGAAGATATTTACACCTAGAAATGACTAGTGAAATATCAATTATGTAAAGCAAATCATACATAAATAATTATTTTTAATTCATTCCGTTGTAAAATTAATACGTTGACAAAAATACCATTTGTGGCAAGACAGAAAGAAATCACACATTAATTTCAAAGTGAAAACAATAACAAACATACGAATATAATGTTGTCCCTTTATCACTAATTAAATGAAGATAGATAAAAAGGAAGGTTGTAGTATACAATACAACCTCCTATACAGAACTTGAATGATAATATTACTTTTTTTTTTAAATATTTAATGCTCAATACTTAAACTAAATTTATGGCATTTTTTTTTTTTTTTTTTTTCCATTTTAATGACTAATAAAATTCTAATTTCTTACGGTAACACGAGTTGACAGCATGGCTGCGTACGAGTATTTTATATCACGGTATGGTAAAGGTCAAGCAGTCATTTCGGGTTTGCGTGTCATTTATACGCTCCATATGGTTTAGGCATCGAAGCCTAATTTTGTGAAATAAACATAATACTATACTTTTTATACTAATTAACTTTTTTATACTATTTAACAATACATAAAAGTATATTATAAAGACCTATATATGTAGACTTAATTACATTAAAAATCTTATTAATATCAGAATAAATACCGATATGTATTGCTGTTTTTTCAGAAGTACCAAGAGAGACATATAAATTCTTTATTAACACGTCTTTCTTTATCAACATTTTCGTTATTTTACGACACGGTATTGCCAAAAAGCAATAACATGACGTAATTAATTAATCGGAAACCTACAGAATTATTTAATTTCTCTCGGACTGCAAAAACAATTTTCGTAACTCCTCGAAAGAGACATGTTAATAAATTGATATGAATTCTTTTAATGGATACTAAACGCTTCACGGGCAAAAAATTGTAATATATCCTATTCCAAAAATATGTGACCGTTTCTACCCGACAAATTACCACCCAGTCGCTGTCACCTTCGCTCTGACCGAAGAAATGAAACGAATGGCTAACGACGCACACACGAGGACTGACAATCAAGTTCAGTAGGTAAAAAAAAATACAATTACGGAATATACTTATATATTATTTGGTACATGGTCCTCTCCTAAAACAATGCATTTGGTCCAACGTTTTTTCCATTTCAGGAAAAAGTATTCAAAATCATTTTGCGTGAAGCTGTTAAGAGCACGTACCGTAATCCGTTGAATCTACACTCGTGACCCCCAACCATGTCTACCTCGATTTTAAGGAATATAAAAAAGACAGAACGAGCGAGAAGAGTGGATATTTACAAAAGTCATTCGCAACTGTGGCTGCCGGATTCAACATCCAGCTTTCGTTCGCAAATAATTTAGGTCGGACACGCTTCACTAGCGCTCATAACCATTTGATTACGTCGGGTTGTCCTTCGGGAATAAATATTATCGATGCAAAATAGAAAAAAAAAACCATTATCATGTACTTAATGACTCCACTTGTCAGTCCTCGTACCTCGAGAATAATAATATCATAAATATGAATTATATATATTAATTAGAAAGATATACATATAAAATCAATTTTATCGAAAAATATTGTTGTTGCGCCACCGGGATTCGAACCTGGATCACTTTCCTAACCGGGGAAGGTGCATTATCCAAATACGTTACAGCGACAATATTTTTTAGCGACAAATTCTAATTAATATATTTAATTCATATTTAAAATATCACAGACCTATGTTCTGAATAATTACAACTTCACAATAAGAATGTGTTCTCCTAATAATAATATCATACCTCTTCAGGAGTGAGTTATAAACGTTTGAGGTGTGTAGAATTCTTTGAAGTCCTTACATTGCATACTTTCAACGCACCAGTCAGATTGGTACCAAGTCCAAAAGAAAAATACAATTACATTACCCACTCCAATCAATGCAGAAGATCTGTTATTAGTCAGATTGTTAATATTGCGCTGCATATACTAACGAATACATTATTAAACAAATTATAGATATCTCGTAGAGACAAAGCTATTTATATATTATATTATATATTTAGTATGGAAGTATGGGTATTACAGGACTTACGACCTGTCTTAGGATGGCTTAAGTGATCACTTTACACAATGTAACGTTCACCATTCCACACAATCAACCTCCATATCTATCAAATTTTTGGATGTTGTAAGTGAAAGAACCCTTCGAGTATTAACTACAACTTCACTGTCGCCATCTATGGACTGAAAATTGGTTATTTATTTCCCTGAAATAACATAGATGTCATTAATTAATTTTCATTAGTTATAGTGATAGATATGGAGGTTTATTGGGTGGAATGGTGAACGGTCGTGTAAAGTGATCACTTAAGCCAGCCGAAGACAAGTCGTAAGCCCTGTAATACCTATACTTTCATACTTTCCATATAATATAATATAAATAGCTTCGTCTCTATGAGATATCTATAATTTGTTTATTAACAATGCCTTCGTAAGTAAAAATCCAATAATTGTGTGTTCTTCGTGTAAATATTGTTAATACATTATTATGCTGATGTAACTTTTTATTTAATTTCTAAAACCAGTCAAGAATTTTTCAATTTAATACTAAATTAGAATACCTAACCTGGCTTGAATTGCCCTGACAATACAGGGTGAGCCAATCTCATCAATCTCAATATTTCAAATACCAAAAGTTATGTGTTTTCGTTACGTGTCTAATTAATTAGGAGACGACAAAAGATAATGCAGTAACATTATATTCCTGAACAAATTAATTAACTCACAATAATTAGACACCTCGTATCTCCCATCAATCTGAATATTGCCATCCAGAAACACTGGAGATGACAACATAATTCAGACTTTATTATATAACTGATTTCAGTAATGTTTCAGTATTAAATGCAAACAGGTGTTTACCTAAATATATCAAAATAAATTCACAAAATGAGTCTCACGCGCTGTAAAATATTTATTTATTTCTACCTTCATCAAATCCAGATACATTTCTTAATGTTTTTTTTTAATTGTTTGCAAATATAATAAAATATATTAACATGTTTTTGGTGAATTTAAATAAAATATATAACTGTTCAAAGGTTTTTGGTGAAACTTTGTGGAGTTCCATGATTATTTTTTAAATTGGGTTAAAACATTGTTTTATTCCACTATATGTTTTATTGTGTTAAACGTTAGAACGTTTTCGGGAACATCTAACCATTATAAATATTATAATTCAACTAAAATTAAAAACACCATATATTACTGTTTGAAGGTATTTTTAATTTTAGTTGAATTATAATATTGATAATGGGATATATTACTGTCTGAAAATGTTTTTAATTTTAGTTAAAATATAATATTGATAATGGGATATATTACTGTCTGAAAGTGTTTTTAATTTTAGTTGAATTATAATATTGATAATGGGAATATGTTCCCGAAAACATTCTAACGTTAAA